>CM052014.1:17851704-19064956 GCA_028476595.1 Obolodiplosis robiniae
TGGCTTCTTATATCATTGCAAAAGTCCAGTAATACGTGCCTTGACTCCGTTTCTGACTATTATTGAGGTTCAATTTTGATACTCATAGACTTTATTATATATTTCATGTGTGCCGTTTAAAATTGTATTATGAATACTCTCAGAAATTGGCCGCACTAATTGGTCTCGATTTCATCGCACCCTCAGACGAGTTCTTAATGTTGGCTGGTAAAAAATTTTGCAAAGATACGGCACCTACCCAAATCATTTGTGAAAATATATTATTTTTGTTCGCTGGATACTCATCTGACCAATTGAACACTGTAAGTTCTTCGGCGTGCAAATGATGTATGTTATAGATTATGATGTGTTTTCATTTGAAGACTGCGTTACCCATCATTCTGGGCCATGTACCAGCTGGAGCTGCGACAAATCAATTTCTGCACTACGGACAAGAAGTCAATTCGGGCCATTTCAGGCAATTCGATCACGGGCGTATTGGAAATATGATTCATTATAAAAGGTTTTCTCCACCTGACTACAACCTGACTAATATCAGAGCTCCAGTTGCTGCGTATTATGGTGAAAATGATTGGCTTGCTGACGTCAAGGATGTTATTAAATTACTGGAGTTGTTGCCAAACATCATCAAAAAATATCCCATTTCAAATTTTAACCACATCGATTTCTTATGGAGTATCAATGCTCCACATCTTTTATACGATGAAATTCTGAAAACAATGAAATTAAACATGTAAAAACTTAAATAATATTGAGCTAAATTGTTTGAAATTATATTGTTTTGAATTGTTTGCAATATAAACTACCTGGCATCTGAAATACACAATCAACCGTTAACAAAATAACTGCTTCGAAAATCATCCCTCCTGAAAATTTTGGATTTTACACTTAATTATATTGAGGAACACATGTCACATACGAGAATCTGAACTGATCGAACCAAAAAATTAAGTTCTGAATTCAAGAATAACACACAGTAACTCTCGATCACATTAATGATATTATGTGGTTAGAACTGAATACACCAGCCAAGATTGAAAATGAGACAATATTGAAAACAAAACCATAACAGAACCGATGATCATGTGCAAAGAGACCAAGAAAAACCAATTTGATGGATGAAGATGTAGAAATATCCATAAAAAAGTGGTGCTTGAAGTCAACTATATTTTGTAATATTATAATTGTACATTGTACATTTATGCGTGAAGGAGTTTTCAGACAAACATTTCCTTGCGTCAATTTTCCTAAAGCAAGGAAAAAGGGTCCTATACGAAATGAAGCCGAGAAATGTTGAAAGGCGATTTTTCACGAAAGGTTTTCAGACGAAAAATGGATCCAATACCTAAACCCAAAGCATAAAAAATATATAGACCGCCTGGCCTTGCATCAACATCAACGGCAACGCCAAATATTCATGGATTCAAGCTCATGCTCTGTATTTGGTGGGATCGGGAGAGTTGTGTTCTATGAGCTGTTCCTAACGAACTAAAAAATCATAAAGGTTCGCTTCCGATTGCAATCGATGCGTTTGAGCATTGCGCAAAAAACGGTCGAAAGGCATGACGAATTGATTCTTCAGCATGACATTGCTCGACCACATGTTGCAGTTAGAACATACTTGGAAACGCTGCAATGGGAAGTGCTAACCCACCCGTCGTATTCTCTTGATATCGCTCCTTCTGATTACCACTTGTTCCGATCGATGACGCATGGCACGGGTGAACAGCGCTTCACTTCTTATGAAGATACCAAAAATGGGTTGATTCATGAATAGATTCGCCGCGGATTCCGTCTCTTGCCTGAAAGATGGGAAAAAGTTAAGGCAAGCGATGGACAATGTATTGAACAATGATCCATTTATAGTATTTTTTTTATTTTAATAAAGCTTTGACTTTTCAAAAAATTCGCGGTTTGTTTTAAATGCATATTCCCAATGAATAGTATGAACACTAACATATCTCAGAGAGCTCCAGCTATGAGGCAGAATATGTTCAGCGCTATATCCTATATGGCATCTATTTATTTATTTATTTATTTCACCGCCAAATGCTGGCTGAATTATTCTTTGGTACATTAAAAATTATATTCAGTCAATGGCAGTATAACGAAATGTGTCATCACTGACCTTACGACTATTTGATTCGATAAAAACATTTTTCACAAGGTTGGCATATTTACATATCAAAGTGATAGGTGCATTAGGTGTTCTACTGAGGTTGAGATCAGTTACTCTGCAACGCTCTGCGTCTCGAAAATTTCTAACATTTGGGTTTGTACTGATCAGCAATTTCACAAAGGGCAATGGATATTGCTATTTAACAGGTCATATAAAAATAAAAGAGCATTATTGATTCTTCGTCTATTCAATGAAATCATGTTTAGCCGCTCAAGGCGACTGTTATACGGTGATATGTGATAATTGTTGGCTTCACTTGGATATTCACGGCAAGCTTACATTGTGAATTGACGGAGAATACTTTCAATCCTGTCGGCTCTGGTTGATGGAATTGAGAGCCAGACTGTACTGCAATAGTCGAGTTTCGATTGCACGAGCGCTGAATATATTGCCTTAACTGTTGATTGGTCATTGATATCAAAGCAAAAACATTTCACAAAGCCTAGTACGGCGGATGCCTTTGAGTGACTCCTGAAGGTCAATTTATTGTCAATTACTACACCCAAATCTCGCTGCTCAGTTATTGTTGCAAGTTTGTGGTCGCCATAAAAGTAGATTGGGTCTGGGGCGGTTCTGTGACGATGAAGAGACATAATTGAGCATTTGCCGAGATTCAAGTGCAGATCGTTTGAATTGCACCATTGACTGAGGGCATCAATAGAGGATTGAAGAACGAGCGTGTCGCCCTCGCCTCTGATTACTTTTGCTATCCTCACATCGTCAGCAAACATTGACAAAAAGACGTCATCCGACAAAATCGATGGTAAATCGTTGATAAATGCCAAAAAAAGCAGTGGGCCGATGTGACTGCCTTGCGGGACGCCAGAATTTACGATGTAATCAGGTGATTCATGGCCGCCCAACTTGACGTATTGGCGACGGTTTGACAAGTAAGACTTAAGCCACGACATAACATTCGGTGGGATGTCAAATGATGCGAGTTTACAATTGAGAATAACGTGATTTACTCTGTCAAAAGCTTTGCTGAAGTCCAGATTCAAAACATCAACTTGCTTCGCTTCTCTCAGTCCATGCAATGAGAAATGAGTAAATTCCATCAAGTTTGTCGCTGTTGAACGTTTCTTCATGAAACCATGCTGACGATCTGATATCTTTGGTGCGATGAAATTTACGAGATGAACGTTGACACAGTGTTCGAAAAATTTGGCAACTGTTTTCAGTTTGGCGATGCATCTGTAATTCGTGATATCCGATCTGGCTCCCTTTTTAAAAATCGGTGTGACACTGTATCGTTTCCAAACTTCCGGAAAAATACCAGACCGAAGCGATTCGTTGAAAATTAGTGTAAGCGGCTCAAATAGAACTGATGCACAATTTTTTAGAATGAGCGGATGGATACCAACGGGGCTGGATCCTGTTGCTGTTTTAATTTTCATGAGCTCATCGAACACGAAATATTTGTGCAGCAAAAATTCTCTGGTGACTCTGGGTCATGTGTGGTTTGTATTGATTCGGTATTTGTTTGAGTTGACGAGAAGTTTTCATTGAAATATTCCGCAAAAATTGACGCCTGCTCATCCGGATCAGTTGACGAACGATTTCCAAGATGGAACAGTTTCGGGAGACAATTTACGTTTCGCTTTGAGTTGACATACTTCCAGAAAGACGACGGGTTTTCTTTAAGCGATGACTCGATTTTTGATGTGTAGCTCGAGTATCGTTGTGTGTTCAACGCATCAAACTCAGCAAAAGCACGATCGAATGATGATTTATCACCAGTGTGCTGATAACGTTTCCATTCCTTGTTCTTTTTGTTTTTCAGCTTCTGGAGCTCGCCATTCCACCATGCATTTTTGAAACGTTTTCGTCTTGTGAATGGGACGAAGTCGGCGATTCCGCGATTTAGTAGGTCGTATAGAAATGCAATTTTATCATCAAGCGGTAGTGCGATAATATTATCGGGAATATTGGCATCGTTGAGGAAATTGCATAAGCCAATGAAGTCGGTACGATTGAAATTGCGATGGCGTGGTAATTCTGTGTTGGTCGTGGAATCAACAAGTGTTTCGGGTTGATTTGATTGAAGCCACGACTGAGAAGCTCCGGAAGAAACTCAGCTGCATGTGGTGGTGAAACGTTTGTCGGTATTAATACGCCTGGGAGATCATCATCGAAATCATCATCGTTTGTGAAATTCCAATCCGCATTGGGAATATTGAAATCGCCAAAAATGAAAATTGAGTCCGACTTTCTCATTTTGATCGAGTTTATTGCGTTTAGATGCCTCAAGTACGTGCCCGCTGGCGATGCTGGACGAATGTACGCAGCGTAGATGGTCATTCACTGGGGTGTTTTTGGCGATATATTCGATGATTTTCTCATTTGTCATGTCATTTTCGAAACGAGAAATCCAAATGGTCTTTGGAAAAGTTAGTTTTTCGGGGCGTTTCGGTTTGTGCACCACTGAAAGACCGGCGATTTGTATTTTCGGTGATTTTGTCGGTTTTTACGTTGATTTCATTCAATTTTTTGTCGGTGGCTTCCATAAAATCTCGGAGCAATTTCACTTCATTTATAATTGCCTTAATGGTCGTTTTTTCCTTGTTGTTAAATCATGTTGAGTGATATTTGATGGGCCATCTGACGTAACACTCATACACTTGTTGCACAAGACTTTGATATTAGGCGAAGCTAGTTGTTCGGATTTTAGCCAAATTCCAATGCACGGCAAATGTAACAAATGGTCACAGGATTAGCATTTCGTAGTGGATTCGGGTTTAATATTCGCTGGTTTGCAATCATCCCGCGAACAGTATTTAATTTGTGCCATTCTGCTGCGGTGCAAGCAGACTATGAAAACAACAATTTGCACGGACTGGAATGTTCACAACAGAATCAAAAATGTTCACACTAAAACTAGGAATTTTGTCCAAACTTCATGTAATTACAATGAAGCAATGTCTGATCTAACGAAAACATTAACTTTCCGGGTTAAAAATGATAATTCTGATACAATGAGATAAACAAAACACGATAAAGTTACGGAGCACATAAAAAAACACAACCTGTCAGTTAGCCAATCGATCATAGACGACTTATCCTTCAAAATTTACGAATTTGATGCATGAGGCACATCTTTACTGCAGAGATTGTAATTACGAGGAGGAGGAATTTCGAGGAGGTGAATGAGGAGGAAAAAGTGAAACACGTGGTGGCATTCTGCATTCCGTTAAATTGGTGGTGTTATCGAATTAGAGACATTGATATCAACTCGGAGAAATCGATTTCGACGAGTGATACGCATTGATGGCAACAGCTGTTGACCGTTAATCATGCGGTCGGTATATAGTGCGACATTGATTGGCGAACATAAACCAAAAAAAAAAAAAACGCTGTGCTATATGATTTCGAATATTCAACCATAGTGAACCCGTAATTTGATCCGTATAACATTTCGCAAGTAATTACCGCTACGAAGTACACTACCGAACATAAGTATTGGCGAGCTATTCGAACAATTTTGTACACTATCGCACATAAGTATTGGCAGTTATCGGAACAACGTGGTACACTATTGGCCATAAGTTCCAAAGTAGCTGTTCCAAAATTCGATGGCACACTACGCAATTGGTTGGCTTTCAAGGATACCTTCGAGACATTGGTGCACTCACAGGACTTCCCCGAAGCATATAAACTTAGGAAACTACGCGAAACTGTACAGGGTGATGCAGTAGCATTGGTTGGCGGCATGTACAGTGGTGGCTATGAAGAGGTTTGGCAGGCTCTCAAGGATCGTTACGACAGTCCAAAACAATTGGCCGAAATTCAAGCGGCTCGATTCATCGGCTTCGTGTCAATTACCAATGAATCCACTTCAACATTGCTGTCGGTAGTGGATACGGTGCGTGAATCATTACGAGCACTGACTGTCATGAAATTGCCAGTTAACCAATGGGATGCGTTGACTGTACCCATTGTCGTATCTAAGTTACCGCACCGCACGCAACTCGCATGGGGCATGAGCCCCACTACCCAAGAAATACCCACATTGGAAGAATTGCTCACCTTTCTAGAAAAGCGTGCACATAGCTTGACAGCTGATGTATTACGTTGGCTTTCAAAGAATCCTACGTCTGGCAATCGCACTTCTACCCTAGGAGTTGGGTCACATGCACTCAATTCGCGATCAACTTGGCGACCCATCCCAGGCTTACTACATTCCCCATCACGCGGTTACGACGAAATTTCGAGTAGTTTTCAACGCATCAGCAAAGACATCAAATGGCGTCTCCCTAAATGACACACAATTGGTTGGCCCACCCATTCAAGGCTTACTGGTTCACTTGATACATCGGTTTAGACAATACTCAGTTGCATTAACTGCCGATGTGGAGAAAATGTTTCGACAGGTGCGCATCAATAAAGTGCATCGACAATGGCAGCAAATACTTTGGCGAGAATCACCTACTCAACCTATTCGCACCTATCAATTGGCTACCGTTACCTATGGCACGGCGAGTGGCCCTTACTTAGCTGTTCGCTCTATGCAGCAATGTGGGAAGGATAATTGTCATAGACTCTTGGATTTGGAACGCGCCACAGCTGCTCACAACAGTGTGCTTCACGACTTCTATGTGGATGACTATCTTACGAGTCTACCCACTGCAGACGATGCAATTCAATTGGCAACCGATGTCACAACAGTGCTAAAGAAGGGTCATTTTCATCTACGTAAATGGAGATCAAATAGCACCCAAGTTTTAGCTCATCTCATTGGCACATCAGACACAGCACCACTCGACCTACATTTGGCAGAAACAACCGTTCTTGGCTTACATTGGGACCCATCGACTGACGAGCTATTTTACCAGATTATCTTGAGTCCATATCGATTACGAAAAGACAGGCCCTTAGCGATGCAGCGAAGTTATACGACCCGACTGGCATGTTAGCTCCAGTACTTCTTTTAGCAAAATTATTCATCCAAAAATTATGGCAAGCCAAATTAGAATGGGACACACCGTTATCGGCAGAATTACTACATGAATGGCTCACCTTTCGCAATCAATTGAAGCAGTTGGAAGTAGTTCGAATACCCCGTTGGCTAGGCAGACAACCTGACATAGAGTCAGTATTACATAGCTTTGGCGATGCCAGTAGCAAGGCTTACGCTGCTGTCATTTATCTCTGCACGAATCAAGATAATGGCCAATGCACTACTCGAATAATTGCATCGAAAACCCGAGTAGCACCTCTGCATCCAACGACTATACCCCGACTAGAACTTGGCGCAGCACATTCAGTTGTTACACTCATGAACGAGATATGGCAGGCATTACATCTGGAAGCAAGCCCATACATGCTATGGTCCGATTCGAACATAGTACTACGTTGGCTACATAAGAACCCATCGCAGCTGAAACAATATGTGGCTCATCGTATTGGCTATATCAAACAGCACTCACCACTTGAAGCATGGCATCACATCCCTACAAAACTCAACCCCGCTGACTGTGCGAGTCGCGGCATACAAGAATCAACACTAATCAATCCCCCATTATGGTGGCAAGGCCCTAGCTCAGAAGACTATCCAATCATTGCACTTCATACCCTGACAGATGAGGAGATTGTGCTGATGGAGGCAGAATTCAAACCAACAAAGGCGAATGTTACGCGAATCAATCCACACAACGCATTGCAGACTCATTATATCAAGGACAATGAGCTCATCCACATCGATTTATTGGATCGCTTCAGCAAACTTGGCAAGTTACTCCGCACCACAGCGTATATACTACGATGGACAAAGGCTCATGGCGAATACCGGGCACATTCATACATTTTGGCAGCAGAATTAGACATCGCACTAAATTGGCACATCCAGGCAGAACAAATCAAGTTCTTTTCATCAGAAATAGCACAACTCAAGAAATCGCGAAACGTTTTACCATCGAGCAAGCTCATTACACTGACACCATTCATTGATTCAACCACTTGTGATATCCTTCGTGTGGCTGGCCGACTAGGCAACGCCATAATCACTGCTGGACAACGAAATCCGATCATTCTTTCAGGAGAAAGCACTTTGGCAACACTCATCGTAAGGCAAATACATCATGATACCCTCCATGGCGGCATCCAACTGATGTTACACACAATTCGACAAAAATATTGGATACTTCACGTACGCACACTGGTGAAAAGATATATTCACTCATGTACCATCTGCAGGCGCCATAAACACATTATGATGAATCAACGTATGGCATCGTTACCAAAGGAACGAGTGACGCAAGCTCCACCATTCTCTGTATCAGGAGTAGACTACTGTGGCCCCTTCAACATACGCATAGGATCGAAGAACGTACGAACGGCGAAGAAAACCTACGTGGCAATCTTCGTCTGTATGCCTACCAAGGCAGTGCACATCGAATTGGCTGAGGATCTGTCTGCAGAGGCATTCATTAATCTCTTCACGCGCTTTGTTAATCGACGTGGCCCATGCACTGATTTATATAGCGATAATGGCACTGCATTCGTCGGCGGAAATCGCATCATGCAAGAGGATCTACGAGAATGGCATAATGAATACACACAACAACACTTGGCAAACAAAGGCACACATTGGCATTTCATCCCACCAGGAGCTCCACATCACGGCGGACTATGGGAAGCGGCAGTAAAATCTGCAAAGAAACACCTCACGCGCATCATTGGCATTCATTCAATATACTACGATCAACTACACACACTCTTGGTTCATGTGGAGGCTTGCTTAAATTCACGACCACTCATCCCATTGCACGATACCTATGATGAGCAAATGGCATTGTCACCGGCTGATTTTCTCATCGGCAGATCAATTGTGGCGGTACCGGATCGACCACTAGGCGAGTTACCTACAAACAGGCTATCGTACTGGCGTCAACTAAGATAAATGCAACAGCACTTCTGGCGGCAATGGCACGACGAATATCTCTCTACACTACAACTGCGCCCCAAATGGCATCGAACTCAAGACAATATCAAAAGAGGCGACATTGTCATCATACGACATGAACATCTACCAGCAACACATTGGCGACTTGGCAGAGTAATTGCTCTACACCCAGGAAAACGACCTGGTGCGGGTGGTTACCATCAAACATGCAGGCGGCGAGTGTAAACGCCCAATACAAAAAAATTGCAGGCTTGTGGAATCTTCTGAACGTACCCGTCCAGCCGGGCAGGATGTTCGAGATTTAGAGTTAGAGTGCAGCACCCTCTGAATATGCCATGACTCAGCAATTAGCTGCATCGACCGATCACACGCTCACTCTTTCTCACAATGACACTTTCATTTTCATTCGCAGTAGAACATTCAGACAGTTCGCATCGTACCTTGTCATTAAATCATTTGCTCTTGGCTATCTAATAATTTTCAACACTAAATTTCATTGGCTAACTAAATCACACTTTATGGATAAATTAACATTCTGTACTAGATTATAGTGACATAAGCAATTGTGAATTAATCAGATTAAAACTACGTGAAAACTAACAATCGGCCTTTTCCTACGACTCATTTTGATTTTCAGTCTGATAAAATTATCTCGGTGATTGCCGCGTGTGTAAGTACTTACTGCTAGAGGTAAATTTACACACTATCATTAGGCGGAATTGCCATTAAAATATCCATTGGTTCCGAAATGAATATTAAATAGATTACATTGATTTGTCCATTGAATCGAGGGCGCTTGCGTCATCTCGCCTTGGCAACAATAATAAGCACGACACGGCTGTTTCGTGATCTTAATTTGTACTGAGTATCATCGGATTGCATCATGACTTGAAATGTTATGTGACTTGTTGTTAATGAAAAAATAATATTCTCATTGTAACGTGACGATGCGCAACAAATGTATAGTAATAGACGAAAAACCCGGGAGAGTTAGTGTTGCGTATACAAGACTGTTTATTTTTAAAATTGTGTTCCTAGAAAGACGCGCTTTTTTTGTTCAAAAAACCATTTATTTATGTATGAAAATGAAAATACATGTCATTCAAAATATTGTCCATCGGAAGCTACGACTTTTTCCCATCTTCCAGGCAATTTATGGATTCCATCCCAAAAGAATTGCTCATTTTTCAGAGCGAAGAACGAATCGAGCCATTTTTTGATACCTTCAACTGAAGTGAACCGTATTCCGGAGAGGTGATTCTGCATCGACCGAAACAAGTGGTAATCGGAAGGGGCCAAGTCTGGGCTATAAGGCGGGTGAGGCAGAATTTCCCATCCTACGTTTTCCAAATAATTTTTAACAGGCACCGCAACATGTGGCCGAGCATTGTCATGATGGAAAATTATTGACTCATGTCTAGTCGCATATTCCGGCCGTTTTTGCTTAATTGCTGCATTCAATTTGATCAATTGTTGTCGGTAGCGGTCCCCATTAATGGTTTCACCTGGTTTTAGCAGCTCATAATATAGCACACCCTTCTGATCCCACCAAATACAGAGCATTACCTTAGCACCATGAATATTCGGCTTTGGTGTCGATTTTGCAGGCTTGCCGCGCTTCGTATATGATTTCTTTCGCTTCGGATTATCGTAATGAATCCACTTTTCATCATCAGTCACAATACGATGCAAAAAACCCTTCCGTTTTTGCCTTTGAAGCAGCTGTTCACAAGTGAAAAATCGCCTTTCAACGTCTCTCGGCTTCAATTCATATGGCACCCAATTTCCTTGCTTTTGAATGTATCCAGCTGCTTTCAAGCGTTTGGAAATGGCTGAGTGAGTGACTCCCAATGATTTTGCAAGTTCTTCATGAGTTTGACATGGATCTTCATCAAGTAATGCCTCCAATTCGTCGTCTTCAAACTTTTTTGATGGACCTGGTCGCTCTTTGTCTTCTGTATCGAAATCACCACTTCTAAACACACCCAATATAAAATTGAATGAATAATCATGTCCATAGGCGATTTTTGCCACTCCCATATACTTCACCATCAACTCGACATGGCCCTTTCAACAGCTTTATGCTGCTGTAATAAAATGGCTGCCAACCATTTCGTATAGATGGGGAGTCAGAAAAACCTCTTTACTTCGACGTATGAACACGACAATAGCCATCTGATCGTGTATCACGATCCAAATATGAAATTAGTATAAACCGTGTGCAACATTTGTGTCATTAAATAAATATTAATTTTCTGTGTTTACTTGAGCAACTCATTTTAGTTCACGCCTCATATTCTTCAGTTGAACATGTTTTGTACCAGTTTAGTCTGTTTCTTCTTTGTTGTGGCTGTTATACATATCGAATCAACCGATGCGACAGGATTGTGTTTTTCTAGAACGGTAAATAGAGGCGGGTTGTAAGAATGAACTTTCACTGCAAATATTTTGTACTTGAACACTAGGATGAGCTCATATCACATTTCGGTTATATACCAGAAGTACACGAAGTTACAACGGAAGATGGATATATCTTAACAGTTTTTCGCTGCAATTCAAACAAATTTTCATCGAACCGATGGCGGAAGCCAGTAATTGTTCAACATGGAATGTTAGATTCATCAGACACTATTTGTAGCATTCCTCCAAATACATCATTAGGTAAACTATTGGGAGCGCAAATTAAAACGTGACCATTTTGGTGCAAAAATACAATTTTATTATGACAAATATATTTTATTCAAAGTATTGCCCATCACTAGCCACTTTTTTTCCCCATATTTCTGGTGGCATACGGATTCCGTGACGGAAGAAATCGGCCAGGCGATCCTGCATCGATCGGAACAAATGGTAATCAGAAGGTTCAATGTCTGGGCTATATGGCGGGTGTGGTGGAACCTCCCATTCCAATGTTTGCAAATACTCTTCGATTCTTCCGATCTTGCAACATGTGGTCGAGCATTGTCATGTTGCAAAATCACTTTATCGTGCCTCTGCTCATATTCTGGCCGTTTTGCCTTCAGTGCATCGCTCAAACGGCCCAATTGTTCTTGGTAGAAATCAGCATTGATGGTTTGGTTGGGTGGGAGCAGCTCATAGTGCACCACACCGTTCTGATCCCACCAAATACAGAGCATAAGCTTCGAACCATGAATATTCGGTTTTGTTGTCGATGTTGATGCATGGCCGGGGTAACCATACGATTTTTTTCGCTTTGGATTGTCGTAATGGATCCACTTTTCATCGCCAGTGACGATACGATGACGAAAACCCTTTCTTTTTTGACGTTGGGGCAGCTGTTCACAGGTGAAAAATCGCCTTTCAACGTCTCTCGGCTTCAACTCGTATGGCACCCAATTCCCTTGCTTTTGGATCATTTCCAATGCTTTTAAACGATGAGAAATCGTTCGGCGTGTAACTCCTAAAGATATCGCAAATTTTTCTTGTGTTTGACACGAGTCTTCATCGAGTAATGCCTCTAATTCAGCATCTTCAAACTTTTTCGGCTGTCCAGGTCGTTCTTTGTCATTCACGTCATAATCACCACTTTTGAAACGTGCAAACCACTTCTTACACACACTATTCGATATGGAATATTCGGGATAGGTTTCATTCAGCAGCACTCTTCTTCTTCTTTGATTAAAGTACAAAAGCATTACTTCCCGCAAATGCTGTTTTGTTGGCACGTATTTTGACATTTTCAACGTAATAAAAAAGTTGTGTATAAAATCTTGTGTTCACTTTGAGAGGCGGAATTTACTAGATTTTACTAGATTTGACGCTCTTTAACATAGAATAGCTGTCACAGTCAAAATATATGACGGGTGAATGGATATGAAGTTAGGCGCAAATGGTCACGTTTTAATTTGCGCTCCCAATAAATTTGTCCTTCGGAAAATGTATTGGTTGTTAAACAATGTTGAGAATGTTTTTCCAGCGTATGTTTTAGCAGATGACGGATATGATGTTTGGTTGGCGAATTCCAGAGGAAATACATATTCACGAAAGCACCTGTCCAAGAATCCAAACAATCCTTCGAGTGGCTTTTGGAATTTTACTTGGTTCGAAATGGGAATTTACGATCAACCTGCGCTCATCGATTACATTCTTGAAAAGACAAACAGCTCAAAACTCTATTATATCGGTCACTCACAAGGTACGACCTCGTTGTTGGTTCTTTTATCCATGAAACCGAAATATAATGATAAAATTTACGCTGCGAGTCTAATGGCACCAATTGGATATGTGAAACATGTTAGTCCCCTTTATCAACTCCTGGCTTCTGCTGTTCCAATACTGAACGTAATATTAAAATATTTAATTGAAAAATTATGAACAGAAATAAAATAAAATTTATGTACCAATTTCAGATATTTCTTGAGCATATCGAACTTTTACCTAGGACTTATCTTTTAACTACGTTGCTTCATATTTTATGCACAGTAGCTCCAGATGTCTGCAACCTCATGTTGGATATTATTGCCGGTCCAAGCGATGATCAGAGAAATAAAGTAATGAATTTGACGTATTTTTTATTTATTACAATACTTCATGCAATCCATTTCAATGCAATTATAGACGACGTTACCCAATATCCTTTGTCATCTCCCAAGTGGAATATCATTTGACCAAGCTTTCCACTATGGGCAGGAGGTTAGATTAGGATTTTTTGGAAAATTAAAGGAAGGTTTGTCAGTACCTAGAGACTTTCCACTTTCACACATAACGGCACCAATATCTCTCCATCATTCGTCAAATGATAATCTATCAAATGTGAGAGATGTAGAAAAATTGAGAAAAAAATTGAAGAGCGTTGCTTATGTGCAATTCATAGACTGGGTTGAGTTTAACCATATCGATTTCATATGGGCAAATAATGCCAATCCAATTGTTTATTCTAAAATTTTGAATTTTTTTGAAATACATCAATGAAATAATCAGATTGCTTCACTATTTCAATGTTTTATTACGTTCATAGCAATTTGATATTCTGGAAATTACGTTGCTCATCCATTGTACTTTCTTAGATTCTGAAGATTTTCCGGGAATACCAGTGCCTCAAAATGTAACTGTCGTTAATGCAATGTTAATAACAATGTATAAAAATTCACTCGATATTAAAAGCGCGTTTCCATCAGTTCCTCATGATGCTCTTCTTAAAGTCTGTGAATCATACGGTTTTTCTAATACCGCGGTTGAATTAATTAAATCGATTTACAGTATATACAGCACAAATTGAACGGTTTAAAATCGAAAGTGATGGTTATCGGTTCTAAATATCAAACGGGTCGGTTGAATTTTGATATGATCAGTGATGTGAAAATAGGTGATGAAAAACTCGAATTCTGTATGTCAATCAAAAACCTTGGTGTTATTTTTGACGAAAATTTTACTTTTCAAGAACATGTCAAGTGTAAATTGCGAAATGTGTATGGTGTGCTGAATCGTATACGCCATACAAAGCATTTTATACCCAACTATATCAAACGTGATATGGCTGCAGCGCTGATTGATCCCATAATGGACTATGGGGATGTAGTTACATATGGTTGGGGTGCACACAGCACTCAAAATCAAACACATCGTGATCTCGTCGCTGATAACAACAAGATCAGATAAATTTACGGATTAAAACGTAATGTTCATGTAACTGAATATCGTGAGCGTCTGTATGGATTGACCCCTGAAAGCAGAGCTAAACTTGATGTTCAAGCAGTTGTCAAATTGTTCACCCGGGTATCTGAATCACATGTTCGTAAAAAACGGTGAATCGTCGCGGTATCCCGATGACCCTCGTAGAAATTTTAATCCGCTCATTGCATTTGATACCCGTGCATTCAGCTTTTCGGCAATTAATTTTTGGAATAGTATACCGGTAGATATTAGAAATTTGAAATCTTTGATATCGTTTAAAAATAGCTTAAAGCATCTGTTGCGTGCCGGTCAATAAATCGTATCTATCATCTTAAATTTACTCATGTCGCGAATTCTCGGATTGATGTCATGAGATTTCTTATCAATTAATTAGTTATAATTTAGTACTAGTATATTTTTTTTTCATTTTTCATTTTCATTTGCTTATTCATTGATGTTAACGTATTTTAATTGCAAAAATTATTATTGTATTTTCCCCTGGCTCTCCAGAGCCAGGCCGGTTTTGCCATGGTTTCCCGGTTCCAATTCCGGTATTAAAGCTTCACTCTAATGCTATCCCTCCCCTGACTGTACTCTCTTTGCAAAAGACGCACCATGGGCGGAATTGATGCCGTATTGGGTCTCTGACCAGCAGTGGTGTAGCTACGGGGGGGTTTTAGGGAGAAAAACCCCCCCATTGAGAATCAGTTTACATTGATTTTTGGGAAAATATATAAAAAATTCCTACAGTTTTTGAAAGATTGAAAAAAAATTCAGCTTGAGAAAAAACACATTATATTTTTTAAGTTTGAAAAAAAAAACACAAAATTTTGGTTCACCATATAAGTTTAACGTTATTTATTCCATATATTCAAGCACGATTATAGTTCAATGAACGGTAATATTTATTCAATTTATGCTCAAACATGGTGTTCAATAATGCATCATCAAATTTGCGGTTCATGCATTATCAACTTTGTCATTTCGTCGGGTCGCTTTTTTCAATCCACGTCGATGGTCCCGGTAAATTATGTACAAAATTTCAATCAGCTTCAATACAACCAGTATTATATGAGCAAAATGCGACTATCCCTGGAGATTTCGACGTGCTCTTCTACAATCACGTTATTATTAATCTGGCCATCGGATTTGATATCCGTCTTTGAATCATCACCTCCGAACCAACCCATTTTTTATTATTATTTTATTAAAAACTTTTGACTTGCTTATTTCACAGAGAACTAGCGTTAGACTGAAAGAATAATGGCAAATTCTGATATGTAGTTGCATAAAATATGAATAAAAGTTTTTTCCATCTGTTTATTCCACAAAATTCTATTAGTGTTTAAATTACACTATAGCCATAACAATGACTGTCTGGCTGCGAATATGTCGTCTGTTCATCTGATTTTTGTTTATCCAATCTGTTTATTCTAGAAAACTCGACGAGTGAATATTTTTGATATTTCGCGATTCAGGTCCGATTTCATTGAAAAGTCCATCTGAAAACGATTGTAACTTTAGAGCGCTGTTGCGCTTTCGCATGGCTTCTGGGGATAGCATTTTACAAAAACAAGAAGAAGAAGGACCAAAGTGGAAGTATACTAGTCCACAAATTCAAAATGAATTTATTCAAATTTGTTTCGATTATATTCTTCAAAAATTAATATCAAAAGTTAAAAAAAGTAAAACATTCAGCATCTTGGCTGATGAAACCACTGACATTAGTGGCATAGAACAATTTTCTTATTGTGTTCGTTATATAGATTAAGTGAACAATGAAAAGATTGTAAGAGAAGATTTTCTAAAATTTATTCCCATCAATAATTTGACGGGAGATGGTATTGCAAATGCAATAAAAAAAACAAGTGTAGAGTTAAGTTTGAATTTGAAATATTTATCTGGCCAAGGGTATGATGGAGCCGCTGCAATGAGCGGACAATTTCAAGGCTGTGCAGCAAGAATCACAGCTGAATATACACAAGCCATTTACGTTCATTGCATTAGCCACTCGTTTAATTTGGCAATTTCCGATGCATGTAAAATACCAGTCATTAGAGACACCCTTGGAACCATAAACGAAATTATAGAGTTTTTTAGATGTTCCACAAAGCGACAAGGTATTTTGAATAAAGCAGTGGATGAATTAGACGACGAAATGAAAAAATCGCGTTTGAAAAAATATTGCGAGACGCGGAATGATTGTTACTCATGAAATTTTTTGTATCTCACACCCATTATCCGTTTCACTTCAAACAAAAAATATTGATCTTGCTTCAGCTATAGAAATAGCTGAGGATTTAAGAGTTTTGTTACAAAATTTGCGAGAAAATGCTGAACAAATATTCCACGAACTATATACTTAAGCTGTAGAATTATCCAAAGAAATAGGAGAGGAATTGAAAGTACCCAGAACAACAAATACACAGGTCTATCGCAATAACTATGAATATGAAATGGTTTGGACAAGTATGGTACACCTGAAATTTATTATAGGCTATCATTGTATGTACCATTCATTGATCATTTCCTTTCGCAATTGGAAGAAAGATCGAAAACTTTTTGCCAAATTTAATCATTAATTTGAATGAAAGTCAAATTAATGACAGTGTTGATGTTGTTTGTCGGCAGTGGCCAGATTTATTACCTCCTCCTGATAACATTTTGAAGAAAGAATTCTTTTATGGAAACAAAAATGGACTTCTTCCGAATTAGAAGATAAACCACGCAATTTCATTGATTCGCTTAATCTCTGTAACGAAATGTTTTTCCCTAATGTTTACAAAATATTACAATTAAGCGCAACATTACCCGTGACTACATGCACACCAGAGCGCACATTCTCAAGTTTAAAGCGTCTTAAAAATTATTTACGAAATTCGATGAGTGATAGTAGATTGAATGGCTTGGCCATGATGAATATTCATAGAGAAATTGATATAGACGTTGAAAAAATTATAGATATATTTGTTGAAAAGAACAGAAGAATTTCACTATGAACATAACCTGTAACCAAAAATTTATACAGATTTTGTACATCTATTTTCAAATAAAATTAAAATGCTTTATATATTGTTTTGATTTTTAAGAAAAACGACTGTACTTTAATATGAAACGCTTTAGATAGCTATTTTATGTCAAATACACTGTTTACTTTGATTTCCATTTCTGCGTGTAACTAAGTTACTATAATTATGCTTGTGAATTGAATTTCCCGAACCCACGTTGGATTGTGGAGGTCGTTGTGATAAACAAAAGAAATTCATAATGAATAACGCGAAGTAGTTATTAGTTCCGGTCGAGGGGAAATAACCTCATTGTTTTTTTTTTGAACTATTATATTACTTACGATACAAAAAAAAATCCATCAATATTGGTTGGTTACATTAATTATTAAACGAAGAATATAACAATAGTTGTCTGGTGCAGTTGAATGTGTGACATTAGGAAAATTTCTTGTTTTCAATGTTTCCAAACATTTACATTTTATTTCTACCGAAAAATCATTCATTAACAAATTACTGGACAAATTATATGCATTCAAAACTATCAGGCTCTGAATTACCTTCTAATAAGCATGATATAATAGTCAATGTGACCCACGAAACGATTCTCTCTGAACTATTTAAACAGATCCTTACTTTAGTCGGCATTAAATGAACCCTGACAATTAAATCGTGTCATCTGAACAAATCTACAACATGAAGATATTATTCATTCTGCTTGTTATACCACTTACTTCGCATGGCGATCGAGTTGAAGTGATTTCAAGTTTAGTTCGAGATTTAATAAAGAACGAGAATATTCCTGCGGTTTTGTCGGCCATTAATTGTTGGTCGAAATGGCAGAATTTCAAGTTTGTGAAAGCATCAAATATTCCAACTCAATTGAGTGATCGTTTCAAAATATCGCCACGCATTTCTGACGATAGCACAAATAAAATGTGGTATTTCATAGATATGCGCTGCAATGGTAGCTACAAGTTTTTGCATGCAATCGATGAAGCGTACTTCGCACATCCATACCGGTGGATTTTATATGAGCCAAATGAGGACCGTCTGATGAATTTGTCTTTTCTAACAGATAGTAACGTGATTTTTGTAAATTTTAATACAGAAATGTCACGATATGACTTGAAGCAAGGTGAATTGGTTGAAAATATTGAATTAAATTTCTGCTCCGAATCATCGGAACCGGATGGACCATAAGCAGTAAGTTTTGAGTATTTTTCTTCTTTCAGTGTATAAAATTGATAAAAACCAGACATTTATACGTGAAGAGTTCGGACATTGGAACAATAAAAGTTGTCTTTCTGATTTGCGTAAAACAATGATTGTATCAAGGCGGCGACGGGATTTTCGGGGAAAAGTATTGAAATCAACTATTATTCTTCTGAGAAACGACTCGGTCAATCATTTGGATGAAATCAAGTATGTCAATTATAGGGTAACTAATAAATGTCCAACGTAATTTTCAAAAAAAAAAAAATTTTTTTTAAGAAATTCACATCTTGATTCATTGGGGAAAATGGGTTATGTTATGACCAATCGACTGGCTGAATCTCTAAATGCGTCTGTAACGTTCAATGTCGTCGATACCTGGGGATATGGCGATGTAAAAAATCCAAAGAAAATGAATGGAATGGTTGGCCATATTCTGCGACGTGAAATCGATTTAGGAGGTACCGTAAAGTATATTCTACTACTAAATGTCTATTTGAATATCAATTTCATTTCAAATTTAGGTAATGTGCTATTCATGACCCCAGAAAGAGTGCCATACGTAGAGTATTTAACTGCAACCTTACTAACCAGAGGTGCATTCATATTTCGAGCTCCACCACTCTCGCATGTTTCGAATATTTACTATTTGCCATTTTCCGGTATCGTTTGGATCTGTGGAATAGCCTTCGTCTTTGTGAGTACAATGACTGTCTTCATAACATATCGATTCTCAAAGGAGACACACCAAAAGCTGGTGTCATCGGATTTTATGTTGTTCGCAATTGGCATAATATGTCAAATGGGTAGCAATTTGAATCCAACTAAACTGTCTGGCAAAATTGCAACGGTAAACAAATTTCAAATTTGGTTGATATTCTTTTAGGCTGTAACATTTTCATTTTGTTCACTTTTAGTATGTGTTCTGCTTGAGCTTAATATTCATATACACATCCTATGCGGCGAATATTGTTGCCTTACTGCAATCAACTTCTGGAAGCATTCGAACTTTATCCGATTTGTTGAACTCCGATATCGGACTCGGAGTCGAAGAAACCCCGTATTCACGGTTTTTCTTCTCAACCGAAACTGAGCCGATTCGCAAAAAAATTTACGAAAAAGTTGCTCCACCAAATAAACCATCAAATTTCGTGAATGTTAGCTATGGCGTCAGTTTGATTCGTAATAGTTTTTATGCATTTCACATGGAGAAGGGTAGTGGATACAAGCATATCAAGGTATATTGCTCGAAATAATATTCGATGCTTCTATTTTATTTTATTTGGTCTGTCTTTTTAAAGGACACTTTTCTTGAGCATGAAAAGTGTGGCTTAATGGAAATTTCATACCTGCGATTAGTTGATCCATATCAAGCGATTCCCAAGCACAGTCCATACAAGGAGATTTTTAAGATTGGCTTGTTCAAGCTTCGTGAGCATGGGATTCAAGGGGTTGAAAAGGATCGACGATACACAGATCGGCCCATTTGCAGCTCACATGCACACATTTTTGAAAGTGTCCGAATCATCGATTGTTATGCTGCGTTTTTACTAATGTGCTACGGATTTTTGTTCGCTCTAGTCTTACTTTTCCTAGAATTTGTTTTCAAAATAAAGTGCTTCAACAAATAAAATTAATTTAGCGAAGATTTTGAAAATTATGTTGAAGTTTTACTTGCATCACCATTTCAATTTGTTTGTGAAAAAATTAAGAAATACAATAATATCACAAAAACACCTATAAATAAACGACTCGCAGTATGAAATTCGTCATACACGTCATACAGGAGCTGGGGTTCAGATTCAAACTCTATCAATATTTTCGTTGATGATTCTACATTTGCAATTCATATGCACATTTTATTTTTTAAGCATTCGAATCAGCGATCGTTATGTGACTTTTTTATCACCAAGGAATTTTGACCAATAGAACTTTCCTAGTTTTACTTCCAGTCTAATTCCTAAATATACGCCGATGCATCGCTAATCACGGCTTCTGGATAGGTATTCCAGCCGCGATGCAGCGCTACTGGCGATTATTTTGGAATTAGACTGGAAGTAAATCTAAAAAATTTCTATTGCTCGAAATTCCTTCGTGATAAAAAGTCAAAAAAGAACCCTAATACCTAATTAAAGGTGAAGGAGGAGTGGTCAATTGAGGACTCAGACTCAAACTACGTACTAGCTGCAATGTAAATAGAGCTTCGGCTGTGAACTACACACAACAAATTTGTAAGTGCCAATGTGACAAGTGACCCTTAGCTGCATTATTCGATAAACATCAATTTTGTTAACCGAATTTACATTCAAATTTACGTACACATTAATTTGATCGATTCAAAGGTTGTAATAGTCAGAATGTCCCAGCATTTATTGGATCGAATATCAAGTGAATCAACATCGAATCTGATGAAGTCATTTAAAATTCAAACCTGTTTTTCAAAAAACGCCCACGAAAATAATAGATACAGAGGTGCATCAAATTTTAACGCTATGAAATGAGTTAATTTGATTTTACGCTACACTATTAATGATAAAAGGGAATTCATAGCCCATAATTTTTATGAATAATAGGCATGTCTCGTTGTCTGTGCATCCATTTACTATATAAGCGAAGTAAATGCACATCAGTTTTGAGTCCGTCTGAACCATTTATGGAAGAATTGAGTTCTTTTGGGAGTAAAACCATGCACCGTTCCGTGATATATTTACTTTGTTTCGTTTTTTGTTCGACATTGTGTCATCAAATCGATGTGAAAATACAGTTTTTGAATGATATATTGTCGAATGAAAATATTCCATCAGCAGTCGTATTGAAAGCTTCATGTTGGTCGAACTCTGAACTTAATAAATTTGCAAAATCTTTGGATGTATCGCTTCAAATTTCAGTCGATGATGTTGTCTTGAATCAACCATTAAATGATTATACGAACAAGATTTGGTTTTTTCTTGACATGAAATGTGAAAGAAGTGTCGAATTTGTTCTGATGGTATAAATTTGATCTTATAAACCATTCCAAATTTAGTATTAGTGAACCTGAAGGTAAACTATGGGGCAATTTCAGACAGATCCATGGTTTTACGGGAATCCCTATCGTTGGATATTTTACAATGTCTCTCGAGAGCAAATCGAACAACTCGAAAAACATTCGTTTTTAACGGATAGCAACATTTTGTTAGTTTATGCCAATAATCATCCCCAACACTTTCTCCTGCAACAATGTAAAATTCTAAAATTTACCAAGAAATCTATCAAATTATTCACATACATTCTTTATTTTCATAGTTTACAAAACATTTGCGAAGGCAACGACGGTTAATTACGAAGATTTTGGCACATGGAGTTATGAAAAAGGACTCGTTGATGTTCGATCCACTCGCATCCTATCCAAGCGGAGACGTGATTTGAAGGGTCGCGTCGTTTCAGTCGCAATGGTTCTCACCAATAATGATTCTATAAATCATTTAACTGACTATCGGTAATTTTGAGATTTATAACAATTTTTTTCCATTGAAGAATCTTTTAAATTGTTGAACTGAATATAATGAAAATCTGTGAATTAGTGACCGTTTGGTTGACTCACCCTCCAAGGCATCTTATCCGATATGCGTGCAATTAGTAGCTGCAATGAATGGGACAGCAAATTTTAGTATTGAAAAAACATGGGGCTACAGAAATCCAAAGACAGGCGAATTTGATGGCATGACTGGCCAGCTGTTGCGGAAAGAAGCTGATATTGGCGGAACAATCATATATATGGTGCCCGCTCGAATTCCACAAATGGATTTTCTATCAATGATTGTTGATACAAGGGCTGAATTTGTGTTTCGAGCACCCCCGCTTTCGTATGTTTCGAACATTTATTACTACCCTTTTGCAGGAATGGTTTGGATTGCATCGACAGCACTTCTTGTACTCGGCTCAATTGTTATTTATTTCACGTATATTTTGCCAAATGATAGCCAACGCGATCATATTCAAGATGGTTTTTCGGATGTAATGTTTCTCGCTGCTGGTTTAGTCAGTCAAATGGGCACGCATTTAAAACCGAGGATTCTATCGGGACAAATTTCTACGGTAGACGATAAATGTATAATTTTAATTATTCTAAACTGATTTATGTGCATTCCAAATTAACGCAGTTCACCGTGTTGATCTGCCTATTGTTCGTGATGACATCATACACAGCAAACATAGTTGCATTGCTTCAATCAACGACGAAAAGCATAACAACGCTTGAAGATCTGCTGAATTCGGAAATGGAAGTTGGAGTACAGGATGCTCCTTACAACAGATATTTTATACCAATTATGACGGGTGACGTACAAACTAGATTGTATCAAAAGAAAATTGCCCCGCCAGGCGAGGAGCCGAAATTTTATAATTTAACATACGGGGTTCAGAGAATGCGAGAGGTATAATCTCGATTTAGGATTATATGCCATATTTTTGAGTAAAAAATATAGTTGATTAATCAATCTGTATCAATTAGGGCTTTTTCGCATTCTATGTCGAATTGGGGAGTGGCTACGAACGAATTAAGCAAACATTTTTAGAAAATGAAAAATGCGGGCTCATTGAAATACCATTCTCTTACATGCGAAATCCTTGGTTTGCCATCCAAAAGAATTCGCCGTTAAAAGAAATCATTAAAGTCAAGTAAATTGTTCAATTCAAGAATTCTAGGTTTTTTTTTTCATTTTATTTCAACGTACATAATTTTTGGCAGCATTTTCAAAATTCGCGAGCATGGACTTCAATTACGAGAGACTCTGAAAATTTATGACTCCCGCCCGCAGTGTGATTCAGGCAGTTCGTCCTTCGGAAGCGTCCGACTAAGTGATTGTTATGCGGTTTTGCTGGTTTTTTCCTATGGAACGATTGCATCAGTTTTGGTAGCTCTTTGTGAAATACTTTGGAATAAACTGAAATAAATCTATTTTAAAAGATAAAACCAGCTAATTTTCAATACGTCTAATAGTTCAAAGGGAACCGTTTTTTTAAATCCACCGTTCATTTGATAAAAATTCCTTTTGAGTGTGAAAAAATATTTTTATACTTTTAGTCAACAACTTCCAAAGCATTCTTTGAACGTTAATTGCACACACATAAATGATGCAGCCCAAAATCTATCACAATATAGGACAAAGTAATTAGATTATCCCACATCGACATACATTTTAGATGCAAAATCATTATTTTTGACTGTCATAATTTATGGAGTAACCTAATGCCACATGTACTAGAAACAAAATATCAAACAGAGATTTTGCAGCTAATATTTATGTTATCATGCTGGGGGCTTTTATGTCAAAAATATGTAGACAAATAACAAACAATAGCTTCAACGTGCTATCGATAAATAGAGGCAATGGTGTATCGCAAACGATTTATTCCTAAACTTAAACAAGTGTTCAGTGATGTCAATTACCAACAAACAACAATCGAACATCATTATTGGAAATTACTATTAAGGGGATCACGTGTTTGAAAGAGTTAAAGAGCAAAAGGACCTTGGTGTGATTGTGGATTCGAAACTGAACTTTAATAACCACATAAATATGATAGTGTCTAAGGCAAAATCTACACTTGGATTTATCAAACGCTTTTGCTTTGACATAAGAAATCTGAATACGCTCAAGACTTTATATAAAACTCTAATTCAATCATTGCTTGAATACTGTTGTGTCGTATGGTTACCATATCATTCGATATAGATAAACTTAATTGAATCGGTGCAAAAGCAATTCCGAAAACAAATATCGTATTTCTTCATATGAATGTAGACTCGAAAATTTGCAAATGATGAAACTTGAAAGGAGGCGTATCAATGCAACTTTGCTGTTTTTCTACGACGTATTGAACGACATTATTCCATGCTCATTGATAAAAAAACGATATTGCGCTTCATTCAAACCCATTCAATCTTCGTGAATACTCATTAATGAACATACGGTACCAATAAATCAGATGTGTAAACTTGCAAACTTCATTGATGAACTGTTTAAAGAATCTGCTCCTCGTGAAAATTTTAAATCTCAATTAGTTGCCTGTGATAAATTGAATCTGAGGTTGAAACAACAAATACAATGATTGTAATTAAACCATTTCTTTTTAAATTTCATTAGCATTGTTAATATTGTGATACTGTGATTATGTGATATTTTTAGCATAGTTATCG
The DNA here is from genome assembly GCA_028476595.1 of Obolodiplosis robiniae. Classification (NCBI taxonomy): domain Eukaryota; kingdom Metazoa; phylum Arthropoda; class Insecta; order Diptera; family Cecidomyiidae; genus Obolodiplosis; species Obolodiplosis robiniae. The sequence continues at coordinate 17,876,820 of CM052014.1, forward strand.
AATGTAATATTTATACATATTGTATTTTTAATCATTCAATATTGCAATGTTTGAATGGATTTTTCTAAAAGAAAAGATATAGGTTTTAATGTTGGTGAAATCCGATATAATCGATCAATGACCCTTGCCTTTTCCCTGTCAGATATGTTATTACTTAACAATGAATAAAAACAGCCAGTCTTTGGCAGTTTATTGTTATAAATATTACAAATGTCAGTGCATAAATTCAAAACGTTCTCAAAAAAGTGAATATCTTTTTATAAACGTGTACTTTTGTGTATATTTCACACATTTTTTTTATAAATATCCATTTGACAGATCTGCCCTGAAAATACCGCGGCTGCGATTGTTAGAGTAATTTCAGGAAAAACACGAATTACGACCATTAAATTTTTGTTTGTGGTGAAATTCCAAATTGCCACGTTTAATTTGATATTGTTGGTAAAATGAAGAGTTGCCGACAATACCAAAACAATGTAGATAAATTCACAATTGATCGTAAACAAAAAGTGAATGGTGCAAGTTTTTTGTTCTCCTGAAATTTACACGAAATATCGCCGACGTGGTATTTTCAGAGTACTCGTACATGAATATTCAATATATTCACTGTGTGTATGTTATCAAAGCATCGAGCCAGTTAACTGAGAAACGCATTGCGAGCTGAAAAAAGCTGAAAGTAATCTCATTGTAAATGGAGCGAAATTTGAACCTCTACATTTCGGAGGCTTCTGAATGCTTGGCTATATGTGTGATCTGCGTATTCAGTCAATGTAATTCAGTTCGTCATTTCATTCAAAATGTAAAGAATATAATAAATTATTTTCCGTTTCCTTTACTTCAAATATTTTGAGTACTGGTAAAGTGGCCTAATTTGGACCTAGTCTCTAATTACGATCTAACTGCTAAAATGAGCCGTATTGCACATATAAATAAAGGCTTGGGTCCGAATTTGCTGCATAAAAAGTTGTAGGTCCAAATATGGCCACTTTACCCTTATATCAAATGAATTTTCATTCGACTATGAATATAAGCTTGATATTTATCGTATTTGCTTTGAAGTTTTGGGTCTATATTCTGATTGTAAAACTTAAATCGAAAGCATTAGTTTCTTTACTCAGTAACTAAGAATATTGTATCTGATGTGATTTGCTTGTGTTTGTTATTTTTTTTTTTGTTTTTTAAGAAAACGTAGGTCTAGGGACATCCATCTACTTGAAAACGAGAAAAAACTTGAACTTCACTTAGCAATCGAGTATTCTTGATTCACTTTGTTACGAAAATGTTGTTTTGAATCTCTTTGGTACAAACGTGTGAATAGTTTCGTTTCTGTACTTAGCTTCTCGGTGGATATCTTTCCGCCTAACTGATTCAAATATCAATCACTGACAAAAAGATTGGTAAACACGTGTGCACTCGAATAATTCCGCACGAACTTACACGAATCCGCGCGAGATCATACGAATCTCACTGCACTCGTAAGAGATGGTAGCTCCTGGAGGTAGGTGTACTGTGATGATCTTGCGTCGGAGAAGGCAATAAGTAAAATCACAATCTTATTGCCGTTGAGCGTTGAACACGATTGGCAAATATTTTGACGAAATGTATATAAGTTGCATGAGCGAGTTGAATAATGTTTGTTGTTGTTGCTTTCGCTACGATTTCATATTTTTGTGATAGTTTTTTTATTTAGCTTTTATGTCAGAAATGCTAGAAAAATCCTTTGTTTGGCCATATTAATTCTGCACCTTGCCTTATACGCTATTTCATCATAGTTCATTTGATTTTCTTGAAAAAAGTTTACTTGAAGAAAAATACTGTCTGATATATGATTATGTACAATAAAATACAAATAAAATTGAGTAGAATTTGCGCAAGCTACAATTATATTCTGTTGACATAAAAACTTGAAATGAAAATTATATTGTACATTTCTCAAGGTGCATTCGAAAGAATGTCTTTCTTTCCGTAAACAGAAATTTCTTCTGCCGATATTCTGAAAATAAAAATGGATGGTTACTCATGTCTTGAGCTTTCAAATACACACAATAATGAGACTTTTCGATACTAATTGCCTGCCTTGTTATTCTGCTATTCTTAAGCAACTGTTAAGCTATCATTGAAGCTTTTTTCCAAATAAAATTGCATAGTCTGACCACTTAATTTTTAGAAAAAATTATACTTATCCAACTCCTTCGAAAGGAAATTAAACTTATCCAACTTTTTGCAAGACTTGACCGGATATATAAATCGAAGCAAAACTGCAAGCGACACAGTCCCTTTTTACTGCTACTCAAAACGAATTGAAGCCAAAATGAGTTTCATACAAATATTGGTTGTCATATGTGTTTCATTTGTGGAACTCCCAATAATCGACGGTCGCAGATTCGGAGATCTTTCGAAGCTAGTGAGGGATGTTATTGAAAATGAGCAAGTGCCATCGATCTTGTGGGCTAAGACGTGTTGGCCAAAAATTGATGAATTTAAGCTTTCCAAAAACATGCCGATTCCTGTTCAAATTGTAAAGTCGTCGGCGACAATCAACCTACCATTCGACGAAAACACGAACAAGCAATGGTTTTTTATAGATATGGATTGTGATCGAAGATCTGATTTTCTATCGAGAATTGAACATAAATATTTCGCCCATCCATATCGATGGATCATTGCTGATGCTACAAATGATTCCATCCGAGACTTGTCGTTCTTTCCAGATAGCAATATCATACTTGCCAACTACGATTCCAATTCAAGCCAATATACTTTAAGACAAGGTAATATTGAATTGATTTTTTTCAACAAGGCTTGACTTATTGTAATCCATCCGTATGAATAAATCTCAAAATCCGTACTTGAAAATGAGGGGTTCAGAGTAAAAATGTAGCTTCAGATCTTACCTCCTGCTCTTACTTATGAGACGGCCCATAAGTGAGAGCAGGAGGAAAGATCTGAAGTAACATTTTTACTCTGAGCCCCTCAAAGCATTTTCATACAGTAATATGAAATTATTAGCCAGAGTTTCCAGATTGGAAATTAAGAAATGTCTGAGGTAGAAAGTATGTTAATTCTCTTCCTTTAACCCTTGAATTTGATTTCTTGAACCATTTCTATTCGTGTTCGTTTGTTTCTTGTTTTTGCGCAATGTTTTTTATTGGATTTCATATTTATAATAGCTTACAAAATAAGCAAGAACGACGCACTAATCTATGAACATTTTGGACTATGGAGCGACGAAAAAGGACTTGAAGACTTACGTGCAACTCGTATTCTTTCTCGACGACGTCACAACTTGATGGGTCATCAGTTCAAAGCCGCAACCGTCTTCATGGTTGAGGGTTCCGAAAACCATACCGATTTGGATGATTACCAGTATGTAAACTGTAATTTCTCCCGAAAAAATATCCTATTCTTGCCTTTTAAATTGCAGCCACAATAATGTCGATACTTATTCAAAACTATCTCTCCTGATGTCGAAACACTGGACAGAGTCCGTGAATGCGAGTATGTCTATTGATATTCATAGAACATGGGGTTATCGAAATCATACAACGGGACAGTTTTCTGGAATGGCCGGGCAATTGCAACGAAAAAAAGCCGATATTGGTGGTATTAATCCACATCTACATGTAGATGCCAAAATGGCGCTAATGATCACCATCATTTTTTTAATGTAGGAACGATAATTTTTCTCACTCCGGACCGTGTTCACATCCTGGAGTATTTGTCAATGGAAATCCCAGCGGACATTTCCTTTATTCTCCGTCCGCCGCCGATTTCGTACGTTTCGAACATTTACTATCTTCCTTTCACGGGAGTTGTGTGGATTTGTTCAATTTCATTGATCGTATTGAGTATCACTATCATTGCTTGGACATTGAGTTTTCGATTGCCCCCTGATGAAGCGTACGAAACCATGACAACTTCTGACTATGTGCTATTCGCCATTGCGACAACGTGTCAAATGGGCACACAAATGATGTCGAAAATGTTATCAGCAAGAATTTCAATGTTCGTCCTTTCCATCGCTTTGCTTTTCATATTCACTTCGTTTACAGCAAATATAGTGGCATTGCTTCAGTCAACCACAAAATCAATTCGAACTATTGCTGATCTGCAGAATCCTGCCATTGGAATTGGAGTCGATGATACTGTTTTTAATCGCCATTATTTCAAAATCGAAACTGAACCAACACGAAAAAAGCTCTATGACACGAAAATTGCTCCAAAAAATGGTCCGCATGCTTTCATGAACATGTCATATGGAATCAGTCTTATGCGTGAAGGAATGTTCGCTTTTAATACTGGAACCGTTGACGGCTATCACGAGGTTGAGAAAACTTTCTTGGAACACGAAAAATGTGGTTTGGTTGAAATTAAATTTTTAGCAAAGACAGACACTTGGTGCGTCATCCAAAAACATTCTCCATACAAAGAAATTCTTAAGAATAGGTAAACCATTCAAAGAATTCATGATACTGATACATATTTTTTTTCATTCATGGTGTAATTTCTAGCATTTTGAAAATCCGAGAAAATGGAATCCAATCAAGGGAAATCTCGCGAGTTTACAAATCACGTCCGAAATGTGATGCAATTGGAAAATATTTTGGAAGCGTTCGATTAATTGATTGCTACGCGGCTTTTCACATTCTTGTTTATGGATCGATTGCTGCATTCATATTATTCTGCATTGAAACAGTCATAAAATTCAAAATAAAGAGATCGTGCGCCTCGTTTATGGCAATTTGCAATCAAACATGCTTAGAAAAGAGAATTTAAGATATACATTGCATATTTGAGTTCAAATAAAAGGCATATATAGAAATAGCAATAGTTCAGACTGTAATTTCCAACGCAGAATATTGAGTTTAGAGCTAGAACATATATTGTCTGCTTAAATTAGTAGATCTTATGACAGATGGCGCATAAATTTTAGCGCCAGAATAAAATTGAATAAGGTTGAATTTTGAATACATGATCATTGCTCCCGTTTTGATGGTTTTAATTTAAAACTTTTTAACATTCGCCCAATATTTTTGGATTGATAGAATTTGGTACTTTTCCAGAAAAACTATTTACTATGCCAACAAATAAAAGCGATATTGATAGTTTTATTGATATTTCCATTATTTTTCATTCGAAGCGCATGAGAGTGAACAAAAAATCCATCTTTTTCACACAGAACATGGATTTCTCTTTCACTCACATACGCTTTAGACATAGCTTTGTATTCTCTGACGTTTACAGCCTTGTACTCACATCTCACAAATGTATACATTGAAAACACATCCATTATATGGGTAGCACTTGAACGTAAGCCCCACTTTGGTCCTCAAATCAAAAATATGTTTCAAATTATTTTTTATAATTTCAATATTTTCATTTGCACAATCGATTCCGGTGAATTAAATCAGAGTTGTAAAGTAATCATTAGAACACGTATTCAAATAAATGTCCGCTATTACACTTACATGTCAGATGTTTTTCATTAATAATTACCATTAGTTATGAAAATTGTAATAAATTGAAACCATTTGCATTAAATCAATTGGAACAAATTCGGAAATTTCCATTAATTTTGCTTTTCGTTTGCCGTATGTGTCATCTAGTAATGTTGTCTGTTACTTTTATATCAGTCGATGCAAACTAAGTGTATAGCAAGCAGATCAATAGTGGCACTTGTTGTTTTTGTCCACAAAATGTGATGGAATTTTGAACTTCATAATGACCATGTTATTCGTTAGCCATTGTAATGGAAATGGAAGAATTTTCTAATTACTTTTTCTCATTAAATAATGGAAAAGATTACGTCAAGTAATAAATTACGGAGTTTCACAGCCCTGCATTCAATTATGGTTCTATTTCCGAAGTGGCCGTTTGTGGCCAATTGCAATTGCAGGCATTACTATGCGATGGATCCATCAACTTATTTGAATCCATCGCTTAAATTTATCTACTAAATGCAATGCGACTGACGTATTCATGCTTGTCTGCAACAGCGTAAGCAGTGGTACAGTGGACGCGTTAGTGCAACTCTCAGTCATTATTGTAACACAGACAGCGTCGCAGCGAACACGAACACGCGTTCACTGTATCACTGCTTACGCTGTAGCAGACAAGCATGAATACGTCAGTCGCATTGCATTTAGTAGATAAATTTAAGCGATGGATTCAAATAAGTTGATGGATCCATCGCATAGTAATGCCTGTGCAATTGAAACCGATTTAGTAAAGGACAATTGTATGGACTAAACCGGCTCCGATTTCCAAGGTGGTGAAGTGATTTGACTACGTGTACTGACTACGCTATACAAACTACATAGCGTTGTCTACTACGCGTACAATTGATTTTTTATGGCGTTTCACTGGCCTGCCGATTTCAATTTCGCCTTGGAAATACTAGAACTTTCAAATCTGAAGAATTTTTGGATAGGGACTCCCTATTAGGGAGCCAAATTAGGGGCGATGTTTCTGAAAACATTTGAAGTAACGTTTTGGTGAATTCAGTTTTATTCGCTTTTTTAGTAATTAAAAATGGGAAATAAATGATCATTCAGGTATTTTGACTCCAACTTTATGGGTGGTCATGATTTCAATAGAATGGAAGAAACAATTTAATAAAAGACACACCATTTCGATCTGCATGAAGCTTAACCATAGCATTGATTGCATTTTATTCTCTAAAGAAACTTATTATTCTATTATAAAAGCTAAATTTAAACTGGCTTTTTGATCCAATTGGTTTTATCAGCTTAATACTTAAGGTTAGCCTCTTGTAATCAAACTCCAAATAAATTGAGATTTCTTAAGTAATTGCAGAAGTGATAGTTTTCTTAGGAAATTCTTAGTGAGAGTGGAATTTTGTGTAAAAACAATTAATAAATATATCAGATTATTAGCAAAACAGAATCATAAGAATCTTGAATAGTGGAAAATATTTATTTAAATATGTGGTCAGAGTTGAAGACCATATTTACTATATCTCCTTATAGACGTATTTATCTTTTAACTAATGGTTTTACTCATTCATGAATTTCTTATTTTATTCGGCCAATATATTCTCATGTACTGTAAAAACTCTAATTATCGAGTCGCGAAAGGTGACGAACACCCGTCACAAAAAGTAAAACAAATCACATAATATCATTTCTATAACCTCAACCTGTCATATTAAAATGAATAGGTTGTTTAATGTAATTCTATGAAAATGGTGCAGCACACAATATATATTAATTGAATTTTTCCACTGAGATAGCGATTAGTTCGAGAGGTTTTGATCGATTTTTCGTTTTTTTTTTTTATCATATATTCACGTGCAAAAGTATAAAGAAGTGGGGCATATAGTACCTGTCCTTATCGGTATGTATTCCATAGAGCCCTTGTAATTAGAATTAACTAATTGGCTGCATTTTGACATTAAATTTTCTCACAATGACAAAATTCTATTGAATGGTTCACATTTCATTACATGATATTTACATTTGGATGAATACTTTCATTGCTCAAAAGCTTGAAACATGTCATACATTTATTTTTAAACATTCAACAAAACCTTCAAAATGTTCGTTTCTGGATCATTAACACAGAATACAACAACTTTTCTTAATAAATCTCCTGACGCTTTTACTTTTACGTTGATAATAATTAGATAACAAAAAATGGCAAAGCAAACAAAATATTGAATAATATCGTTACAAGTTCTATTCAATGTGAACAAAGCTATAAAGAAATTTGACACTCAATTTTGCTATAAATTTTTAATTATTTCCATAAAAACCAAACTATTTTTCAGCTTTTAACAATTTGAATTGAACTCAGGCAGCTGAATGTCGGTTTGTGTGAGCATTTCATTACAGTATTACTCTGCATTGTCAAATTTAGATCACATTGAAGAGAATACATTTTACAAGAATGGATGCACAGATGCTTGAGCTCAACGCTGAAAAGCAACTAAATGAGAATCACTGTAAAATTGTCAAGCTGTACGACAATGAGGTCCAATCATTAAGCATGTAAAAGGACTAATTCAATCAACATATCTGTGAGAGTCGAATCGGGACATCGAAACGCTCAAAAGCCCATCATGTTCAGAGGTAATTACGGCAAATACACTATATATCGATATGATCTTTGGAAAAAAAAAATGAAATGAAAAGCTATTATCTGAATTAACGGAAAACACTAATCCTATTATCATTGATTGCTTGATTTGATTTCAATTATCATTGCTCCTGCACTGATGAGCTCACTTCCTGCTGGTCGATGCATCCTACCCGTGTGAAAATTAAGTGACTGACTGACTGACAAAGTTAGCCGACTGTCCCAAATTAGGCAACTAAAGACGATTGCAGTTAACTGCTTACATGTTAACTGAAGTCAACTATAATCGATTAACAACTACTTTTTGCACTGAAAAAAGTCAATCATAGTCAGCCAGTCACTTCATTTTCACATGGGTACTTCAATGTGATTTCTGGGCCCATTTGAAGTCGTCTGTTCGGGGTTTGTAGCCAAACAAGCTTTCAATCACTTTTTCCATTGTCGACCAAAATCTGCACAAAAGAAAAGCAAAACAATAACAACAATTTCAGTCAGTTTGTCATTTTTTTATCGCAGAAATTAGCATTTGTTCTATTCCAATTTTGGAAAGTGTCGCCGTCAAAATGATGGAATTTCATTCATTCAAGGTGAAAATGTAGGTCAAAAAAGTTGAATGCGACGTCACCAATGTGTAAAGGTAGGGTCGAGCCCATCATTTACTGACCATGGCCATGATTTATGAGGAATATGAACCGAATTATCATAATGTCAGTTAATGTTTTGTTTTGTTTGGTTTTCCGCCGAAACGGGTGTGTGTTTGTTTTTGTCGATTATAAATATAATAAACGGAGCTCGATGGATATTTTTAGAAACAATGCGTATCTTTTATTTGCATATGTCTTTTCGTGCCAATAGAAAATCGAATATATAGCTCTATGCTCAAAATCTAATTGCACGTTGAGAGTTCCTTTTATTTAAACACGCGAAATATCATAAATGACCACATTACCTCAAAATATATACAAATATTGCTTAAAATCATGTATAATTGAAGTTAATTGGCACCACTGATATGATTACGTACAATGACATTTTTAGCACTGTGTAAAGGGTTCTGCTGTGTGTAGAAGTTGTGGCATTTATGTATGAAATCATTTATCAATGGAATTTCCATCCAATTCCGGAACTTAATCCGGTACGCATTGCACCTCATTTTCACAAATTTAGCAGTATTTACAGCTGAAATTATGTCAATTTTATCGAATTCATTTGCAATTCAAACCAGAAATATAATATATACTTGCTCTTCACGTTTTCGTTGCAATAATATGAGTATGTGATTCAATAGAATGGCGCGCGCTACAACTTTACAACAGCAACTTAATTTATATTTTATTTAGTTTGCACTAATGACGTGTGGTCGCCTTCCGTTTTCTTTGATGGTGAGCAGCCAATTGTTTCATTTCCATTTTTGTTTACAAACCACTTAAGAAATCGCGATGACAACACACGCATATTTCCAACAAATTATTATAATTGAACGTTGTATTATCCGTGCGGGTTGTTTTCATTTGCTTACACAATAGCAGCCGCAACGGACGAACATAGGAAAACATGCCGAATGCTGCAGCGTGTATTCTGTTGTGCAGCTAAACATTCGGTTGGAAAGCACACAAATTGTTGAAATTTTCGTATGTTCGAGTCACATGCAAAGGGCGTCAATATGACAAAATAAATGGTTAGAATTTCAAAAAATCCTGACCTCATCGATGAGCTGCAGAAACATTTCGTCATACCGTATGACTCACACGTGAACGTTGAGCACGACCATGTTACTAAAACTGACGACGTTGAGACTTTTAATTGATGTGAATATGTCGATATCGAAACTATTTTTTTTTTGTCGAAGAACACGTATTAAAACGGCTGAATACACAGAAAATAAAATGGTATTGAAAAAACCACTTTAAAACTAATGTGGTTTTAAATTTAGTTTGATATGATTTATCTTATTTTTTTATTTTTTCATGGTGCTATTTCAAATCATAAATTTTATAATTAAAACAAGGAATATTTTGAAATAACACCAAAAACTAAAATAATAAGATAAATCATATCAAACTAAATTTAAAACCATATAAAGTGTTAAAGTGGTTTTTGCAATACCATTTTGTTGTCTGTGTATGATAGGAGAACATAGTGACGTAATGCAGGATGGAGAAGGTTAGGGCGAGACAAATATTGAACAGCTCACGGTGTCCTCGTGAGTCGCGAGCAAGCAAACGATGAGACAATCAACAAAAGGTTGAGAGCATTCGACTAGCAACAACCCACATTCACAGTCCAGCTACTCAGATGAATAAACTAAAAACTAAGTGTTTGCATATAAATTGTGGATACGTGCGACGGCGGATGCAAATGTGGCGAAGCTCGCAAATACACAATTCTCTACGATATTCATACACGCAATTCGCGGATAATTTTATTTTACGACATGAAAATACAATAAAAAATGCTACAATATCGCGCGCGACTGACTGACTGACTGAATGTGTTAGCGAGTTAAAGAGCGTAAATGAATGTGTCAAATTTTTAAAGCCAATAGATCGGTTGTTGCCACGGGCTCATATGAAAATATTCATTTCATGTAATATGGAAATGTTAATTTACCTCAGTTTTTCCAACGGCCAATTCAGCCAACCGGTTGTTATACAAAAATAAGTTTCATGCGGAGCTACGTGATGGATCCTATGGTGTCGCCGTGGCAAAATGATGTGGTTATCTTGCAGAAAAAGCACCCATTTCGGCAAACCGAAATATGTATGCGACCACTTGTGAATCTAGATTGCATCGGAAAATGAGACGAATATCAATAAAAAATCGACTTAAGAATTGACACATGAATTGAATGGTATATGTTCAACTAACGCACCTGATTGGTCAACGCCACGAAAATCGAACAAAGGAATAAATAAGCACTAATTGGATAATGATCTTGTATCTCTGTTGGGCTTTTTGATAGAAAATTGTATGCAACGATTGCTAAAATTGGTAGGGCAACCATAAAATTGTCTCCGTTTGTTTCGATAAAATCGTGACGCGTTATACTGGTTGGATCGATGTGATGTTCACGGAATGGTCGCAAAAATGCCTATACAAAACATGGAATTGAAAAATAAATAGAAACATCAATATAATGCTAATTAAGAATACGCACGAAAAGCGCACCGGAAGAGAAAAGAAACACAATAAACCGAAGTAAATGTTTAAATAAATAATGATTGTGATGATGATTGGCGTGTCAGAAGTCGATAAATTCTATAAAACATCAAATTAAAATTGACATACCGCCGCTTTGTCATCCGAAATTAATTATCTTAAGTAAAGTCGTACATCGAATTATGATTAATGGATTTTGCTTATTTAGCAATTTAGTCCGTTAGGTGCTACTATTTTAATTGTCTGTATATGGTGGAGTGATACTCCAAAGCTTAAAAATAAATATTAGTCTAGTCACGTTTATTGGTGGAAATTGATGGATGGCTGCAACATGAATATCAATATATCGATTATGCACAGAAATGATTTTGGACAATATTATTTCGGCGATTGTAAACAATTTTTGCAAAATCGACACTCTGTGCCGGCGAGACTGTACGACAACGCCGGCCTTGTTCTCCAATCGACTTTGAATTCGTTTGCTCAGAAAGTGGCATGAACTTGAATATGTGTGTATGTCGTTAGCTAAAAATAATACAAAACATAAAAGGGAATATTTGTAAATGGAAACCGGCTGATAGGTCGCCCAGACGAACAGTCTTTCAATTTTTTCAAAACGGGTCGTTGACATGTTTAAATTATACGAATCACAGCGATATTGTGTGTATACCACGGCATTTCATTCAAATGACTAACAATGGAAATTAAATTGAGAGCAAAAAAAATCGATTGTCGCGTTTTTTTTTTCTCATTCAGTTTGAAAGGATATTATTCTAACCCGCAAGAAAGTATTAGCATTTGTACATTCACATCATTGGATGAGTAGCTTCATAATAAAAGCTGTAATTCATTCAATATTTATTTGTTTGCTTATCATAATTCGTTTTTTCATGAATCGCAATATAAATAACTAGTGATATCGTGTCAAATACGAGCTCCAGGCAACAACACAAAATAAAAGCAACAAAAGCTCGATGTCTAAATCTGAAAGAGTCGGTTGCATTTCGCATGTATGTAAATCAAAAATGAAATAATAGAATGGTTTTTAAAAAAATATGACTTACTTTTCCAACGATTGGCAAATCCACGCTGCCCCACGAATCAGCTGCCCAATGAACTAGGCCAGAGCCGAAATCGGCCGTTATTATGCCACAAAGTGCAGCTGCAGTCACAATTCCCACTTGGTCGACGCAAAAATATCGGATAATTAGGAATAAGTTTAATATCATTAGCGTAATGCACATGTACACGCAAATCACCTCTTGTATTCGCTTGCCTACGTGAGCGCGACGCAACAAGCGTGCACGCAGAAGCAGAATCGTAAAAATGAAATTGTTGGAAAAGGTATCGGAAAAAAAGAGGGAAAGAGAAAAAAGAAAAGAAAAAAAATATCCATTAAATTTATTGAGCTCATATTATTAGAGTGCCTGTGTGCAACATTAAAATAATACTTTATCGTTGTTCCATTGCGAATGGACTTTGAATATTTTGAGGAGGAATTTTCATCCACGGCTTCAATACAACAACATCGATAAAATATTTGCCTATCAAGAAAATGTCTATAGTTGATATTTTCTCTTTGACTGCAAATAAATTTCACTAAGTACATATTCCCGTAGTCTGGCGACAGTTTTCATCTTTTTTTATTAGACCTCCTTTTGGAGAAAATTGAAACAGGGCAGAACAAAACTAAAACACTAACGCTCACTTTGTCCATCAAATTGACGTTAAAATGGAAAAATAGAATGAAAGAATTCTCAGGAAGGAATATGAAAAAACTGTAACAAAAAAATAGAAAAATCAATAGAAAAGGCGCCACTCAATTCACATATGCATTAACATTACTTGTTCATTTGTTGATTGTTTCGGAAAGCAACAATGAACTTAGAAACAAATAAAATGTTGATAGAAAAATTGCGCTGTATGTTCAATCCAGAGTAGTTTGATGTGTATAGAATCGATTACTCAATGTTATTTTCAAATGCGCCGATGAAGTAGATGATAGAGCTTTTATGATGAATATGAGCAAAATGTGTAACGAATTAATCGACGGTGAAATGCGCGCCTATTCAAGTACACTTGAACCAATAAAATTTTATTTGTTCATACTAATTCATCCATTGTTGTTATGTTGAAGCAGGTGATTCTTCAGTTTGACCCATTTTTTTACATTTGCTTTGATTCACACTACTCAAAACCTCGCTAATTGCCCGTCTGACTTTTATCGTTATCTCGAGTAGCATTCAAAATTCAAAATTATATACAATCAAACAATTGGAAGGAAACATCAATAAATGTGGATATTCTCACTCAATCATTTATCCGTTTCATTTGTTTCGATCCAATTGATTTGGTCGGTCAGTTTTTTACGGTAGAAATGAATTGTAAACCTAATCAATCGATACTCAATAAAAGCCAGTGCGGTCAAATTCAAGAGAAAAACGCGTACCGACACGAATTCATTTCAATTAAATATTCAAGTTATTTGGATCAAGCAAATGTTCACTATGAAATATTTGTGGAGCCAATACAGAGGCACAAATTACACGGCTTTTAATGAAACTCGACGGTTGCATTGAAATATAATTATGGCTTTTCAATGATTGGGTTTCAGTTTGAAATGGTGTTTCTTTATTAACTCCGAGAAAATTGATAAATCGCAATCTATCGAATTGAATTTGTGGCTCCAAGCAAGTTTCAATTTCAAACTTTTCGCTTCTTGAATTCGTTCCGAGGAACTTGGAACAAAATGTGCGTGCAAAAAAGGAATTATCCTCGACAGAGTTCTTTAATTATTGGTAAACGACAGTCTTGAACTTGGAAATTGTCAGCTTGAATGTTCATAGCAAAGTTTGATGCTATTTGATGATTTTCTAGTTCTTCATTGATCGTTTTGAAATGACAAAACCGTTCGGCGCATGTCCATTCTTAACGTACCAATTCACTTTTCGAATGAGTTTTTACAAATTTTAATTTTGTTATTTTTATGGGAAGCTAGACAGATGGTTGATGTGACATTAAGTGATACGACAGTTTCATTTTGTCTGTAACGTTTTGAAACCGCAGATTCAACTTGAATTTGAAACGAATTTTTACATTTTGAATAATTAATCGATATTATTGAAATGGACATGTAAATAGCCGAAATAAAAATTACCTGGACTATATAAATTGGCAAGCTCTTGAGCTCCTTTGTGTGATGGGCCCCATCGTGGACCTCTTTGCTGCTGCTGCTGCTGCTGCCAAGCCAACAATTGAGCTTCATTGTTTTTACGGATTTTGATTTCATTCGCTGTTGCCAACTGACAATTCGAATTTGGATCATCCTCAAGCATTGAGTTCTCCAGTATTTGTTGGTCGGTTTTCACTGGTGTCTGTATATTAAGTGGAAAAAATGTACAAAACACGCGTGTCAATTGCATCGATTATAATACAAATGAGCCCCAATATTCTGGTTCTAAAATTGAATCACAAAATCAAAATATACTCAACGAAGTTAATGACGCTGATGTACAACTAATTAGGATGTTATGGTGCCACATCTCCTATGGTTTTACCGCAAAATACGAAAGTTTTTATGTTTCACTATTATTTTGACCTTTTACATGTTTCACTTTTCAAACCAGAATAATTAAGCTCATTTTTATTCTAACTGATTCAATTGAAGTTGAGTCTATATGTCACAAAATTGTTTGGAAAATAAATTAAAGTCTAATTTTATTGCGTTTGATAGTGAGTTAGAGACGTAAGTTACAACCAATGATTTACTGCACGTGGAGAGTTAACATTGATATAATTTCAGCTTTTAACTGCATGGTCTTAATGCCCATAATGCGTTTATGACCCATAATGCGTTTCATAGCACCGTATATACCTTATCTGCCACATATTTTGGAGAAGCACACAGTTTATTTATTCTTTATTCGATTAAACGAAAGCACAATAATTTATTTAACGATCTGTCTGCGTGACCTCATGAATCAAATCACAAAAACCAAGACAAAAAAATTGAAGAAATAACAACCGCAACATATACTGATTTTGTTGGGAAGTATACGCACGATGCGATATTGGATGTTAGCAGAGAGTCAGCACGAATTGAAATAATTGAATGAATTCCGTCAGTTTTTCCGTCATTCATGCGTTGTCTTCAATAAATGCAATTTGCGTGTATATAATTTTTAAATGTGTAATGTGACATCGGCAAAATACTTACTGCGTTCAAAAAGTTCGTTGATAGTTGGAATGCGGCTGCAGCTGCAACTGGCACCGTCAAACTATTCGTTTCATTGGAAATATCTTTTGTATTCAAATGCCTTGGCAATGTACTAAGCACATCCATTCTCGATATATCACTAATTAACTCACTAAACAAAGGATTTTCAAGCGATACACTCGATCGAAATCATTGCTCACCAATTGCTTTCGCACAGTTCAAGAAGCAAAAACAAGCACTGCTTTGTATTATATATAATAAATATTGAGCGATAAAAAAGAAACGAATGAAGCTAAAACATAAAGAAAACACATGCGATTTACTTCAATTCATTTGCAATATTTACGAAGATCTTTGACACTGAATGTGAATGAAAAAATATATATATTACAATTGCTACTTCTGTTCGGCTCTGTTCTGTTCTGTTAAAGTGGCTGTCACGATTTACAATAACTGGGTTTTACGCCAAGATCGAAGCGTATTGATGCCTCTTTCCGTTGTTATTTGTTTTGGTTGTTCGCCAACAAAACCAAATCACCACATTCGAATGTTAATGCTATATTTAACTTTGATTGAATGCAACACGTACGGATCACGTCATACGATGTTACGCACACACCTTCGATTTGCAATTTTTATGCGAATTTTCAGTAAATTGCCTTCTTGTCATCTTCCGTCTTCCACTTGCAAACGCGAATGAGCGAATTTTGGCAATGCTTAAACAAAAAGTGGATGGCCAACCGATTGACTCAACGCACGATCAAATCAGTTGTTATCGATTCCGTTCTTGTTTATTTTATCTCCATAAAAAACTATTTTTTTATTGCGCTCAATTGCCTTATATGTTGTTTATATTCGAACAGATGTGATCATCGTTCGGCGAAATTGAACTTGTTTTGAATATATCGGTACGATTGCTGGCTGCTTGTGTGGAATGTCGTGCGATTACATCGGTCGCTAAAGCTGAACTGAGACCGAATTTCGGTTCGGTTGCGAGCAGAACATGCGCAACAATTTAAATCAAGGAGTTGGATAGATTCAAAACGATTCACAACGACAGGATGGTGGTTCGTGTTGGTTTGGTTTCAAGAATGACATATTCACGACGATACAATTCAACTGATATTTATAACTACTTTTGTAGTGTGACAATTTCTTTAAATATTTACAAATGATGGGTCAAGTTTTTTCACTTGAAGAAACACAAAAGGTGATACATATTGAATGCTCTACTGCTATAACTCAATTGAGATCAACGGAGTCAATAGAATAATTTTTGTAGCACACACAAATTTTGTATTGCGATTTGTTGTAACATTTGGAAACACCAACAATTAAAAGATCATAAAGTTGTGTACTACACAATTTGCCATGAAATTAAGATTCTTGATTTTGAACTTGTAGTTTTTTTACGTCAAATCATTTTATTTGAAAGAATATTAAAATTTGGCATTCATTCGTGTAATTAATAATTTCCAATGACGTCAGAATTTCTGGAAAATGTATCATATCAGTTGAATGCCGCAGCTGACGAGTATGTAACGCATGAATGTGTAACTGGTCTTATCTTGTAGAAATTTCAGCTGATGTTTGTCAAATTACTTACTGTAATCAATGTTGATCCATTCTAGCAAAAACCAGTTCTCAAAACTGGCTTGTATCCGGAAAATTGTGTGATATTTCACGAAAAAATCCAGTAAATTTACATATACATCACATTTCCCGTGCCTATTAGAAACACTTGATTCATTTAGCAACATTGTTCGAACCGACAATACATTTGCCACTTAAATATTTTGCAAATAACAAAACAAAAAAAAGTTTACGTTCATTGGTGTTGACTGTTACGCTGCTCAAAAAAAAGGGGAAATGATCTCACCAAATGAGCTTGAAACAAATACGTACATAAAAACATTCTTAACAGTTTCAAAAATATCGATTTAATCAATCAAAAGTTCAACAAATTACAGGGCTTTGGATCTTTCATTCATCGAATTGCTGTGCTTATTGGAAATTAAATATGTTAATGTGATTTTAATTATGTAAATCGAGAAAAAACTTCGAATGAGAATTGAATCATAGCTAATCCGGATTGGTGTTGTCGCTGTTCACGCGGGCGAATTCGACCAGAATCTGGTGTGTGCACACATCAGCAGATGTTGTTTATGGAATACAAATGCAGCGTGTGTGCTTGTATGTTTGTTAACGTATTCAATATATGTCACACAGTAAAGACAGTCGAAATCAGAGTTTGACGGCTCGGGCAAGCGAAAACGAAACGCGTGTATTCATAACATCCAGTGTATCTATTAAAAACAACCGATTTTGTATTTGTCTCGGGGCTCCGGAACCGTGTGGAATTGCTTTGGTCGTCGAATAAAACCCCAATTCGTAGCTCCGACTTAAATCGACACGATATTGTGTCGAATTTTTATTCAGAAAAATCAATAGACCAAAAGTGTACAAAGTGGTGCCATGGCATAAAATTATAGCCAAGAACGAATCATTAAAATTCTTTAAATCCCATGTGTGAATGGGAATTACCTGCATGCTATAAAATAGAACGGTGTCGTCGCTCTGTGTGATGTTATTAAATGAGCCAACATATTTTTCATCAAATCGATTTCAAGAAAACATTGTTATGCGTGAAATGGTCACACGATCGTCATCCAATTGATTTCAATTGAACATAAATTTTGTGTGTAAATAAATATCGGTATTTATAAGTGCGGGTACGAGCGATACGTACCATACGCGTTGCCATATATTGTGAATATTTTGTATATTCTTTCAACATTGAAGAAATTTCAATTCGAAATTCAGTCATAAGATTAAGACCAAAATGAGCGTGAAAATGACGGAGATGCTACAAAAATACTGGAATATGGAATATTTGACAGAGAAACACTTGGCTGGTTTCGATAATTACAAAGTGAGTCATTGAATGAGACTATTGAAGGCTGATTCACCTTGTTCACTCCACACATCACAAAACCTGTTTCCTTTCATTGAATTATATTCGATGAAAATGGAATCCGATAATTACATCATTCCGACTGCAAAAATAATTTGTGAAATCTCGCGAAAAAAGAAAATAATTGTCGATTTTTCATTGAAGTCTAGCAATTTCCGTGAATTCCGTCGTTTTTTTCAACGACACGTCATTTCTCGGCGCTCGTTCTACTCTTCCACCTCCCGTTTTAATCAAATTAGACGTAGTTTAATTTTAGCTCTTTGTTTATTGATGTATTCGAATAGCGACGTTTTAGCCGCGAAATAAATGAACTTTGGATACATTCAGACTCGAAATAAACACTTCGCTATACGTGTGATTGTGTGGTCCATCTTCTAATGTTTATAACCCTTTTTGCAATTCAAAACGATAATTGAAAATGCATCGGTTTTCTATCATTTTGTCTCGTACATTGAACATCTTGTCAAAAAAAATAAAGAATTCACTGTCTGGTGACCTATTATTAATTAGCCGATTCATTCATTTCATCAGAAAAAAATAAAAAAAAATATCGAACCGTTTGTCTTATCGAGACGAGCGGCGCGCTTACATATCTTCACGTAAGGAGTAAATGATAATGCTTTGTTTGCTTTTTTCTTATATAGTACAGCTCGATAGACACATCACCGCTGAGCGTGAATGTTATGCATCCGTTTTGGAATTCTCTTGTTAAGGTACATGCTCGATACGAATTCAAGTTTTATTCCCCGAAAATTGTTAACACAATCCATTTATCCTTTTTTGATTGTAGTTTTTTCCGAAATGGATTGCGCCAAACACAGTGACATTCGTAGGTTTTCTGTTCACTGCATTGAATTTCATCATTTTGTCATGGTATGACTGGGGATTCTATTCAAGCACTGGATATGACGATGCAACGCCGGTACCAAATTGGTTTTGGCTGCTTGCCGCGATAAATATTTTCCTTGCATACACATTGGATGGAGTGGATGGTAAACTGGCGAGGAGGATAGGTACGACCTTTAAACTCTAATTGTCCGTCCAAATTATTGAATTCATATGTATTTTCCGGGAATTAGGATTGTCGGGGCCACTCGGTGAACTCTTTGACCATGGATTGGATTCATATACAGCGCCATTGATACCGTCCTGTTTGTACAGTATTTTCGGCCGTGGGCCAGCATCGATTCCACCGATTCGCATGTACTTCATCGTTTGGATGGTTCTATTCAATTTCTTCATTTCACATTTTGAAAAGTACAACACGGGCGTTCTGTACTTGCCATGGGGTTACGACTTTGGAATGTGGGGATCAACGCTCATGTTTCTAACTACATGGCTGGGCACGTTTCAATTCTGGAAACGTTCATTGCCATTCGGTATTCCATTGGGATTAGGTTTAGAGTTTTTGCTGCATGCAAGTGCCTTGTCAAGCGTTCCAATGGTCGTTATCAATATTTACAATTCATACAAATGTAAAACCGGCAAGATGCGTACGCCAATCGAGGCAGCCCGACCATTTTTTCCATTTTTAACGTTTTTGGCACTGTTCATGTTCTGGATGGTAAAGTCACCAAACAATATCATGGACTTTGATACACGAGCCGTATTTCTACTTACTGGAACGATATTCAGTAATGTCAGCGTAAGTCATTTTCACTCATTCATTACGAAACACACTTGTTGAATCGCATGACCGACATATAATGGAATTGAAAATTCAATGCGACATACTAATGAATACCACCCGAATTTTTTATGCTCGCCATTAATTGAATGAGCAATCGTTTTGTGGCATAAACAATTTTTTGTATCAATTTTCTTTAATCCATTTCTCATTATATTTGTCTTTTGTACTGTTTATTGCAACAGTGTCGATTGATTGTGGCCCAAATGTCGAACACACGTTGTGAAGCATTTCACTGGATGACACCGATCTTCGTGATATCAGTTGCAATCAGTTTATATGTACCATTCTTGGAACGACCTCTACTATACTTACTTTGCATATTGACAACTGGGGCACACTGGCACTATGGCACACGAGTGGTAAGTCGACACAATTGTTGATGACTAACACTGTGAGGTGAAATGGTAAATGGGTGCAATGCTCGTGGTTCAGTGGGTTTGATTCCCCGATTACGACAAATGTATGTATGTTTGGTTTGTCTAAGTTGGTGAATGACCTCGTATCCTTCAAAAACGATTTACAGCTCCAAATGTGATGAAATCTTATGCAGGTTTTTTTGATTCATATTTTGTCTCTGAAAACGTGTAATCGGTTTTTTTTATATGACGAATCAGAATCTGAAAATATGTTCACGATTTCTCCTTTTGCGAAGATTACGAACGGAAGAAACCAAAAAATCACGGAAAATATTGAAAAGATAAACAAATGTTGGCAAGAGAATATTTTCCGGTAGAACTAAACTTTTCTCTTTAACATATGTGTATGATATCAATTTCGTAGCTACTGCGTTTTTCCCATCTTGATTTGTAGTGATCGATTTTTGTGGTTTTTGTGAGTAACCTTCAGATAACCAGATAAATCCAATTTGTGTTCATTTTACTGCAATTTTCCAAGAATTAACCTTATTGGAATTATACGTTTTTTACAAAAAAGAAGAGTATGCAATTCGAACTGCAATATATACATTGTCATTTTGTAGTAAGTCTTGATTTCGATGCATCAATAATCAAACGCAATTCTTTAAAACGATGTTCAATAAAATTGCAGTGCTTCCATCAGACCAGGAATATAACCATTTCGCGTTTTGAGTTGAAATCAAACCCACTTTGCCACGGGTCTCACACCGAACCACCCACTCACCGTGAAATTGATTTAATATTTGATGTGTTTCAGGTACAACAGATGTGCGACCACTTTGGACGCGAATGCTTCAAAGTCACGCAACCGAAAAAACTCCAAAACAACGGCGTAAAAGCAAACTAAATTTTGGTTTGATAAATCATATAAATTTTCATTGGTTGTACATTTTTAACCAGTCAGCAATTCAAAACGAGTGAATTCAAAATGATATCTGATTTTATTGAATGGTCCATTTTTCGATCTGAATTTGAGAAATCCCACAGATTGTAATATTGGAACGCTTCGTAGATTTAAACTTCAAGTAGTTTATTATTTCATAATGTGATTGATTCTTCGCTCCAGAATTTTACAATTATAGATTGTTTTGTATTTTTTTTGACAAATTACTTCAATGCTTCCTTGTATGCAAATCGCGTTGTATTAAAAAACATTTATCTTTTTTAAGATTCGAAAATTTTTTAAATGTTTGAATTGAATTGAATTGACGGTAAAAAACTCCTAGAAAAGGACTGCCTTCTTTTGAATCGGATCAATGAATTTGAGTTTTGCTTTGTTATTTAAAGAGATTTCATATGCTCTTGGCGAAAATTCTTTGTCAATGGCGATACCAAAGATGTCAATGTATGCGCTTACACAAAAAATACATGTTTTGATTGTTCGCGAACTTTCATTTGCTTACCCATATGGTCGTAATGAGCCTGCTTTTATAAAATTGCGCGCCATCATCATCGCATGTGAATTCTCATTCCGCAGATACATGTTGCTCATGATGAAGTGTATTCAATTTTGTCTAGCAGGATTTTTAGACGAAACATAAAAATTTATTGATCAAAAATTAGGATGACTTCAATTGAACAATTGAATGAATTCGATAGGTTATCATTTCGCATATACACAATTCACTTTCAAATTCACAATTTTGTACTTCGTTATCCAATGCAACAGTGATTTAAACTGTTGACTCGAATTGCTCGAGATCATTTCTATTCATGTTCACACACAACGCCGTATCACAAATAAAACCCCTCACATCGTAGACGAATTGAGCAAATTCTATGCACATTTTCATTTCATTAAATTTCCCCGGTATGCCAAATCAAAGGAAATGCCTAACGTGATTCAATTTGCAAAATAACAATTCATTTTAGTCGAAATCAACTTTAGTCAAAATCAATACACATGAAATTCTAGTTACAATTGGCAACAACATCATTATTAATTTTAATTGTATTTTACTCTCTTAACCAACATGTATTATTATTAAGGATTAAGACGGATAATTTATTTTTTTCAAAATAGAACAAGAGAATAAAAATAAAGGAAAATAATTAAAATAAATTATATTAAAATACATTCGATGTCCACAAAATGTAAATATTGAAAAAAATAAACTCACATTTTATTGATACCGAAGGTATTTTTATGAGTCCTACTAGACGTGAGCTGAATTCAAGCAGCAGCAACAAGTCAATCAAATGTGTACTCTATGAATTGTATTTATTGCTTTTTTTGCGCAATTCTATTTGATGTCAATTTACTATACATATGAATATTCAGAGAACTAATCATTCTTCAGTGATTGTGTTTCACACTACAAACAGTTCATATAATAAAATCAAAACATTTCGAACAGGAAGAAACAAATATTCTTTAAAATGCGTTTCATGACATATTTTATGTATCTAAGAATCATACAAATGTATGCCAAAATTAATAAAATAAAATCGCATTATTTCTGTGAATCCAACCGCAAAATTACTCTGTTCCTAGTTCCTACCTATATCAAAAACACTCAAATATATGGTGAGACAAAAAAGTCTCACAAATTAAATCAATACTCTCTTATTTTTGTTTATAAATGGACCAAGATGATATAATATGTAATGGTTTTTGTTGTTTTGATTTTGTACGCTATCAAGCGAAAGGCTCTCAAGTGTAACGGTGAGAGACATGCTTTAACATTTGGAGAACATTCGGACGAAGTCAATTATCTCGGGGATAAATTCGAAGGTTAATGGCGAATGATGGAGCTGATTTATATTTGGTTCCTTTTTCTAATGTAAACAAATGGCCAACAAATTATGCCTGGTAAGTTACATTAAAATACAATAGGTACAAAAAATTCACAATAATCGGGTTGAACTGAGCGCTTCTTAGACAAATATTCTAAAGATATTATCTAAGCATAACTTGTTTGAATAGGAGCTACATCCGTTTCACTTCGCAAGATGAAAATGAAGAACTGCACGTATAATTAATTGAAGAGTTTCAGCACATTAACTCAAAATTCGTAGCTTAGATCATACTTCTGATTCACAATTTCAAATATTTTGCAAAAAAAAATCGCTGTTTGTACATGAAGAGACGTCCTAGTGAATTGTGAATCTCATGGACAAAAAAACAATTAAACCATGAAGAAGTAAAATCCGAAAATGCAAATTTGTGTCTTCATTACAAGCACAATTGTTGTATATTTTCAAAGTTAAACATTTCCAATTTTTTTTTTCGGAGAATGGAACATCATTCGAATTTTTACAGTTCTTTATTGCTCTTCACCGAAATTTGAATATTCGAAATGAACATACACTTAATCAGCAACAGCAGCAGAAAAGACGGTAAAGACAATAATACCAGAAACATCAACTATGGTTATAATAACAACAGCAACAAGAAGGCGGAAAAAAGAAAGCATCACACAGAGAATATGGGTCAAGTCGCATTTAATCGTGATTCAAAATCGCTTTGCGAAAGATTCTGTTACTACATTCGCCTAAAGAGATCGGCGACGAAGAAGCATTACAGCTCAGAAAGACAAACTAAAGAATCCAGTTTTGAAATATGCTAATCATTAACCAATTTTAAAATTAAATTTTCTAGTTGATTCCGTCGTGTGATTTCTTCTGGTTTTTATACGTAATTTTTTTACGAACCATAAACACAATAACATGAATTGAAATTTATCACCGATCAACTCAACAGTTCTTCATTATTTTAATTTTTGGGTAAACGATGACTTACAATTTATTTGTGCACAAAGCATGTTTGATTGTGTGTGAGTCGAATTTAGTAGAAAACTTCAATCGAAAAGTGAAATTCGGTTGAAAGTCAAATCCAAAAAACAACTTGGTCAAATCGAAAATACATTTCACCTTTTCGAATTTTTTGCCACTGATCAAAAATCGATTTTCCGACTGTTTTCAAACATTGAGAGCTATTTTCAAGTAAAACCGATAATGACGTTTACTCATTATTTCGCCAAAGTGTAGTGTGTAAAAACAACATCAATAAATCTTCGTCTGTCAACGAAACGTGGCTTTCATTCTCGACGATTGATTTCGACGAATGCCATAAACGTATTCATAAAATCATAATTTGCAACTGTGGGAACATCACGGAGAATATTCACTTTGTTTATAATAATATGATCGAGAACCGAATGGGAAAAATAATAAGATTTGCGCATGTGATTTATTTATTAACAGGCATTCGCTGACATTTATGTGCAGATTGAGCGGGTCACCGGTCGATCGCATCAGCAATGCTGCAACCAGAACTTTTTGTTCGTTATATCAACATCCCGATCTTTGTGAAGGCTTTCAATCAAACGCATTATTATGATCAGCATAAAATGGGTCTAGCTTTACTGCACATTTTCTATGCAAATGTTAATGAGATGAGAATCCAAAGTACACACATTATCAATAAATAATGAATAAAAGCGACCCATAATGGACGATAAACTGTCCATGATCTGCATTAGTGCGGTTTGCATGAACTAAATCGCTCGATTCTTGCCACAAAACAGAAATCCGTTACAATATCAAGTTTACCTCTTCTTGTTTCTTATTCTTTGCATGCAAAGTGTCTTGCACTGAGTCGTGATAAAAAATATCTTCTCTTTGAATCCACATAAGAAAACTAGTTTCGAATATATTCTGGTCAATTAAATTGAATCGAGTGTGTGCATGTGAGTTTTTGCGCGCGCGTTTCACATTTTTATCGAAAGCATTGAAGTGACTCTCAATAAATAAAGCTATTTTCTTCACATCATTTGGAACCTTGACCATAGTCTCTAGCCGCTACTGAAACTGCAACTCTCATTGAACATTACAAAAGTCACTCCGCTTTCCCCCTGTAGTTTTCCCAATTGAAATAGATCAAATGCGAATACGTGCACTCAAAGAACTTTAGATAGAAAATAACATAAAACATTAATATGACTAATGAATAAAACATGGAACAGCCATCGAATCGGTTCTAGCTCGATGCGATAATGAACTTAATAATGCTAATTAAAATATAATTGTTGTGGTGTTTAGCATTAATCGCATGTTGATGCAGCCCAGAATCGTCATCGTTGTTGCCGTCGCAGCCGCAGTCAAGTCGAAATCACCTCTTCCAACAAATCGTTAGCATTGCGATTCTGTGAAATCTAACATTTGAAACGTTCTATCATATTTTTTTTACGCTCGAACGGCTGGAGAGAATCGTTAAATTTGTTCTTTGCTTGCGTCAAAGCAAATGATTGCTATTTACAAAACATCGTGTTAGATGTCTATCAGATCCAATGGAGTTTCAACAAAATTTCACTCGTCAAAATGCAATCTCTTTCTTGTTTAGTTTGTTGAATGATATGAGGTGAAAGGCGCACACATAGCGCAGCACGGGCGCCAATTGGAATTCAACCATCTAACGGTAAGTTTCTCAATGATAAATATATTATTGATTGCGGCTTACAAAATTCTGTAAAGTTTCGGGCGGTATTAAATGTCCACTCAATCTGTAATAATCACATTTCAATAAATTGGATTTCTGGGTTAAATCAGATAGTTATTCATTCATTAGCTGATATAAATTGCGTCTTAATTGTGCTTGTTTACGATTTTAGTGTGCACTTACGCGAGAGATTTAACCAAATCATTCTTGATTCGTCGGCAACATCTTCGTAAATCATTTTGGCTATAAAAAGTTGCAAAAGCCACAAATCGATTCCGATCGCAATGAAACGCGAATGGAAAAATTATTGGCATGGGCATTAAATCTTGTATTGTGGCTGCGCTTGTTGTTTTCTTCTTCTTCGTCGTCTTCCAACGGAAGAAGATTGAACGTTCGGCGTATACGAATGAAAGAACATTAAAAGCCAACGGCGTACAGTACAGACGAGATAAATATAGACCAATACATATGGAATTGTGTTTTGCTGTGTGAATCGATGAAAACGCTAGTTTCTTTTCCATGTCTGTTTACTGTTTTCATTATTTTTATTATTGTGGCTTGTGTGAATGCTTTCGAATTCATAATACGTCTCTGAATAACGCGATAGAGAGTTGTTGAGATGTGCTTCTGAACAGCAAGAAGATCAGTTACGGCTTGAACTTGACCGAGTGAAGAAGTGCGCTGAGAATCGTGTGAAAAATATCCAAAAAACAATAAGATTATTTTTCGACTTCTGTATTTTTTTTCCATTTTTTCCCATTTTTTCTGACATAGAAAATGTGGTCGTTGAAATTTGTGTGGTGTTTGTTGTTTGTATCAATAGCATGGGCATTGCCAGCTGCAAAAATTGAAACTGACAATCAAAAACAAGAGCTCGGCTCTGCGGAAAAACCGGAGATAATATTGGAATTGGCCGAAATGCCAATGGAAGAAGAAAAACCAACAGATAACTCGAAACCAAGCGAAATTGCGGTTGATCCGAAACCATTTGACGTGAAACCAACGGAACAATCCAAACCAAGTGAATCGAGCTCGGTGGCAACGTTCATGGAATCGCTCCCATTGAGCGTGTCCACTCCTCCACGTCGTCAAATGCTCTATGATCAGCGACAGGATGGCAAATACAATATTCGGGCCGATTTAGAGAATTTCATGATTTTGGTCGTTCCATCAGGCGGAAATTCACTATTGGATCTCTTGAAACGTTCGAATCAACGTAATCCACAACATCACAAACGTACACCTAACACAAAACATCACAAAAAATACCACCAGGCGGGAAAACCAGCAGGCGAAGCGAAAAAAGTCACAAATCGATTGGATTACTTGAATCGGAATGAGGGTGAAGGAGAAATTTCAGTTGGCGGTGAATTCATCGAAGGACGTACTCCATACCATGTGGACATCCGGAGTGATGAAATCCAACAGCCACCATATGGGGTACGTCCGTTGAATGGCAATGCGGTCACCATTGCTGATATTCCATTGGTCAATTTGGATGATAACACCGCATCCACATCACAAAGTGCATCCGATTCGACAATCATATTGTCAACAGTTACAGGTAAACAACCCGTACAACCTAATTTACAAACCTCGATGTCAAGTTCTACCAACACAGAATCCTCTTCTCCACGCCTGCCAAAATCAATAACAATCGGTGGTTACGGCAATCCATTTAGCAGCCCAAATTCCGTATTACTAACACCAAAAGCCTACAACGCCGATATTAGTAGTAGCAAAAATAATTTAAGCAATCAGAATTATAACAATTATTTTAGCCAAAAATCTAGTGTACAGATTGTAGATAGAAATGCGGGTGCAAATAATGGAAATGATGTGGTTGACTCGACCATTTTTATAAATTCACCATCAACCGAATTGTTCGATTTAACTGATTCAAAACCTTCGTTTAACAGTTTAAATGTAGGTAATATTGATCGTTTGGCTCTAGCAGGTGATAGCACAACAAAAAACAACGCTAACTTTGCAAATGCACAATGGGAGCTAACATTATTGGGCGCCCAGGAGCAATGTGGACCCGATCGACGCCGTGATAGCTATGGCATTTGTCAATTCGTGCCAGCCGACTATGCAACAACATAATTTATTATCATTAATCTCTTATTTTTTAATCAGAAATATTTTGATTTCTTTATATATATATTATACGCATACATTATTGTTGATAAGAGAGAAAAATAACAGAAATATTCATGTCTATTTATTGTCATGTTGCCGTTGGAACGGACGACTGTATCATGCGCACTCACAGGCACATATTTATCTCGATTTAGAGCTAAGCGAATAAAGTAAATAATAAAATTAGCTGTAATTTTTGTGACTTAAGTTGAAAACAAAATAAAACTGTGAGGAACCCATCGAAAATGCACTTTTTCATTTGCTGTTGTCGAATGCAACCTTTCGAAAGAAGGTTCGTCTTATTTGCGTCGTCAACACGCACACACACCTTATGATTGCCTGCAGCAAAACTTGTTCGGCAGCTTTGGAATGCGTAACGCTTACGGTAAATTTCTTTTTTGAATTTTTTTTTTTTTTTCATTTACTTACTTACTTAAGTTTTTGTCTCATCACTTGATTTACACGTCAGGTCATTGACTGCTGCAATGAAATTTAGAGCTGGATTTCATCGATGATTATTTCTAAATTTTAGATTGCAATTTCAATTCTGTGCGTTAATTATATCTTTCCTGCTTTTGTGTTGAGGACAACAACACATTTGCTCCGAAATGTGAGTGAGAAAAAAGTGCGAAAATTTAAGTTAATTTAATTTTACTTTCTGATTTAGCATTATTACGGCATATGAAAACAACGCCGTTCAATCAAGAGCATACAGTTCAATAAACTTGTCACCTGAATAAATGATATCGTTCCGTACTCCAACAAACTTGTATTTATTACCATCTGATCTCTCGAGGCAAGGCTCTTTTGTTTCAATCTAATGCGTTGAAGTCATATGGCTTCGGCTAAATAAGAACAAAAATATCACGATTCGATTGTGTCAGAATGATACTTCAAAACAATAATAGTAACATTTATTTGAATATATATTTAGTTAAATCTGTTTGTTTTTATCATGTAAACATACATAGGCTGAAGCTGAATTTAAATGTTGTTTCCATTTGTATTTCTTGCTTCTTTCAGCCGTGAGCTGATCATGTACGACTCACACCTACAGATTCCGATGGAATTTTACAAATACAATATCCGCAATAGTGAGGAATATCCCTACGTAATTCACATAAATTATCAATAAATTTCTTATATTATTATTTATACAATCCATAAAATCATCGACATTTCTGGCGTTTCCACCAATTCGAAGAGCTTTCTCAATAATACAAATCCTATGATTTACAAATCAATTTTCGTTTCAAAATTTCCAGATTGCATACTTTTCTCAACTGCAAATTTAACCATCAGCAATTTTATAAGATTTTGCACAGACAAAACAAATCAATTTCTATACATAAACATGGCCTGAAAACGACAATTGTAACACCTCTATTGCAGCTCTTGTGTTTTGTTGGTTTTTTTCACAATAGACTCAATTTGATTACGTTTGTTATTTCTCATGAGATTTTTCGGCTAGTGTTTCCTTCTCGAGCTGTGCAAATATTGAGCCTTCAGCATTTGCAGTGACTGATTTTCACCGAGAAAAACGTTTTTTACTTTCAACTCTTTAAGCATGTATTCAGCACAAACCCGTAGCAGTGCGACTCGCTTCATCAAACTTTCGTTGGGTCGTGTTTCTCGGCCTCTCTTCATCGGCGACGTTCTTTTCGTAGCAATTGGAAACGATTTTCGTAATGTCGTCGCTGAATTTGATGACGATGCGATGGTTGAACTGGAGTTATCATCATTACTTAATTCCGTTTGAGTCTCGATAAATTCGATCTGATCATCATTATTCGATCGCACTTGATGGACTGATTTTCGTCGACTCTGTCTGGGTGGCATTTCTTTGTTGATCACTCGAATATCCTGCAAACTGGCCAAATTTACCACTCGTATCGGCGCCACTTTTCGCACATCTTGACCTGATTTTTCCATTTCCAAGACTTAAAAGATATTTATCAAGCTCTTTTTTCCGAGAACGATTACAATTTTTGATTTTATTGAATTTTGCTTAAATTTTGTTCACACATTTTTACTTGAAGCCATTGTTTGGTATTTATTTGTGTGTCCCAAATGCATTCGATAAACATTCGAACATAACCAAAAAAGTCGCTTTTAAAATTCGCTTTGGAAACCGACAACCGTAATCGAATTCGCCACAAGCGTTCGATGGGATTTTGACAGACGCGCGCATCGGGCAATCCAAAACTCTAGAACGTCATCGCATATTCGGAGCGGTGTTAATGCGACGTGGAACAAGCATTGGGCACGTATCAAGTGATTTGACTACGACAATCACAACTCAAAGCACATTCAATTCACAAACTTGCTAGTGAAAGGTAAGAAATTCAATTCATTCTCTAAACAATCATCGAAATGCATTATTTTTTAGTGAAATCAAAGTGTTTTTAAATGAACTGTATTGGTTTTTCGAAATGTTATTGTGCATTTTTAATAAAATAGTGAAAAAAACGGAATAAGCTTGATTCAAGTGCTATGTTCTTTTTATTCACAGACCACTGAAGCAATCAAAAACAAAAAATGGATCAAGTCATTAAATTCTGCGAACCAGGCCGTTTGTTTGCCAAAGATTCAATCCGTTTGGTAAAACGATGCACAAAGCCAGACCGTCGGGAATTCCAGAAAATTGCTATTGCCACAGCCATCGGTTTTTGTATTATGGGTTTCATTGGCTTCTTCGTTAAGCTCATCCATATTCCAATCAACAATATCATCGTCGGATCATAGGCCAGCTCATCGACTTTGCGATGTTTCCAACAGCATCAGATGCATACAAATTCATTGAAAATTTCACTTATAATAAGTAAATTTATATATTATTCTTTTGTTTCTCCCTCATATGATTTGTTTTTTTAATGACAATATAAACTCAAACATGTATTTAATCCGAAAAAATATAGAAAATCACAAATATAAAAAAGAGAAATACATTTCATAAGAAAAATGGGTGCATTTTTTATTTGAACGATGGTTCATTCGTAGTTTGAGCTGTTTTATTGGCAGAAAATGCCAAAATATTTAAGAATTATATGAAATAAAGTATTTTTCAGGTGGACATTTTCAAACTTGCCCATTTTACGTGTTGAATGTGGAACACAAACTTTAATCATTGTATCGCAGGTAGATATTATTCTATGAGCTCTATGGAGACTCAGGAATGGTAAGTCTTAATGAACACAATCCAAACGAAATTACCTAAAATTTCTCCATAGTAATTAGTTGCTTGGTGTATAGTCAGTTTTATGTGGCATTGAAAAGTACGTAACGTACGCAATCCGGTGCGATGCAACACTCAAGGCATTTGGGTATGTCTTTAGTTAAGCCGCAAGCCGCGTATTGTAATCATGCGATCACGACGCAAGCAAGTGCGAGGTTGAATAGCCGTTTTTGATGGATGTTTTAAACATTTTTGGATCTATGATTCAAATTTTAAATAATTACCAAACAGTAAAAAACTGAATTGAGAATTTGAATGAAAAGAACTTGGAAATTGCTTAATTTGGTAGGCCAAGCTATGAGAGAATTAAACGTATTATAATTACAATTCACATTCTTGCCAAAATCGAACATTAACTATAGGAAAATACGAAGAAACAAACTGAATGTATCTGCGGGAGAACCCGTTGAGGTTCGGCACGCTAGCTGATAATCTATTTATTTTTAATGGAATTTTGCCTCAGGTTCATAATTAATAACAATGTTATGAGAATTTTAACTAAATAGTACATGTTTTTATTGCTTGTCGGTTTTATTTGATTTGAGCATTAAAGCACAGATCTTTTGTGCACTTTATATCTACAACGTATTAAAACGACACATAAATATTTATCAATCGTAATAAGGATATTGGTCCGCTGCGGCAGAGCTTCTTCTGTTTTATTTTGCAATAATGAAATTTGTTTTTTTACCAAACATCTTTTTTTTTACCACTTTCCAGACTGATAAAAAATGCATTTTACGTTTTTAGGGCGAAAAATATGGTTAATTTATTGATGACTCAATTTATTAATGACATAGTATTTTGAACGGTATATGTTAGTGATGAATGAGTGTATGTCGAAATCAAAGCTATTCCTTTGGTGGTTCGTATACACAAATTGCTTTACGATTATAAACATGACATACGTAATAGGGATTGAAGCCACAATTTTTGAAATTGCAAGGATTTTGACACATTTTATGGATGCAAGCCAATTTTTTTGGGCAATCTGAATTTTTCTTGCATGGATGAACGCAAAGTGCTTCATGCTTAAAAACACGACATTCGTATTTACATTTGACAAGAGCGCAGGGATTTTCACAAGAACCGTTCCTGCAAGCTAAATTTTCGGGGCAATCATCATCTGACGAACATCCAGGCACGCAAACTGCTTCGCCATCAATGACCTTGCACTTGAAAGCTGGATTGATGCCGCAATTTTTTTTTTCGCAAGGATTTTTGCAAATACCATTGATACAAGCAAATTTTTTTGGGCAATTTGAATGTTTTTTGCATGGTTGAACGCATACTGCTTCATGGTCATTAACATGACATATATAATTCGGCCTGCAATCCACGACTTCGCAGGGATTTGTGCAAGAGCCGTCCGTGCAAGCCAAATTAGAAGGACAGTCAGAGTTACATGAACATTCCTGCACGCAAACTGCTTCATGATTATCGACGCGGCACTTGTCAGCTGGATTGCTGCCACAATTTACACCTTTACACGGGTCCTTGCAAGTATGTTTGATGCAGGCCAAGAAGTCAGGACAGTCACAATTGGATCTACATTTTATAGCTTTTTTGAAAATTTATAAATACAAAATAAGACAATTAGACAAGTTCTTGGATTTTGTAAAGACATTTTGGAACATGTCGAGTCGTTTTGTGTGTGTTGATTTGAAAAATAAAAAAGTAGCTACCATCACAAAAGACTTTATGATCTCTAACATTGCAAACGGTTCCAACAATACACGATGTAAATGCACAAGGATTGATGCAGTTTTTTCCGTCACAGCTTCTGTCATCCGGACAATCATGAGAAGATTTACACGAATTATCTGTAAGAATGATAAAACAACATGAATTCAGCACTCGTACATGAAAAATGGTATTAGTTCGGGTATTTTCATCCGATTAAGATAGTATATTGAGGTTTATATCGACCTTTGTTATAAGAATCTGGAGACAAACCTGAGCTATCTTCTCTATAGGAATTTGCTGAGCTGCCCAAAATCGCCACGCTGGCAAATATAACCGATAAAGTAAAAAGAAACGATGTCATTTCACTTGTTTTCTCTTCAACGTTTCAGACAATATGATGCTTATCGCCGACGCGCACTCTTTCTTTATTTAGAAAATCTTTCTTGAAAACGTGGTCATAATTACGTCTGAATACTGTAAACACACGAAACCTTATCTTTGTCTGTACAAAATAATAAATTCAATGAATATCTTTCGCAAAATTTCAAGTATTTCTTTATATCTTTCGCAACATTTCAAGAAGCTATTGCAACATACTACGATTGATCTTCATGCATATATGTACATCTCGATTCAATTCATCGCGCTTTTTCCAACGATTTTTTCTTTTTTTTTTGATTCGTGCCATAACTTCGTGTATTTTTCAACAATCGTGTATGAATTCATTCTTTGTACAGAATATTCACATTAAATAAATCACATTAAATAAACGGCATAAAACAGAATAATAAACTGCTATCTATTTTTACATGATTATTGAAAGTTACACGAATAAAAAAAATATTTTCTAAAATGTGTAATTCATTAAAGTGAGATGATTCTGAAACTCAAAACTTGGCTCTCGATCGGAGTTTGTGGAGTAATATTGTTAAGGGTGTATGATGCAAATCTGTTCGAAAAACAGACCAGACGCTGAATCGTGCAATTTGCATATTTCATTTCTCTGTGTTCTTCCATGTCACAACGACTGTATTTTGAATTCTAGGAGATTTTGTTGAAACAATCTGTTAATTATACTTAATATTGAGGAGTGCGATGACCGACTATACAAACACGGTAGGGCGCGTAGTAGACCACGCCATGTATTTTGCATAGCGTAGCTATAGCGCATTGTCTCGTCATTGCCCTTGAATATTCTCCAAAATGTC
The DNA here is from genome assembly GCA_028476595.1 of Obolodiplosis robiniae. Classification (NCBI taxonomy): domain Eukaryota; kingdom Metazoa; phylum Arthropoda; class Insecta; order Diptera; family Cecidomyiidae; genus Obolodiplosis; species Obolodiplosis robiniae. The sequence continues at coordinate 17,911,083 of CM052014.1, forward strand.
CGAATTGACGACTCCATATCCAATAAATTTTATTAATGAGCAGTATTTGTTTCTCTCAGAGGCAAATTTTCATGAAATGCATTATTCCATCGATATTATTTCTCTCAAAGGCGGTGGTATTTACAAGTAATATTTTTTGTTTCACAAAATGTGTTTTTCTTGAATTTCAATCAATCGTTTTCATGAAACTTAATCGGTACGTCCGTGTGTTTACATTTTGTACACAATCCAGGGTGATTACTTGCCGACCATTCGGTTAGATCATTATCTGTGTCATTGGTGACTGCTATTCTGAATAACAAATGTATTTTTAGATAAATTTTAGTAAAAGATTTTACAATCTGACATAGTTGATAAAATATAAAATGCGACTAAAACATGATTCCAATGGTAAAACGAATTAATTTGGAAAAAACTAACGCTTTTCCAATCTTCTGTTTAGGCACATATTTATATATTAATCGGTGAAAAGAAAATGATTTAAATTGTATTCACAACATTTTAGTTTATGTTTCACATTTATTCCGAATTAATTCTTAATCAAAGTTACTTCCAACTTTTTTTGGCTGCATTATATTTGACCAAACAGTTTCAAGATTCAGTATTTTTCTTATCTGAGGATAAGTTTTTTTTATCACCGATTCATATGATAAATCGCAGATTTAGATGTTTTTTTTTCAAGCACTCATTAAACTTTTATTGCTGCTTTTTTTAACATTATTTCTTCTTGATGTGTGCTTGATGAATCCTTCACTGGGCCTATAATACAAACATGAATCCTTCGATCAGAAATAACAGTACACTGCATAATCTCAAAGTTGATATCTTTTCGAACATATTTCGGATTACTTGTAATTTGAAACACTAATTTATGGTATTTGTCAAATTGTTTCTCATTTATCACCATAAAAGAACTAACAAAATTTAGTTTTATACGTCTATTTATTCATTTTGAGTCGTATGCAAGACCAATTTTTGGGTAATCCGTATTGGGTCCAAGTGTTAGATTCAATTTCTTCATTACTTTTAAATGGCAAATGCCAGTGATCGCCCACCCTGTGGCAGTACATTTTGAATTGCATCGGTTTGAAGAGTTCAATGGGTTTTGTTTTGCCAACTGTGAATCCGAACCAATGCTCTTGTTGCCATATTTTGAACAGTTCATTGTGCTGCTTTCCGATGGCAAATTTATGTTGTCTCATGAAGTCATTCGAAAGAATATAAGAATTGAGACCGCTGTATAAAGCAGCATAAAGCAAAAATATATCATCCTTAGATCTACAAGTAAGATAAGAATTGATTCAAAACTATGAAACCAAATTCAACACATGAACAAAGCCTTGGGAAGCTTACACATTTTCAACCAAAAAAACAGTCGCATTTTTCCGGATAAATTCCATTCTTGGCCAATTATTCATATGTTTTCTTCCAACGACTAGAATACGTTTGATGCCTTCTTCACGCAATTGCTGCACTACGTTCGCCAGCTGGTTAAAATGCAGTATAAAATTCGAATTAAAAACTGTCAAAATTGATTTCTTTACGTCGAATAATTAAGTGGTCCTACCATAATCGAGCATGGTCTCGATTTTGGCTTAGTGAAGCTCACATTATCAGACGTGTGATAATTATATGAATTTGTTAAATAAGATACGTTCAACCCGTCCATCACAATATCAAAAGGTCCATTTTCACATATTGTACGTTCGAAATGTGTCCATTCATCTGGTGTTGTTTTCTGATAAATATCGACTCCCTTTACCACATTATTCATAAATTTCTTCTTCACTAATTCAAAATCTTGCTCTGTTATCCGCACCGCTTCCAAATTAGTCTTACAAACTCCACAAAGTCCCCTTTTAAATCGGAAGAAAAATAAAAATATGATCAAATTATAAGAAAAGAGCTGATCCTGGGAACGACAGAAGTTCTACATTCTAAGGAAGAGAAATTTATTCAAAAGGATCCTCACGAAAAGTCGATGTTGGTGATTTTTGCATGATGCCCATTCTTTTGTAAGAGTTTCGTTAGCCCTCGTGCAGACTCTTCATCGAATACCTTTTGTAATTCTTCGCATGTCGACAGGAATTTTTCCAAATGTTCTGGAATGGCTTGGGAATTTCGTTGAAGATATTTTGTGAAAGTGACAATTGTTTTGCCGGAGAGTAGCTGATAGTGTCGGTGTAAACTGGTTAGCTTTTTCATTAAATGCCAAAATATAGTAATTTCGTTTTCGCGCAATGATTTCCGCATGAGAATGTTCAGCGTTGAAAAAGTTTGATTTGGCAAATTAATAGCTTTCTTCCATTCTTTTGTTGCACATAGTCCAACTGCGACTTTCATACCGATTTCTGGTAGGGCATGAAACTCCTGTGCAATAAACTCATTGCACCTATATCGAGCGAAATAATTAAATCAATTACTTTGATTGATATGAATTTATACTATTACAAATTAATACTTACAAATCAATCAGCTCTTGCTCTTCGCTTTCACTCAATTGTACTTCATGGGCCTTTTTTGCATAAAATTCAATGATGGTACGTTTTACAGCTAGATTATAATTCAAATCAAAGGCTTCGATAAAGTTCCTCGCATTTTGCATTGAATCGTTCGGTGGTTGAAGACTGAGCAATGCATTGAATATACTCCTTTGAAATGCAGTATCAGCCACTCGGCATTTATTTTGAATTTCTAATCCTAATGATTTCCATTCTGGAACTGATAAACTTTTACGTTGCTTCAGCACAGAGGTTATACTGCTCCGGATCAAATTGAATTTTTGGTTTTCTAATTCAGCCTGACGCTCCTCTTTACTAATTACTTTTTTAACAAATTTCGCATAATAACAGACTGGTTGAGTCCGCCTTAAACTCGCAAATCCATTTGCCGCTATTGCAAACATTTTAAATTACATGCTCTCGCATGTGAACTGTCTCACTTTGGTTTTTGAAAGATGTCAATGTCAATGTGACAGTGAACTGATTGAATCAATTTGAAACGAACGGAATTGGAACGAATGAAATATAAAACGAAATGAAATTCTACGGTTAAAACGATTTTTGAAAAAAAAGAGCGGTTAAAGTTATTTATGTAAAATTTAAACGAAATAGATTTGATTCAAAAAGTTCAACATATATCAGGCGATTTTCATGAATTCAAATCAATTTTATTAAACACACATCTCATATTTCTAATTGTATTGCATGTACAATATATGAATCAAGGAAACGAAACGTTACAACTGACTCAGTAACGTTACAGCTAGTATTGCATTCGTATATGGAGAATGCCATACCGTAAATACAATATGTTACGGTAACAGTGAGTCGTTTCGTTTTTCATCCTTGCTTATGAAAGCTTGAGAATGATAATGAAAACTTTCATCTATATGTTCGTCTCTTTTGAAGATATTTAACTTCGACCTTTTACCTTTTCGGCTTTAATTTTGATTCTAAGTGGAAACGACAATGCGCACAAGAAAAGCTATCCGATCCAAAAGCAGTGATTCCACCAAAGATATTTGCTCGAGGCGACAAAGTCATATCATAGTCAATCGTTTGGGTGGCACGCTTATTATTTTGCGAGTGAACAAAACAAGCACAACAGCACCCACTGGAGAGTATTGGGCAAAAATTTTTATTTGAACGAAGTTAAATCGATTATGACCCATTCAAAAAACGTCTAAAAAAGTTGGACATCGTGTAAAAAAAGTGAAAAAGTCGTCTGAAAATGTCATCTAAAAAATAAACAATCCCGTTGAAGAAATGGAAAAACCTTAAAAATGTAGACCATTTTTGTGCCTCAACACATTACATACAAATTTACGAAAATTATCATTATTATTTATTCATTGCCCATTATTGCGGCTGACATTTTCATCTGATGGAATACGCAAAATCTCTTCACCCAAGTTTGTCCTACTTCCCACATCTATTTCGGTTTTCCTCCAACACAAAACGCGAATGTACGCGCATTCAAATTAATATAATTAACACATTCTTTAGATAATTTCTGAATGAGTGTTCGAAGATATTTTTCAGATTTCTTTAGATGGTTTTTTTATTACAAGAATTTTTTCATTTTCTTAAGACGGGTCTCACAAATTTGTAGATGTTGTTCGTACATTTTTGGATGATATTCTTTAAACGAAAAACCAAAGAACCAATCGAGAATTAAAACACATTTTCCATGTCTTAAGAATTCATTTTTAATTGTTCGCATATTTGATTTTCCATTTTGATTACAAATAAATTGTTTAATAAATAATAATAATTTCTTAATCCTACAATTCAGTACTAAATAATTGTGATTTGAATGCTTTTTCGTTTGTGATTTTAGATCCATGGAATTCATGCGAGTCAGTTTTTATAGGCATTTTATTTGTATACCACGAATAATGAATGCTTATTGCTATTTGCTTAGTGTTTAGCTATTTTCGGATGCTCATGATATTGTCTATGTATTATAAGGTGTTTTTCATATTTTAAATTGAAAAAATGGTAGCTTTCAAAATAAAGAGCAAAAAATTCTGTATCAATTGATGGCATTTTTCGCATCATTCGATTAACGGGATTACATATTGCTGACTTAAGATGAAGTGAATTTCATCACCCGGAGATTTTCGATTGCATTGCCGAATTCAAACGAGTGAGAACTCAGAAATAGTGCGAATTTTGACCAAGTAAGACGTGCTTCGATTCATATTGATAATGTTGTGTTAACAGTTAATTTTTCAGAAATTTATTCATTTCGTTTGTGTTTTTAACAGGTGTATTCGAAAGTGTGAACTATGCGGAAAAGAAAGAAGCCATCGAAAAATAATGCCAACAATGAAAACTATGACGATGATGATGAGGACAATGGAATAGCTACAATTAAATGTGCACTTCCTTCGATTCTTAGACCTCAATTTCGAAGAATAGTCATCGATGATATCACCTCCAAAAGTCTGCAAGCAACGAAGATATGTTCATTAGCATCGCTTCTGCTCTTGCATAAAGTTGAGCGCGCATTTGACGAAAATAACACGGAATTCTTCAATCAAGATGGTGAAAAAGTCATACGAGATTGTTTTTTTGCTGTTCTTAAGAAAAACATCACCAAAAATTCTATGATTCCCGAATTCCGTGATTTTGTGACAAATCTCGATGACGAACATCGTTTTGAATGGCCAAACAACGATTATTTTGGAAATGCTTTCAACGATTTGATTGACACATACAAAACGAATGTCACGACGAACTTAAATACGCATCGGAAGAAACGCGTCTACAAATATCTGGAATTGAAAGTGCACGAACACAATTTGAATGAGGTCCAACAATTGGATAAAATCGATATCAAAAATGCTGTCAATTTAGCAGTAAATGGACGAGACGACATTCCTCAAACTATTAACGGTGCATTGAGAAGAGCAAGTCGTGATATCCTTCTTGAAATGTTACGTGATATAAGTTGGTGGGAAATGGACAACATTTCGACATTCACGAAGATGCATTGGTTCAAATCGCTGCCAATGTGGATTGCAATGCAACGTGAGATCGATGAATTCAACATCAATCAGCGACAACGAGAAGAACATGAAAAGCCAGAACAAAATGATAGCTCAAACCCTCCACCGAAAATCAAAAATTTGGCCGTCATACCAATTTGCAATCTAAGGCGAATGCACTATCCAATTGACAACTACACGCTTTATAAACAACTTTGTGGACAGAAGATCATCGCAAGAAATTTAAACGGCAATCAAATTACATTCAACGAGTTTATGAATGATAAAGTATGGTATTGGAATCAAATCTTCTATTTGCGTAAAATCAACCGCGAATTTGGCAAACGAAAGAAGCAATTCCACTTTCGCATTCTGTCCAGAGACTGTACGCTGCATAGAATTATCGCGGATATATATGTGCAGCGCGATACTTATACTGAGCATATAGCCAAGATATTCTACCGCAAAGTCGACGCTAAGCGGATCGCAATATGTTCTTCTTATTTTGTGCATACTTTTTCACACGTGCGTCGACTGTGCGGCAACACATCTTCGCCGTTCCACATTTACGACATTCAGTTCACTGTGTTCGGTAGCGTATGAGCAATGCTCACACACAGTGAACTGAATGTCGTAAATGTGGAACGGCGAAGATGTGTTGCCGATCCGCTTAACGTCGACTTTGCGGCAGAATATCTTGGCTATATGTTCAGTATAAGTATCGCGCTGCACATATATATCCGCGATAATTCTATGCTGCGTACAGTCTCTGATTCTGTCTGATGGCGTGGCGGTGTCGATATTGTTCGACGTGAAAAAGTCGGAGTTCAAGCCAGTCAATATGCAGGAGAGCATTCGAAAAATCAATGCTGGTGAGATCGTGAATGAAGTCGGCGTGGACCTGGGATTAAAAAAGTGGCAAGCGGCTGTGCGCCAAAACATCGCCACCGGTAAAGAGGTGGGTAAATCTTCAAAATTATTTTATTATTACTAATATTGCATTTTGTTTGTTTCATTTCATAGGTCAACTTGAATAAAAGCAGCAAACGCTTCCATTGGAATGCTAAGGAAACTGCAAATCGAAACAATGGACGAAATATTTCACTATCGAAGAAAACAATGATCGCAACGACCGCCACTTGTATCCAGTGATGCCATCGCCGCTCGGGAGACATTGGTGGTGTTACATTTAGCATAGGTTGAAAATGCTGAAACGAGGAATGGAGGTGTATGCAACAGCAAAGTATACACGACTCCAACTCGACAAGTACATCGAAACAATTAGAACCGTTGATAAGGCAGTAGGCAAGATGGTAGATTATGAGCCATCAATTGTTTATTTTGGAGCTTCTGAGACACCACCAGATTGACCAATTCGCATCAAGAAGCACGTGAGATGCCCTGGATCTAGAAAAACCATCAATGCACTGAAAAAGCGTGGCAATTGTATCGTTATACCAACCGATGAATATTACACCTCCCAAACCTGTGCGAAGTGTTTTCGACGTTTTGACCAAAGAACACGGAGCCATACCTTCAAACTGTGTCCAGATTGCCATCCAAACCATCTGGCGTTGCTGCCATCAATTATCGTAGCTCAGAAAGGCAAATGATTGATGGAGCTTTTGAGAGCAAACCTTGGAAAACGCAATCCAAATCAACGCAACGCAGGACCTTTACTGTCAAAGGTTATAATATACCGCAAAAACTGGCTAGTAAACCCTGTGATTGGTGAAATGGAAAATGTTTTCGATGGACCACCAATTGTATTTCCGGATGAGATGGAAGTAGACGATGATGCCGCTGAGCAACCAAACGAATTCCAAGAGGAGATGGTTGTAGACGATGTTGCCGCTGAAGATCCAATTGTACATAAAACTGTTTGGCAACGCGACATAGTCGCTGCAAAGTGCATTCTCATAAAAGGTATATATTAATTAAATGACAAGTGAGGCATTGCTTCTTGTATCTACTAAATTTGTGTTTTCAAGGACACTTTAAGCTATTTGGGATTCCGATTCCGGAGACATTACAGAGACCACCGAGACCAGTCTTAAATCAGCACTAAGCATTGAGCATTATAATTAATTCGAAAATTAATATTGTAACAGTTTGTTACTTCCGCTACTTCTGAATTTGTGTGGTAGAGGCTTTATGCCAGGAGTACTAATTTGGAGTGTTTTTTTGTAAGTATCCAAATGAGGTACTGTTTGATATACACTCCGTATTCTACGCGATTGATATTCAGAGTTCATGACAGCTTCTCGAATCAGGAATGCAAAAAAAACTATTTTATTGAAAACTTGCTATAGAATTGAATTGAGTAACAGTCAAGTTTGTCTTTGAGTGTTTTTTGCTTTGGGAAGTCTGAATACTAATCGCTACGTTGTGTGAATACCATCAATTGATACAGAATTTTTTGCTCTTAATTTTGAAAGCTACCATTTTTTTTCTTTTTTCTCACCAGAAACACCCTATTGTATAAATAGGCTTTACTTATCGTTGCAGTTCTAAGAAGGATGGCGTTTTATTCCTAGCAAGGAATATCTGCCACATTCCAAATTACAAAATTTCGATCGAACATCGAACGTGTCGGAACACTTTTGCCAGGCGTTTTGTCTAATCTTGTGTGCCTTATTGAAAATATATTTCTGATACATGTACGACGAATTAAAGAAAAAATGAAACCAGTCATTCCTAACTAATTATCATGCATCAATGTGCTCTTCAAATGTAATAATACTATTCCTGAATTGTGTGTGAGCGTTTTGACGACAAATAAGGACTCGTTACGTTTCTACCGGTATACAATATAATCGATTGAGAAAGAGGGTCGGTGCTACCATCTTCTAAGGCTACATCTATTTGACTTCACAAATTGTAAAACATTTATCACTCTCGTTAAATTGGGCAAAATTTTTGTTGTTTTCATTTAAATTCGAAATAATGTACTTGAATTGATCCGAAATGCCGTTGTCCGCTAATTTGGCATCGACTTTTGTTCTCTCAAATTATTTACAAACAAAAATTGCTTTTTTTACCGCTAATTTAGAATAAATTCTCAAAACCAATCACCACACAAAATCACAAATAATTTTAATGATCTAAATATATTTTTTTTTTTCTTTGAAAACATTTGTCTTTTCGAATACGTTAATGTGTTGCTCTGGCGAATACAAAGTTAAAAACATTTCTTGTTTGGAATTCTCTGTTCACAAAATATACATTTTCGGAATCGAAATTCTATTGATCTCGAATCGGTTGTTCCCAAAATGGTCACAGATTATTACTATATCAAATTACTTTGAAGCCAATTTGTAAAAAAAATTCTATTCCAACTTCTTAGCTATATTGTCATATGGTGTGTAGCATCATTTGACGTCGCAATCCCGATGAAAATCTCCATAAACGAATTTTTCCATCACTGTAGAAGAAAATAAGACAATTTGAATTTTAGAAATCAGATAAATTTGCTGGAAAGAATATAGAATGAATCGAAAAAGCATGCAAGTGAAGCAAATGTTGAAAACAAGTCGAAAAACCACGCAAAAACAACTCACGAAATGTTATGAATTGCAATTCAATATATGTTCAAATTGAAAAATATATAGAATATCAATATGCGGAAAGAAATTCAAATAAAAATGATGATATATTGATACTTGATGAATCAACTCCTGAAACAAGACAAAAATGCTTCTGAACTGATGAGATTGTGATAAAAAGAACGAAAATGACAATCAAAACAAAAACGATGGATTTCACGAAAACTAAAAAAAAAAAAACAGGATGGTATCATTTTTTCAACAAATAATTCGCATTGAGAGCTCAAACATGTGCAACAGATAACAATAACATTCGAATGGAATGCGCTATTATTGCGGAATGAAGAAGCTTCCTGATGCAACACAGTAATTACTTGTTTTGTTTTCGATATTTTGTCACCGGCACGTCGAAACGCTAAACTAATTGTCATTCATGTTCAGAGGCACAAATTCATCATTGGATGACCGTGGCCAATCGCTCTATCGTCTTATTATTTAAATGTATTGTATATTTTCCTATAGTGTCAACGATTTTGCTACAAAATAACAAGCTATGGCTAACAATACTAGCAGAAGTGAATAGAATTGACACATTATTTATGGTGGTGGTATTAAACGCCATATCCGCACATCGCCCGAACTATATTCATTATACGGTAAAGAAAAGAAAAGTAGAGACATTTTTTTGGGGGGGAGAAAAAGAAAGAAACATTTTTTTAGGAATGAATCAATCCATGGCCATTGATCATTGGAATTTGGAATAGCTCTATTTAATTTCTAATTTTCATGCAGCAAATAGATCATTGCTTTAGAAATGAATTGACTTACTTGGCTGCGGTATAAATGAGTTGGCCATTGCAAGCGATATCATTTATTGGGGAATCAGTTTTCATGTCGGCAATGCTCTCACAAGTGTTGACATTCCAGAGACGGATGATGCCGCCTCGACAAGCGGACAGCAGAATATCGTCGGAAATCGTCATGCCAGAGACCCAGCCTTTGTGTGCGTTGTTCATAGACTGAAAAATTATGATAACATTTATGTTTTATTCGAATAATTAGCAGATTCTAGCAGAAACCTGTCACATACTTGTTTCAGTTCACCGTTTCGAAGATCCCATCGTTTGATTCCAGTGTCTCGGCTTCCAGAAAACAGTTCAGCATCGGCCCCAAGTGAATTGTTAGCAACAACTAACGCTTGAACGCCATCGTAATGCGGTGGTTCGAGATGCAGCAATGGAGAAACGGTTCCAGCCGTTGAAGAAACCTCGAACACTTTAACATAATGATCTTTTGAACCGGTGGCAACGAAATCCGTTCCTTTATCGGACCCTTCCCAAGAAGCAACACACATCACAGCTGCTTGATGGCCACCAATCAATTTACCGATGCACGAAAAACTGGAAAAGGGCACAATTTATTTGATCAAAAGTAGTAGGATGTCAATATTAAGAGATTTAATAAACCAACTCACTTTCTTAGATCCCAGATTCGAACTTTATCGGAAGCAGCAATATATAAATTGCCACTGGCTCCTAATGAGAGTGCAGTGACGGGCGTTTCACCGGCTTGCGTTAGGCCCAAGTTTGCATTGCCCGACAAAATATTTCCCGATGAACACAATGTTTTCACAGCTTTCGTATGACTTGAACGCAAATCCCAAACGCGAACAAAAGCACCGCAAGCCGAAAATAACAAATTCGTTTTGCGATCATATTCGACGGCAACAACGGGTCCGGCGTGCGATAACAATCCCGTCGGTCCATTTGTTTTGCTCAAATCCCAGATTCGAACTGTTCGATCTGTCGATGATTTTGAATGTTAGAAAATGGAAGACATAACTACGATTAAACGTCGACTCACCGGCAGCTGCTGTGTATAAGTTATTGTCGTTAACTTTAACTGCAAGAACAGAATTACTGTGCCCTTCGACAACGTGAGTACAATTCAATGGGTTACTCAATTTTATCTAAATTGTATGAAAATGTTTGAAAGCATTTTGTATAAACAATTTTGTTCAATTCAATTACTAAATATTTGCCTTACCTTGCCGCTATATTCGCGAATCGAACCACCCGGCACCGGATCTTGGGTGCCAGCCCCTAATCTAGAAAACACATCAATAGCCGTATCCTCGCGTGATGTCATTCGTCGGTAGACTTGTGGCGATGGTGGTGTTTGATGATCGTCATCTCTGGTTATCGGTTGATGATTTTAGTAGGCAAGTTAGTTAGAGATTAGAATTGGAATAAAAAACAGCGTTAGTTTGAAATGGGAGTGAAATATGGCGACCAAATTCAACTAAAAAAGGCAATTATTGACTACAATGAATACAGAATAAATGTACCGATCCACAGAATGTCATTATAAAATGAATGAGATTACATGTGTTTGTATCTGCCCTTGTTCGGAGGTGTGATCATTGGTGCGTCTGATGTTGACAACATATTACGACATGAGTTCGATGTGAAATAGAAATGAGTGTTAATACCAATGAAAAATTAGATTTTAGCACAAATAATTTGCATTGGGGAAGCGTTGTGAGTGAAACTTTGATTGACTGAGTGAATGAATGAATGAATGGAATGAAATGATCGCTGAAATGCCTTTGATGCTTCATGCAATTTTCATGCATTCGGATGAAGATAGCAATAGAAACGCCTTGAAGTTCAACTTGTTCCATTATTCCACTCGAAACTCTTTCCATTTTTATTTATTCACACATAACTTATATAGGTTCAACAATAAAATCCTCAGTAAGCATCGAGTTCGTCGGAAAATCAATGACAAGTAACAGCAGGTTGAAATGTTTAATCTAAGTACCAACCGATTGAATTGTGGATAACAGAAAAAGTGCTTCTTGCACCGCAAATGAATGCGTTTAACCTCGATATAAATCAAAACCAATTAAAAAATAATTGACTGGGTCGACGGATTAATGATCTTCTTTACAATTTTCAATTGTGAATTGCAAGCGCTGCCTGCATAAATACGATATTAAGATGTTCAAGTACAAGAGAAAGGAGAAAATTGTAGATTCTAACCATAAAATACTTCACGAATTACACGTATCATTTAAAATGCTAATAACCGTATAAACGACGCTAATAACTACAATTAATGCATAATAAAATGAATTGAAATAAACATCAACGAATCTAATAAACGGATGTTGGCTACAATTTAAAGTTGTTGGATCTGCATTGAAAGCAGTTGATGACTTACAATCCGGGCGATGATTTGTTTGGAAATGGCCGTCGAGTGAAACGCGGCGAAACTGGTACCGTTGGCGCAGTGTCCAACGACTTGCGCGGAAACAACGGCGACGATAGCATTGGATTATTCGAATGATTTGTGGTGAATGTGTGTCGTGTCATAGTCGGTGTAGTTGTGTGAACGGGCATCAATCCTCTATAGAAATGATTAAATAACCAGAAGGATAACGTGAAGCTCTTTATGTGTTTAAGTGACAGTGATTGTTTGTTCACGAAAACAAAATCCCGTTTGAAAAAAAAGAAAAATAAAATGAAAATGCAACACAAATGATCGAATGAATTGCAATGAACCAAGTGAAACGAGGATATTTTTGTTTGGTTCATGATTGAAAAAACATAAAAAACACAAGGTGAAAAAAAGGATCGTAACAAAAATGAAAAAGAAAGAAAAAATGTAAAAAAATTGAAGCAAATACAGGAAATTAAAACAAATTGAAAATAAATAGAAGAAAACGGGTATTTCTTCGGATTTTTGCGTGACACATTGAAAAGCCGAAACTAAATAGATGTTCGATTTCGGATGGACTTACTTTAGCGAACCAGGAGCGCTTGGAACGCGTGATAATGGGACAAAACTACTACGTGTTAAATCGGTCTGTTGTTGGGGTGATTGCTGTTGCTGATGATAGGAACGTGACATTTGTTCGTTCGACGACGACGAATCACCGAACAGTAAATCTTGCGGTTGTGCAGTGCGTCTTCTTACTTTTGGTGTACGAGGCGGTATCGTGTCACTAATCATTGTAACATACAAGCAATATATATATATATATATATAACGAATTTAGAAAACGTCAATTAATTCCAATTTTTGTTGGCATTAAATTTTATAATTTTACATTCTAAACCAATTTGAAAAATTGATAGATAGTTCTACGTAATATATCGTCTATGATTGGGTCGAGTCAAGTTAAATAAAGTGTTAGAAATGTCCGGTTAGTTTTTGATAGGTCAATTTCCTTCTTATTGACTACTTGTTTGAAGCAGTTTAAATTTGTTGTTGTTATTAAACCAGCTTGAAGACTTTTATTAACTACGAAAAATCACTCACTTGTCCTGTAGTGGGGACGGCGATCGGCTTGAATTCGAACTGATGATATGGTTACTATCAATGCTCGGCGGCTTGAGATCAGAATCCGAATCCAATTGTGTCAGATTTGTGTATGTTCCAGAAAATTTATTGGACATCGTTGGTGCTGTAATGAGTGTGTCTGGGAACGCAACAGTTGGATTTTGGGCCAAAACATGATGCAACAATTGATGTTGAATGCTGCTTTCTTGTTTGATCTAAATAAAAATTCAAATGGCAATTGACGTGAAGAGATAATAAACATCTTTTCGACTATAATCAAACTTAAAATTAAAAATTAATTTTTATGTACTCACATCGATGAGCAAGGCCTCATTATCAATTAATCTATTCTGCGTGAGGGCGGTTTCACATGTTTGCAAGATTGATGAATTCGTCAATTTCTCTAGCAAATATTTGGCTTCTTCAAATGTATGGACATTATCCAAGAGATTCTGGATATTTTGCGAATCGGACGTTGATTGTTTTCCATCTTCGATTTCAACGATTGAATGTTGCACTTGTGTGATATTCTCTTGAACAAATCTCAAGCTACTACGAATTGTATCTTCTTCTGATGCCAATTCAGCTGAATCTTCGGTCTTTTTGCGTCGTATAACAGCGTTCAAATCTTTGCTAAGTGCTTCGCGCTCGTTCACTAGACGTTCCAATTCGCCTTCCAATTCGATAACCGTTTGTTTGGTGCGAGCTGCTCGATTGATGGTGCGCTGCAATGTTTCCCATCTGGTTCGTGCTTGTTTCGGATTGAATATCACAGGTACTTTCTTTGGTGGCAAACGGCCAGCTGCCTTTGTGCTCAAGTGGCTTCTTCGATCACGTTTCAATGCAGCCACTTCTTCAATGCGCCTCTTGAGTACTTGATCCTTAGCCGCGCTTTGTGTTTGCAGTGATTTGATTGCATTCGATTGCTTACGTTGTTCTTTTCGCAAAAGAGCTATTTCTTGAGCCTTTCGATTCTCGGCCTCCTTGTGACGATTCATTTGTTCATTCATTTTCTTGATGAGCTTTATTTTGGCCGATTTGAGTTCGCTCAATTCAGACTTTAGTGTGCGTAGCTGTGATTCTTGTGCTTGGATCTCACGATGCTGGCGTTGGTGTTCCCGCTGTGCCACTTGCAATTTCTTCAGCTCTTTTTGCATATCGAAAATTTTCCGTTCGTATTCTTCACGCACCTTTTTCGTTTTATCGTTATTGGTCGTTGAATTTGGATTGCCATTTAACGTCATATTGGCCAGCACCTGATCCCGTTCGCGTTGCGTATTGATAATTTTTGAATTAAGCACGTTCAATTTTTCCTCGTAGATTTGGCGCATCTTTTCCATACGATTCTTCGTCATTTCCAGTTGTTCAATCAATTTCGTCTTTAATTCAATGTCTTCACTGATATCGACCAGATCTTCTTGACAAACTGTAAAATAGAATGAAACGTTTAATCGAAAATTCAGATATTCTTTTTATTCCCAAGCGAAACATTGAATCAAAATTCACCTTTTTCATCGGATTCATCGGAATCATCGTCGCTATTTGATTCATTTTCATCGTCGATTGCACTCTGATTATCAGCTGGAAAGCCGGGCAGGGACTTTGACATGAATAGCTCTCGCTCTTTCTCTAGCTTGCGTTTGGCCATGTCAATGACTTCATCGACGTCTGTGAAGCATGCGTGAATAAATGATATCATTCGAATAGTTAGTTATCAAACGAATCGATTAAAAAAAATTTCATAGCAATTCAATTCGACTACAAACCTTTCGTATCGGGATAAGTGATTAAATTTTTGCGTTGTGTACTCGTTGCTTTCTTTAACTGTTGATACAGTTGTTCCGATTCAATGAGTTTCGCTTTAAGCTTCTCAATTTCTTTTATGTATCGACCAACCAGTTCGGTTACGGATTTATCATTAGCTAAACAAAATAAAACATATACATTATGTCCACATTCCACAAACGAAAGTAAATTTCGAAACAAAATTTCTCTCAAAAAATGCACTTACAAGTCGAGGCCCATTCACTGGATTCTTTTTCCGACAGCAAGTCAACATTTTTGTCCGTTACGCTGTTGATTGTCTCTTGCATGGCTTTGATTCGCTGCTGAAGTCGCTTATTATCGGCCAGTAGCATTGAATTCTCGTGGAAAGTGTCCGTTAGATTGGAATTACCATCAGCATCGATCGTTCGTTTGCCTTGTTTGTATTCGATCAATTCCATTTGCAAAGCAGCAATTTCACGTCGCAGCAGCGAAATTGTACGCGAACTTTGATCTTGATTGACAATAACCTTATTGGTTATGTTGCGTGCACGATTTGCATATTTCAGCGTATTCAGTGTTTCCATGAAGTCACGATCGCTGGGTGAAACACATGCAATCATAAGTGTTTGCGAATTGCCACCGAGCGAATCTTGCAGTAAGCGTGTGAGCTTAGAGTCTCGGTACGGGATGTGTGTCGCTTTCTTTGTTGTGTCACCCAAGGCGGATATAACATTACCCAATGACAGCAAGCCGGAGTTAATGGAAATGCCCTCTTTTGCGCGTTCACCGGTGGCGCCGGTGCGCTTCAGACGCTCCGATCCGGCCAAATCCACAAAATGAAATTTCGCTGTTAATGTCTCAAGATCGTCCTCAAGCGGGCCGTTTTGTTCGCTTGATATGCGCCGCTGCCGTTTGATGAGAATCGTGAAAATGGCATGACTTCGCGACGATTGAGCATTCATTTGTGTCGATGCTGTTGTTCGAGCCAAAGCACCTTGTTGTAAACATCGCATCGCATCTTGGGGACCATGAATTGGTTTGATTGTCGCATCTGGAACGCTTATTGATCCCGTACTGTCAGCGGTAATTTTATATAGCTTTGTCTGTTCAATATATCAACGAAACAGAAGATTTTTGTAGTGCAAGACAGTTTATTTATTATTAGATTCATCGTAGGTTTCGAGATGCAAATGAAAACAACTTTCAAAAGAACGAGACACTATTTTGACATGTTTTCGATGCTTCATTCACAGTCTTAAACTTCAAAAAACATTTTTCGTAATTCATTATTTTCCCTAATTATTTATGCTGAACATATGTGGATCATTTTAGTTGCTCAACTGAATCGAATGATGAAAACATCAAACATTGATGGAATATCATCATAAACAAGTGTTTTAAAATAGAATTGCGAATAAATTAGCTGCTAGCTGTTGAAGTCGACATAATATGAATGTGAAGATGATAATTCAGTTGATCATTTACCTTATTGTATGGATCGAGTAAGTCGATGATCTCTTCATTGTACAATTCCATGAACTGTGCGCCAACACTAAATTGAAGCATATCCATTGGGACGCCATTTTCATCGTACGGATTCTCCTTGAGCATGCTAATTGTGGAAAATAAGTGACGCACCGCTCGTGGGATAATTCCTTCTTGATCTTCGTGAATTTCGCACTCAAAACCAGTGCCCATAGTGAATGTTTTGCCGGACCCCGTCTGAAATAGTCAATAAAACAATTCAATATATCGTATATGATTTCAACTCTCGCTTTTTCATTAATCCACGACCTCTAAAATTAGAGAGATTAAATTACCTGACCGTATGCCAAAACGGTGGCATTGTAACCTTTCATTGCACCGTCAACCAAACGCTCAATACATCTCTGATAGATGTCATTTTGCGTTGAATTCACATCAAATACATAATCATATGTAAACGCTTTGTCGGTGCCCAAAATGATTTGCGGTTCATCTGGTGTAACTTGAGTACAAATGCGGCACATGTCGATTATTTCTCGTGGAATTTGCGGCCGTATTCTAAATTTTGCGAGAGATAAAAAAGAAGAAAGAAAGAAATTGAGTGTCAAAAAATAAAACCACAGCGATTATATGAGGATGTGTTTTGATTAGAAAACGATTATCGATACATTTTCTATTTGACACAACCGATTTTCATATCCAAAAATCATCTCTTTCATCCATTCTATTCAAAGTTCATTCTTGAAAGAGAATTCGGGGCAATATTTATGCAAATATTGCAGTTTTCTGTTGTTATAAATATATTCTTGTTTTCAGATCAACAGCATGAATTCACAAAAGCAATTATCGTTAATAATACTTGGAAAACGGGAAAAGAAAACAAAAATTCTCGATAACAGTAATTCAATGTGCACCGATATTCGAACGCTGGAACATGCCGAGTCATGCGTTTCAAATGCAAAACAGTTGATTATGGTAAAAAATATGGCAGACATACAGAACAAATGTCTTTTATGCAGGCGATTTTAACATTTGATTATGCTTCAGCCATAGTCTTTTTTCAGTCGATGTAAACATATTTTATTTTTTACTTTGTGTTCAAACGCAACGGAACATGTGCAATGCA
Source organism: Obolodiplosis robiniae (assembly GCA_028476595.1). NCBI lineage: Eukaryota > Metazoa > Arthropoda > Insecta > Diptera > Cecidomyiidae > Obolodiplosis > Obolodiplosis robiniae. Next base: position 17,928,847 of record CM052014.1, read on the forward strand.
TTGTTTGGAGATTAAATTTCATTCTTTCGATCAAATACATTTTGTTTGCACAAATTGTTTGTAATTCTGATACGAAAAACGGTGCGTCTAGCAGTCTTTTGTTGATTCGTTGGAATACTCCATTGGGACGGTGATGGGAACGGGTAATGAAGCGTTTGATTGAATTACAGTGCCATATGGTAGTGGCAGACATAGAATTGGTTACGTTTTTGGCGAACATGGAAAAACCATCGGATGTTTAAAAATCAATTATTGATGGAAAAAAACTGACCGAACGAATGACAAACCGAAACATTGCACTGAAAATCTACGAGCACTGCAGCGACCGGCCAGAGTGTCCCGAGTGAATCAATTTTTTACATGGCTTATTTTGGCACACGTAATTTTAATTCGCAAAAAGACACTCGATACAGCTCGGACAGTTTTTATATGTCTCTCAAATATACATGTTTGTGTCTGTTGTTTGAGTTCGATTAATGGGAATTTCAAAAGAGCTTTAGTTTTATTTTAGGTGTATGAAAATATGACTAATCATCAATTAGCAGCTAATTTTCAATCAGTTGAAAGAATCGAATAAAAATAGACTATATTATAATTATTAAGACGGTATTTTCGTTGCGAACTTGAAAACGAGCTACAAAATTCGTAGATTATTTTTAATAAGAGGCGATATATAGAGTAGGCGAATTATTATTAAAAATGTTTCGAGCTGTTTGCATAGTGTTCACAATCAGTGAAAATAAAATAGAAAGCGGAAGTAGGCGCTCAAACTCAGGCAAATATTAATGAATGCCCGACGAATGCACCGATCAATCAACGAGTTATTGTTTTAAAATTCCCTCACTCTTCTATTTGTGTGGTTAAGGTAATTATTTATGCGTAACGATCAATTGAATTTCCGTGATATTTATTCATTTATCATGATCTGAGTTTTGCTTGAGCAAATGATCGGCGTCAGAAAAACGTGTTTGTGTTTTTATCTTTCTCTCAATTTGATCGCTAATAAATTTATGGCTTTGAATTTGTCATGAGTTACACAAATAATGTTTCAGTTGGATGAAAACAGACATGCATTGGCTTTTCGCAACGATATCGACAAGCAATTTACATGTCAAGGTTGGCTAGACGAACATAGAATTGCCTTTAAAATCGGTAAATATTTTTCTCATCGTCGATTTTCTTTCGTATTTTTAATTCATCGATCAAGCGAGAATATGAGCAATGCATCAAATCGGGCAGTAAATCGAAACGATTAACGGAGTAGGTGCCATTTTTGTATGAAATTGCCAAATAAATCAAATTTGTGCAGCTGAACGAATAGCAACGAATTTGCCGATAGCTACACTAATGACGTCAATTCCATTCTAATTCGACATTGCAAGTGTGAAAAGACAAGAGAGATAACATCACATGAAACTTTAATTCAATTTAATTAAATTGTACAAAACTGTAACTGGCAGCCGCTGTCACACTTCGTTTGCTCCGGTTGCTAATGCCGTAATGATTTCGATATTTACTCACGGAGTCGCAAATTCTTTTATCGTTAATATATGGCCTTTGTTTAACAGATAAAAAAATGCGTTACCTTTTATTTTAGCCGCATAATTTTGATACAATATACAAATTGTATTGACTTTTTCCTCAATTTGTTCATTTGTTCATTAGATTTTTGTTTATTTACTTACATTTTGCACTCTTTTGTTGCACATGTTTAATATTTTCTCAAAGAGTTTGTCGCATGTGAGCCACTTTTTTGAACAGCGATAATGAATGGACCCCATTATTTATGTAGAATATTAGTTACAATTGTGTCGATTTAGCGTGTTTCAGTTTACAGAAAAAAAGTAAATAGATTTATTTCTTACATTTTCGCCGCATCATCGCGTATTCTGAGGTAAACAAATTGGAGTATGGTGAAGTGTGTTCAATCAGCGAATAGAGATACGGCAATAATAATTGAACAACAACAGGAGCAACAACATGTGCTATCTCTCAGCTGTACGTAATTCACTGAAATGCATTGAAAGTCAATAGCACGGACCACACTCTGTCTTTCGAAAAGAAAATTACATTTTTGTCATTCTACTCGCTAATTCTCGAACGTTTACGCAACGATGTTAAGCAATACTAATCAAAGGTAAATAATTCTATTTTTAATACTTCAGAAACGTGACGAATGCTTTTTGATTCTGTGTCACCAAAATTTCAAGCCATTATAATTTGTGTTGCATCTGATTGCGAGGCTTTTAACCAAAATGAGAAATTGAAAATGTATGTAAATCAAAATGGTTAATGAAGGATTTTTCTGGAAAGCCATTCGCCGCAGATCGATTTCGATGTTTATTCAAATCAGTTTCATAAATTGGGTTTAATTGTCAATAAATATAGTTTGCGCATATTTGTATTTTCGAGACACCATTGAATTAAGTAATTTTCACCCCATTTTTATGGTTAAACGTAATAATTATGCCAACAATGCCGTAAGACCAATTTTCAAGTGTGATAAATATTATTCTTCAACACAGAAATGCGCGCGACCGTTGCAAAAATAAATGATCATTTAAGGTGTTGGAATTTAATGAGCTGGTGTGGCATATGCGGGTCGCTCTCTGTTTAAATCAACTTTAAATATCATTATGTCATTCTAACACAACACACTGATGTGTCAGTCAGCCCACGCATACGGCAAACATTCAAAAGACGGTCGAATGAACGAATTCATTCATAGAAGTTGCGCGCGATTCGCAAACATTACAAATTTGAACGTCACAAGATTCACGCTGTGCAGCGTAAATAACAGAAAACATATGTGTGACTCTCGTGTGTCTCGACAATCATAATGTGCTCTTATTTTTTCCTTGCGGTTTCACTCCATTGGCCAAAATTAATGGGATAAAATACATCGCTTCTCATCGCTTGAATTTCACGTTTTTCAACCTTGAAATTTTTCGGTTCCGACGCATCTAAAAATGGAATCGATCGGATCGATTGATTTTACATACGGAATTGTGTGTAAAATCAATACGAAATTCGTTGTTGGCCTCTCGTGATTTCCTCTTAATGTGATGATGTCATGCGATCGAGATCGAAGTTTATGCCTACACCTTTATGACTTTAACATAACATTGCATTCTATTCACTTTGTCGGCTTCAAAATGATCTCATCCAATGTGCTATGCATGGCATTCACAGAGTGCAACCATTCAATGTTCCACACAATCATTCCGATGCCATATTTGTTTGCATTCGATCCACCGAATTTTGTAAACAAATTTGTCATCCGAATTGAAATGAATTGGCTTGTCTGCTGCGAAAAGGCAATGGCATGCCGTTTTAGTACGCGCATCGTCACTTTCTCGATCGACTATCCAATTTGCGCCGCGTCACTTTCAATTAACAAAACTTCTTTATTTGAATAAACAATTTGGATTGAACATTGAAGTGTGGATTGCCAAATGGGACTTTATACCCAGAGATTGGCTGTGAATTTACACACGAGTAACAATCTATTTTACATTAAAGTGATATCTCAATCAGTAGTGCACTATGTAAACAAAACTCCAGTGCGCCGCACACAAATGAGTTATTAATTGGAAAAAAAAATTCTATTGAGTAAATGTCTTATCAAAGCTCGTCATAAGGAATATACTTCGTCTTCATTGAATGTCATTCTAATCGCGCAATCAATACGCGTGTTGAGTCTTGTAACAGGAAATTTCCATGTCTTTCTAACATGAATTTCAAGCGGATTTTTTGTTTCCTCGAAAAACTCAGGCAATAATCTGTATAAAGGCTAAAGGTGCCGAGCATTTTTGATTCAAACATATGAACAGAGAAATAATACGTTTTGTGTGGCATAGCAATTGATGGATACACCCTAAACAAACTCTTACGAAACAGGTACGAGTAGTTCAAATATTTAGAAAATAGAATGTTTACATAGCATTCTACCTTTTTATCGACATCTAACATACTATAACGATTCAGTTCGTTGGCGCCTCAAAGCATGCGCTTGGTTTTGATTTAATTGAATATCTACGTCGTATTGTAATATCGTGTTTGTCGGTTGCATCGCAACAGCGGGATGCTAATCAGAAACACCGATCACACAAATTTCGAAATTTGTTTAGGTTTTTTTATTCATTCCTTTATTCGAATTTAGCCTGATGAATCGGGGTCAACGACTTCTAACACATAATTACTACGGAATAAAAATGCATATAAAACACAAAATAAATGAGTATCGTTGCGTGAGTGGATGCTGTGAAATGTCAACAGTTGCTCAGCGACGAGACGGAAATAAACATTGCCTTGGCTTAATGTCTCCTATTTAATATTCTTTGTGATATTGATCGTTGTTAAATGAGCACACCGACTGAAAACTGTTTCTAACTGTCAATTTTTTTAACAAATCAGTGAGATTACTTTGAAATCGCATTTGCACCCGCGCAAAACTATTTTAAACGGTCATTTTTTCGGGCAAAGCTAAGATACCATTTGCCTCATGTCAAGGTTTGTGTATGTGAAACGAAATTTTGTGAAAAAATAAAAATGACATGTAAAATCTGATGAAAATACACGTCCGTCTTTTCAAGCAAATAAGAGATTCAGTGATGACATTCATTGAAAAGGTCCTTCGAACAGGGCTAAAATTATATTAAACATTTGATGGCTTCGAAAAGTCGTATCATCGTAAAATATTCCTAATTGAAAAGTATATATCAAATTCAAAAACTCCCCAAAAAACCATATTAAATTATGAAAGTTGGTGATTACCAATATATGAATTTTATTTGAATCGAAAGATTGAATGTCCTTTTAATCAATTTTGATAAGAAGTTTAATAAACTTAGTTTATTACTCAAAATTTGAACAGAATATTTTGAGAGATTCCTAAGTTGGAATATACTTCTCAATCAGTCATGCTTTATTCAGGAATTGGTGAGACTAAATCTTGTTTTGTATGAGGCAACGATTGTGTAGTCATTCTTTCGTGATAAATATGGTTGATTATAAATTATAAAAGTAGTTATCATGTAATAAAAATTTCTTTTATTGAGTCGAATTCAATATTTGTTCTGTTAACAAGTAATAAAAAAATAAAATCATTTTGCCACAAGCTATATATATTGTTGATTGATAAACAAGTAGAACATGATTGTTGTTAGTCAAGAAGAAGGATTTTGCAAGAAACATATTAATTTATTTCTTCAATTTCAACGTTATTTCAGACTTTTGTTTTGAAAAAAATACAAACAATGAAACCCCTTCTTTCTAATTTACAAAGTGTTATGATCACGTTCAATGCATATTTTCCATACAGATTCTCCAATGCAGTTCATTTTGAGAAGCTTTAATTCATCTTATTGAATTTTACTAACCACGGTCAGCAATAACGAACTCGCGGCTGCATCTCTCTGAATAGAAATCATTGATATGCCTTTGAATTAAATGTGTTCAATCACTTTTGTAATGATTTTATTTTCATTTTTGTCAAAGTTCCCATGGCCAAATGTTATATTTTTGCAATTTGAAAAGAAGTGTTGTTTCTGGGAATAATAATTTAAAATGATAACTCATTTTTGTCAATAATGAAGTGAGCATAATGTAATATTCCATACAAATAATTTACTGGCATCATGATGATTTAGACATTAGTCACGCACACTGATAGCCACTTTGTGTCTTAACAGCCAACTGCGTCATTTAGAAAAGCGGATATATATTATATATTATATTCGTTTTGGCCACTTTGGGTAAATATTTATTTGTTTTTCCCCTCTCTCGCCCTCTCTCTCTCACTCTATTTCTTTCTCTTTCTCTCTTTCTACCTCTCTCTGTGTCTGTCTGTCTGTCTCTGCCTGTCTCTCTCGATAAAGTGCAATTGGCTATTGTTATAATTATGTTTGCCTAATCCCATTACTCAGTGTCTATCTCAATTGTGTTTATTTATCTAGTTCATAAAAATCGATGGCCCACCGATTTTTGGCTTGAATTGTCATCATGTTGACATGTTGAAGCCTAGAATTTCTTGTCGAAAATTCTCATACTTTATTCATGATTGACCTGAAAATATGAAAAACCACCCAGATTTAAATCAGACTAGTAGAACATCATTTCATCATAAATTCCATTCTAATGTCACCCAGAAGTAGTCTAACTCTAACGGAAATCGATGACTCACTGAAATGAAATGACCAACATGCCCCAAACAGTGCAATTTTCCATCGATTTTCAACCATTTTCCTCGTTTATGTTCTCTTCAAAATTATTTCTATAAATATTTCATAAGGTAGGTGTATTTAGCGGAAGAAAATAGAATATCTTACTCTTTCATAAATATCAAAAACGGCATTTTAAAATCTACATTAAGAACGAAAACGAAAGTGTATTCAATGTGATTTAATACACGATCCACGCCAGATATCGATTAAAATATGCCCGAAAGAGTTCTCAGAATGATCCAATCAATCCCGTTGAAATGCGCTAAACTCTTTAAATCAATTTATATTCTTGAAAATGAATATTTCGGATGCCAGATTATGGGTTATGAATGTTAATGAGACAAAAAATAACGAAAATTGGCATTTATTGTTTTAAAACTTGTTCGGAAGTCAAAAAATAATAACGTACGTTTTTCCTAGAAATCAACAAGCACCTTTTTAAATTTTTCAAAACTTTGTAGCCTCTGGATGACAAACAAAAACTCAGATATAGCTGAGAGTGCGTCTAGTTGGCTGTGAACACTTTTAATGAGTTTGAATTCTTTTGACAAATAGTATTATAAAAAAGGTCAACATTGTTTCATTTGAATTTCGAATCGTAAAACCTGTTTTCAGACATAAATTCATTATTTGGAATTGGCGATTGCTTCATTACACGCGCTCTTTCAATTTTTTTTCTGCAATATGTATTTTTGTTCGAGCGCAACAACAATTTTTTTTTGAATTTCACTATGGTATATTTCAGCTTATAAAAACGCGTTTTTCATAACAAAAACCTCGTTCAAGAAGATTATAAACCGTAACGTTCCAAAGATTTCCATTTTATAAACGATGTGACTTTGAATGAATTCTTGTAGAAATCGAATTGAAAAAATAAATATTTCGAAACGAAGAAAAAAGAATATCATTTCACGTCTCAGTCAATTTGATATCAATCTTTCGTTTATTACTTCGATTTGTTATCGACGAATGTCGAATGTTACACTTTACGAGCGTTTTAGTGGCACTTTAAGTCTCCTTTCTTGTGAAAGAAGAAGCCGTGACAAAATTGGGCTTCGATCATTAGTCCAGCCAATGAAGCATGAAAAATTATTCGGATGTCTTTTTTGGGCGTTGTTTGTCATAAATGTGTGACAAGAGCGATTGGTTTTTGAGTGGTGGATTGATTTTGTGTGTGTTTGCTGTAATTTCATTAGACAAACATGCAATTTAATAAGGCAATTTAAGTGGCTAGCGTGAAGTCATCGTATTGAATTTCATCATTGACTACAATCACATGCTGTTCATGGAACAAACGGTGATTGCTCGAATTAAAATTGAGAAGAAAAAAACAAGATCGTTTGCCCACGTTAATATGTTGGGCTTAGAACTGAGTTTTTCGTGCAAATGCGTCTTAAATAAATTTCTAACTTATTTTAAAAAATAAGTTAGAAAAAAATAGTTGGCGAACAAATAAATATGAATAATTTTTGTTCCTTTGGATTTGATGCTATGTATTTGCGCATGTCACACGAGATTGTTTGCTTACCTGACAGCGACCCGAACGCAACAGTCCATATCGTCCTCTGCCATGGTTGCTTCCCAATTTTGGCAATGTTTGTTCGGTATTTCTTATTAAAAGTCTCAGCTATCTGCAAAAATAAACACAAAACATGTTAAATCCAAATTCGAATATATTTCGATACCAAAGAAGCGCAACGCACACAAATTAATATTGAGATAGAAGAAAAAAAAGTTTAATAAATAATATCGGCATTGGGCAAACGTTTGTGTGGTTCCAATGCTGCGAAATGAAATCAGCACCGGACACCATATGTGTGTTTTTGACTATTGAATCGTGTGTTTCAACCGATTCAATTACTCGAGCAATTCAAGAGATCTAGAGTTTGTTAAAAAAAAAGACCACACCTTGTGTGTGCGTGCTCAGAACCAAAAACTGTTTGTGATTGCTCTGCATGCCAGTTCATCGATTTGCTCTCGACACTGTCATTTTGAAAATTATTCAAAAGCCATCGAGTTGCAAATGTGTGTATGCAAATGCTCAATCAGTATGATGAACGAGATCGATAATCGAATGGCATAAACGGTGGCTATAGACAAAAACCTTTGATGTAGACAGCAGATAATTTCATCAAATTGTCAAACATTTGTTGAAATAAAGCGAGATTCAAGGTGATGTTTTGCGTATTCTCGAAGTGAGAGGCAATTTCCGCAAAAGCAGCTCAAAAATACACACGCTTTCGTCGAGTGTGACATCGTTTAAATTGTATTACCGGGCGTTGGTTATGGTTTCGAATTTCATGTTCGGAAGCCAATACGTAGTCAACCATGAATTTTCTGTCATTTCACTTCTCGTGCACCATGCATCGAATCCAAGCGGATGCGAGTGTGTGCCGAGGAAATGTTTGCTTTTCCACCAGAATTTATGAATTTTATGGCAATTTTACGAACGAACAGAAAAACTCAGGTAGATTAAAAGGTAAATGAGATTCAGGATGGGGGTAAAAAAAAGAAGTTGTGAAAACATAAAATCATTCTAAAGTCATCATAAAACATAAGTTTTCTTGTTTTTACATTTCCGTTCTAGGTTGCAGTATGTAGATTGTCGATTGTGTTTCTCTCTTTCTATCTTTCTCTCCATGGGAAATGCTGAGAGAATGCGGAGTGAGCTGCGATTCAAATGAAGTAGAAACGAAGTTAGAATGCAGAAAATCGTTTGGTACGGCATTTGAATGCAAAGCAGATAACAGAGAGAGAGAGAGAGAGAGAGAGAGAGAGCTAAGAAAGATAAAGCAGCCAGAGCACGAAATGTACACAACGAAACAAACGGAACGAAAAGATAAATGAACGTGGGTCGATGTACAAAAATAGGAAAAGTTTTCGTTTTGAACATTGAATTTTGAGAAGAAAATAACAATACGAGTTGACAACAGAAAATGGCTTATAACTAACATCAGTTGACAGACAGATGAGCTGTGATTGAAGGAGCAGTGCATGAGAGGTAAGAAATAAACAGTTTGTTTGGAATATGTATTTTGAATCCACATTGCCGTTGAAGCTAGGGGTTAGACAAAGGAATCGAGTGTTTTAGATCAGAGTAAAAATTGTAAAAATAGTCGAAAAATATGGAAAAAGCAAGCATCAGCTTACAAATAGGGCATATCAAAAATATACACGAAGATGTATTTCGAATGGGAGGGAGCGCGCCATTTAAAACATGATAATTCTAAGAGAGATCATTGGCTCTGTTGTTTGAAATAACTTGTTTCTACTTGCGTTGTGAACAATTTTATTCTTCTTCCATAAGCCGTATTGCATTTTACCCAATTTTTTCCCAGAAATTTTGCTTCTATTGTGGCAGAATATACGGCTCGTAGATATTACGCAGAATATTAGCATGTTTTGCGTAAAAATGAGAAAAAAGGAGAAATATGGAGAAAAAAATCAAATTTATTTATATAACTTGCATCTGTGTTCAACCCCTCACAGTTGAACGCATTTTTATGCTACATTTGAAATTCCTGTTAACAACATTCAATGCGGTGTTTAGCGCTGACACATCTGCGGTACTTTTGTTACAAGTACAAAGAGCTTACCATGTTTTGAACTTGTTTAAGAATAACACGATACATATTTTTTTTCAGTTGTATCTTTCAAGCAGTATGCACATTTACTTAATCAAAACACTATTAAATCAACGCCGAATTGATTGCATTACACTTTATCCGTCTTTATCTCACATCATTCTTTATTTTAATGAGTTTATCGTGCGGCTTTCTTCACGGCGCACTCTAGAGATGGCATGAGATTGTGATTCTTTGATGTTTCAAGTGATGTGTATATGCGTGGAGGCTATTGCTGTAGAGAGTCACGCTGTCTGAGCCAGTTCCTAGTATAAAATTAGCATCAATTTGAGCGGATTTCAAAGTGGTGAGAAGGCAATTGAATACGGCAATTGAAAACGGCAATAAACTGAAAAACAATATTATTAATGCTGTTATTGCAAATGCAATCTTATGTCTTCGAAATCCACTGTAGGTAAGATAGATTACTTTGCCCATTTAACTGAATTGTGAGTTCGACTCTTTTTCAAGTCGCACATCTGACTTTATTCTGACAAAAAAAGTCTCTTTTTACCCAAGCCAAAGAAATATCCAACACTTCAGCGGCGTCTGATATTCCATTGAATATAAATGAGTGAAATAGCAAAAGAAATGCCATGAATTCTACACATCACAAAAGCGTAGGATGAACATTTCATAGCTGATTCATACTGTCATCTATGACCAAAAGTCTTTTTAATCAAAATGGTTCGCGAACGATATCTGAACCAAATCTTTGCCGAGATTAATGCAATTTCCAAACAAAGTATTCTCACACATTCCGTCGTAACAAATGACAAATCTATCTTTGGCAATCAACTGATCTTTAGCAAAAATAAAATCCAAAACAGAATTCGTACATTTCAACATCTTGTTTGCGATGTGCCACAAAAATCTAACGTAAATTTGTCTTCCGAATGAATTAGTAAAAAATTATTATGTCTCCGTTTTTGTTTTGAATCAATGCGAAGAGTCGGCAGGAGCTATTCGTCACGGAAAAGGAGCACATCACATTTTCACATATTCTGATGCAATCAATTTGAAAGGTTTAATTATGTCGAAAATGCAAGTCGAAACGCAAAAAAGAGGCTACGTTTGTTTATTTCACTACAAAAGTATGCGACATCAAAAGGGCAACGTAGATCTATAGAAAAAAACTGCACATTTATTGCATAGCAAACGAAAACAATGCGGTAGCAGCTGCGATGCATGCGATTTCATGATGGTTTCATTTGTTTAGTCATTTTGCTCTTTTTATCGAACGGCCGCTTTGTTACTTCATTCTCATGAAAGTGAAAACTTCGGTTTATTTTCTATCTAGAGAAACGAATCATGCGCTCATAATGCTGCAGCAATGGTATTTTGTGTTTGTATGTTTCGTTCAATATTCGCACGACATTTATTTTGTGAATAACAACGGCAAACGACAATGCCAATTGTATATTCAAAGATGCAGACTAATTTGTGGTCTCGGCCGCGCAATAAAATGATCGGGCGTTTTATGCATTAGTTTCCTCTTCGGTTGCAGAGCAAAAATGTAAACAATTATTCGTTGCGACCACACACTATTCGGCTTCACATTAAAATGCCAATTTTATTGCTTTACTCTTGTTTTTTTTTACTCAAATTCGCAACCATTTTCGGTCATTGCATTCAATGCAACAATATTTTAATTTTTCGGTATATGACAAACATGAAATTAATATAATAAATTCTGCGGAATAAAAGCAAAATTTGATAGCGTTGTGAATGTCTTAGAGCATTAAACGTCCATAAATTTTGTAAGTTTATGTGAAATCGTGCGAAAAAAATGCTAATTCGAAGGTCTCATCTTACAACATTCATATTGATAAAGCGAACGTGAGTTCCATGTTATGTGTATTTACGCAATCAGTGAATAAATGTTTGATGTCCGTAAAATATTTATGCTAGATTTAAGTTGATATAAAGTCAACGTGATCGCTGATCAGGCCACACACACTCTCAACACATAATCTTTAATTACAACAACTAATCATATTACAAATACAGCACTTCATACGTTAATCGTTAATGCTAAACATAAATCCGTTTTAAAAGCAAAATGATGCAAGTGCTATTGTGAAACTTGAAGAGGAATAAACGATCAAAGAGATTGCGCGATTATGCAAAATGATAAAATGAAAAGTGCATACAAATTACAACAATTTTATGATCATTCTATATATTTTAATGATCAGTTTGAATATTTACTCATGATTTAAATAGTCTGACGTTTATACGTTTCGATTGCTTGTGGAAATGATTGGAAATCATTTGACGTGGGTCGAGCGAAATACAAGTTGAATGAAATATCAAATCGATTGCAGCAAATGGCAAAAGATTTTCTTGAATGAAACTGCGTGTGAGAGAGTTTATTGGCCACGGTTTTATTCGACTGCATTTGAGCGGGCGAATACCGTTATTTATTTGTGCGAATGTTTCACCAGATTCATCGTGGCCTTTTCTTCGACGAAAAATAATGTTAGTTTTTGGCATGTCTGCATGTATGTTTGCGCACAAAAATAGAAAATAGAGCTCGCAAGCGCGCACACGAAGAAACCTACCTGTTTTTCTGTTGTGCTCGAACTCACTCGTTCACTCCGAATAGTGTTGTTTGTGCAAAGAAACTGCACGAAACGTTACTCTTTATGACTATCTCGTTAAATTTGTAGTGGCATTCACCAATTATGATGGATTCGCTGCTCCGCGGAACCTTTTCTAATTTTAGCCGTTCATCAATTAGGTTTTGTGTAAATTTTCGCAAGATTTAACGGCCATAGCATTTTGTTTGTCACCAACTCGCTTTGTTTTTCGTGGTATTTTGCAAATATGTTTTTTTGGCTCGAATTACACACAGAGTAATTTATTGAAATGAAATTTAAGAGAGCCAGAACACAGGATGAACAATGATTAACAATTGCAACTTAAAATGAAATATTCGCGCACAAAATTTCGATGCCAAAATCGTTGCACTACCAATCGAAACGATAATTAAAAAAGCGAAACAAAAGTTTAAAGAATCAATTGGCCAATTACATGTTGTTTGTTTCAGTTTTGTTTCACATTCGGTTGAGTTCTCGAGTCGATCACACTGAACAATATCTATTCGATTGTATAAAGGAAAGTTTGCTGCATTTGATGAAAATGACTCGGCACGGTTTTATGGGCAATTTTCAATTTCTTTGTACTGTTTAGCAAGTTTTGTTTGGAACATTTTCACATATACACATAGCCCGACGACATTTCATTGATGACGGTCTGCGTTTCTCTTTCACTTGATTCTATTCCAGCCAAACGACACTGAATTATTGCTGATTATTGCTGTACTATTCGCTGTTTTTTGCCTTTCATTCGTTCAACTGTGCAATTATATGGCCAATGTTACAACATCACACTCTTCAAAGCACTTTTTAAACCACGTAAATATGATTCCTTGGTGGTGCAAGTCAAAAATAATATGTATTCGTAAATTATGAATAATGAAATTCAATATCGCGGTGTGGCTGGTTCCCTGTTAAGCGAAGAAGGGAAAAAATGGAACGGAATGGATGAACAAGTTCATTCGCAGCAGCAGAAGTTCGAGTTTGTATTGCCTTGGACTTGAATCTCAATCGATTCGATGTGGTTTCTCTGTGTGTACTTGTCGGTGATTGAACTTAATATTTCGAGTTCTGGAAATCAACCAATGAAACGCAACGCTTATGCTAAAATGATTGATTCGCTCGCGTTATGGGAAAAATATATGTTGACCGTAGTTTATTCACAGCAACATTAATATAAATCACATAGTAGCTCGATTGCTTATCGATTTTTCGTTCCTCTGAACGTCATTTGGTTTGAATGGGGTTGCTCTGTTACTCACTCAAACAATCGCTTTTATTCTTTTGAATATTCAACATTATGAAGTTCCAGTTTCTAACAGTTTTCCAATATATCACAAAGCGACATGTTTGTCTTTTGTTTTCAGTTCCCTACATTTTTATTTTGGAACAATCAAACAAGTCTTTCTCACTCAATCTATTTTTTTCTCCACAGTTTTACTTATTTGAATGGGCGATAGAAACACGTAAATAATGAACTGGAATTAAAGTGATTCAACATCGAAAATAAGTGGCGGAAGTACAAAAAAAATCAAGTGAAAATACGCTTTGCGAATGTGTATGCGTAGAAAAAAAGGAAAAAATCAAATAAAAATTGGGAAAAATTAAAATGAAGCTCAAGGTGCTCACAATGAATATAGTTTTAACATCGTGCGTACGATTCGATTTACTACACGTTTTCTAGTTGATTTTCTCTGAATGAATGACTGCCACCGCGAAGAGAGAATCATGTACTGGGCATAACTAACCGATTTATTCCATTCGCTTGGTATTCTCATCGCATTGAATTTTTTCTGTTTACGAGATATACTCGGGCAACTGCGATGAATTTTAGTCGGTGTCTGTGCAAATGAACACAGGCCATTTTACACACAAGTTTTACAAGTGTAAATGAATTGAAAACACAAACACATCAATACGAGGAGCCCAATATCAACCAAGCGAAACGACGTGCGATGTGTGAATGCACGAAAAGAGAGATAAATATTGACAGTTTTGTTTGTATTGAGAATGGGTTTGAGTGTAAGTGGTTCTATGTGCAATAAATGCACGGCATTGCACTGCCATAGTATGTGTGAGGAAATAAGCAGCAGTAAACAGCTGACTGATTACATGCTTTAATACATTTTTATTTAAATCAATCATTTAAAAAAAAATCACTTCATTTGCGAGATAATTCTTTTTCATGTGCTTTCATTTTTTATTTGATATTCGCCATATTGAAAAATTGGACGATAAAATTTCATTCATGGAACTCGCAAATGTTAGTTCGTATTTCATTGGAACGGCTGTTTTGAAAGATGAAATGACGCAAGTGATACAATTAATTATAAATATGTAAATTGCAATTCACACTATCTGGCGCAGAAAAAAAAATCGTAAGATAAATACCCAAAATTTTTACATATTTCATCGTTAAAAGGCTGAAAATCAGTCAACAAACCGATAACGACATGTTAAATGTGAAGCGGCTTTACGTTTCAACCGCAACTCGTTGAACCGATTTATCGGGTGAACTGTCAAAACCACCGTTGCTGTGAAGCGGCCGACATTAGTATTTCTGACATTCAATCATTTTTCAACATATACTTTATTATTAGAATCGTAAGCTCGAAAGAAGACGAGAGTAATTTCAATTTCCAAATCACCATCGTAGAAAACGATCAATTTTTGAGTGTCATTTTGATTGCAAAAGAGAATTAATGTTTTCGCATTGATTGAAGTGTGAATTACGTGTGCATTTCGAGCATTAACATTTGCTGTGCTGTTTATCTTGTAAAATTTGTATTTGGTGTGGGCAAACAACTTCCAGCAAAATACACAAAAATGGTGGCGAGTGCAAGTAAGTGGCAAAAAATCCATTCAATATCATTCTATTTGTTCAATTGAAATGCATTATTGTTCGCATTGAATATTGGATTGATTGTATTTTCTCTTTGGTTCAGATTCTTGGGTGAAATTTTTCCAAACGGCGGGCGTACCGAGTGCGGCAGCCGCCACTTATGCCCATATTTTCTATGAAAATCGTATGGACTTTGACATGCTGACAGATTTAAATAAAGAGTATCTGAGAGAAATGGGCATCACTCCGATGGGTGACATTATTTCCATTTTGAGGTAAATGATTCCCAACCAATAAACTATTAATTATTATAAATGGATTGTAATGAAGATTGCTATTTCTCAGACATTCGAAAAAAGTTTACGAGCAAAATACGCGCGATAAAATATTGTCCGGCGAAAAAGCGACCGTGGCGACAGTTTCAGTTCAGCCGTTGGTGGCTTCAACATCCAAACAAAGTAAATTTTAATCAAATCATAATTGAAATCATATGTTGTCTGACCTATATATTGACATTTAAATTTTTTAGGCATTAAAAAGAATGATACAGTTAGGAAATCAGAGGCCGAATCAAGAAAGCCAGCGAGGCGCGTACTTCCTGAGCATGAAGGACGCTATAAAATTACGCTCCCGGCTGGCACAACGGAACGCAGTAAACAGATTTTGGCTAAACAAGCGATGAGTAAGTCTTCCATTCTTCTCGGTCTTCTTTTGAGCTAATCAGGGCTTCTCTATCAATCTAATCCAAAATCATTCGAAATTTCCTGAAGTGTATTCCGATAAGGATGAGCAGAGAATGGGCATTTTTGATCGACTGGAACAAACAAAAACCAAGACAAGTTTAATCCAGCAGCGAATTGAAGTGACTGGATTGGATAAAGTGCCATCAACATCAGCTTCGATTTTCTCACGACTTGGTGGCAAGAGCGAGGAAATTGAAATCGATGACGAAAGAGCCGTGGCATTCGCTGGTATTCTGAAAAGCGCTCCAAAGAAAGTGAGTCATTTTTTATTTCTTATTGTTCATTTTAATCCTTGAAACAATTTATTTGAATATTTTCTGATAACGCAAATGCATATTACTATTAAAGTTCTTTTTTTTTGGCAGATTGTGAGCATTAAAAAAGCAGCAAGATCGCAACAAAGGGCGATTGTAGTGAAGAGAATCCCGGCAAAGGCGGCCACAATGGTCGCCGATGAATACGAACGTATGGATACCGGCGAAAAATCGGTAAAATTCTCCTCAACAGATGAAATACTTGAAATTGAGCCGCGTAAACAGATCGCTGCACGTGCCAATCGAATCAGTCTGGATAAAGCGAAAAATGTACGAGCACGTTTGGGCTTAAGCATAAAAAATAACCAATTATCACAGAACGATCTTCTGCATCGTACAAAAAAAGTAATCAAACTGAAACAGCCGGTAAAACGTGCTAATGGTCAAACGTTAAACGTATCTGCATTGAGATCGGATGAAATTCAGAAACCAGTGAAAAGTCGTTTGTCGTTCAAAAATGGCCCAGAAGTCAGTAAACTAGTTAATCGGATCGGGCGGGTCTCATTAAGCTCTCGTCTAGGCTCATCAAAAATGAAAAATGGCAAAAGTCAGAAAGCAATTATATCACCATCTACATCTAGTGTCTTCGACAGACTTGGTTTTAATAAGAAATAAATACACAGTTGCTCATTTTTAATGTATAAAATTTAGGGATTTGAATCTTACCGTTCGTGTATTAGATCAAAACTACAGTTTGCTACTACTAACATCAAACTTATCTCTCCTTTCGAGGATAATTCAAATACACCTTTTGAATAAATTATACACCGAGTTTTATTATTCAAATTATTTTTAATTCAAGGAAAATGTTTGAAATGGAATAAAGCTACAAGGCCATATTTTTGTACATTTTTTGATTATTCTTCCCGCACAAAATAATCATCTTAGGTGCAATGATAACATCCAGTAATTACGTTCTCCTTTCGCCGTGGAATACGTACGCGAACTCATAGCGTTAGGCGCCACTTCATACGACTGACGCTAGGCGAATCGGAGTGAGTAATCACTGATGAAATCAAAATTAAGTCATGTTGGTCATTTTTTCGCGCAGCATTCTTACTGTTCTCTGAAAACGCTTGAAACGTGTAGCTTTCGATTGATCCACAATCTTCGTACTAAGATCGCAATGCAACAGCTCCGCCCTGTTACGAACCTGCATTGACACAAACACGATGAGCCGATTCAATCGTATGAGAACAATGAGGTTAAGGAAAAAAAATTTACCACTTCGAACAAACGATATATTTCTTTCACCATCGTCATGTATGCATTAAATACAAGATTGAATTCTGCCTTTGATTTTGCGTGCATGTCCACTAAGTCCAATGGTTGATCATCAGCCAAAAATGCATCCAACCTAAGTCAAAAAAAATATTCGAATATCATTGTGAATGTGTGATTATTTCATTGATTCTTACAATTCGTCTATTTTGTCCATTCTGTCCATTGGTTCATCTTGAGCAATTACATAATGGAATTCGTCTCCATTCAAGTTACTTATGAAATCGAAAATCTTTTCCACTTCTGCGATTGTTTTGCCTATGTTTGTCAATGACTCAGATATAGATTGTGTCGACAAATATTGGAAATATACTGCTGCGAGGTCCATGCTGATTTTCAATAATCGCTTTTCGCTTTGTGAGAGAAAACACAACCGAATCGTTCGATGCCAGAGTCACAAATGCGATAATATTTGTTTTCACGCTGCACTATTCGGCGCATATTCTCTGAGCCAAGAATTGGCAGAACGAGTTGCCGTTATTCACTTTCGTTTATCAAAATTCTGAGAAAAATTGAAAAGTTAAAGGGACAAATGCTTCCAGTGTATCATGCACCTTGCTGCTGTTAAGATGAGAGAAACAGTACTGTGACAACTGTGCGTCCAAGAATTGCGATTACTCATGTTCAATACATGAACACAAATCACCAAGTAATGAACGAATCGTTGTAAAATTAACGGTGAATCTGAGATGCGAAATCTGCTCAATTATTTCTGTGTTGAGTGAAATTCTGTTTTTTTTTTTGTACTTTGCATTGGTGAATAGACAACATTTTTGAAAGATGTTATTACAGCAATGAATAATAAACTAAAAGAACTAACATGAAATTGCGCTTAATATCTATAAAGAGAATTGCGCATCATCGCTTCCTAATGATGGTGATAACAATCAAAACTCACGACAGTTTGTATACCTTACTCGGGGAAAATGTAAAAATTATTTGGATTGATCGCATTCATTCACTGAACGTATCACATTTCAGAGATGTTTAATCTTACTTAAACAGTTGATCGCCGCATCGGTCATTACTGTGGCGCAAATAATTCAAATCGCCAATTGAAGTATCAAACAAACAATAAGAGAAGGAAGTAGACATTGTCAGAAAAGAAATTTCGCGTCTGGTGTAATCTGATGTGATACAATTTGTTTCGTGCACAGATTCGCCTTCGTTTCCCCAGAAATGTCCCAGTCATATCGAGCTATTAAGTTACAATTAATCCAACACGAATTTTGTTTCTCGAATGACTTAAAAAGTTGAATATTATGTGCATTGATTACGAGTTGATTAATCTAATGAAATTGATATTATCTAACTGAACAATGCCTCTGATAAATTTTCAAAAAAATGATTTGCTGATTACTTTCCTATTGACATTCACAGCAACACGATAGTTATTAAGAGAATCTATTTGAAGTAGATGCCAAAATTTCAGCTCAAACGTGATGATGTTTGAGGAATTTTCCAAAACAATTCCATGTTTTAATATGATCTTTATTAGACAGATTTAATAAGAATTCGAATAAATGCCATAAGATGGGAGTAAAATATTGTATAAAAAGTCTGATATTATTGATTTATCAATAAATATGTCAATATGTCTCATTGAAAACAATATTTCAAGTAAGTCTCATTCATTCAGACATTGGACATCCAAAAACAATTTCACATACATAATTGTGTCTAAAACGAGTTTTGTTCCTTTCAGGCGAATGAGCAGCGAATAAAAACAAAATTAAAAGTGAAGTCGTAAATGAGTCTTTCGAAACGATGATATTGCACATGAATTTTCTACTTAATTTTAGTACTCTTATATTTATGGGCAATTATAAGTGAAAAATAGGTTCACTATTTCGTAGCACGGTTCATTCAATGAATGTTACAGATAAGATATATGTTCAGGCTCTACGAAATCGTACATGAATTTCCATTTGGAAATCTAGCCATCCTCAAGTCGAAGCCACATCGATGCTAATTTATAGAAACGCAATATTTTAATGGCCTCAAAATATAATTACTATTTGAATTCCGAAATATTCGCCGACTGAATTGGATGTTATCTTTCGTACGGCATTTAGACCCTACCATGCTTGAAGCCCGTGCAATGGCATTCCGAATGAGACATAAATCCGTGGATAATGACTCCGGTGTTACTTCAAATGCTAATTACAATTCAAGTAAAATAAAACTGAAAAAAAAAACCAAACAAAAATATTGCGCTGTCAATAAAACGATAGTTTGAACTGTCTATACAATCATTGAATTCGATAGTGATTTGTGTATCTAAACAAAATCTTTAAAAAAATGTTAGCTATTTTTTCATCTTTATTTGTTTGATGTCAAAATGCGATACGCCACACGCCAAATGAAGTGTGAAAGATGTTGAAAAAACAGCAAATAGAATTTTTATTTTATGATAAATGTGTCTGTAAAATAAGCGTGCGTTTCTGTCGCTATCGTTGTCGCACGGTTTGTTTTTGCTGTGCTGTGAGATGAAAGCCTTATAATCAGCAAAACAAAGGAACAGAACGTAAACCACTTATAATGAAGAAATTCGCTAGTGTATTACGAAACAAAAAAACAACATTAAAGCGATGAAAAATGAAATTGCTTGAATAAAAGACACACAACAACACAAATAGTGCATGTTAAGTTTTGACCGTAATGACTGAATCAAAGCCACAGTTCAGTGTTGACACGACACGAACACGCAAATTATAATTTTGTTGTTCTTTGTATGAAAGCGCGCACAAGTATGGGTAAACACAAAACCTCCTACAAAATGCACAGAGAATAGAAGTGCGGTTACGTAGAGAGATTTTTAATATGTATTTTTTGGCACATATACGAAAGATTTGAACACTGCACGATATATCTGTGTGAAACCGCCTCAAGGTCAAACTACGCAACATATCGCACACAATCCACTCCAAAAAGATAATGCACATTTTCTTCTTAGCTTAACAATTCGCACAAAGCAAGCTAAGCGCTTGCTAGCACTTGCTCTCGCACCTGGCCACTGGCGAATATAAATACAACAATTTTGAATTGTTGATGGTTATTCGCTCGCTCGCCATTCAACCGAATAGTTCGGATATTGAATCTACTTCGTTTCGATTATTTTTGCACAATTGTGTGGTTTATTTGATTATTTCTGTGAGCTTGTTCAAAATGTTGAGAGTTTTCGGACTATTTTTGTGTGTGGCTTTCATTTTTGCTGCAACACAAGCCGAAGAACAAAAAGATGACTTCCAATTGCGTAAGTTGAATTATATAAATTCAATATCGCCGCACATTGTTTGCATAATTTTTGCAAATGATTTTCATCATTTATACAATTTTTTTTTGAACAAAATTTTTCCTACGAAATTCTGTCAACATATTTTTTCATCATATTTTCACTTGGCAAAAATTGTTGGAATTTGACTTGGTCTGAATTTCTGTTTGAAGAATGGAGTCAAGTGTAAAAAAATTCATTCTAAAAAGATGCGTCGCGCAATATTTCAAGGTTATCCGTATTTTCCCATAAAATTGTCAGTTTAGTTGCAAAGAAAAAGAAGTGTAATTATCAAAACCTGAAAATGCTCTGCACTTCTAAAATGAAGACGCCGGACATGTTTTCTCAAGCATTCAAAACATTTTTTGTTTACTTTTGCTAAAAGTAAAACTTGTTTGATATTCCGTTGATGTCATTCTATGTGAATGGATCCTAAAAATATGAGCATTTAGCAATGTGAGCATGTGAGATCATTAGCAATTCAATAGCAGGATCAATTTGAACCAATGCTTTTGTTTTGGTAGTTAAGTGTGAATGAGCTCAAGTTTGAATTTATTTACAATTTTTTCTCATTCGAATTCAAGTTTCGCAGCCAGTGTTTTAAGTAGATAGATTTTGTTGATGACATTGCGATAAACTGGTTTAGAGAATTGCTAATTGAAACGAAAAAGGAAGGAAAGAAAAGAAAGAAAAGGCAAAATCTGTTGTTAAACTGTTGAAAATCATAAATTATTTGACCTAGAACATGTAAATAAGACGCGATTCACACGCAAATCAGTGAATTTCTTTCGATTTGTACACAATGGAGAGATAAAAAGCGAAATTTCATTTTGAGCATTGACTTAATTTCTGAATCACCTAATTAAAATTGAGTATTTAATAAGAAATCGAAGAACCATCAAATTTGAGGATTCCTTCGGCATTCACACAGAAGCGAAATGAAGTAAAAGTAGACAAACGTACATATTTGTGGTGAACGGTCGTTTTACCACAAAACGCTGAAAAGTTACTCAAAAACTACATTTATGTGGTAAAATGTACACAGTCATTCACACGTTAGTGAAAATGTACCACATTTATGTGACATGTGATTTTTAAAATTAAATCGACTTGTTTGAAGCATTAAAATTGCAAAAAAAAAAAATAAATAATTTCGAAAATAAAAATGAATGCATCAGAATAAAAGTACACCTTTATTTTGCTACACGTATTAGCAACACTCAAGACGCTTTGCTTTTAGATGTTAAACCACATTTTGTTACTGCATGAAAGCGGTGCAAATTCTTGTTGCAATCCCGGCTTATAAATCTGTGTGCAAAATTTATATTTTTCACTTCAAAAAAAAAAAAAAATTACAATTTTGTGCCGCTTCGATAAGATTTCTATTTGAGCTTCGCTTTAACGAGCAGCAGAATGAAGATGTACTTTCATTCCAAGGCATTCAAATATGTTATTCTAAAAAATACTGCTTGTGAAGAAAAACATGAACTTTGTAAATTATTATCAGGAAAACAATTGATACTAAAATAATAAGTATCATTTGCTCACGTCATAACTACAATATATATTCTAAGATAATTGCTCATTTGAGTTGTAAATAACCGCTGATGTATTTTTGGAGCTGCATCTTGATTTATGATTTTATTATTAGTATGCACGGATCATGATGCAGCAATCAAGCTATTAGGTGATAATTATCAATATCAAAATATAGTTGAAGAATCTGACCATACTTTAAATAGGGATTGATGAGACGAATATCACAATAAGTCAAATGAATAAAAGTTTTACAAGAGACGAAAAACTCATTCCTGACCATTTTGCTCCTTTGACTTGATAAGCTGTTATGCAATGTTAGCCCATTAGTCAAATTCTGGTAAAATAATTTCTTCATTTGACCTTGTACTGTCCATTAAAAAATAGAATGAAAACTCATGTTCATTGAGAAAATTATTGAACTTTGCACTTTCAGACTTGAGTTATATTTTGAGTTGCAGCTCATTCACAATTGCACGTTTTTTCTGTCGCCTGAAAAATGATCCAACATAGAATATCGCAAAAACATTCTCATCATTATCAATTCATAATCCAAAACGGATAGTAAAAATGAACACTGTGTCACCCGATGATTCTCCTTCAAATTTATATTCTGCCAAGGCCAGATACAAAATTAGACAATAACAGCGAAATGCATGAATTAGAAAAAAAAATGTGAATGAAATAACTGACTTCTGGTCGTTTCTGAATTTCATAGCTGCTGGAACTATCACATGCCAAATTGATAGCCCTGAACGCGATGAATGCATTAAAGAAGCCATTCAAGACATGCTACCAAAGTTAGTTGTAAGTGTATTTAAATTCAAACACTCGAAGAGTTCCACAAACTTCTTATGAAACTCATTGTGGTTTTTTCTTTCTAAATTTAGAATGGTTTGGAAAGTCTTCATATTCCGCCAATTGATCCATATGTTGTTGACACACAATCAATGACCTTTAGACGTGGTGAATCGTTCACAGCAACTGGCTCAATCCGTAAGACCAAAATCTATGGTGCTTCAAAGGCGAAGATTACCGATGTCAAGTGCGTCTTGAACTATAAATTGCCTGAAAAACGTAGAATTTAATTTAAAAATTTGTAATTTCAGGACTAAAATTACTAAAGATCACATTAGTACAATGATCAAAGCTTATGTTCCACAATCAACTGTTGAAGGATTGTATCGGGGAGAAGGACGCTTCAACGGTTTGAAGGTCAAATCAAAGGGCTACTTCAATGTAACTGCCAGTAAGTGACAGCGGAAATACTGTATCGAACTAAACGTGAACAATCATTTATTTCTTGCTTTGTTCCAAAACAGCCGATATCAATTTGGTAAGTCGCACTGAAGGTGATATAATCACTGTTAACGGCAAACAATATGTGAAATTGACTCGTTTCGACGTCTCACCACAATTCGGCGATCTTAAAGTGTTTGCGACTGGAATTTTCCCCGACCCCGAATTGAGTAAGTTTATATTCATTAATATGATTTATGCGGAAAAATATCGATATCCAAATTTAGATCGAAGTGCAATGGAAATATTTCGTTGGCGTGCGTCATCAGCGCAAAAAATAAAGTAGAATTTGCATTCGGTCAAATTGTCGTATCAAAATAGTGATGACTTCATTCTATGCTCCGATAAATATCATAAAATCCGAAATTAATATGAATGCCTTAGAATAAAATTACATCTTTACTTTGCGACACTCAGAAGCGTAGCTTTTAGGAGCGAAACTACTAGCATTTGAAATTCGGTGTGCAATATTTATATGTGTCCGTTTTAAAAAATATCAACATTTTGTGTCGCTTCGATGAGATTTCTATTTGAGTTTCGCTTTTACGTGCAACAAAATTAAAACGCATTACTTTTATTCTAAAGTATTCATATCAGAAGTGACATTTGAGCAAATGATCCTAAATTTTGTTCAATTTCAGATCACGTGACATTGCAGTTCGTTAACCAATACTGGCCATTCTTGGTGCGCGAAATGATGCCACAAACACGTGCAACCATTGAACCAATTCTAATCGATGAAGCCAACAAATTCTTGCTGCACGTTCCGATCCGAAAAATGTTGTACTATGGAGAAGAGCAAGCCTAATCCAAGTGAACTAGTAATTTGTAAATAAATATTCATCAATTCTCGCATGCGTTGGCAATGAAAAAGTATTTTCTATCAAAAATGTTTCTTTTCTTATTGATCAATTGCTCGAGATATTAAAGAAGTTTCTATTTGGGAAATCAATGATTTAAATTTGTTTGTGATTTGTGTAATGTATTTTATTTTTTGAAATACAAAATAAAGAATTTTTTGCTATCGGAAAAATATGGCGTTTAATTTTTGCTTTCTAAAATCTAATTATGCGTTGATAAATTATTATGGAAAAAATGTTTCTTTCGTCCGACAAGCTTTACGTATTATTGATCCCGTCAATAAGGCTCCCGGAAATGCAAGAAAAAATATCGTTTGACGCATTTTTTTGTTTTTTATTTTGTCCTCAAATTGTTCATGATCCATGGCAAGAACGAACTGACACTGAAATTATTATAGAAAAAGATGAGTTATGTTTGAATTTTCAATAATATCATATTTGTTTTTGAATTACCGAGAATATACACCTGGATAGCGACCCTGACCGCAGCCGATGCCCCAAGAAACGATACCAACTTGTTTCCATGCATTCCCTTCCATTATCATCAATGGACCTGAAAAAAGTTGTGCAGAGCATTAATTATTGCAAAATACTTTATTTTCATTTGTGTGAATCATGTGGCACCTCCTGAATCACCCGAACATGAATCTTGTGCATCTTTTCCAGCACATATCATGTGATCCACTATGCCACCTGCAACGAAATAAAGTCATTCAGTCTTTTTCATTTCTATTCAAAGTGAAATCGATAAGCTCACCTGGAGCTGCACCACCGTACTTTTGACGACATTGTTGATTGCTCCAAATTGGAACTGTGACTTTTTGCAGTACGGATGGCTGTGGACCGTCTAAAAAGTTGCTCAAAAAATTGAATTAAATTATAAATTTGGAGACGACTTCCATTTAGAATATCAGACGGTAGCTTACTTTCACGGAGGCTACCCCATCCGATGACCGTTCCGAATTTGCCTCCAAAGGCATGTCCCGATGTAGCTGATGGCAAACAAATGGGTCGGACAGTGGTACTGTATTGAACGGGTGTTTCGAGTGTAAGCAAAGCAATATCATTGTATAAAGTACGTGCGTCAAACGAACGATGTCGAACGACACGCTTGACTCTCTTCGCGAGATGCTGTGTCTCGAAAGTGGTTCGTATGTTATGGTCTGCAAGATGCACTGTCATTCGAGCTACATCACTTGAGGTCATGCTGCGTAGTCGGAGAAAATTATTCAAGAATGTTAAAAAATTGAAGAAGTGAAAAATCAAACATGCAGAAAACATTTAAGTTCATCAAAAGAATAGCTTACTGAGCAACACAATGTGCAGCAGTTAGGATGTGTATATTGTCAATCAAGGATCCTGTTGGATGAAAATTTTCATGAGAGTTTTGATTCAATTTGATTTTTTATGCGAGGTCATTGATATTTATATTATAGCGTTAGCGGTATTTCTGGTGAGGTCAATTCAAGAAAAATGACTTACCTCCACAAAATTGTCTCCCATTATTGAATAAAGCGGCAATCCATGGCCATTCATTCAGCTGAGCATCATGTCCACCAACAATACGCTCTTGATCTTGATTTCCATTTTTCGCTCCACAATAATTGCCAACGTAATGCATGTCGACCATAGGCATTTTGGTCGTTTTTTGAGTGGTTGGCGCTTGAGTTACCGCACCAGACGACGCCGGATGCGTCGGTACCGGTGGTGGCCAAATAGGACGTTTAGTTGTTGTTGGGAATTGAGTGACGCCGCTGGGCCAAGATCCTAAAAGTCAAATGATATAGAATCACTTTGAAATGGTTTATATTTTGTGTTGAATTGTTTTCTCGAAAATTATTGTATTCGGTTTTTCTTGGAAAAGCTACCATTTTCTTTAAGTGTCAATACATGTAACATTGCTACCCAGTAACGCTGAGTCGAGCTTTGTTAGTTGACCCAGCTAGCTGAGAATCTCAGCTCGGCTCAACGCTTTTCGGCAACTTTATTCCACGCACTGATAAATCTAATACCTGAACTGGGGGGATGCGTTGGAGCAGCATGATTTGGTGGATGAGTAATAAACGCTGGTGGCCAATTGCTGGTGACTTGATCTTTATTTGATACAACTATATTTTCATCGAGCTGTGCACCTACTGGCCTATTTTCGGTGGATTTTGGTGGATCGGTGCAGCAAACGCCGAACGCCTGTCGACCATCATCGGTTAAAAATGTACAAGTATCGTACTGACCCAGCACCCATGTATCGAAAATACTCAGATTCGGTATTTTCTTGAAATATGGATAGCAATTTTTGAACGATGTACATTTACCGTAGGTCGCTTTGGCTGTCAAACAGGCGCCTCCTTCACCAAATTTATTGCCCCATGTCGTTACCGGATTGTGCGTTATATCTCGGAGCACAAGATTGATATCACGTTTCGAGCGCGACTCTGTTTCGGGTATAACATCAACTATCGAAAAAAGAAAGCAAAAATCAAATTGAATTTTCGGTTTAAATGAAATCTAATGTTTAATTCTCAGAGTGATTCACTTCAGCTAATTCTGATTCATATCATATTCTTCGCGAAACTAAAAGTATTTCACCGAAATGGGACGGATATTTCATTTGATATTGATTCGCTTCCTTTGCGACATTCCGAATAAACGCCATCGACTGGATGTGTTGTATTTAATTCCAGAAAATGACTTGCATTGGAAAAAAAATTGCGTGAAATTAAATGAATGATTGTTTTGTCGCGTTGGGTAATGTCGTCGAAATGACCATCGCAGACATGTGCGTTTGAATGGCGAATAAAGTGAATAAGAGAAAGTGTAAGTATGCACATCGGCCGGGCAGTGTGCGTGCGCTCAATGCAAAAAACATGTGTGTAAAATCAAAAGTTGCTTTTCTTGTATTTCTTCTTATTCAGTTTATGAGTTCTCTATCGTCGATCTAACGGGAAAACAATGTATGATGTTGATGATATGCTTTGAATGGCAAATACAACAGCGTGTGCCGATCGGGAAGCAATCATTTTGCCTTTATCGTAAATAAACGGTGATTGCAAATACTATGAAATGCTATATTAGAAAATCAGATGACGCAAAATAATGGCACCATGCTTTCGATGACCACCAAACAAGTGCCGTTCAATCGAACACAAATGATGGACAAAAAAACTCGCATAATTTTTTTTTTCTCTCTAATATTTGCAAAAATCGATTAACTGTTTTGGGCGAGAATGTATAAAAAGTATCGAATTTTTGACGAAATTTACGTGTACAGAATATGTGTTTCATTAATTTACGAACCGAAATTGTGAAACATCTCCATTAATTTCAAATGAATAAAACCGTGGTTTTCGATTGTGAAGGAAACGTGTTTCACAATAAAACACATATATATGTACAGAAACACCTAAATGGTTTTCGCAGAAAACTTTCTTTGCAACACTGAAAAAAAAAACAAGGAAATTCCAGAGAGAGACATGTCATTTTCGAATGTTCGATTTTGACAGCACTAAATAAAACTCGAGTACTTTGAAAATATCCCTATTTACGGCTTGATCGAAATCACTGTAAAAACTGGTCATCAATCATTGTGTTAGCAATTATTTTACATGCTCGGACACGTTCAAAATCTACCGTTGAAAGATATAGGCATTTTAAAGATATTGTATGAAACAAAAAAATATTCCCGAAATATTATATAAAAGATCATTGACATTGAAATGTTAATTTAAGCAAATATCAAGTTATTATATTAGTTGTTATTGTTGTTCCACAGTTATGATTTCAATGCAGCAATTCGTTATCCATATTAAGCTTACTTTCGAAGAAAAAGTAGTTTGCGTGCGTAAATTGTGTGGTGTCATTGAAATAAATAAGCCTTAAGATCGCATCTACATTTGGTCCAATTATGAGGTCAATGCACTGTTATCTACGGTCCAGAAAAAAAAAATCGGTTCGTGTCCGAAATCAAGAAGAGACACGACAGTGTTACTTCATTTAAGCAGATAAAAGAAATTTATTGCGTATAAAATTGGCTAGTTCAAAAAGGATTGCAGAAAGAACAAATGACCCCAAAAGATATTAAAACACTTTAAATGAATAGGAATAAAAGAATTGGTAAAACAAATGAATACTTATCATGTGTGGTGAATTTTAATTCTTTTATAAGCACGACACATTCGCTTTGGTATTCAATAGCCCAATCAATTTATTCGAGAGAAAGAGAGAGACCGTGTCGCGAACATACAACTTTGTTTACGCATCGTAAATGGTCTTTCTTCTTTTTGGTCCTTTCACTCAATTCTCTTTCTCACATCTGTGTTTTGGAGAACAATTTACAATCGTAATTGCGAGTAGAGATAAGAAGCTATCTTAAATGAATATTTATGGTTATTGTGCTCGTACAAAAAACGTACCGCGTTTCTTCTTCTCTCAACACATCGAAAACAAAACATAAATATGGCCAAAATATTTGAGCTTGCGAATATTTGATCGGTGGATTCAACTACAATTTGCCCTCAACTTGTATGGTTCGAACGAAATTTTTTCTCTCGAATGATGTTTAAATTTAAAGGCCATTCCTCCGATCGCGGCTTCCCGTTATGTTACACATTTCTTCTTAATTGGCTTTTTCAACTGTACATACAGATGCAGTATTTGTACCGCAATGAATGCCCTAAAATTATTTTTTCAGCCATTTTATTCTGCAATGCATTTTTGGACAAAACATTTGAAGTTGATGGATAAAATATATTATTTTTAAACAATGACCAATATAATCAAGACATCAACTCGATGCTATCGATTTTTGTACCGTGTTCAAAGTTGTCATCAGTGCACATCTTCCAAACGAACCTGGCACCTTCAGTGCATAAAATGTAAAATTTTCAACACATCATCATAAAACTGTTTTAATTGGAACATCAGGAATTTCCAGTCTGGAAAATTCATGGTGCACGATTTATGTGCAAATCAGGTGATAATTGGTGAAATCAGAAAAAAAGCAAACAAATCTATTTCAATAAAATGTACTACGAAAATCTGAACTAGCATAAAGGACAAACAATAAATTTGCGTTAACTTACCTTCAACGATAATCGCGTCTTCAGTCTCATACGTTCTAGCACTTACAAACGATAAATTTTTTGCACCGAATATGTGCAGTAGCAGCAACAACTTATAGATCATGTTTATTTAAATCCTTATTGCCTATTTGTGAAAACGAGCTTAAGATTTCGTCTTTGTTCTGAATGGCTTGTGCAATTGTCCGTTGCCGTTTCTTGTCAGAGTTGTTCTTGAGCTTGACTCGAGTTTCTTGAGTAACGAAGGTTAAAAAATAATGAAAAAAAAATCTGCATCCAGCTAAATGTGTTGCACACCGATACAACTGAAGTAGTTTTTGTACTGATGATGTGATAATCAGATAAACGAATAGAAAACGAGTTCATGCAGACCAAACGGTTTGTGTTGCGACGTTGCTTCTCACAAATACAGAACTGATTGCACTTCTTTGTTATAACAATTCGATGTTTACGAATGGAAATGGATAAATGATAAAAAATGGTAAAAATATGCACTTCACGCGTTGCATTGGCAATAAAACTGGTAGCGTTTTCACACCCGAAATAAATCAATAGCGAAAACGATTACTTTATTTAAAAAGAAATGATATCTGAGCAATTGACGACACTCGATTTGAAATGCGCTTCGGGTGATGGAATTTTCTGTTTCAATGCGTTTCAATTTAAACTTTAGAAAAATCTCTAATGGTTCGAATAAATAAATAAAAATGAGTAAAAAAACAATTGAAATGATATGCGCTGTGTTTATCGACTGTTTCAAGAGATCTTGTCACTGCGTATAAAATGTAGTACGCTTCAGTGGTGATTAACAACTCTTCTTGAGCACCTGAACAACAAAACTAATACACGCACGATATGTGACACACAATGTACAGAGAAGTAGCGCTGATTTGCAATTGAAATAATGCGAGATCGAGTGCCTTTGGAAAACGGCAGCCAGGGGAGGAAAGAGCAAGAAGTGACAAAAAAATTGAACGAAATCATTCAATTAATCGTTTTATTTTGGAACTTGTTTCATCTATCTAGCCAATTGACATTCCAAGAGAAACAATACGAATATTTTGAATGGCATAAACTAGCCGACGGTTAATCATTTCAAACGATCATCGAAAAATATCATAACAAAAACATTTAAAAAATCGCTTTGTAAATGTATGAGCTGATGAACAAAAAATGATTTCGTATTCCAGTCAGCGAGCCAAACACAAAAACACTTACACTTGATCTTAAGAAAGGAAATACTTCGAATTTTTGCGTCAACGGATGATTTTAAATAGTAACCATGGCATTGACTGAATTGTTTCGAAGTTATAGCCCAACTAATTTTGCAGATATGGTTCTGGTGGTTAATATACGAGATCGCCCCACCAAGAATTACACATCGCACATTTGGTTCTGGCCAATTTTCAATCACTTTAACGCTGATCTGGTTCGTACGGTTTCGTACCGCAGTGCAGATATTAAGCCGAAGAAAGGAGTTGAAAGCAAATGCAAAAAGAGTTCGATGGCACACAATTTCTTAAACAATAAAGTTTACCAATAAATCCTTTTACTTTAATGCGTGTCCGAACGATGCAATTTGGTGAAGGGAATTTGGGCACAGCGCATCAAATGCAATTTTAGAGGCTTGTCAGCGGGTCCGAGAATTGGATGTGATAAAGAGCCATTTCCACTGATTCAAAAGAAGGTTATTCAACCTTTCGGTATATTTGGGCACAATGTTTACATTGATTTTTATTTACCTATTAAAATATCCATCCAAAAAGGTTTTTTATTACCTACTTTTTGATAATGTGTGCTTTCGATAGTATCAAATGGGATCCTGAAATATAATTTAATTCCCAAATTTGTGCAAGCCAAACGGTTTATGATTGAAAACGGCCATTTATTTTTCACAAGTCATATATATTTTTTAAGATGCATTAAAATGAGCAAGCATCTTTATGATTCTGACCTAAGAATCAGTTCAAAGCTCTGTTCTTGTAATCATTATTTTGGTTTGGGGATTGTCGGTACCAAAAGAAATGTTCTAGACTTTCGTTACCTTTGAATATTAATACATAGCAAAATAAAAGGATCAGCTTCTTTAATACTTCTTCCTATTAATTTAGATTTTAGTATAAACTATGGTTTAAATTCAAAGCGATGCAAATATTTTGAGAAAAAGAAGTTAGCAAAAATGTGCGAGCTCTTGTTTCTATATTTTTACTCCTAGAAGCCTAAAATTTGAATATTGACAAAAATGAACGAAAATCGAAATTTTTTTCAACGATCTCAACTGAGACTTGTCTTCATTTTTACGAAATTCAAATTAGATTTTCAAATATTCATGTAACGCGATAGATTTTATTTTATGAATGAACATTTTCTTTGCATATATCTTAAAAATGTGAAAATCACACATAATATGCTCGAATATATTTGGAAATTCATTGAATTAACTGACACTGTTGTAATATACTGCAACGATTTACTGTTCCAGTAAGCATCTGCTCAGCTGACGAATCGGGCTGCGTTCTGTTTTCTGGATGACATTTGGAGAATTGTTGCACAGCAGCTGCTGAATGTGTGAATATTTGAACTATCAATTACGTTAGTAAATTTCACATGTTTTACTATGCAAAATATAAATCAAATCTATTTTCTTTGGGATTAAATAAATTTTCGGGCGACTTAATGAGTAAAAAGAATAGCTTACATTTTTCCAAGAAGCAAGACAGTTTATGAATTTATACGCTCAAACATAGCCGAGAGCTGAATATCCATTTAAAAATTGTTTTGAACACACATATTTGTCTCTTTCGCACATGCACAAAATGCGGTGCACTTTTAAAATTCAACTGAATGTGTGTGCTTGGTCACACATGCTGTGTATTGTACATCCAACTAATCTGATTGAGGCGAATGCAAGAGAAAGAGACAGGCGTGTGACGCTATGTAAATGGTATATTTGAAATTCGTAACGACATCCAAACAATAACAAGAGCTGTCGCAAGAAGTGTGTTTGTTTTATCAAAAACCGATTTTTCCGCATGCTATTTTATATTTTGTTATCATTGTGGACCCAATGAACTAATTTTCAAGTGAAAATATCCAATCGAACAATTGCAAACAATATTTTCGAGAGGGAAGTATCAGTGTAAACTAATTTGCGAACGAAGCATAACGTGCAACACGAGACCAATATTTTTCTGCGTTCTTATGCATTTTGTGCAAAGTTACAATTCTCAATCGAAATGGAATTAACAAAATCAGAGTCTGTTTTGTAAATGCAAACGCAATGTAAACCAAATTCGAGCCGAAAGACAATAAACGGAAGAAAAAAATATTTGCAATTGGTGTGTGCAGCTAGTCTGAATATAAGTGTTTTAGTAAAATTCCGAAGACCATTCTGTATGCATCAAAAGAAGATGAAAAGAGAATATACAGTGTTATCTTCTTCCATTCAGTAGAAACAGTCAAAACACGTATGGTATATTTTGTATAGAAAAAAAATTGACAGTTAAACGTGCGAAATGAGTGGAACTGGTTATGCGAATTGTGATAAAAGTGTTGCTCATGAAAATGGATTTATGGGAACAATGATGCGGCCAGTTGAAACAATTGAAGACCAGCACGAGCTCGAACAAAAGCAAATACAAACGGAATTTCTGGCGAATCGTAAGAACACGAGAAAATCTCAAATTGTATCATCAAAAATGGAGCGTCACGTTGACGAAGCAAAAGAAGAGGCACCAAAAGAACGAATTTGTTTGATTGGCGCGGTGGCGCATAATGAAAAATTCAAATCCGTTGCTTTGTCGTTCAATGTGCCAGTTGTTACTTCCGAAACGGGCATTGAGCTCATCAGTGAGAACGATTGGACAACTTACTTTGTGATGAATG
Organism: Obolodiplosis robiniae; assembly: GCA_028476595.1. Taxonomy (NCBI): domain Eukaryota; kingdom Metazoa; phylum Arthropoda; class Insecta; order Diptera; family Cecidomyiidae; genus Obolodiplosis; species Obolodiplosis robiniae. The sequence continues at coordinate 17,962,403 of CM052014.1, forward strand.
AATTTGAAGGTGAAAATTATGATACAATTCGCAAACGAAAATATCCCATTTATGGACCGACGGCACTACAACAAATTGCTCAATCCGGAAATGGACTAGTTTATACGAAAAAACCTCGATACAATTTCGCAATGAAAGGTGTCATTACGTGCTTCACGGGCATTCGAAAAAAAAATGAACTAAAACGTTTGGTGGATTTGATTCATTCGATGGGCGGCTCCTTCTGCATTGACATGAAAGCTAATAGCAATTGCAAGTACCTGATTTGTAATGCAAGCATCGGCCAAAAATATTTCTATGCCAAAACTTTCAATTTGACCATTGTAAGACCTTCCTGGATTTACGATGCATGGGAACGGCGAAATGATCCTGAATTTTGTGCGGCCGATAAAGACTTTTGTGACCTGTACAAACTCAAGTCCTTCGAAGGACTTAAAATTTGCTTCTATGGTTTTCCAACCGATGAATACCAAGAGATGGTGAAAATATTAAAAGAAAATGGTGGCATTCCAACTGATAAAGACGATCCAGAGTGTTCACATATGATATTGTCTAATAATTGCTCTCATGTGCCGCATATAATGTCACCATTGACTCTGAATACAGAAGCGACAAGCACATCGGCCTTAAAGTCAGCTGCAGCGACTCCATTAATGCAACCACCAGCATCAATTCCACCGTCATCGAATGCCATGGGTTCGGATAGTATTTTACCAACAAAAGAACTTGTCACAAACAATGACAAATTCATCTTTCAAACACCGAAAAAGCCATCTAAAATCAATAACGTCCATAACGATAGTGCTAGAGATGGTAATGGGGCCAATCTTATTTTGGAAGAGGCCAATTTATCCCCAATTCTACACAACATCGAAGAAGAGGATGAAAATCAAACGCACTTAAACGACATGGATCCAAACGATAAAGAAATGTCAAAGCGAAAACGGGATAGTTTTGATAACATTTCCATCATATCAACTGATGCATTTGCGGCGCAATTCCATTCAGCCAAGAAACCTAAACTGATTCGAACTGGTTCAATAACGCGTTCGCTGAGTCGCAGCATGAGCTTTGCCGGAATCAAAAATCCGATTGCCAACATGTTTCGTGGTAGACGGAATTCAATCGACCCAAATGCATCAATTAGTTCAATTAATTCGATGAATGAGAGCACATTCACTGAAACGATAAAGTGGCCGGTCAAAGAGAAGCTATTGAGCCTGAAAGATCGTATCACCAACAGTAGTCGTTCGAAACGAGAATTCTGTTTGACACCGAAAACATCGAAAAAATTCAATAATACTTGTTTGGAACGAGTGGACAACGATGACGACAAATTTGCTCTGCCCCACGACATAAGCACGATATCATGTCGTAAATTGATCAACAGCACTATGAATGCTGCCGCAATAGCCGAAGCATCTGAACCGGATGTGGCCGAAAATCAAGCGGCTGTCATGAAAGAAAAAGCCGTCCAAAAGAATGCACAAATAGCGAATGCTGATGTTGCTGATTCAGCTCAATATGCTCGTCCCCAGCCAATTTCTTTAACTTCCGATTGGTTTTGGTACACCATTCAAAAGGGAATCGCCAGGGAAGAAGATCACTTATTCGACGCACATCAACAAAGCCAAAAGAATGGGGAGCGCCGTGATTCGATACCAGAAATCAAACAACGAAAACGAAAGCGAATGTCCGTGTTGGCAGCCAGCAAGAGACGATCATCAATTTCCGAGGCAGCACTATCCATCTCGGGTAGCTTCTTGGATTGCACCAACAGCCCAAGCGTTAGACACGATTCGAAAGGTGCGTTTATTTTCGACTTTATTTATTAATTTTTCACTGAATTCAAAACAATAATATTAACCAATTTTTCACGTTTTTTATAGACTTTGATTGCAGTGTAGATAAAACGCCAGAGACTAAAAAGCGAAAATCGATGCGATTCAATCTGTTTATGGAACTATGCGCAACAGAATCGAATTATGTGGGCATCTTGCGGATAATCATGTCTGAATTTCAAAACCCATTGGAAGCGATGGTGGGTTCGAACGAAGAATTGCTGAATAAATCACAACTTCGTGCTATTTTCAACAATTTCTTGCCAATATACGAGGTGCACTCTCAAATGCTGGACCATTTTCGTAATCTACAATTGAATTGGGCTGACGATAGTCTGGTTGGCAAAGTTATACTCGACCACAGTGAGACGCTAGTAAAGGCCTATCCGCCGTACGTAAACTTCTTCGAGCAAATGAAGAACACTCTTCGTCAATGTATCGAACAAAATCCCAAGTTTTATGCATTCTTAAAAATAAAGCAATCAAAACCGGAGTGTGGTCGCCAAACGCTTGAAGATCTTATGATTCAGCCCGTTCAACGTTTGCCCAGAATCAGTTTACTGATCGAAGCTATACTCAAGCATACTTCAGAATCGAATCGAGATCGCAAGAATTTGGAAAATGCATTAGACGCCATCAACAATGTTATCACCTATATCAACGAAGACAAGCGCAAAACGGAGGGCCGAGTTGTATTGTTCACAATATTCAATGACATCGACAATTGTCCACCAGATTTGGTTTCATCGCATCGCAGATTCATTTCAAAATGTGAAGTGTCTGAACTTTCAAATTGTCTAAGCGATTGTGATGATCCGTTGATGATTTTCTTGTTCACGGATTACATTGAAATTTGCAAAATTCGCAAATCACGAGATATCAACAACACAACACTAAATACAACGACAACGGCGCAGACGCACGGCAAATCATACAAACACATACAATTATTGCCGCTCAGCGCAATTTCTCATGTGTATGACGTCAACGACCGAGAACGTGCATTTGCGGTTACCGTTAAGGATAAGCTGTACTGCTTCGAAATTACTGATGAATGTGAGAAAATGGAATATTTGAAAAAGTTGTGTAAACAATTGGCCGAAAATGCATGCATGGCTGATCCCGAGCATTTTCTTCGCAGTTGCGAATCACACGAGCTTGAAATTGATATGAGAACTATTAATTATGGCACAATCAAAAAGGTGACACGGTTCGTCTCTCGAGCATTCTCCATTAAACCAGTACCAAAACGGACTGCATTCACCACATCGCCACGCAAAAATGAGCTCATTGACACAATTGATACACACTTTCGCTGATAAATGAACAAATTTATGCAATTTTATACGTATTTGTTTGCTTTTTTATTTGTGATGGAACATAAAGTACAAATTATTATCAAAAGTAAGAGAAATAAAATGAAGGAAGATGATTGGAGATAACGAAGTAGACATGAATCTCTTTGCTTTATGAATATAATTGATAATGATGATTACTAAATTTAAATAAATGGATTGTAGATTTTATAAACATGTTTATTAGTTGGGTTTTTTTGACGCCGAAAACTTTGTCTTCATGAAGGTTTGTTTTGATGAAATTATTTGTGTGTTAATTGAAAAACAACCAAATCTGATTGCTGTTTGAGTTTTCCAAGAGATTATTGTGATTCTCAAAATTGAGCTATTAAAAGGCTATCTGCGATGCTATATTTGTCCTTTCGAGTTCCGACAACTTGCATATATTAAATATGCACACTTCAAAGATTATTAACCCTTGTGGAAAAATGTGAATAGCAATCGTTTGACTGTAATCAAAATCAAACGATTATAATAATCATTTTCCGACACTTTTTTGCCAGTCGATTAATTTGAGACAAAATTGACTATAGTTGACTGCAACCAATCTATTGAGCAGTAGTATTGATGTGATATGTCAATCGTTTCTATGACTCATTTGTTTTTATTATTTGTGTCAATAAAAATGTTGTTCGTATTACAATGGATCTAAATTGAGTTCACCGATGTAAAATGAGATGGCGCGGTCAATTGGCATACTCTCGAATAGCTCTCCAATCCCATACAAACACGGTCCGCTTGACTGCAACTAAAGATAATCATAGTCAGTCAAAAATGTTCCAAATCAGTCGAACACATTTTCACAAGGGATCTCTTTGGGTCATGTCGTATGATGATTTACTGCGACCAATTGTATTGCTATTGGCGATAACATTTATAGTCCAGAATTACCGAGCTACTCACATTTCTGACTTACGATTTGTGTAATAAAAACCGAAGTCATCAGTCATTTTCTGATTAGTTCTTAGAGAAAGCTATTAAAGTGAATACCAAGGCAAAGGTTGTTTTGTTATAATAATATATAATATTTGTTAAAAATGAAATCCGTAATATTGTTGTGGACTTGTTTTGCTGTCGCAGTTTTAGCTGGTAAATGCTTGCAACAAATTTAAGATGATTTGTGTAAATTTTTTTTGTGATGATACAAATTAATTTTCTTATATTTCATTGCATGATTTTAATCATTCGACATCATGAAAAGCACCTGAATATTAGTGAGTATTTAAATTGTTGGAACGCAATCAAATGGTGATAAAGTCAATCTAATATTGAATAATTCCATAGCGTTGAATCGCCTCCCATAGAACCAAGTCCCGAAAGTTCCATTAGCAACAATATAATAATGTCTGATACTCTGGACTCCGAAATCCCAATAGAAGTAAGCAATTGTAGAATAAATGTATTTAAGGTATATGAATGGAAAACTTTTTCTCTCCGTTGATACAGATTGATTCATTAGATAGCGTAAAAAGAATCAAACGAAGCTCTCACATCCATATTCACAGACCACTAGAACAATTGAGAGAAAAGGATCTGAGAGCATTGATCGAGCACCCAAGAAATAACGAGCATGGCTACGATTTTGATGGAGCCAAAATTCTTGTCAAAGACCAAAATAAATTTAAACCGCAAATTCATTGAGCTAATCAAATTCATGGGAATTGGAATTCGAATAGAACCTTATAGAAGCCAAATAAATTTTAACCTACCGAAGTTTGAACCGAACACAGAAATTTTATTGTCTAGAATAAAATGCTTAAGAATTAAAAAAGAGATGGCCACGAAAGCTATAGCTTTGTATATATACAAAATTTTGTTTTTGTTTGAAACTAAAATATGAAACCCAGATTTCAAGCCGGGATAACTAGAACAATTTGCACCACTTTCATGCAGTAAGAAACTTCTGATTAAAATGATGAAAAAAAAACAATATAAATGAGTGAGATTTGTCGTGATATTGTTCGAGAAAATGGGAAAAAATACATTGAAACGCAAGGTTAGAATGAAAGCTAGCTTGAAATTGTTTCTTTGCTCTTTCCTTTCAAGTTCTTCCATTCTTCTGGATGTGCCAGTAAGGTAATAAGCTCACTTCTGTACCAAGTAATTACTTATTTGTATTTTGAAAGACAAGTAATTACCGCTTTTCGCGCACCTTCCGCTTGTAAAAAGCAGGTGCACCTCTTAGTGAGCTCATCTCGAAAAATTAAAGTAATTAGTGTCAACAATGACACGTGGTTAATAGGAATGTGGAATGCGAAGGCTGGCGCGTTCATTCGTTCCCTTTGCATTCAATACGTATTCGACAGTCAGCCGATTCAAGTAAATAATAAATCAGCTGAGAACGAGAGAATAAGTGAATGCATTTTAGTATGTTTGATTGATAATGCACCAGTTCATAGCTTGTGTGATATTGACCCCGTGCACGGAGAATAAACGATCAAGATACGTGTGTTCTCCTCCTTTCACTTCCTTCTTCCAATCTTCTTCTTTCTAATGTTCTCGGAAAATAGTTAATGCAAGAGAGAACACGACAACGAATACATGTGTATGCATTCAAAAATTTCAGTTAAAAATATTGTATGAGGTGTTTTCAGACTATTGTATGAGGTGGTTTGTAATAAACCATTCCATTATTTTTGCTTGCGAATTCTTTCAGTTCCCTTATTATTATTTACCATCTCATAAACTTGGATATGAACTAGAGCAAAATATTAAAATTACCTACAATGTTTACGTTTTCATTGGCTGCAAAAAATATTAATACATCTATAATAAAAAAATTAACACAATTCAAAACAAATAATTTTATTACAAATAAAAAAGACATAGCAGTTGCATAAATAAGATGCATTGCGAAGAAATTTTTTTTCAATTTGTTTACATTACTTCATATATGAGGAATAATTTGTATTTGAAGCAGTTTTTATCGGGTTCCAGTCGAGTGTGTTGGTTCGCGGACCCATTTTCCACCCATTCGAATCATTCCAATTCGTTGTAAACGATATGAAATTGTTTGCTGATTAACTCCAAGTCTTTTTGATAGTTCTTCTTGAGTTACCGAAGAATTTTCAGAAAGTAGCGTCTGCAAATCTTTATCTTCAAACTTTTTTGGAGCACCAATACGATCTGCATCTTTCAAGTTGAAATTTCCACTTCCAAACTGTTTAAACCATTTATGACAAATTTGCTTAGTTAGAGCTTGTTCACCATAAGCTTCTTTTAAAATACCAAGAGTTTCAGAAGCGTTTTTCTCAATATTAAAATAATGAAGTAAAACTACCCGCAAAAACAATTTTTTTGGTTTCGGCATCTATTTTAATGACGACAAAATCATAAAATGGAGAGGTGATAGTTAATTCTAACTTAAACTACTGTTATTCTTCAACATTTTTTACTTATTAATCGTCTGTTGTTGTTGTTGTTGTTGTTGTTGTTGTTGTTGTTGTTGTTGTTGTTAGTTGTACGTCATTTTCTATCCTTCTTTCGCAGTTGTGTAATTGGACATCTGGTATTAGAGTATTCCTGTATTCAAAAATCTCAACAAACTTTATTACATAGGATTGAACTACTTTGTCTGAGAAAATTTAATGAAAACCATTACATAAAAAGCTTTTATTAATGAAAAGTTTTTACCAAAAGAAAACTTACTTTTGGTTACTAGAACATCATAACTTAGAATTCCGACGGCGACATCGTCTTCATAATCATTATTAAAATTGATTAGTGGAGAACCTACAGTGAATATTCTATAGACAATGAAAAATGCACAAATACAAAAAACGCAAGTGAACGAATATTGTTCTACCTGAGTCGCCTCCATAAGTTCTATCTCTCAAATCGTTAAATTTATAACACAATTTTTTATACGTTCCCAAGCACGCGTCTTCATCGAATTATCAGATTCAGCTCTTCTCATGTTTTCGCTTAACATATAATTCTTGAATCGCCTAGATCTGAAGTCCTCTTTTGTATCTGTTGAAACCACTTTGTAACCTTGGAAATTTCTGTTTTCGCATCCAATTTTTAATGTACGTAATCTTTGAAAATGATTTTCCGCTTCTTCTTTTCTCGTAAGTATGCATATATCATTTATGTAAGTTGTCTCTTTTTCATTTATAGGATTTTTTTTTTCCAAAGTACTATGTGTAAATGGAAATGTCATCAGTACTGTTATCGAAAATACAATGTGCCGCAGTCATAATCTGAAATTATTTTAATTAGTGTGAATTGCCACATTAATAACCATTTTCTACCACATGGGTAAAATGATTTCAGATTTTCATGAAATTTTATGGAAATACTATTTATAGGCCTCTAGGGAGTAGACACAGAGCCAGCAAGGCCAGATCTATTGTAATCTTTACCAATTATTTTCAATTATTTCTAATCTTTATCAATCTTTACGTAGCATTAATGCAGATATGACGGGGAATTGTTAAATAAAACGCAAAATTTTAATTTATTCTTCCAAATCTATTTCGTCCCCTTCAAAATAATCCCCATCGGATATAATACACTTATGACAACGTTTTTTCCAATCTTCAAAACTATTATTAAAGTCGATTTCCGGAATGGCCTTCAGCGCCTTCTTCGATTCGGTTTAAATCGCCTCAATCGACTCAAAACGATGGCCTCTTAGTGGTTTTTTGAGTTTCGAGAATAGCCAGACGTCCGATGGAGCTAAATCAGGCGAATACGGTGCTTGCGGAACGATATGCGTTGAATTTTTGGTGAAAAAGTCTCAAAAAGGTGTGCAGTGTGTGCTGGTGCATTATCGTGGTGAAAATACCAATTGTTGTCTGCCCACAATTCTGGTCTTTTCTGGCGAATGGCTTCACGCAAACGACGCATAACGCTCAAATAATATTCCTTGTTCACAGTTTGGCCCGGCGGAAGGAATTCATAATGCACTACCCCGCGATAATCGAAGAAAAACTGTCAGCATCACCTTGATTTTTGACCTGCTTTGACGACCATCCTTGAACATATTGTACCACTCATATACTCTTGTTTTCGACAGACATTGATCCCCAAAGGCTCTCTCCAACATTTTCAACGAGTCTGCAGCAGAAATTTTGTTGAATTGAAATGAACCATTAATTAGCTATGTGAACCACATCTACCGATAGGTACAAAACTCTCGCTGTATACTAAAGTGACAGCTGACAAATAAAGAATCTTCTTCTTGTTCTACACACCAAACACGACACACGTATTTTATTTAATCACATTTCTCATTTTTTCAGAATATTAGGTTATGGGAATATAAATGCGCGAAATAAAGTCAAATTTAAGTAAATTGTAAGTGATTTTTGGTAGGAAGCATACATTAAATCGCCGATCGTTATTTTTTATCATTGATTTTTTCGAATTTTGAGTATCATGTCATCGAACACAATGTCGTTTCCATTTGAGAAGTTAAGAGGCAGAGAAAATTTTGATGTTTGGCAACGACATGCAAAATCGTATTTGATTATCAAAGATATATGGAAAACAGTGAAAGATGGACTGGGTACTTCACCGACGGATAAAGAAAAAGCAAATGATGAACGTGCACTGGCAGAAATAACGTTAATGATTGAACCGAGTAATTTCGCTCACATTGCAACAACGAAATCTACTTATAAGCGCACGGCTTCGCGACAATTTTCGGCGGCTCCGAATCCTTTCTATGATATTGATTATAGTGCCTCGTTAAACCCGTTTTGGTTTTAAACTTCTGTTTACACACGTCGCACCTGAAATCGTACAGAAAAAACACGTTAAATGTTTTTAACACTACAGAAAAACTGACTTTACGAACGTGAACTGTTCCGGATACTCATGGTACTGAGCATGTTTATGGACTGAAGTCCGATCAAAGAACTTTCTTCCACAACATTTAATGTAGCCATCTTGATCATGCTTTAGTAAATTGTGAGCGATAGCGTCTTCAATCGATTCGTTATATCTGCCGCATATTTCACATTTCATGTCGAAATATTTTTGCGTCAATACATTTTTTGCTTCCGTATTTAGTTTATGAAATGGAATTTTTCTGGTAAGTAAATTCTGACTGCTTCTGGTGGTTTTGGCTTCTGAAATTTAAAAAGTAATCCTTCAATACATAAAATGTATTTTCTTACAATCGTTTAACTTGCCAGTTTCTGTCGTTAGAATCTCGATAATTTCTTCATCATCTTCTTCATCTTTATTTCCAATTCCTTCGACGCTTTCATCAGAATCTTGTGCTGAAACAACATTACTACTGGACTGTCCCAAAATTTCCGTTATATCAACTTGTTTTATCTCAATGAATGAATCATCTTGTTCATCCCCTCCATTGATCTCATTCATTCGTTGCTTATCAATAAATTTAGTTTGAGCAAGCTTAGCTTCTTTACAGAACTCGTGAAATTGTTCAATTGTTTCCCAACAGGTGATGCACACAGAGTATGGTAGGTCACAGAAATCGTGTTCCTAATTAAAAATTTGGCAAACAAGCAAGAAACCAATATATTCTAGTTCTGACCTGTGTGCGAAAAGAACTGATTGACTATTTATGATTCACATGAAAACAATCAAAGTTAGCTGACCATCCCAAATTAATCAACTGAAGTCAACTATTATCGATTGATAAGAATTTTTGCACTGAAGGTTCAATCAAAGTTGGCCATCTTCGTCCTAAATTAATCGACTAACTGCTCAGTTTCTTTCTGCTCAACAGGAGAATACTTTAAAATTGACATCGCGCACGTTGTTCACAATCTTACCTCTCTAATGTGTTCCTTTATGGTTTCGATAACAAAATCTTTATATTCCCATTCTTCAATCAAACTGATTTGACTTTTGTCTTCGGAAAAACAAAATCGACATATTTTCCGGCTGCCCATTTTTGCGTTTTACAGAGAACAAGCAACACTATTTCAATGTTCTATTTGTTTGTATCAAACAACAATTACCATATTTTTCAAATGTCAAATATTCCAGTGGCAGATACGTACAATGCGTTGAATTGCGTTAGAGCTGAATTTGTAATTATCACATGAAGTTGGCTGTAATTACATTGACATAGGAGACAAAAACATTTTGAGAATTCCCCGCTGACAATTCATATAGAACACTTTCATACGAAAGGATTGATAAATAAATGGTCTGACGTACGTAAAACTAACTTTTCCGCACATTTCCCGAAATTGTTCGGGTTTACGGGTTTTCATTGCTTGCTACTCATTTGTATTGGATTTATGTTTATTTCTTATCGAATCATCATGCAACTTTGAGAATAAATCATAGAAAATTTCAAGTCATTACGATGAGATCGAATTTCAAGTCATTACACATCATGTAATTTAAATTTAAATTTTAATAAAAAAAAAACAAATAAACATCTCAGTTTCTAATTTTCACTTCAACAAATGCTTCTTCGCTGGTTTTGAATTGTAATATCAATTACGAATTAGTTTACTCTGATCTCAACTTTTGATTTGCTAAAACGCTAACGACAGACATGCGAAATAGACATAGTCCCCATACAAATTTTTCGTAAATATATTGAAAAACAGCCCATTTTTTGATTCGACTCCACTAGAGCTACCCGAAAAAATTATCCGATTAGGCTGACAATTAATAGGTTTCTATTCCTAATGAAGACAAATGTGTGTGTACATTTTTGTTCAATTCTAAAATCAATTTTTTGAGTTATCGTGTTAACAAATTTTTGCGTACAACGTACAATGGCCAACGTACAACGTACCACACACGGACAAAAAATTGCTCCGAGAATGGTTGCAATCGTTTTTTCTAGGTTCAAAACGAATAGAAAACTTATTCCGAGCGTTTTGAATTTTTTGGACCGATCGCAATACCTTTAACACACACAGTGGTGTGTGCGGAAAAGTAAAAATCACACCATAATTCGCATTCATCAGATAAGAATGACCTAAGTGCTCATTATGCATTGCAATATTTTCAAAGCGCCCTTTTTATCTGTAGCAAGTAGACTACTGTTTACTACTGGAAGTAATATCATCCTCACTCACTATGTTAATTATTGATGGCGATTTTTTGATGCAATACAAATACGACAATATGTGTCATAGTTTACGCCATACATTGATTGGATCATTGATTGGGTTAACATACACCAACTATTGGGGAAAACGGTGACTAAAGGTCAGTTTAGGAGATATTTATAAGAAAACATATTGGAAACAAGTGGTCTTAGTTTTAAGAGTAAACCTTCTTTCCGCTTTCTTGACAAAAAAAATGACACTTTAACCCGTCTTTTGAGTTAACTTTTAATCCGATCGAGCTAAACATTTACGCAGTTCTCACTCTTTTTTGTCAACATAAATTGGCCAAATTTGAGCTAAATCCGCCAAGGCATTTTCGAGTATATGCCAAACAGAAAATTGAGCAAAAAAAAACAATATTTCTTATCTTCAAACTTCGTAAGCGAAAAAGTAAAAAGAAAGGGCTGAATAACACATTTGATAATTCCAAACTTCATTCATTTGAGGAACATGTGAATTTTCCCATTCAAAAAAATATAATTTACCTAAGCTAACTTTTTTCATTGTGGACAGCAAAGTTTCTATTAAAAGTTCATGAATCGTGTCACAATCCCAAAATCGCCGAAGTGATCGCCGATAAAACTATATTTTCTATGTTATTGTTGTTGTAATTGTCGCCGAGTCGTCTTTGCTCCAAAACTCTGGTACTTTTGCTCTTCTTTTTGGGCAAAAATCGGGCAGATCATGTCACTTCATTTTAAAATCAAAAAACCGAAAACACATTGTGAACATAAAACAGATTCTGGCAAACCTAGATGAATGAGAACAACACGTAGAACCAAGAAAATCGATTTAAATTTGTTATTGATGTCTCCAAGAAATATAAATACAAATGAATGATCTTCGATGTTTAGCGGCGTCTCGTATGTGATTGTATGTCTAGAGAAGTGTATTCTAGACGCGAATTTGATAAATGTAAAAGAGTTGCTTGTTAAACTCAAGATTAATTTTCATTCGGAAAGTTCGAATGCTATCTGTACTATTTTTTCCAAGGTACTGATAATAATAACGCTATATAATTCGAAATTTGTGTTGCAAATATTAGTCCATTTCGAACTATGCAAGAATAAGCTCTTATGTAACAGAAGAAACTTTACAATTGAAAAATGAGATTTCTAATATTGCTTGTGATGTATATTTTGGCTGCTTTGAGTGGTGATTGTTCAACTTAACTATTTAAAGTTAAACTTTGCTTCGATATTCGATTTTATTTCTCTATTATTTTTCCACAAATAGTGCCAGCAAAAGGTGTACGGACAATATTAGACCCTTCTAAACTAGATCAAGTAAATATATTTCCTTTTAAAGAATTTCATTTGAGTCAAATGACATGATATTTTGATCTTCCTAAATCAGTGCTACTACATGCTTCGCGGATTGCCTGTGCCTCCCGGACTTCCCATTTTCGGAGATGTGAGTTAAAGATTTTCTATAATGAGATCTTTTCAATGATCCCCAGTGAACCATTCATAATGGCTCCTCCAACATTTGTGCTTTAAGATAGCATTTTAAATTTTGATTGAACTGATATTTTATATTCTATCGCTGTACAGTGTGTTCCAGTATCGGAATCGATTCCCCACAGCACCACTACCAAGAATGAATGAAATGGCCTTTTCAAACTATTTTCTGTATTGGATCATCTGAGATGATTTTTGGTTAACGAAGAGAACAACAAAAGATTAAAGATAATAAAAAGAATATTTCAGAAGTTACATGAATTTATTATAATATGTTTTTTTTATCACAATTTGTGTTAATAATATGGAAGATTGCGTTGCTTTCGCTATTTTGAAAAAAAATGCATCAATTATTATGCTTGATTCGAAAAGACCACACAATGAAAGACTAAAATCTCACTATTTGATGATGTTTGATCGATTTTATTATCAATGTTTGGTTGCCTGAATCAAGTAAAAATATAAATGTCACATTTGACCTTTCACCAGAAATCATCAAATCTTAACATTGCAGCCTTACATCTAAATCGCAATTAAGTGCAAAAATTCTTAATATTTAGTCTGCGTAATCTTCTTATTATTAAATTCACTTTTTCTTGGAATTCATAGAGAGAATATTGAATAGGTCTTATTTGATTGATTTGAAACGTGATGAAATTACATTTCAATGTTCACTCTGTTACTTGTACAGATTGCTGAACTCAAGAACGAACTAGACGGGCTCTCAAGATTTCCCATATTTTACCAATAAATCATTTGACAAATTTAACATACTTTGAAAGAGATCACAAGATTTTTCCTGATTGAATTGTGATTGAATTATCTGTTTCATTTTAAAATAAACTTCATTTCATGAATATTTTCTCCTTTTTTGAATATTCCGCTTTTGAATGAATCGATTCTGCTTTTGCAGCCAACGTAATGCTGTTGTTATGATTTGCTGAATAACAAACTGTCAAGTGACAAAACGATTAATTAGTACCGGTCGCGCTCAAAAGCATCACAAATTGTTTGTGTTTGGAATTCTTTGTATTGTTTATCAATATTTTATTGTATATTTTTGTAAACTGTGTTCGAATTCATTAATTTTACCTTGTTTATATATTTAATCTGAGACTTTTGATACTGTATAAATCACAATGACCGAAACTCACGATGAAAATTCCATCAACACAGATCTCACATTTGAATCTGGTGATGAAAATGTAGGCGAAACCATTCCATTATTCGACATAGATTCGGCGAAATTGGTTAATTCTCATTGTATTTCAACTTCAGGACGATGTTATTAGCTTGACCAGCACTAGTAATACGGACACAACTTCACGCAGCCGTAGTGGTACGCCGACCAATAAACTAACGAATGGAAATAGGCGAGGGCGAAGGAAAACTAAGGCACCAAAAGTTGTTAAGAGTACATTTAAATTTAAGTGAGTGTAAATTTGCGAAAGATTTTTTGGTTCGTTTCATAGTAAAATGTTATTTTCTTCATTTATTCGAAAGGAATTTTGTCAAAGAAGACCACGGTCTGCCATTGTTCGGCACACAGTTCAATCATTTTCTGAAACCTGGTCAGCCGTTAACGTTTGCATCGGTTGGTAGCAATCGAGTTTCAATTTATCACTGTTTGAAAGATGGTGAAATGCGATTGGTTCAATGTTACGCCGATCCTGATGTAAGATTTAATTTATATCTCTACGCTTCGATTTTTTTCATCAATATTAAAAACTCGATATATTAATTTTCAGAACACAGAAAACTTTTACACATGCTGTTGGTCTCAATTGTCTGAGTCGCTCAGTGGTGTTGCACATCCAGTATTAGCGGCCGCTGGTTATCGTGGCGTGATTCGCATATTCAATGCCACAACGATGACCTGTAACAAACATTACATTGGTCACGGTCATGCAATAAACGAACTGAAATTTCATCCAAACCGACCACATTTGCTGTTGTCGGCAAGTAAGGACCATTCGCTTCGCCTGTGGAACATTAAGAGCGATGTTTGCGTTGCAATTTTTGGAGGAGTTGAAGGTCATCGCGATGAAGTATTGAGCGCCGATTTTGATATGCGCGGTAATCGCATTATGTCATCTGGAATGGATCACTCGCTTAAATTGTGGCGTTTAGATAAACCGGAAATCCGTGAAGCCATCGAAAATAGCAATTCATTCAATGTTAACAAAAGTGAACGACCATTTAAGACAGTCAATGAACATTTTCCAGACTATTCCACACGTGAAATTCATAGAAATTACGGTAAATTTATTCGATGGATAAAAGACTGTAGTAAAAAAAAAATTGGCATATTTATTTATGTTTTATTAAAATGACAAAATGTGTTCATTCATTCAGTTGACTGTGTGCGATGGATCGGAGACTTTGTTATGTCGAAGGTAAAACAATGATTTCAGTCAAGATTTTAATGTACCTCAAAAATTCCGTTGCTTTTGCTTAATTCACCGTTTTTTTCTCATATTTCACTAAATTGTTTAGTCCTGTGAAAATTCGATTGTGTGCTGGAAGCCTGGCCGTTTAAATGACAATTCAAATGAATTTAAACACGGCGACTCATCGGCCTCGGTATTGCATCGTTTTGAGTTCAAGGAGTGTGAAATTTGGTTCATACGATTTGCAGTGGATCATCATTGCAAGTATATGGCACTCGGCAACCAAATCGGAAAGGTGTTCGTTTGGGATATCAATACACCGGATCCAACATTGATACGTGCTATCACTTTGACACATCCAAAGTGTAATTCACCAATTCGGCAAACCACATTTTCACGTGACGGAAACATTTTAATTTGTGTATGCGATGATGGCAGCATCTGGCGCTGGGATCGCACCGAAAAATAATTGATAACATTTTATCAAAACTGCCCATTTTTACTTATGATTTTCCTAATAATTGTCATTATTCCTAACAGTTTACACATGTATAATTTTTGTTCACTTAAACAAAAGTAATTTTACAGTTTTTAATTTTTCAATTGTATGAGATCAAATTATCCAACCTGAGCACACAGGTTTCATTAAATAAACATGATAAAACGCATTAGTGTTCAGTGTGAATATATTTTCATAGATTTTTCCAATTAAATTGCATCGAAAACATCCAACGCGCAAAATGAGAAACAAATTTGTATGGAGAGTTTGCACAAAGTCTGCATCGAATATTCAAATCTCTCGGATATCCGACATCCGATCCGATATCCATCCAATCAGATGGATATCACGTCTCAAGCTTATAAAACTGAAATCGGTCTACTTGATTCGACAATCCGATGCAGGCCATTAGTATGCACATCAAACGCATTATCTTCAATAAGATTACTTTTAACGATAATACAAAGGGCATTTCTATAAGTTTGATCGACAAGAGAGTAATTTTGACGGAATTTGAAGATGTGAAGAAAAAGTTGAATTGCATTAATTTGTCCATTGAACAGAGGGCGCTGGTTCGCGTTGGCTTTTTTCATATTTCTCCCGATGATGACTCGCAACCCGGATTTGATAAGATGGAGAACTTGGAAAATGCATTATAAACATTTTTGATTATATTTCAATCTTGTCAACTCCGTATCGAATGAGTATTTGAAAAACCAACATTGTTTCGTTTCTTATTACATGCTGTGTAATTAACAATATTTTCTTTAGTCTTTGTGTTATATATTTTCAACAATAAGAAAGATTGGCAATCTTAGATTGCACTAAATGGATCCAATTAAAATGCATTAGCGTAGAGCTTTTTTTCATTTTGATTCAATTGAAAACACTAATAAATAGTTACACAGTTTCATTTCGGTACGAAATTATTTATTTTTGTTCTTGAAAGTCCATCGAAAATTGTTTTTGAAATGCACATAGAATTTAGGTTCAAAATGATTCGAAAATTAGTTTTTCAATTTAGAAAATGGATACAAAAACATTGAATAAGCAAGTGAGCTGAGTCAATTTTCCAAGAAAACTTTCACTGCTTCGCTTATCTTGGATCCAAGACGAATCGAAATAATTACAAATAACATCATGAGCAACTTTCAATGTGGACTTGAATTTCATAAATCATGAATCAATGATTTTTTATTCAATTTGGTCGAGGTTGAGATAAATCAAACAGACAATATCAAATTTTGTCGCACGGTTCTTATAGAATAAAATTTTAAATAAATTGTAAAAAATTGAAGGAAATATTTAATGAAAATTGCACAATATTTCTCCTTTTAAATGAGGAACAGATGATTAATTCTAGATAAATAACAAATCATAAACATTTGTCGAAAAAATTTAAAATCACATAAAAACCTGTCTCCTGTTGATTCATTTTTTGAGAAAAAAATCGAAGAATTTTTGTATGCGTTTCATTGCATGTGATAATTTCTTAAAAAAAATTCAAGGAAGATCCTTTTGATTTACTTAAACCTAAGTCTTAAGCAACTTTGAATTATTTTTCAAAAATAAAACGCTTGAATTTATGGACTAATGCATTATTTGTTCCGATTTGTTTTCAGTGACTTCCATTTTTTTAACCATAATTATAAAATTTTTTTGTGTATTTAATACGAATGATTCGAGAAAATTCAAACGATTCATTGATTCGAGAACATATTTGAGTGCAAATCAGAATAAAAAGACGTTGAATTATATGATTCGATGTGAATACAAAATTTCTGAATTAATTTGATGGGGACACGTTTAACTGCGATAAACTCATTTTGTTGAGTCGAGATTTTCCAGCCTTACAACATTAAATCATTTAAATTCTTGTACTGATTGTTTATGTTTATTTGGCGAGTTTCCATATAAAATTTATGACAGTTTTGAATAAGCTGGTGGTGAGAATTTCTTCCGCAAAAATTTAATGATATACAAAGGCAAACAGGAGACAAGTGTTATTGCCAACACTTTCCACAAGAATTCAAACGACCAAATGAAATCCCAGTCTGAAATGGATGAAATCATATTTGGGAATAAAATAAATATACGAATGACTGATTTGCTGTTTTTATAAATGAATTTCAAGGAGATACGAAAATGCTTACCAAAATAATCGTGTAAAATAACCAGGGAAAGGACGTAAAGTAACAGACTAAATACCTCTGCGAGAACCATCAATCTGTCGGATTCAAGTAATAAAAAGTTATCAGTTGCCTCTTTGAAATGTTCTTTAAATAACCTTCTGTGAGTTTTTAATTTATGATAACTTACTTGTGCCACGTTCGAATTGTAAGTGCAACCATGATAAGTTCCGTTAAGATTAGAGCCGAAAAACTGATTGAGACAATGTGAATGAATTCGTCTTCGAAGAGTACCAAAGCGCCGTACATAATCACACCACCTGTGCCAAAATCATTTTCTCATTTCCAATTCAATAACACAATCTTATTTCGTTATAACACCATTATTACCTTGATAAATGCTAATCAAAACCCAAATGAAGAACGTTTTGTAGCTCAAACTGCGTCCTTTCGACAGTTCTTTATATAGTTCGGGATAGGTCAACGCCATGTATGAGCTGATATCTTGATCCAACACAAGTGAGAATACTGGGAACATTGTGTATATAGTGGCGTAACCAACCATGAGGAAACCTTGGTATAACGCCACCGATGACACGTAAAAAACAGCCGAAAAAACGGCTTGCATGGTTGAAATGATCAAACCTCTGTGAATGACGAACTGAGATAATGCGGCTGATCGCTTGTATGATCTTCTTCCATGCACTAAAAGTAACTTTGCAATATGTGCGAACTGTGTTATACTAAAATCACCAGCCAGCGATGCTTGTCGTCCTTCCCGACCTTCAATTCCAATGCCTGTGGTGTGACAAAAACATTGGAGTAAAAATGACGACGTTCGATTTCCAAAAAAAAAAAAATTGCTTGGTCTTGTGTCGCTTACCAGCATCAGCTTGTTGAATCATACTGACATCGTTGCCTCCATCGCCGATGGCGCATGTTCGCTTGTCAGTATGTTCCTGGATTAATGAGACAACTTGAGCTTTTTGCGTTGGATTGCATCGACAGCAGACGACCGCAGGGCAGGCGGTAGCTAATTCCATGAATTCAGTTTGGTAGTAATGCAGACATACGTCCAAACTTTCGCCAGACACAACGAGAGCACAGTTTCTTTTTCTTCGGAATTGATTCAATTCGATGTGTGCATCAGTTCTAAAATATGAGAAGAAAATTTATTGAACAAAATGTTGGTGAATTCATTGCCGAGGAACAACAATGTTATTGATTAAGAAAATCGTAAATACCTCGTCGTTACACTTTTTATCACATGAATTTCTTGATTACTTTCAACTAAATGTGAGCTTTTGGCAATGCATTGAGCAGTTTCTAATTTGTCACCGGTTAACATCCAAATTTTAACGCCGGCTTTTCGAAGTAATTCTAATGTTTGTGGCACCCGGTCTTGGAGACTGTCTTCAACGCCGGTCAAACACAATAATTCCATATCACATTCAAGGCTTTCAATAGCTGCTTGCACACGAGCAACGCGGTCCGTAACGCATAATCGCGCCGAAGTATAATCGGCTTCGAATGCATCATATTCTTCGGATGTGAGCACTTTTTTTGCAACGACTAGCGTACGTAGACCTTCTTTGGCCATGTTGGTGCATTCGCGGTGTGACCAATCGTTTGTTCCAACGATCGAAGACATAACAACGTCGGCGCCTTTTAAATAAAACGTTATTTCACCGCTATTTTGATCTCGCACAATAATACCCATGCGCTTGCTTTCCGAAGTGAACGGGAACATTTGAAGAATTTGATATTTGAGCAAATTGGCATTTGCAACAGAGCTCAATGTCAATGTACTATCACTATATAAACTTGATGTTGAATTTAAGCCGTCTTTCGATTCAGAATTTGTAAGCAATGTGACAGTTGTATTTACTGAAGCTTCATCTGTCAAATTTATATTTTTCGAAAACGCTGCACTTTCACCTTCAAGAATGGTGGTCACATTGTGCATTTGCAATGTCATCGTGTCTAAATCACGAGCAACCAGTGTCAGCCCAACGTGTTCACTCCATTTGACCAATGCAATTTCATCGGGGCTGGCGGCTTGATAGTTCACATCGTCACCGCGCGACGATTCAATGCTAATTGACCGTGTTGGTGAATTTCGATCTCCATTGCCATTTCCATTGCCATTTCCGTTGCCATTTCCATTGCCATTTTTATTGGATTCATTGATTGGTGTTACATTGTGGCAAACTGCAATCGCTTTGACTGCTTCCCAAATGCGCCATCCATCTGAGCGTCGTGCCCTCGTCATAAAGCCCGGTATCGATTCCAATTGATTTACATTTAGAGATTGGATAATCGCAGCTACATCATCAAACGAATCCTGACCATACCAAATGTTGCCCAAATGGATTTTCTTGAAGACCATTTCGTTTTTCGTGAGTGTGCCGGTTTTATCGGTCAGCAAATATGAGATGCGACCCAATTCTTCTGGTATCGTCGTCGATCTCACTACAGTGCCTTGGATTTCCTTGTCTTTTTGTATTTTATACGAATAATATGATTTGCCCATGTCCAAATTGACACGCAAACTAATTGGTATAATATAAGAAAAAAGAAGCACAAAACGGAACATATAACGATACCATGGGCCATTAAAGCCTTTCAGACACATCATCACTAATGCTAAACCGATCACAGCACAAAATAGCAATTTGGTTAGATTATTGATTTCCATATCGATAAGACCGACTTTTGAGCGCGGCGTCGAATTGTTCATGACACTTCTCGTTTCACATCCAGTGTACACTATAATGCCGGTGGCTCGACCCGCAGCAACAACTGTATTTGCCCACAGAGTATTTTGTAGATCCAAACTGTCCTCCTCTGTGCCGCCCTCTTTCGAAAATGTTCCAATAAACGAATGAATATCTCTTTGCGGTTTTTCCACATAAATGCTGCTTCGCATATTGAAGAGTTCCGAATCACTGGATAATCGCTGTGTTGCCGGCACGGCTAATCTCA
Organism: Obolodiplosis robiniae; assembly: GCA_028476595.1. NCBI lineage: Eukaryota > Metazoa > Arthropoda > Insecta > Diptera > Cecidomyiidae > Obolodiplosis > Obolodiplosis robiniae. The sequence goes on from CM052014.1 coordinate 17,983,116, forward strand.
ATTTCCAATCTGTTTCACCATCCAACTGATCTGTACGTACAAAAACGGTGCCAGTCTTTTCCGTTGTACGCAACAACACCAAATCGGCCGGCACACGTTCGTCTTTTTCCACAATAATAATGTCACCAACCTGTTGTACAAACAAAACGGAAATCATTTATATTCACTGAATCCAATTGAAACACGACATTCTATGTATTTATAATGAACAATTCATTACCTTTAGTTTTGATGACGATACTAATTGTAGCGGCTTGTCAGGGCCAACGCATTTTCGATATTTTTGTGAGTTTACCTCACGGTCACGCTGATGACGTCGAAAATCATCGACCGCTTCGCGACATATCGTCACCGTTAGCACGAAACCAAGCGGGCCCCAATATGTGTATAAATAACCGATTCGAACATCAGGCAGAAATTGACTTATGGCCATTATTAAAAAGTATAAATTCAGAAAGAATCGAAACTGTTGGAAAAGCACCAGCGGTAGAAATGTGATTATGTTGTATTTCTGGAATTTGAAAAGAAAAAGTGGGTGGAAATCAGTGATTGAAACAATCAATTAAAGGATAATGACGTTAGCATTGTTGGAAAGTAGAAAGAGAACGTCAATTGAACCATCGACAATATAATCACGACTTCATACTTGAACTAACAGAAGTGAATCTTTTTTTCGAAAAAATGTGACTCAAATTCATTGTATGCAAAAGAATTGTCATATCGATTCTGAAATAACAGCTCAAACAATCGGAATGCGACAATATAAAGAGTCGTATTTGCGTACTAAAAATTCAAAGGGAAATTCTGCGTAAAACGGTTTTATTCTCAGCTGTTCAGCTATTTGTTCATTGAGGAAAAAATCCTCGTTTTACGTCTTTTCTATGCATTGAATCATTTTCGCTTCACCAAAAAAATAAACCAAGGAAAAAGTTTTAATTTAATTACTCTTTGATTTTATCAAGAGTTGTCAACGTTTGTTCAATGGTCGTTGCATGATAGCAATGACCAAAAATCTATGAATTCTGGGAACAGAAGATAAACGGTTTCGAATTTACTAGCTGATTCATTCCTCAAAAATACACCACGTGATAACCATTTGAAGGTACTGATTGTTATTGCAAATGATAATTGGCAGTGTCTAATAATAAACCGCATGAATTTCACATGATGGGAACGTGTCGTGTGATGTATCTCCTAGTTTTTTAAAATCACTCACCTGATTTCGGATTTCATTTGGTGGGTATTTTTCTTCGCATGGTGTTCCGATGTGTATGGTGCGAGAGCGCAATTCGCGTGGCGAACAAAATTTTCTCCACATCCACCACCAACAGCTGTATCACGGGGAGAAATATAAAAGTGAAAATAAAAAAGGGCAAAACGATATTGATTGGTTTATTGCTATAAATACTAGAAAAGAGGACAAGATATTAAAACATTCAGAAGAATGACAAATGGAGAAAAACGAAGCGCACTCCTTCATTCGATCAAAAATGGAAAATCACATTACATGTCGACAAAAAATTTGATCGCGTTTAATCAATATCGGAAGTTTTCCATAATGCATAAATCAAATTTGGGCAAATCGACTGGATCAATAAAGAAATTGTTTCCAACTAAATTACTTTTCCGCACACACCACTGTGTGTGGTAAAGGTATTGCGATCGGTCCAAAAAATTTAAAACACCCGGAATGAGTTTTATATGCGTTTTGAACCTAGAAAAAACGATTGGAACCATTCCCGGAGCAATTTTTTGTCCATGTGCGGTAGGTTGTACGTTGTACGTTGTACGTTGTCCGTTGCACGCAAAATTTTTTTAACAAGATAACTCAAAAATTGAGATAAGAATTAATCAAAAATTTACATAGACATTGATCTTCATTAGGAATAGATATCTATTGATTTTCAGCCTAATCGGATAATTTTTTCGGGTAGCTCTAGTGGAGTCGAATCAAAAAATGGGCTATTTTTCAATATAATTACGAAAAATTTGTATGGGGACTATGTCTAGTTCGCATTGTATCATTATGAAACTATCAGAATATTATTTTTTCATGAAAAATGAGTCATGCAAAATTTCAAGTCATTCCGACGAGATAAAGGACTTCCTCCCGTATAAAATTCTCGATTTCGGGGAATTTTCGCGGTCAAAATTCAAATTTTGTCATTAAATTGGATGAAGTATTTGTGTTTTTCTAATCTGTGATTTTTTCATCAATTTGAATGCTCATTAACTTTTTAACGAAATTTATATGTACATAACATAAATGTGGAATCATATCTATCGTTGGCATGAATTGAAAGTTCACATCAGAGTGAACTAATTTGAAATTGTTATTACCTATTCAAAAATAAAGAACGTTGAAGTAAAAATTAAAAACTGAGATCTTTATGTGTTTTTTTTATTTAAATTTAAATTTAAATGTAGATGATGTGTAATGACTTCCGTGATTTACTCTCAAAGTTGCATGATGATTCGATAAGAAATAAACATAAATCCAATACAAATGAGTAGCAATCAATGAAAAATGCGTAAGCCCGAACAATTTCGGGAAATGTGCGGAAAAGAAAGTTTTACGTACGTAAGACCATTTATTTTTCTATACACAACATGTATACAATCCACAACGTTAAAATCGACTCAACGCTTGGCTAGTGCAATAGCATATCGCAAAATTAGATTCATGCATACAGAAATAGCACATTAAAGGCGTCTGTTTTCCAAGTAATCGGGTAGCCACACAGCCATTGAAATATATATCGTTGTGAAATGTTTTTGAAGTATCAATTTCAGTTTTGCTTGTTGCGCGTTTTGGTTTTGCTGTTGCCAGCATGATTTTGCTCATGCTTTCTTATCTTATTCACTTCCTGCTTATACATGATGAAATCCAGATTGGACGAAAAAAATCGATATTTTTCCTTCCATATGAGGGAATGGAATGGAAGGAAAAACGATTCATCGATTACATGTCAGTCAAATTTATAAACAATTGATGCAATGTTTGAATAATGAAAACACTCTCTAATTTATTTACAATATGTTCATTCGTATTGTTGGGCAATTTGCAATCGAAAATAATTGCTCGAACCCATAGAAATGCATGAAAATTATGACGAGCTAAACTAATCTGTTAATCGGTACGGAAATATTCAAAATGCACACACTTCAATCGGCCAACACACACAATATATGGGAACTTCGACTGACCTACAAAAAAACAGCCACCTTCGTGGTGGCTGATTGCTAATCAATGGAGCTGTATCGTGATTGATCGGTGTCGTTGCTGTTATTTGCAATACATCGTCATTGAAATCGTCACTTGGCATCACTTGCATCTTGCCGTTTATCTATCTATTTTCAGCATATACGCACACAAACCGACTTGCTGAGCACATTTGATGCCCCACTTTTTCAAAACAAATTACTCATATGACACACGCATAGAAATATATAAACGGACTGTTGCAATTTTTTTTTATCGTTTTCTTTATTTCAAATTCATTAAATTATGCACACATTTTACATTAGTAAGACCCGCACATTTTTTGTACAGCGTCGCAATTTTTTGAAGGTAACAAATAAGTGAAATTCTTTGCAAAATAAACGCTCGGAATCCATTAAGTTAAAATTTATCGCTTGAATTGTCGACGGATTTCCTTTGTTCGATGACAACAAATGGAATTTGTGCAACGGTTCTTTGAAATTGGCGATTAATATGAACGATACAATTAAAATGAATAAAAATAAAATTTCGTTGCGTTCGATATGGAAAGTTCTCTATCACAAATGACACACACAAATATACTGTGTCAGGCAGTTTGGTAGGCCGCAACGTATCAGTGTATTCACTTCAACTGTTCCGCTCACTTTCTATCCCGTTTTTACGTTCAAACGAATTGCTTTCGCGCATACACAAGCTGAATGTTAAATTTTTTTGCAAATGACAATTTCAAGGAATCCGAGCGAAAAGAATGATGCGTATTTGGATGATACTGTTGTTGCTATGTTTGTATTTATATTTATTTTCATGTTTTGCGAACATCTCAGCAAAGAAGAGTACACAATGAAGTTGCCTTCGAATGAATGTGTGAGAAAATCAACAAACCAATAAACCGATACAACTTCAATCTATATTCAATATGTGAAACACACACGCTTCGATAGCAACCAGGCTTTTGTGAACACCAACCATATGTTTACTCATACATCGAAAGCTGAAAATAGAACGTTCCTTAGAACAACCTGCACATGAAATGTGAAATAAAGCAGGTTTGCAACCTTTGCATGTGGTCGCAAATTTTTGCGGCACTTTTTGTTTGAATGCATTAGAAATTGTTTACGAATTTCGAAATGCCGTAAATGTTTACAATACTTGATAAATCAGAAATCTTTAATGGATTATCGTTAGTGGTGGAGCTTTTATTGTATTTTGGCACATTTGTTTGCTATAAACTATTCATTAAGGCTGGCCGATCAAAATCAATTACACTAAAATGCGACGATATTCATTAATAAACTCCCGGGCAATGTGTGATCAAAGACGAAATAAATCATAAACGCCTATATTCACATATTGAATATACGAATGCTTTGGAAATCACATATTAATTATCTACGTATGGGCTTGTTATGTCAGCAAAATATCACCTCAATACCGACTATTCAGTAATAACGATGTCAACAATAGTCCAAAAAATGAGCATTTTATCAATACTTCTGGTAAACTTATCGGACAAAATTTTATCGCACCAAATCGATTCGAAATATTTATAATGTTTGTTGAAACAATGACTGTTTTCAATGGTCACGTATTTTTTTCCAAAGCAATATGATAATAAGTTGTTAAGTCTCATTTCAATTCCCTTTGTGGTTGACGTGTACAATTATTGTCACGGCATTATTGAATTCAATAATTTTTGTGAACTAAATGATGCGGTATTCAATGGCTTCGTATCATTCCAATGCATCGAATTTATCGTGGGCAGCCCATCATTAATTATTCAAACTTCATATTGAACACTGCTCGAGCAGACGAAGCAAATTGTGTTGCATGATTGGCATAATGTTCATTCGTTATCAAATGAATCTCAACAATGAACCAACAATGCGGAGAACCATTTGTTCATAGCTATAGAACAAATTGACATTTAAAATAAAAACTCATTTACCAAATCTTATTTGTTTGATCTTGTAATTATTTAATTTTATTCCGTATTTCAGCGAATCATCCGACAAATTTGAAATAATTTCAAATTTTCAGACAAACAGCAACATTTTAGAATGAATATTCATCGCAAAATACCGAATGAATGTATAATAAATATTGTCTAGTTATCATGTATTCATTTCTTTTCAGCCAAAATTTCATGACCGATAAAAAAATAAAAATTATTTTTTATGCAAATTTATTTTTATTGATTTTTAGTTTTTTTATCAAACAATTATATTTTAAACAATTTTCAATTTGGAGAACTAATTCTTGCTGATAAAAAAAACAAAAAAATGAGATTGAACAATTGTTTTTATGCTTTGGAATTAAAATTAAAGAAGAAACAATATTTTATGCGTTAATCAATGCAAAATATATGCAATTGCAAGGTTCCCTTGCATATCAATGCGCAGCTCGCAATCATGTTCGATGCAAAAATGTCGCTATCATAAAACGCTAATCTGTGATCAAGTCGAGGGGAATTTGATCGAATCCTCCGTTCAAATATCCACAAATATCTGCTATTTAAAATATAGTGCATTTGTGAATATTTGTGAATTTAGACAGATTCAGACAGTCAATTGCATTAACTCATTCACAATAACTGCCAATATAAATTCCAAACGTGTACAATTCTCCTCGGATAAGGCGCGCGAAAGAACTAGAAAATTGGGTTTTAGGCATTCGATAACATTTTTAAGCACTTAAAACGATATTTTGTTTTATTAATAGAGCTATTGTAGAAGGAAACTCTCAAAAAAGTATGCAAGTGTGAATAGAAACGTACATAGTCCAATAAATGTAACAATATTGATACCGCTTCATCACATCGGCACTCAAGCTGTTTTTTTTCTCGTTTCAAATTTAATTTCACTCAGATGTTTGTTTGGCACGGAAGAATTAAAAACGCACTTTCTTTTCTTTCAGTAAACAACAATACACTAAATACCGTCAATTGTGTGAATAAAATCACTTTTTTGGCGAACGGTTTATTTTCATGCGTAGTCTACAAATTTCATTCGAAAAATTTGTAATCGGCCTTGGTCATTCATCTGAAAATGACGTGTTGACAAAAATGCTATTAACATCGCCCAAAAAATAGCTGTTTTCTGCTCGCAGTTTTCTACGTGACTAGATTGCGTCAAAAAAAAAAATTGCGGAGCGATAGACGTGTGAATTTTATTTGATGTGATATGTGACAAGCAGCGGGGCGAAACAAGAACACGGGCAAAACAAAGAAAGCAAGCAGCGGCACTCAAAACCAGAATTTAGCGCTATTAACCACACTGTTGTGTGGATCGTCCAAATGATCTAATATACTTTGTTGGAGCAATGGAAACATGGAAAAACGACGGCGCTGTCGATGGAGAAAAATACATTCAATATATTGCGGCTTTAACGGAAATAAACGATTTCCGTCGAATATTTGTTGCATACGTGTCCCATCAATGAGCATCGAAAATCTTCAATTTAATATAATCAAATAAATTAAATGGAAGAGGAATCTTAAATAAACGAAGAGGACTCCAAATTGCATCAATGGATCGATTGTGCTTGCTTCGTGAGTTTAATGAATATATTCAATTTTTAATGATAGCTCGGCTTTGTTTGAGCCATGTTCCGTTGCAAACTTACCCGCAAGCAAAGCGCAAAATAGTACCCAGTTTACGAACACGCTTCCGACGATTTCGAGAAAACTGCTGATGAACTCCAATTGTCGACGTAAAATTCCCATTGTTATTGGTTCGATAGTCACGATCCAGATTTAACAAGAACTCTGTTTCAGAATCGCTCATATCCAAATCACGCATTTCCATGCCGGCCGAAAAACATTCATATTTCAGTGTCAACACCACAAAACTGTCGCCGTAACGTCGATCCGAAACAATTCAAGCTCTTGATAAATTAAACAACTTCAATTTTGGTCGTTTTCGCGACGATTCTACAACAATGACACAATTCTTTCAATTGTTCTGTACATTTTGGTTCTGTGTATTCGTGTTGTCTTTCTTCTTCAATTTTTATATTTGTAAAGGTTATGTATATTTGGAATGAATGCGTTGGCTGTTTTTCGAAGACAAAATTATAGTGACGATCGAGAAATGACAAGTTGTTCGAGTTCGATCGTCATATTACTAAATAAACTTAATGTTTCTATGTATCCAACTCAGTGCACTCTGAATTGAAACATCAAACACTCATCATAACATCAATCGTAGTTTATTTGCACAAACCATATTTTTGGAATGAACGATTTCTGGAACACAATTCGTTTAAAATCAAATCACATATTTGTTTTAAATGGAAATTCACACACAATTGTCAATTAAAATCGTTTGCAAAATCCATGAACAGTGACGAACCAACAATCAGCCTAACCATCACATTTTTAACACTTTTACATCGAGCAATTGAACTCAAATTGAACCCGAAGCGAACATATAACGTTACACATGTACTCTCTCAGAAAATCTAACCAGAACTATGCTCTCGCCGCACGAATAGTATGTTGGGCGTTCTTTAAATTACTGTTCATATTTGCTTGTTCCTATTCATTTCATTTGTTCCTCTTCTTTCGTTCGTTTTTTATGCTTATTTGAGTTGCTCCAATTGCGTCGGTGATGTTCATCATTTGATGCTTCTTTTGTGCTGATAAAAAGAGAAACAGAAAAGTTACTCATTTCCCTTGTCTACAAAATCATGAAGGCAGCCCAAAACACGGCATTCGCATGTAGCATGTTGCTTTATTTATTTTATGAAATTTAATTGAATTATTGCATCAGGCGACACGATTGATTGCTTACGATCGAGCACGAAAAGTTATAATATATTTTTATTTATGTATATTATATTCCTCAAAATTAATTGAATTATTAGTAGGCCGTCAATGCAGCCAGCAACACAGTCTACGTCTGCAAGTTAATCACATTTGCGTAGGAATTCACGAAGCCATAAACATTCACACGTTGTTTAGAATGCTCAAAAGCGATCAATTTGGAATATCAACTTTTTGCTCGGGTTTTTCTCGGACGACGCTTTTGCCTTGGTTAATTCAAACTTCTTATCTGCTTGTTTGCCTGCCTTCCAGTCCAAGCTACATTCGAACACCGTTTGATACGTATCGACAACTTAGGTCAACATTTGAACCCGAAATGGAATACTTCGGATGCACATCTTCGACCGAATCTTCTTGTGATGCATTTCTTAGCATTTGATTTCCAAGGCTTGCTTATATCACGCAATTCATTTGTTTTCGCAATGAGACATATATTTATAAATATTGAATTCGTTAAGCAAACATCAAAACAAAAATCGTAAATAACGTTAGCGTAAAAATAGCATCGCTTCGACAGCTTCAGCTTGTTAAGTCATTTGCAATGAATTGAAGTCTTCATAATTATGTGCTAGAAATGCGTTAACACGTCTATTTTAACTAACACAACAAACGTCGAACCGTAAATTCACAAGATTCTTCGCCGTTTGATCATTTTCTGGCAATGAAAACAAAAAACACTTTACACGATGTGCGAGTAGAAAATCGGAATGCCCGTATGCGTGTATTTGCTTTGTGTTTTAGTTACAAACACATCGCACACACAGATGATATTGACACTTGTGAATATTTCTGTCACCCGTCACGTCGATTGTCGTGAAGTTGGTAAACGTTCACTTGCATTTCGATTGCTTTATATTAGATCGGTTTTGCTGATTTGATGGAAAATCTTCAGAAGAAAACTATCAGATGCTTCTCATGTTTTTTGCGTCTCAAATTGGAAAGATTGAATAGCATGTAGAATTCACGCTAAAAAGTCGCTACATTCCGTTGAAAATTGATTGATGTTCAATTTTGCTCGGTTTCTTGAGTTCAAGGTTAACCGCATGCAAAAAAGTGCAATATTTTGACGTTTCTCAATGAATCGCAATTTATAGTTTGCAAATGTAAACAAAGCTGTGACGGTATCAGAGACGCCACCATACATCAAACTGTATTGAGTTTCAACAAGTTTAACTATCGAAATTTTTAACAAATAAATCCCATCAGCAAAACGATGTTTGGTTTTTTCGGTGGTTCTAAAAAACCGATGAAAGGCTATAAAATAACGACAGTTGATCGAAAGCATAAATATGGAATTGCAGCCGATTCGCTAAAAATGTTGAAGGACAAGGCTTCTACGAAATTGAAGGTGAGTGTGTGATTTTTAGGCGAAGAAAACATCGACAAAAGAATTTTCTCATTTATGTCGGCGGCAATTTTTGTTCACAGATCGAAAATTGTCGAGTGTATTTGGCAAAGGATGGGGCAGAAATTCAAGACGAAGCATATTTTGAAACAATTGAACCGCAAACGCTGTTCATAATAGCATCGGATGATGCTCAAGTGAAGACGGGTAAGGGAATTTCATGACCACATTCTTGACCTTGACCCAATGATTTTTTATCATTTTCAAAGTTATAATTTAATTTTGTTTAATTTCTTAGATTTCCAATTGATGTATGAGGCCATTCGAAATGTGCACAGCAGTACTTTCAATACGGCAGATGCAATACGGAATTTTATAGCTGAAAATCGAAGTGAATTCGACAAATTTGTGGGGGAATATCGCACAACGACCAAGCAAACGGTGGAAAAAACGCGAGCAAGTAAACGAGAAGAGCATGTGGAATGGTTTGAGGGAGTTCCGTTAACATTGACCACCAAAGAAGATGTGATGGCTAGAAGATCACAGGACCGTATTCGAGGATATTTCTATAAGACTAAAGAAGAATTACAAAAATCAACAATTTACCGAACAAACACCGATGCGCGCCAATTGCTTGATGAAATGCTCGGAATTTTCCAGTATTTCTTGATTGGCGTCGATTACTTCAGCTCATTATTCAATCGAAAATGGACAATTCGGCATAGATTAGTGCCAGAAATTCGGACCGATGACGACATCGATGGTACAAAAGCACCACCGCGAAAGAAGGCCAAAGTGGCCGCAATCCGAGAAATTCTTAACGATACAACGTTAAAGGTTAATTATTATGTTTCATTGTGCAATGAGCTTGGTGACTTTCAATGTCATGGAATTTGGAATAATGATAGCTGTCGATACGAGCACCACCGAATAAATCCATACGCAAGCCGAGAGAATGTGATTTTATTTCAAATGTGGAATTTGGACCATCAAATTGAGATCACACGCACGGTCATTCCAAAAATTCTGAGTGATGTACATGGAATCGTCATTGACGGCGCTCATTGCAAAAAACATAAACAACCGTCTAAAATGCTGTCGGCTATGAAGTATTTTCTTGAATTATTTACAATGGACAATTTACGATTGGTGCACATTGTTTGCCATGATAAAGCCGGACACAATCTTCAATCGAATGGAACAATTTTATGTGATAAATGCAGCGAGTTCAAATCAATTCAGAAAATATTGAACCAAATTAAGAAACATGAGTAGAAATTCGAGGTTCAAAAATTTAATAAACAAATATCCATAAGCTTGAATGTTAGCCATCCATGCATGTTGACAATATAACGTAGCCGTTATATTATAAATAAACACAATAATAAATAACCAAATAGGTAATAATTATACACATATTAATCGAATATTTCCACTTGGAGGAAGCATTTGATATAAAAAACTTAAAAATCCCAAATTAAAATCGAGTTGTGATCAAAAGATATATTTTAAATTGAAATTAATTGACATTTGGCTGCGGGGGACTTTACAGTATGATAGCATATATGCTCTGTTTACAATTTATTGCTGTAAAATATATATTTACTGACCTCAAAATATATTTTAGAAAAGTACTCTTTTTCGTGCACTTCTTTTGATTTTGTATGACATTTTGAATTAAAATATAAAAAAGAGAAATAAAAAATTCTTCTTCAAAAAGTGTTCCGGTTTTATTTGAACTTCCAACAGAATCATTGAATGCAACCATCAGTCAGCGCATTGAACGTACTGCACCGCATTGACAGTAGCTACAATGCAGTGTAGCGAGAAGACAATGACTGAACGAGCATTTCTCATTTGAAGTTTCAATTTGTTCATTGTGTGTGCGGTCAGTATACATACGAATACAAGCGCGACAGTAAAGCCGGAGAATAACGCCATTTGCGTAGCACACAGAAAATATCGAAAATCATTCTCAGTTCATTTTTAGCAGATAAACGAGCGTTACAAAGCAGAAATATTGAAAAATTTCAGCTGGGATATTCGTTGATTTCTTTAGATTCTTTGTTAAATCGATTGCTGGACAACGAGAAAATCATCCAAGATGAGTCATTTTCATCAAATAGCCAATCTTCTGGAGAAGGTAATGCATTTTTGCATTTTCATATTGATATTTTATATGTCAAAATGTGCAATTGTCGAAATTTTCAGCAGAAAATGGTGCTTGTCAATTTCGTGCATTTGTTTCGATTTCGGAATTTTTTGTTGTTGACATTGCTTTACATGTTTTCAAATATGGTGGCATGATCGAATTGTTTTAATATTTTTTTTTTATTTATGCCAATTTATTTAGATGACATCAAACGACAAAGATTTTCGATTTATGGCTACAAACGATTTAATGTCTGAATTGCAAAAAGATAGCATTAAATTGGACGATGAGTCGGAACGTAAGGTTGTTCGCATGGTATTGCATTTGCTGCAAGATAAAAATGGTGAAGTACAGAATTTAGCGGTGAAGTGTCTGGGGCCGCTGGTGAATAAAGTCAAGGAGATTCAAGTTGAAACGATAGTCGATTCGCTGTGCACCAATATGGTGTCGGAAAATGAGCAATTGCGTGATATTTCAAGCATTGGCCTGAAAACAGTCATATCGGAACTGCCGCAAACACCAAACTCATTGGCACCGAATGTTTGCCAACGCATTACTGGTAAACTTAGTGCTGCCATTGAAAAAGAGGATGTGTCGGTGCAATTGGAAGCATTGGACATTTTATCGGATTTGCTTTCTCGTTTTGGTGATTTGCTGATTCCATTTCATGAGACAATACTCAAAGCACTGCTCCCGCTGTTGTCATCACAGAGACCAGCCGTACGAAAACGCACGATTGTCGCTTTGTCACATTTGCTCACCAGCTGCAATACAAGCGTCTACGATAAAGTCATTGCACATTTGCTGCAAGGTCTTGAGGCTCGACAAAATGAGAATTTAATCCGAACCAACATTCAATGCTTATCATCTATCTGGTAATTGTCACATTCACCGAAAAATTAGGTTAGAATCATAACAACATATAATTCAATATGCTTTTTTTGTCATTTTGAAGTCGTCAAGCTGGTCATCGACTATGCGGGTATATCGATCGTATAATGGTATTGGTCAATGAATTCAGCCAAAAAGATGATGACGAATTACGTGAGTTTTGTAATCAAGCTTGTGAAGCATTTGTTCAAAGATGCCCTGAAGCAATCACGCCACACATCAAATCGGTAAGACGTCTGGCGTAAATATGATTTCTCTGGATGCATTTTTTTTCAGAAGATTAGCATTTAAAGATGGAATTTACATTTTAAATTTACAGATTGTTGATTTATCGTTGGAATATATCACATACGATCCAAACTACAACTACGAAGCCGATGATGCTGCAATAGCCAGTTTAATGGACACGGAAGACGATGAAGACATCGACAGTGAAGAGTATAGCGATGACGATGATATGAGCTGGAAAGTGCGTCGTTCAGCCGCAAAATGTTTAGAAGCCGTCATTTCAACGCGTCCAGATCTTGTGGAGGACTTTTACAAGGCATTGTCACCGGCATTGATTGCACGTTTCAAGGAACGCGAAGAAAATGTCAAATCGGACATTTTTCATGCTTACATTGCATTGTTACGCATTACGAAGCCGAATGATCTCATCTCGAATCCAGATGCAATGGAACAAGTGTCTTGCCCAATTCAATTATTGCAAGAGCAAGTTCCCGATATTGTTCGGAACATTCAACCATTGATGCGTGAAAAATCGGTAAAAACGCGTCAAGATTGCTTCTTATTGTTACGTGAATTGTTAAACGCTTCACCGGGAGCCTTCACGGAGAACTTCCACCAATTGATGCCCGGCATTCAACATTCGTTGAGCGATAAAAACTCTACATCAAACATGAAAATTGATGCATTGGGTTTCCTTTGTTGCATGCTGAACTCACACAATCCAGCCGTATTCTATCCGCATATTTCCACTTTGGTACCATTGATTGTTCTATCGGTGTTCGATCCATTCTACAAAATTGCCACCGAAGCTCTGCTTGTCCTACAGCATCTTGTCAAAGTCATTCGACCAGTCGAAAAGAGTGAGCTACACCTACGTATTCTTGATATTACATAGCGAAATAGTTTTTTGCGATGAAACAAAATGGATAAACAAAATTTACGAATTAACACAAATAATTTTTTTTTTTGTAAGACACTCAAATCGTTCCGGAGTTCACACCATACGTTGGCCAAATTTACGAATGCACATTACAAAAACTGAAATCGCCGGAGGTCGACCAAGAGGTGAAGGAACGCGCCATCATTTGTATGGGACAAATCATTTCGAATTTAGGCGACGTTTTAAATGCAGAGCTTGCTGTATGTTTGCCAATATTCTTAGAACGTCTACGCAACGAAGTGACTCGTTTGAGTGCTGTTAAAGCATTGATCATGATTTCTGGATCACTATTGCGCGTCAATCTTACCCCAATTTTGGTGAGCTAATTGAAGCATACCTTTCTCAAACTAAACTAAATATCCATTTTATTTTGAAACTTCTTTTGATTTCAGCCTGAAACCATTCAATTGTTGGGCTCATTTTTGCGAAAGAATCAGCGTGCTTTGAAACTCAATTCACTTTGGTTGCTTGACACATTAGTCAACAATTACCATTCGTACATCGACCCCAATTTATTGAAGGATGCTATCGCTGAAATTCCGCCATTATTAAGCGAAGCTGATTTGCATGTTGCACAACAGTCATTGGTTCTAATCACTTCGACGGCCCGATTCCAAAGTCAAGCATTGTACGAAATATACCGAGTTATTTTACCTGAAGTTATGCAACTGGTACGATCACCATTGTTACAAGGCACCGCGCTAAACTGTATGCTCGACCTGTTCCAAGCTCTGGTGCAAGCCCAGCTGCCCGGCTTAGGCTACCGTCAATTGTTGGATATGCTACGATCACCGGTTGCCAATCAAGAAGCCACTCAACAAACGCTGCATAAACAGGTACTTATGTATTCCAATTGAATAGATTGGAAGTGGTACAGTGGGGATATTATAACGTTTGGAACGAGATCTCCGATCCGCTCATAAGATACGCGCCATTTTCATTTCATTGAATCATTTTTTTGATTTTCATATTTTGGATGTTATTTTTGCGACACATTTTCCGAAAGCAAATTTTATTCCTTATTAATATTAAATATTTATTCTTGAAAAATGTCACAAAAATATAGAGATATTTTTTCGAAATTCAAATATTGCAAAACGATAGTCAATCAGCCCTCACACAAAATCATTCGAAGATACTCACATCATTCACTTAAGACAATATCTTATGAGCGCATCGGATTTTACGAATCCTTAACTTAGATCAAGAAGTTCTTTCTAAACTTCTTATTTCTGGAACGACCCAATTTGAATGAATAATAATATCACCATAGGCTTTCCATTCGATTGCAAAATGTGTTGCTGCTTTAACATTGCAAGTTCAAAACGAGGCGATTCCTTTGGCAAATGAATTGCTCAGCGATATTCAAATGAAACGCAGCGATGCACAAATCGTTTTCTGTTTGCTCACAATCGGTGAAATTGGCCGTCATTTGTAAGTGAATTTTCAATACGAAGAAATTGCTGAAATTACTTTTCAATCATATGATTAATATTACGCATTCCATATTTGCAGCAATTTGTCGATAATTGAAGCGCTGCCTCAATTGATGATCAGCTGTTTCAGTTCAACTTCAGAAGATATCAAAGGTGCTGCATCTCATGCGCTTGGTGCTGTTGCTGTGGGCAATTTGAATTACTATCTGCCGTATATTTTGAATGAGATCGAAGCCCAACCAAAACGGCAATATCTTTTGCTGCATTCGCTCAAAGAGTTAATCAGTTCGTTGTCGCAAACTTCAAATGGGTTACAGCAATTGCTTCCATCGGTGCCATCGATTTGGACGCAATTATTTAAACACTGCGAATGTCCCGAAGAAGGTGCGCGCAACGTTGTCGCCGAATGCTTAGGAAAACTTGTGTTGGTGAAACCAGAAGAGCTGTTGCCATACTTGCAACAAGCATTGGTCAATGGAAGTCCATTAATGAAAAGTGCTGTCGTGTCGGCCATCAAATTCACAATCTCAGATCAACCACAGCCGATCGACGTTTTGTTGCGGCAATGTATTGGTCAATTCTTATGCACATTGACAGATTCCGAGCCTTCGGTGCGTCGTGTTGCATTGGTTGCATTTAATTCGGCTGTTCACAATAAACCAAGCTTAGTGAGAGATCTTTTGCCAACTTTACTGCCGCATTTGTATAAAGAAACTAAGATCAACGAAAGTTTGATTCGCGAAGTTGAAATGGGTCCATTCAAGCACACAGTCGATGATGGCTTGGATATTCGAAAGGCCGCCTTCGAATGCATGTACACATTGATCGAGCAAGGTCTCGAACGTGTTGATATCAATCAGTTCTTAGAGCATGTTCAAGACGGTCTTAAAGATCATTATGATATCCAAATGCTGTCGTACTTGATGACTGCTCGTCTCGCAGCGCTGTGCCCAAATGCTGTTTTACAGAGTGAGTGTTTGATTTGATTGAGCTGAAAAAATTTGTCCTTACCTAAAATCCACGTTTTTTTCAGAATTGGATCTTTTCGTCGAACCTCTTCGAAAAACATGCCTAGCAAAGGTCAAAGCAAATGCTGTTAAGCAAGAATATGAGAAGCAAGACGAACTCAAGCGTTCAGCTCTTCGTGCTATATCTGCATTGGCTGCCATCCCGAAAGCGGGTAAGGCCTCGGAATTTTACGGTTCATTTACTTTATGTAGCTAATCGTTCAATATGTTTGTTATGTTATCGCAGATAAAAATGTACATATGGCTGATTTCTTGAAATACATTCAAAACACATCCGATCTGCAAACGGTTTATCAAGCAGTGCAAAAAGACTCATTAAATGCCTTGAATGTCCCAAATTCATCAGCGTTGATATTGGACAACACGATGGACCAGAGCTAGAGCCATCTCTCATTTTTCCGTGATACATTTAAAACTAAACTATTCGAACGAAATCATTTCGATTTTAAAAAATACAATCGAACGAAAGGATTTTCTTTAAAACGGCGCATCTCATGTCTGAATAGCACATGATTTCAGAAACGAAAAATCTTTATAATTTTTTTTATAATTACAATATGTTCTGAATAAAAGAAAATGCATGGAAAAAATTTAATATTTTTTTCAGTTTTTTTCCACAATTTATCCGAAAATTGCAATGATCAATACGAAACGCCCATAGACAATTTTCTTCGGCGCATTAGGTTAAGACAAATAGATTGTATACCAACCTTTGCATTTTCAAAGAGCAATCGATTAATAAATAAAGATGATGAGAAACCAAATGAAAGAAAAAACACAATTTATTGCTTTTTATTTAAACATTTTATTTACGAATTGTTATTCAATTTACATTATTTGCAGAAAATGCAATTATTATTTTAAAATTTTTGTCAAGGAGATAACATGAAAAACAATATAACAAGAAGCTTTGTATATCAAATTATAATTCTTCGCTTGTTTAGTGTGATTTTTTTTTTTTTTTTTGAGTTATATAGAAACAATTGTATGAATTTCCATTTGGATGAATTTGCAACACATTTCTATGGTATGAGAAATAGTTACAAATCAGTATATCCAGGTCCTGAAAATATAAAAAAAAACGATCGAATTAATACAAGTCGAAATTGATTGGCTCAAATATTGATATATCAGAAAAATCAGTGATTAAAAAAAAGCATTTTAAGCAAACATCATGCATAAAATTGTATTGAAAACTAACTACTTTAGAAATGGAGTTCAAGGCCGATCGATCTTTAAGACGAAAACTCCACCTTTTTTTCTTTCTTGTTCGATTAAAATTTGTTAGAATTCGAAATGTTCACGTAGAGTCACGAATGTTGATTATTTCAACTTTGTGAATCACAATTTTTTTTTACATGTGCCGCGAAACTTGTGTTGAAAAATGTATGCATTAGATTGGTACTTTCGATGTTACAAACTCGTCCAAAGGTGGAGTTTACTCCCAAGATTCATTTTCATTGCAAATGTGGCAGCTACAAAATAATATAGGCATCTAAAAATGCATGCGTACGAATTAAACTACAGATACTCCCACAATTTATTGATTGTTTGATTGTTCAGAGAATCTCAATTCTTTTCACGGCAAATAAGGACATACAGAAGGCAAATGATAAAAAATATGGCTTTGCTAAATAAACTTACGTTTATTGAATATATTCTTATTGAAAATCAAGTCAAAATATTTAATATATGTTTAAAACCAACTTGAATCTACAACGCAACAAAAGTGAATTCTCTTCAAAATTGATGAGTAAATTCATTTGCAATGGAAAATTGTATGACGGAAAATTCGATGAATGTTAGTGAAACTAAGCAGTAATTGCTAGACTCTCGATGAAAAATTAAATAATGATTTGATTATGTGATTAAAGCGAATCATTTTTCGTCGAAAACACACAATCTAAAATTGAGATGCCGTTCGAGAAAAATTCGACCATTTGGCACGGTGCGTTTTGCACGAGAACAAAATAATACAGTGATTTTATCTACGACAGCAAAATTAACACCAACACAGATTTCAGAAATTAAATAAAAATGTTCTAACGAGAAAAGAAAAACCACAGAAAATTTAATCAAAACGATAATTACAAAACAAATAGAAAAATCAAAGGAAACGGAGTCATTAAAACAAAAACAAAAAATGAAAATTGCGATTGATGGCAACAACAATAAACAACGTCAATACAACTAATATATTTTGAGTGTGTTTGTGTGCACTGTAGTTCGCTAAATTCAAGTACCTTATTTTTTTTTTGTTTCTTATAGTATGTAGGCGATTTGCTTATAAAAATCGGTTTTATCAATGGTTCAATATGAAGAAAACAGCCGATTCATTAAAATTATAGTTCTATTGAACTGTTTTATATCGTCGAGAGAAAATATATCTGGCTTGGCAAAACGCTAGCTGATTCGAATATTCGAATGAGCTCGGTTTGCGTGATTTTCAATTGTGTGTATAAATTTTAGTGTTCAGTTGAGTGGTTTTGATGAGCATTGCGAATGATTGTATGCGTGGTCAACAACATAACAGTATGAACACTGAACGATTTCGTAATTTGAACTCAGGAATTTGGGAAATCGGGGAAATGGGGGATTTGTATGAGGGATCAAATTTATAGCTCGGAGAAGAGAATATAGTTTTAGAGCTACACTCAGCAAGGATACACGTATTGTTGATCGCGTTCAGGTGTCTGTGATTCTCTGGTTTCGGTGACTCGGCTCAAGTCGCTATTGACGGTTTTTGAGCTGAGTACACGCGGACAACGGGCCGCCCATAATTTATTCTTTCGCCCGTACATCGATTGCTCTTGCAAATGTTTAAATGCTTTTGATGGCAAAATATCCATATGCCGATCGGGATCACTATCATAATAATCGTCGTGAAATTCTTGCGGCGTCAGAGCTGGCGTTGAATCAAACGAGCTGTACGTATCACAGGAGTCATTTTCTTCTAGCTGCTGCAACAGGGCACGGCGTGCTGCTGCTTGAATCTTTTCAACTGGAATATTTCGCAGATTGCGGCGCTTCGTCTGTTGCAACACACTGTGAACCAGCTCATCGATGAGCTTTTCATTGACTGATGGGGTCGGCGATGAGCAAGACGGTGAAGCTGATGACGATGGATTGTCCGCATCTATACTCGAACTATTATTATAATTCAAATGCAAACGTTCTCGACGCTCGGCTGCTGTTTCTGCATGTTTCAATAGATCCGGATTTTGTTTGCGTGTGATTGAAACATTGTGAACAATTTTTTTAGGTCGAATAAGCGGCACAACTTCCTCTTCACCCTTCGGCTTCTCAGCATCACTCAGCTCGCTTTCGTACTCTTGTAATATTTTGAATAAACGTGAATGAGTTGCAGCTCGTTCGTAGCGCGTTAATTTTCTCATTTCGGAATAATATTCAGACTCTGTGTCTATGTCTATGTCATCTGAAGTGTGACGATGGATATCAACGCCAGAATCAGTCTCTTCCAATTCAGATTCGTCTAACGTTGAACGCTGCTTTAAACTGTTTCTGCTTAATTTTTGCTTTGTATTCAACTGCAATGAGTTTTGTGGAGCTTCGACATTGATTTGGGGCTCACCCGTAGATTTTATTTCGGCAATAATTCGATTTTGGGCAGAGGTTTTGTTTTCAGTTGAACATTTGTTTTCCGAAATTAAATTTTGTGTTTCAGATTCATTAATTTTGGTCAAAAATCTGCCGCCAATATTGTCTGGTTTATTTGATTCACGAGCTGCCATTATTTCTTGGCGCGCATCAATTTTAAGCGGCTGAGAGGAACTTGGTTGTTCAAAGGAGGCGATTTTTTCCTGTACTGATAAATTTGCTTTAAAATCGTTCTCTGGATCTTCTTCGCTAGTTATTCCAACATTATTTTCAATCTTATCATGCTTTGTATTCGAATATATGCGCTCTGTATAATGGGAATTTGGTTCAGAATATTCAGCATTCGATGGAGTATATTCGAGATTTGGTCGGATGCATTCAGGATTTCGTCCAACATACTCGGAATTCGTTTCAAGATATTCGGGTATTGGTCCTGCAAACTGTTCTAAATCGATTGATTGATTGTGCTGTGTTGATTTGTAGTTTGATTTTGATTCATATGTTATTGTAGATTGATATTTTAGTCCGCCATTAGTTGCATATTGATTGGACATTTGATTTGGACTTTTTGAATGTTTATCACTTGTTTGAGTTTCATTTTGAGTCGTGTGTTGATCAACCGGTGCGTCCGTTCGATGCATTTCTCTATGAAACTGATCATCGAATTTGCCTCCTTCCTCTTTGTTTGGTTCGTCAAAAGAAGTGCAAGCATTTTGTCGGCGAAACTCTTCTTTTTTGCTAGTCGGGCCTGCTTCAAATGCAGCAATTCTACTGCTTATCGAACATTTTCCGTCACTTTCAATATTACTTGATATGCATGGTTTTGGCTTAGGAATAGCTGTATCGCGTTCTATACTAAAGCCGCGGTTCCAAACTTTATACTCAAATTCATCACTTCTATGTGGCACTGGGCTCAAGGTTTGCTGTCTTGTAAATGATCGTCGTTGTATTGTGTGCGGTGTGGGACTCAATGCGTGCTGTCTCAATGGCAAAGAAAAGGAAACAGATACCTCTGAGTCATCATTATCAAAACTTAAATTGTTTGTTGCATCCAATGAAGATTGTTGATTTATGATACTGGACGGCCGACTCTTCGGTCGCAAACAAATTGATACGCTGACATCGGGTGAGGAGTGATTCAAAGCGGGCAGCCTGGAAGATGGGATATTTTCCTCGATTTGTTCGCTTTTGCCAACCATAACAGTAGTAATTTCCTCATCATTTGATGAGCGACTGAATGATAAACGCAAGGGCAGTCGAACAGTAACCGATGTACTTTGATCTTCAGATAAATCTGATGCAGAACCTGACTCCGATGATTCTATTGTACTTTCTTCTCCTTCTTCTTCTTCTTCCTTGTCGTCTACACCTTCTTTTCTTCTCTCTTTCTCTATGTCATCTTCTGATTCTTCGTTATCAAAATGTTGACTTCCAATATCCTCATTCGCCAAAGTGGCCGATGAGTTACTTGAACACATACTATCCAATTTAACACGTCTACTATGCGAATTTTCATCATCCTCAAATATAACACTGAAATGATCGTTGTACGTCAATGTATCACAATTTGACATTGGATCGCCGTTTTCGATGATAAACTCGATAATATCCGCACTCTCATCATCTGAATGAATTTCAGAATCTCGAATGTCTTCTATTTCATACAAACTATCATTGCGTGTTTGCTCATATGTTTCTCGCCTTTCGTTTTCATTTGGCTTGTCAACATCCACATTTTCCCCACTCTCTGAATCTGAACTGGAGTTCGAATCGCAATCTGATTCGGACTCAGACTCTGAATCACATTCCGATTGAGAACTATCCAATTCCTGACTTTCGGCTATACATTTTCCATTTGATATTTCTGAATAATGTGATTCGTTGAATGGTGAGATCTGGTATTCATTATCGCACGCCTTAATATCGTGGACTGTCTGTTTATCTTCGAGCATGTGTTTATCATCAAATTTGTTAAGTCTATGGTCTGGTTCATTTAATTTACGAGCTGCAACTATTTCTTGTCGCACATCAATTCTAGATGGTTGATATGTGCTTGGTTGTTCGAAAGCGGCAATTTTTTGCAGTACTGATAAATTGGCTTTAAAATCTTTCTCCGGATCTTCTTCGCTATTTATTTCGACATTATTTTCAACCTCATTTGATACTTCGGAATCACATGGTTTAATTTGCGATTGCGGGATCTGCTGTTCAAACGTGGGCGTTCCATCAAATTTATTATGTTTACCATCACAGGCGGTGTTCTGTTCATCGGAATTTGCATACATCTGATTTCGTCCATCAATATTTGCATATATTTGATTGAGTTTGGCAGTGAGCATTTCGAATGTTTCACGATTTACCGAATTTTCTCGTGAATTGTTGCATTTTTCTGTTGAATATTCTGATGCACCGTCTGGAGTTGTATTGTGATTCGAACAAAAAGCATTGATTGAACTGTTATGATGTGTCAAACTTACGTCATTATCTTCCGGTGTGGGTGTAATAACTATTCTTGGGACGACAGTCGACGATTCTGAACAAGCAAATAATGGTCTACTTCTAGGCCAATTCTTCTCATAATGATTGTGTGAATTGTAAATGTCACTATTTTTTAGAGGCACTGCTTCAATAGTACTAATTGAATCTCCGTAATTACTTTGCAATGGCGTGTCCGGCATAGACACCGTGTACGGAATATCGGAATGGGAGTTATTGAAATGAGGAAATGAGTTCAAATTATCATTTAGAACAGTGTTCAAAACCTGGACATCAGCTACAAAATGAGAGATAAATGTTATTATGAAATTCGTGTGCCTATGAACAATTTTGGTATAGAATTTTGGTTTGTAAATTATTTGACAAAATTAAGTAACAAAGACATTGCCTAAAAATTTGTGGATATCTGAAAACGAGTATATCGAAACTGTGTGATTCAGCCCTTGAATGAATGGATGTGAGTTTGTTGTTCGTACCTTCGTTCTTTGTCATGTTTTAGTATTGATTCATTTGATTCAATCGTTTTGAAAGGATTTCCATGAAAAATTATGCACAAATTTTTCAACACAAGTTTTTCCAAAGCCTACTTTTGAGCCTTCTGTTCAATTTAACAATTGTTTTAACTATCTATCGTATCATAGCAAATGTTCATTCAAAAATATCGAACAAAGAATAGATTTTGTATGTGTTTAACTGTGCATGAAAGAGTTTGAAATTAACAAAGAATATAAAATTGGTTAATTGAGTTTAGATAGGAAACAACAAGATTTCTTAAATTCAAGCAATTTATTTTGAGCAAGGAACATTAAAATGGCATTAAGATAATGCTTTTAATTTTGGGATTCAAAGTTGGATAATTTTTTTTTTTTTTTTTTTTTTGAATATGTACACATCCAATTCATTTTAAACTCGTCCAATAAATTTAGTAGTTGCGTCTTGGCTTTGGAATGAATAATTGAACTAACAACTATTTTTTAATCTATTTATGTACAGGCAAAAAAAGAAATGATTGAACCAAACAACACCTACCGTCATTTTCTGGTCTCATCACCGACTGAAGAACACTGTGTGGTTTGCATGGTGCCCAGTCAGGGAATTGTTGTGCAAACCGAGCTGATTTTCGAATGAAAAAAAAAAACAGTTATGTATTGTATGATTTAAGAATGAATCGAGCAGGTTAACATTTTCCGACCGAAATCGTTGAATGAACGTCAAGGTCTTACCTTCAAACGAAGTTTTGTTTTTCGGAGCATCTGTGAAGCAAATGGACAAAGGTTAAAAATATCCAAACAGACACGTACAAATACATACAAGAAAATGCGCTTTGTATCAAAAATAACCAAATTGTTAAGAAAATCTTTTACAAATTGGTTCTCATCACCAAAATCGGCTACATGCAAAATTTTGCAAGAACAGAAATTGAATTATACGGATAACATTTGCTCGAAATATGTTTTCTTTCAACTTTTTCTAGCAGTATTGCTAGATAAAATGGTTTTGGTTGAGGAGAATGCAAAGTTTTCAGATAAAATAGAATGATGACGCATTTGAACTGTTATTTGATATGAAAACTCAATGTCTGTATGTTTCACGCAAAATATAATTGAAAACTTACCATTTAAATTCATTTTGCGCAATTGGTGTTCATTCATGTCGTTTGGTCCGAGAGGACGCGAGTAGTGTGGTTGATGCAATTCGGCCGGTTTGTTGAGTGCAGCCGTTTCGGCTGGGTCCACTTTCATGGTATCAGTAATTTGTTGCAGCACTCGAAACGATTTCGATTGATTCGGAGTTGATCGTGCATCACTGTACAGATCCAATGTTTTTCGTTTGAATAAAAGTTCGATAAATCATGCCGATTTATGGTTTTCATGTTTAATAAAAATGGGAAGAGAAACACATGAAATAAATGATTTCAATGGTCGATTTAATATTGCGGAGAAATAATAATTCAAAATGACAAAAGCACACATGATTTCGATTAACAGTGATGGACCAATATGAAGCTGGTGAACGATTTATTTTTCAATAACAACACATTATTTTCAATGAGTCGATGATGATGATTTCACACAAAAGAAGTTAAATTACACATAAAATGTAGAATTTTTTTATTGATTTCCCATAATGTGTGCTTTAGATGAACCATGAGCGAATTTATCGATCTAGTTAGGATGATTCACATTCATTATAAGTGAATTGAATTAAACTGAAATATGATCATTTTTAATTATGATTTCTGATTTGGGATTATGTAGTACTGATTTCCACTGCATCCAATAACAATTAACGAGAAAAAAAGTCAGAAAGAGAAAAATACGAAAATTCAATTTAGAACATATTTGTGCCAGAACCTTGATAGAAATCAAGTCATTTCGGAGATCATCGTCCAATTCCTAGAGCCAATTAGGGAATTTCCAATTTATTGTCTTTTCCCTTTTTCGATTTGTAATTTCATCATTACTTGATTTCCATACCTTTGACATTATTTTTATTTATAAATCGATAGATGTTTTTGATATAAAAAAAATATGAATCGATTATGACAAAAAAATGTTTGACTCAATAAGCTTGAACAAAATGAGAACAACAAAAATTGCGTTAATCACGAATCTTTAGAAAAAAGCGAGTGAGATCAAAGTGATTTTAGGATACCTGAGCCTATTTTTTCTATATTGTAGTTCAGCTGCAACAGGAATATCATGTATAATAAATCTATAATTGCCGCTAGTGAAACAACAAACAAAAAAGTTTTGCGACTAACTTTTCTCATATCAAATACAAAAATCATATTTTGGTTCATAAATTTGTGTTCTATAAATAAATTGAATGGATTTGCTGTGACGATTTTGTAAGTACGATGGTGCATAAATTTTTGCGGTGAATTTTGTGTGTGTGTAAAGTTCGTTTGTAAACCAGGCCGAACGAACCAACAAAATTGCGATTGCTTGCTTCGTTGTCAAAATGAAATTAGTGTGCGCAGAAGAAAAAAACTACTGAGAAAAATGACAATTCAAATGATTATCAATTGGCTGTTACCTTTGAATGACGTGCGGCTGTGATGACACTGGCCCATTCAAGTATGGATGTCCGTCTTCTAGCTTGATCGGAACGATGCGTGAGCCGTTCGATGGTTGTTCGGCACATTGGCTTATATCCCAGTTTTGAACATTGCTGTAGCCTTGATCAACGAATTTGTGTGGATCATTATAAGTTGATGCGTAATTTGGAGCTGGAAATAGATGTTGTTCAAGTAGTAATCAACGCAATTTTTAAGCTACACAGGTTGAATTTAAATAGCTTTTGCAGAATATTTGATCTAAAAAATGCTCACCAGCTGGAGCGAATGGTGGTGGTTGCACACGATTGTATTGTGGTGGTGTATTTTGGTATGGTTGGGCTGTGAATCCGGAACTCGTTGGAGTTTTCGTTGGTGATTGCTCAAATGAAATGGGAACAACCCGTTCCTGCATAAAATTTATTTATAATTAATAAATAGTTAACGTCGCATTGGCGAATAAGTCAAAGGACAAAAATTAAGGAAAAAAAAATAAAGAAATTAATTTCACTATCGAAAACTTACTCTTGGTGCCCCAACATTCGAGATATCCTTTCCATACTGAGTTCCTGGGTAATTCGAGCTATTTGTATTCGTATTGTTCTGTTGACCGTTCTGTGGCGGTGGGGCTCGATTAAACTCGTCAGCATTTATGGCCCAATCGGGAAGCTCTTTGCTGTTGGTTCGACGCATCCATGGTGGCATTTGCTGATTGGCCGATGGAGAGTCGCTTTGTGGGCTTTGTGCACTTGGTGGACTTGTCACATGACTTGGTTGATAGTATTGACGACCCGGATCATTAACAAATGGCTGTTGATTGGTCGAAACTGGTGTTTGCTGTATGTTGGTCGGAGCAGATGGTGACGCTGGTGCTGGTTTTTTCTGGAACGAGCGCACATAAATAGGATATTTTTCGTTTTGTGAATCACTTGTCGTTGGTTGAAACGTTGATTGATTGAGTTGTTTCACTGGCGAAGCAGATACATTGCGCGATGATCGCGTATAAATTGGAGTTTGTGCTTGTGACTGTTCCAGTGATGGTTGTCTTTGCAAGTTCGACATCGGTGAAAATTGTACTTGCTCAAATTGCGGTGTTGGTGGTTTTGGTGACGTTGCACGCTGTGCAGATCGAACGTAAATTGGTACATTTTCATTTTGATTCGATTGATTGAATTTGACTGGGCTCAAAGGCTTGGGCAAATTCGGTTGTGGTGATGATGCAAACGGACTGAAAACTCTCTGTTGTGGAGAATTTTGATTGAAATTGCTGCTATAGCTTTTATTTCCAAAGCTATTGTTTTGATCTGTCGTCGAGTTTTCGTTATCTTTAACCGACGCTTGACGCGGGAAGTACGATTGTGTTGTGTTTTTTGGAGAATCAACTTGGTCAAATGTTGGTTTGTTATTTTGTTGCGTATTGAATTCTCGAACAGGCTCAGCGACCTGTGTTCCTCCAGCAGAAGTGGGTGCTTCTTCTGAAGGTGGCATTGGACTTTTTGAGCGCTCTTTACGATACTCTTCGGTCCAATCGACTTCTTTTGGTTTTGGCGCCGGTACTTTTTTCAAAATAGCCATTGGATTTGGTGGAATTTTGATTTCAGGCCGACATCCCATTGGGGGAGGCTCGAATGACTGTGGTTGAGGAGATTTTCGCGCCACAGACGGCGATTGAGTGCCATTAGCTGGATTCAACTGTAGTGGTTTTGGTGCGGGTGGAGGAGGTGGAGGGCCCGACGGAAATACTTGCACAGGCATCCCAAGCGTCGAGGGTGGGGGAGAAGGTACAGCACCCGTATTTGTGATGTTTTGCTATTTCAAAAACGTTTGATTTTGGATAAACCGATTTTGATGCACACACAAAGTGAAATTTACCTGTGCCAATGGCGATGATTTTGGTTGATTTGTGACACCTTCCATATTTGCATTACGGCTAATTCGTTGCGCCATTCGTGGAGATTTGATTTGACTCAAATCAATTCCACCTGGCGTGTATGTGAATGGTTTTTTGTCCTTTGTCATCATTGCATTCTGTACGCATGACGGCATCTCCTGCTGTGGCTGCTGTGTCTGTATACGTCGTGCTGGTATCAATCCGTTGAATACTGGTGGAGCAGGTGGTGCCGAACTGATCAAAGAAAAAAGCAATCGAATTGAATTATGATTGCATTCTCAGCGTCATTTGTTATAGCCAAAAGGATAATTCGAATTGCACTGAAGAGCATTTCTAATTTCACATCGAAATGTCACATCGTATACGAATTACGAAGTGTGTACATAATGTGCAGATTGCATGATGCATAAATAACCGTGATATCTATTTATAGTTAATTGAATTACAGGTGAAAAAATGCGCTTGTTTCTCTAATCTTCCGTAATTGCCATGCTCTAGAAATTTTCTGCTTATTTTAAATACTTCAACGCGTTCAAGAGAAGATCAATCACAAAATTTTAGATATTAACAAATATTGTGAACTAATTACTTGAAATAATTAAACTCATTTTACAATTTATTAATTCAATATGGTCGCGTTTTGACTGTTACTCTATATCATAACGTAAGCTGGTTAAGTTTTATTTTCATACGAAAGTCTAATGAAAATTCATGTGTTTGGCAAACACATCGAATCCCACGACGGATAGTGCGCAGATGCGGTCGTTGTTTTCGAATTGAGAAAAAGAAAATAGAGAGATCGTTGCGTGAATTGCGTGTGATTCAGATTTTGAAGCTAGTCAGGCACTTTTGCGCGATTTTTTTCACTAAATATATTATTTTCGTTGACTAAAAATAGCTGATCGCATCCGAAAAGTGAATGTTTTTTTTTTCATTTAAATGAAAATCTGGTTGTAAATGTAAATATGCGAAAAATATTTGAATTTTGCCGATAGCGACAGAGGTTCGTCGGAGTGAAGCTTAATTTGTCATAATATATAATCCTGAGCAACAATCCACCAGTTCAATGTACTCGACCGAGGCTTATTCGTACGCTTTCATTTCCAGTGGGCATCGAATGGGTGGATGGTCTTGAATTCATCCCATTTATCCTCGTCTGCTTAAGCAAAGATATTGACGTATCCACATATTTTTCATGCACGAATTTTCGTCAATAAATATCATTTAAATTTATTATCATAGGGATCGCCGAACACCGGCAAGGCTGGATAAGCCATTAAAAGTTGTTTGCGTGCTTTCGGCGGAACAAACTAAGATTGCTTCCGAAGTCGAACAAAAACATAACGATTCGTTTTCTTCAATGCATAAAAATGAAACTATTTTTAGGAACAAAGACAAACGCGTCAGTAATATCTGACCGACACGACGTGTGTGCAACACGTGTGAGAATGGTACACTTCCGCTCAATTTATGTTCGTCTAAATTTAATTGATCAAGCATGCGAATTTCACATAGAAACACGGATATATTCAAAAAGATTTTTTTTTTTTCCTAAAATGTTGGCACGAAAATCTATAGAAATCTGGCAGAAGTAGAAAGATGTAGAACATTGATAGAAATCACAGTGAAATGTTCGAGTACCTCTATCATAAAAAAACACAAAATTTATTATATTTTTCTTTAGCAGCGACACAATATTGTATGCACTCGCGATGATGGTGGCGGTTATCATTTTCACAATTCATCACATCGCACACATGTTACTGTTTGGCTTTCAGTCAACCCACGATACTCATTTAAGTTATACTTAACGCAAGACACGTAGTCGACTTGTTGTCGTTGTTTCCATTTCATTTTATGTTATTTTATATTGTGATTCAAGCTCAACTCATTGGGTGCGAAGAGATTTATATCGAATCGTTCGCTTTATAGATTCGAATCAGATGTGAATTCGAGATGAAAGCTCCGAACGAGCACTAGCGGGATTCCGCTTGTGTCGTGCGTTGAGTTGTGGGTATTTTTGGACTGTGTAGTGATTCCACCACGAAGCCAT
This sequence comes from Obolodiplosis robiniae, assembly GCA_028476595.1. Taxonomy (NCBI): domain Eukaryota; kingdom Metazoa; phylum Arthropoda; class Insecta; order Diptera; family Cecidomyiidae; genus Obolodiplosis; species Obolodiplosis robiniae. The sequence goes on from CM052014.1 coordinate 18,012,297, forward strand.
ACAGTTTCAACGTAGATCGTATTCGAGAAAACATATTGAATTTGGTATCGCGAAAAACTTAAGTTTCTGAAAATTACGCCAAGCAACAAGTACATTTTTGCAATGAATTTGACCTTGCCACTTCAAAATATGTAACAATTGATGCTCGATCAGATGCTATTCTGAATTTTTTTCACATGCAATTGAAATACCATTTCCGTTCATCTGAATTGTGCAATTAATTAATTCTGCCTCGAAATCGATAAAATGCACTATAAATACTATCGATCTTGTTTCGGATCCAAGTTCGATTCTTCATTAAAAACGCATATTTACAATTTCGTCAAATTATTTAGATCACATCAGAACAAAATGGAGATGAAATTGGTTACAAATACGGAATGATTGGTTTATGGCCAACTGATGGTTTAAACATTGGAATTCAGAGTATCCGATTATCGTATTCCAATTGTTTTCGCACATTTTTAGTCATAGTCTTATTAGCACTGAGTGCTCGCCGTTGCTTTTACTTACGATGACTTCTTACAATTAGCCGAACTGAAACGGCGATCCATTTGTTGCAAAATGGATTTTCGCGTGGGCAATGATTGAATGATTTCATTGGCTTTGTTATTGTATGATCCGAGCATTGCACGGTATTTCGTGTAAACTAATCGATTCAACTTCATATTTAAATTTAAATTGGTCGGTTTCGGCGGCTGCGGCGGCTTCTCCGACGACGATTTTGATTTGCTCGATGACATATTTGTTTTTGTTTTAGATTTTCCAAATTTATTTGACTGTCATTCAATGGCAACTAAATTTAAATATCGTTGACTGTGATTCATTCACTGACAAATTGCTTATTTTGTCTGAAAGCACTTCTTCACACGCTTTGTTTTCGTGTAAGCGCACGATCTTTATTGTAAAGCATCACATCAAATATCGGAATAAAAACAAACATTAGATTTGTATCGATTTGATGAAGAGTTGATTACGCCGCTGGAAAACTGAATGCACTCGCGGCCAGTCGAATAAAGACTGATGATAAAACCACAGTGAAGCTTCTAATATGTATTGATAAAACCACAACAGCAGTGTGCAGTTACACCTTAATCGAATTGACAGCGATGGTAGCGGGAATCGTGTAAAAGTACGTAAGAAAATACTGAGACCAAAACAAAACAAGTGCACGCAATCTTGCTATATAAGTGATCGGCTCTCTTTTGTAATGAGCCACACATAAATGCATGTTGTGTGTGCTGGTGCGCCGTGTGCGTTTACCAATTCCACGCGCATTTGGAAAATTAAATGAAATCATCAATTTTAATAAAGTAACATGAAAACATCGAGGAAAACAAAGGCAATTCGCATTCAAATGCGCACAAGAATTTATATAAATATCTTAAAAATGCCGTCAAGGTGCCATAAATCCATAGCGATTATCGTTCGCAATTGATTGTACAGTTGTTACAATTCGTTTTCTTCTGTAATCGGAGCATATCAAGTCATGCATAAATTACAAGTAAACAAAAATATTTATACAATTCGAAAAATACGCGTGATTCAGTTTCTATTGCAGATTCTCCATCTAGTTTGATTATTATTTTGCTTTGTTTTATTTCATCGAATTTTATCGAAAGTTGAAGAGAATGTTCAACAAAAAAAGGGCTACCCAAATGCTTCTCACAAAAGGAATTTTAATGAAACACAAACAAAAGGTGCGACTCAGAGCTGGTTTAAAGATTGATTTCTCTTAAGCAGGTTTTGAAATAGATTTAAATGAAATCGCACGGATTAATTGAGCTGATAACATTGTTGCTAATCTTATCTTCACGTGGGGTCTGTCGAAGAAAGCGTTTCGAAGACAGTTTATTGGAGTGAATGTCGCAAAAGATGAAAAAACTAAATATTTATGGTTTTTTTATATGCATTTTTAAGTCATCGAATTTTACGATCCAATTCGATCCAATCGTTTTATTACAATATCTTTTTCCTTTTTCGAATTTTGATAGTTCGAGAGGAATATCCGCTGATCATAACGAGTGTCAATCAACCGCAGACGGTTTGGGGGAGCGGCATTGCAGGGAAACAATTCACAAAAACCATACACATTTACACACCACACGCTCAGCAATCAGTCCAATTACATTTCACTGATTTCTATTTCATTTTTCTTGCAGCAAATGATTCTAATTAACATTAAAATATGTTGAACTCTCATGCTATGATTACGGCAAATCTCAAAATATTCCTGCATTTTTTCATACGATTATGTATTTATGCGGTTTTATTTTTGATTGATGGTGCATTTTTGTTTAGCTTCGATTTTCTTCCAATTTTAGACGATTCGCATGAATGTGCACATGATGAGTGAAAGCAAAATGCATCTTCAAAATTAACGCATGATGTGTGTTCAGTTCCTTATTGCATCTTTATCGAGCTGTCGCTATGATGATTCGTCTCGGCGGTGTAGCAACCAGAAATGCATTATGAATGCAGAGTAAATGCAAGTTTTTTCCGTTTTCAAGTTCAATGCACACCGTTCATGTTGAACATCAATGATGCGACACATGCATATGAAGTTAGCATTTTTACGAGTACTTTACGTCGATCTTCGGCGAGTTCGACCATTTTCCCCTCTCAACTGGAATAATAAAATGCTATTTATCATTGTCTGACTTTTGGATTTCTCTTTAATCGTGCATTTTCTTTTATCAAAAATAGAAATTTCCTTGCTCAAAATCGCCACTACTGAATCGCCAACATCAAATTCATATAGACGTGCAGCTGCGCACAGATATCATGCCTTCGTCGAAATTAGAAACGCGTCATTTGTTATTTATGTTTTGATCGGCGATCGGGCGACAATTTTCGCGCAATTCGAGGAAGTTGTTGCTTTCGAACACGGCACTCGCACGGAACCGGTTAATTATTGGTGATTAAGTTCATTGAATGACGATTCGTTTTCGCCTAAGAGAAGAGTGTAATGAAAATAAATGCGCCAAATGCAATTTGTATTTGTGAACATGAATTCGTTTTGAGCGGCTAATGATAACAGCTGACTCGAGGCTTGTTTGCGCTTGCAATTCATTTTGTCACGCATTAAGCGACGATGCTCGATGAACAATGCGATAACACATCTTACATGATAACCACCTAATCGCATATAAACAATTTTCTTTTTGACTTACGAGAAAGCATTTACTTAACCAATGCTCATCGATGGTACTTTGGTACATGTTTTTTCAAATTGCGATGAAAATAATCCTCATGATTTCAAATGACAATGGACTTTGGATTGTTTTGAATCTCAACAAAATAAAAAGAAATTTGTGTTCCTCTGCAATACACAGATACATGATGTGTAGACAAATAAATGATTTGTGAAGAATTGCAAAGGTCACGGAAACATGTGACAATGGTGGAATGGTCTTTCTCTTATCACATTGTTTATTTTACGTGTAACATTTCTATTGTCTCAATATTTTGAACATTGTCAAACATTTTTATGATGGCTGATAAACATGCGTTGACAAAAGTGTAATCTATCGATTGAAATTGATTTTCGAGTATATATTGCTCGAGTTCTAGCTTCAAAATCACAGTCATCTGAATCAAGTCAATCAGTAAAGAGGTCATCTTCCTCGGGAAAGGAAATATATTTATTGCTTGTGTCGTTAAGTAGGCCATATGTAGGCATATTTATAAGTTATTATGCCTTCATCGACCTATTTTGCAATACTGAGCAAATTTTCATCGCATTCAGAGCGGCTGTCATCGTATAAGGGCGTCATAGGAAAAGAGCGAAAGGACGAGAGCTATTCCTGGGTGCTGTTAAGTAGGCATTTGTAGGCGATTAACAAATAAAACACCTATTTTTGCTTACTTTTCAACAACCGGAACATATTTTCAACAACCAGTTTTAGCCAAATGCAATGATAAATCAACTATTATTTAAATGCTGAATTGATGAGAATCGAATAAATAAAAATATCGCAAAATCGAACTAACGCGAATAAAGTTATAGAAAAATCGTGCGCATGTGCTTTGGTTAACAATTGTCGAAGAAGATTCTGTTGAATATGAAATGTTGTTTTCCGTTCAGCTGTTTTTATTTAGTCTGCGAAGTGGATTGTCGTGAAAAAAATTGTTCTGAGCTGAACGCAGTGACGTTCGAGATCATGTTCAGGATGTGATCCAAATGTATGGCGTGATTGGAAAAAATTCCATTTAAATTATTCGGATGTGTTTATTTTTGTCATTTTTAACCGTCTCATATCCCTAGCATTAAAATTCAAAAGTGTTATTCAATGAAAATTGAGTGCATCTCACAGTCGAATTCATTCGAACTCGAAATCGGCATATGAAGTGGTTTGATTGCCCAAAGCGCAAGAACTTATTTTGCAAAAGTCGTAATAAAAAAAGCAGATGAAATGCCATGAATTAAACTGGTTTGATGAAAAATCATTTCAATCGTTTCATCATTCTCTTCTTTGCTCCCTTAGAGAAAATCACAATGCCGAAAGATGAAATTCGTGTACGACATGGCATACATCATTGAGCATGAATCACCCGCGAAAACGCACTGTCCGAACGATCACACCCAGCGCGAGGGAAAACGAATTTTCCGAATCTAATAATATCGAATCTAATTTTAGCGAAGATCTTTCGCTCAGCGCCTCTGAGTTTTTGTGATACGGTGTGAGTGATACATTCGAACAGTCGAAAAAAAATACAAATATAAATGATTTTTTTCGCATATTACTTGATGAATTTCGCCTTCATATTTTGTTGATGTGAGTGAAAAAGAATTTCACAAGTCGCAATTCGGGAAGCGTGCGCGCGCGCACGAGTAACAACCAATCCAAGGCAATTCAATAATAATTTAAAAATATCACTGATGATTTGGCTTAAAATCTTTCAATCGTGAAATGATCAGTTTTATTGGATTCGCATCATTCTGAGACGTCTCGATATCGCGCTTGACCACAACTTACCTTCCGTACATCTTTGAATTGCGATTCTTGTTCTGCTTCTTGAATGCTCACACTTCTAAAATGATGTAAAAATAATCTTAAATCGTTTCAAATTCTCAATATTGCAACACGTTTTATTGGATATATCCAGAACACGAGATATGAAAATCAAACACAATTCATCACTCCTTCAATTACAATTCACTCATATAATCGATTCGAACCGAAATAAATCATCCCTTTTAGAATAGTTCCGCAATTAAAAAAAAACTAAACACACATAAACACACACTTAAAATTATTCTTTTGGATTTATATCGTTATTGCGATCCACTGCCGCTCATCGACTTCACCTTATTTGTTTTTCTTACAAAATAAAAACAGCGACAACAATTCCAAAGACCTTTTTAAATTCAAAAATAAAACCAAAACCTGTGCTCTTGCGTGTTGTACCGCGTCTCGCAAATCAACTCACACTGAATTTTTGCATATGAAGAGACAACTCTCGAGCTTGCCGAAAAATAACCGTTTTATGAAATGAACACGTCGGCTACATTCGGCATGCATTGTTTCTCTCGACCGCGCACGCGTCCATCGCGTTTCACACGATCGCGACGATATTAAAAGGCCAAAACAACACTAATTATTGCAAAAATTCATAAGTGTCATAAGAATCACAAATTAACGTCAGCAATTTTACATGCACAAAGTCTAAAAACAGCCATGCTTATTCATCGGATAGCAAATATCAAAGACGACGGTAAAAAAACAACATAAAAATTCAAATATAAATTCAGAAAAACACAACCCACATGATTAACTCCATACTTAATTATTAAATTAGATTGCATGCTGTTGTTACTTGTTTACACTTATTTATTCATTTGTGTAACATGATACTCAGGCTGACAAGCGAAACAAACGGTGGCAAAGCACAAAAACCAACTAAAGCTTACGTTCGAACTGTTCGCGATAGAGAAAATATTTTGAAACGTTTTCTATTTCGAAGCCATTCAACGTTAATTTTTCGAATCGAAACCTAGCAAATTATTTTGTCTATGAAATTAGCTTCCGATTGAATAAAACCAATTGAGCCTGACTAATCATTTTTTTATTGTTTTACGTTGGTCGAGTTGCATTGAGAATAAACAAATTGTTTTGACTCGACATGAAACGTATTTTTATACGTATAATACAATATATTAAAAAATCAATCTTAAATGATGATCTCTCCCACACCTTCGGCTGGTCCACATTTATTTGACATTTTTTATAATCACAACAGATTTTCCACTGATTGATATGAGATTTCAGCGTTGCAAATGTTTCATTTTAAAACAAACGCAAAATATAACGGCTATAATAAATCATTTATGCGCTTTTTATGCAGAATTCTATCTGGTGAAGAAAGATCGTGTGATTCAACTGTCACTTTTCATTGAACATATGAAAATATCAAAATATATTCAGCGAAGCTTTTTTAGATACTATCTAGAATGATCCAGTGTCTCAAATAAAGTGTTGGTTAATATTGTCGATTCTGCTCTATTTATCTTTCAGAGGATTAACATGAAGTGAATATAAATGCGTATGAGACGAAGGGAAGAACACTTAAATTCAGATTAGATAGAGAAAATACTGAAGTTTGGAACTATTGACAAAATATTGTACCCAAAAAAAATTGGAAATAATTGTGAAACAAAAGCCATATGTAATTGCAATGTGAATCATTACCATTTTTATTTTTTTGTCTACTCGCTTCCTTCTGTATTAGACATTGAACTATGAATTCTCACAGATAGATGTATGGATAAATGTTAGGATTTCCAAGTGGAAATCCGCCTTTTGCGAAACGACTCACTTTAAATTCATGATGAATTTCAATAGATAATTCCAGTTTCGATTGCATCCTGAGGTTATTATTAGACAGTCTGTGAGTAGTACGTATTGCATTTGTGGCAGTACTCCAATCACCTTGTCTTTGTGTATAAGTGGATGGGTATAATGTTCCTCTAATATGGAATCTACCCGAATGTTTGACGAAGTTTTTTATGCATGTTACATGTGCTTCCATAACTTCATTCGGATTGAGAACACTTTTCCAAAAATCGATTTCCTAATAGTTTGACTGTGACCTGTGCAGGTGAAAAGGAAATGTCTTAAACTCTCTGCAGCTCTGCCACAGTGGTCGCAGTCTGGATCATCTCTGATTCCAATTCTTTGTAGGTGTTCGTTCAACCTAATATGGCCAGTGATGATTGAGATTGTTAAGCTCATATCCATCTTGTCGGAGGTGAGAAATTTAATTGTGAAACTCTTTTTCGGTGTTTCGACAAACTCTTAAGTGTGAGAACAGGTGTTGGCAGTTTGCCATTTCTCTCTCATACATTTATCGACCCAAGAATTGCAGCATACTTGGAATTTCCTTTCTTTCCACCCGAGGAAAGGTTCTGGGCCTAGTGTAGGGCTCAAGGCTCCTCCCTTGGCAAGCAAATCGGCTCTGCAATTTCCTTCACAATTGGAGTACCTTTATATTAAATTAATGTCTCTGTTCTGCCTCAGGATGGTTAGTTCTTGGATGCAGTCCATTGCTAGCTTTGATTCAATTTTATAGCTGCTAAAGGCTTTTAGAGCTCCTAGGCTATCGCTATAAATTTCAATCGAGGAGTTGCCGGCATTTTCAGACGGTATCTCATTCTCTTCTCACGAATACTTTTAGCGCAAAGATTAAATTCTCTAATAAAAATTTGAAATGAGTCTAACGGCCAATTTCTAGATTAATTTTCGCAAATTTTAATAAATAATTTAATAATTAATAATTTTAATAATTTATTTGAAAATATGTTCAATCAACATTCGTGCAAAACCCACAAGGTATTTTATTGATCTTTTTGCAGCAATGTAAATCATTAGCAATATTATCAGCTAATTTACGACAACAAACATGCGTGAATAAGCATTAAATAAAAAATTGAATAATTTTTTGATTTCATCCAAGCGGACGATGCTTTGTATCTTCTCTAATGTAAAGGGGTAGTGAATGTCGTTGGACCGCGCCATCTCTACCTAAACGATTGTACTAAACGCTTCAACATTTCACACCTTTCCGCCTTCCCCTTCTTCAAACAGCGAGTTTGACAGGCTCCGCATCTTTGCTGTCATTGTTTGAAGAAGGGGAAAAAGTGTTTACCATCCCTAGACGAATGGTACAGAGGGCGCTGCTGTCAAGCTAAGTGTCAAAATTCAATTTTGTATCGTCCGCTTGATTTCATCATAATTCATGCCATGCATCAAATGTTGGTCAGAGATTTGAGATCATGAGAATCGGTCGAATAAGTGGCATTCAGAAGGTTAGACACAGCTTCTAGTATAGCTATTACGGTTTGTCCGTAATTTTTTATTTTCCATATTTTGTGCTTAGTTGGACAGACAGATCTCTGATAACCTATGTGCGGGAAACTAACCAAAAACTGTAGTTGTCATTGAATATCAGAAAATACGTGCGTTCACATTGCGAAATAAATGTTCAATCACACCAGACGCATCGGACGAACATGTAAGACAAAAACCGATGCGAACCAACGCGAGCGCTCTCGAACTCATTTCAGCAGAAAAGAACAAAGCTAATCCTTATGCCTAATCCCTGACATCTCAGATGTACTGATTGATGCTTAGGAACTAACACCAATTCACACGCGCAAACTTTATTCAAACTGTCAAAACATCTTAAAAAACTAAATTGCATTTCACAATCTGTGCGAAATATATTATTCCACATTTAGCAACTAGTCACATCTGTTTATATTTTCAGTTTCAAATATTCAAATCAAAATTTGCTCATTGCTGAGCATTCTTGTGCGTACAAATGAACCATAATGTTCGGGCAATTCGGTATTTACGACTACAAATGAGATAAAACTGTCGACAAATTATTGGCACTCTGAGTTTGATTTGACTTGATTTGAACTGACAGATCTGATAGTTACATAATGCGAGTCCGGTATAGAATGCTGCTGAAATGAATAATGTCTTTGGCTGATCAAAATAAATGGACTTTCACTGGTGCGCGAATGCCCATTCAACACATGAGTGAGTAAAACAATGGAAGCGTGAGATTGTGCTGTTATGTTTTGTTCCGACGCATTCGCAGTTACCGAATGCCATTACATGGTATCTTCATCAGTGTCCGCAACTGAAGCTGCTGTTTGCGTTTCACTGGACAAAATTGGCTATTTATGATTTTGAACCAGCAAGTTAGATAATGCATCAGAGAGACAGAAGGAGAAAAAGAGATATCGGAGGTGAAAAGCGCAATGGAACATCACAAAAGAATTATAATATTTCAATGCATTTGAGAATACAAATTGCCGAACATTAGTTGATTTTTTACGATCGGCAAAATTTAATTGAATAACAATTATTGGGTCATTGGATGTAGTGAGCATATCAATCTGGGCTCCCATCAAGCGCAGCAAAACGCTGCACGAACTGCAACTTTTGGTTGACGTAAGCAATTTTCGGTAAGTTCATTCACGTTCCGGCTCATTGAAATGCCTTTGATAGTAATTCGTCAATTACTTTCGTGTAAGAAAAATAAATAGTCTTGTTACAAGTCGTTGAAAAATTTATTGAAGTAGCCAAACCAATCGACAATACCGACGGAGAATTAAACGAGCTGCAAAAAGAAAACTGTGAAGAAGTCAACAGTAAAACACGCTTCACATTAAACAATCTGGAAATGCTTCGGTTGGTCAAATTGCTGTAAGTCAAATGCAATTTTAACAAGCGTTGAACCGTATTGAAACTGACAGTTGCCACACTATTACAGCTAAGCATGCTTTACGAGTAGACTCATGTTCCGTCGCCTCTATGTTCGTCTCTCGACTATTTCAGAATATTTGAAAATAATAAACATTTAACCGGAGGTGAAAAACAACAACAAATTGTTTCCTTTGTCTTTTTTTTTGTCTGTGTGTGTGTGTGCTTCCATGTTTTCGGCGTGCGCTTCTTACTTTCAAAGACGAAAGATAAACACGGAGAATGCGCAAAAGCGACAATCCGAATGAATAGGCCAGATCAAAAATGCATTCAGTTGTTTTGATTTTTCACTTGTGTTTTCTTCATTTTCCAATAATTTCGACTTGTTTAAATGCGTTTTGTTGTGTTGCTGCACGTTTGCTTCCCTCTCGTTTGGCAGCGAGTGATCTTTTAATGGATAAGTGCATGTCATTGTGATCTCTCACAACGAACGAATACGATGGCCAAAATGTTAATCGCCGCCGCCGCCGATACCTGCATGCCTAAGTATATAACATCGAATCATATTGTTTTCGGTTGTCTCTGTTCGAGCAGCATCTAACAATGCACAATGATGCATCGTTCGTCTTTGCAGTGGCACGGTATGCACCAAGCATATGGCTAGAGATAAAGGCCTGGCCAAAGTGTGAATGGAAGAGAGTTAAGCACAATGCGCACGCGAGAGCGAATGAGCCAAAGCGACAACGAACACATGTTACTCGCAGCAAAAGACAAACGCAAGAGAAAAAGGTGAAGAAAATACGATCCGTGTGCATGTGCCAGCAGCAGCAGCAACGGCTCGAGCTACAGAGCAAACGAAGAAGAAATGGGTCAATAGGTATAAAGTAATATAGTCGAGAGTTGTCTTTTTATTATGGTCTTGTGCATCGTTCACTTCGGACGTGCGTACATTTTTGTGTCAATATTAAGTGGAAATAATCATTGGAACCACGTGAACTTAATAAAATCCTCTACGCACGGTTGCTCTTTGGATTTTTCAGTGTATACAGTGTGCTCAAGAGATAAAAGTAATTTTGCTTTCATCGAACGTATTCGAACTATTTGAATCATCCAATTACTTCAATTTCCAACGGAACTGAACACTGGCTCTCGCTGATTGTTTCAAAAATTGTAACGAAAAAAAAACTAAACAGACAAAAAGCGCATCAAATCACAAAGAGATAGATGCTATTTGAAATCCAATTTGTTAAGATGGTGCCAAAAATGATTGAGACATAGTGGGCAGTTTTTGTTTTCAGTGATCACATTTTTGCCGACCAATTGCAATTGATGTGACAATTTACGCACTTATGTTTGCTTAATAAAAAAACCAGCAACTCATCTTTTCTGACGCAACTAAATCGAATTTTGTGTTATGCATGGTAATGCTCAAGTTTTCAAATTTAATTGATTTTGCCAAAACAGTGCGCTTGCAACATTCACGTCAACTGTAAACCTGAACAACAGAATTAAACTATTTTTGGTGACTTCATCTCGAATAAAATTTGAAATTAATCAGTTCGTTTTTGTTCGTCACATCGAAAATACGTTTGCAAAGAATTTCTGGTGCCTTTTTGGAAATCGGGTTCCAAAAAAAACAACGAGTGCTCAGCGTTGCAAATAAAAATTGATCGAAAGCAATAGATTAAACTGACGCATTTCAAACTGACTCAGTGATTGATTTTTTTTTTCGGTTTGTTTCACTTTCGGTCGTTCCACCGCTGATTCATTGATTGAAGTGGGTTTTCTCATTGGATTATCGAATCTATAATAATTTATGAAGAGAGCCTGTGCTGCAACTATGTAATTACCGAGGCCATCACATTCAACATTTAATTTGAGAGTTTTTTGAACAAATAAACAACTTCTGGAACTAAACGGCTCGTCTAGTTCTTTTCAACGGAAATCATGTTGGTAAGTGCATATTTGCGGGTCTACCTTTTTTATATTCACCCAATTAATGTGCATCAATCCATTTTTATAATTTCATTTCTCTCTTCTCCTCTTGTCTATGATCTTTGCTGCTTGTATTTATTGATCGTGGCGATTATTTTTTTTCATCTGACCATGCACTTCGTTGGTGTTCTATCGAATGCATGTCGCCAATATATCATCTATGTAATTTCTCTTTCGGCTTTCTAGTTATGCCCACACCGACTCAAAAAAACCAAACTCATTCTCACCGAATCAGATAAGCCACCTGCTTAGTACGCATTTTTTTTTTTTTTTGAATTCGGATGACTTCGATCGAAAAAAGCACTAAAACTTTTTAACGATCTCTTCAGTATTGATTGTTTGTGGGCTGCTCATTTCAATTGATCTTGTGAAATGCTTTTGTAAAATACGCTCGTGAAGAGACTCTCTAATTATTTTTCTCTTGAATGCACTGGCTGCAGCTAGCCTTTGACCAAATACTTGACGGCTTTCCAAAGAGTCTGAGAAATATAAACTATCTTCGGGAAACAAAAAATGAAATTAGTCTTAGGAAAATTGATTACGGTGTTCGGATGAGTTAATAGACCCCCGCAATGAAATCCATTAGTAGATTATTTCCATCGAAAGCATTCCGGCTGCAGTTCCAAGTAAGAAAGAATTCAAGCTGTTAGACATCATCGCAGGCCGGCTAATAACACTCGAACATGACTCTGGTAGTTTATTATATTGATTTTTTTCTTTCATTTTTCGACCGACTTCATTTCCGATCGGCTATTTCGAAGGTTAAAACATTTTTATGGCTCAATAAGAACCATATATAATAATGAAAGTTTTAATTGTTTCTTTCCAAATAGTACGTTCGGCTTTTCCTCGTTCTTTCATCTCATCTTTCTTTCATTTCTTCTCTTTCGTCAGTTATTTCATTCCGAAAAATTTCCTTCCGAAATGCAAGTATTTTCTTTGTCTTCAATTTACTGTGATCTTAAAAAAGGTCATTTCATCAAAAATAATTATTCTTGATGAATGTAAGAATTCAATTTTATCAATTTTATGGTGAAAACTAGAACTCGAAGAGAATACGATGAAAATAGATCGAATAGTAATACCAATAAAACACTTTCAATTCACTTTTCATTATCGCAATAGCTCATGATTATGTTGATTTTGCTGCTGTGTGCATTGGGTAAAAGTTGGGAGAGAAGCTCGTCATATGTTTACCGTTTATACTTTGAAATCGAAAGAAAAATTTCTCATCGAACTCGTTTAAAAGCGCATTATGGCTACCAATGGATCGATTGGACAACTACCGGCACAAGTGTATGCAAACCATAATTATACCTGTATGATGCAAATATACAGATAAACTTGATCTCCATTTGTCGGGCAATTTACACATTTTCAAAGTCATATTCACTCTCCTTTGCATTGCGCACTTTATGCGATCTCGAGTTGCACGCGCACATTTTTCTATAAAAATCATCCATAAATTGGAATTGAGAAAAAGCGAAAAGACACTGTAGCATGCAGTCACAATGATAATGGCCAATACAGAAACCATTAAGCAAAGCAGCTAGCAATATTTGTTTGCGATGGCCGCTATTATTGGTGATTCTCGGCGTAGCCAGCGTATAATTAATATCCATTATTCATACCGCTGTTTATGCAGCAGCATCGGCATTGGATTCGGCGAGACAGATATAGTTGTTGTTGTTTTTCATCGTTAAATACTTACTTCGTATGTATAAAAACCATTTTCATATTTTTTTCTGAAAACGGAATCAAAGCTAAGTGATATGCAGTGTAGTGATTCATCGATAAAATGTATTGAAAGATTCGCACAGAAAAATATCCAAAAACTGAATCTAGTGCATCGTCGAACGGTCAGCATCGTCGTTTTACTCGAAAGAAACATCGTAGAAACGCAGCAAAGCCACAAAACCGGCTCCACAATGAAATGTGAAAATCGCTCGGTCATTTGATTAATTCGACAAGATTGTATGAACATTATATTAAATTATAATAAATGCAATATACTCACAATATCTGTTTAGTTAGGGGCACATTTGTGGCCACAAGAATTCCAAAATTCGTAGTTGCAGTTGCGGCTAAAGCAGCAGATATGAATGAATGATTTGAGTGAATCGAGAAAACGACAATTTTAATACAATTGGTCGGCGGATTTAGACATTAACATGCCACTGTTGTTGAATGCTTGACTGACAGTCAGTACCGTTTTTGTGCAAACCTGCCAAATTAAAATGTGAAATGCTCTTTTTTTAATGTTTTTTATTCATTCTCTGTCCGTTGCTTTTACTGACTAATTAATTGGAGGTTTGGTGAAAAATGCTTCTTTTCGACACGAATTCTTTGAAGTGACACTCGTGCACGCCTTGTGAAATGCAAATGCATCACCGCTAAAACAATGAGATATCAAACATAACTGTAATTGAAAAGGGAAGAGTTGAACGGTGAATTTAAATATACGGAAATGAGCTCACAATTGCCAATTATGATTCGGAATCAACGCACCGATGATGTGGACGGTGTAATTTCTCTATGTCATCACATCAGCTTTCGCATGCGGCCACTTCATTTCACTTTTATTTGCAAAACATCTTGTATTTTATTTACCCACGAGTATTTAGTTTAAAATTAACGCCACATACGCAAATCAAATCACCGATTCTCCAAACTCTCTGAGCCTATTGATTGAGAGCTAAACAGAATAACAACAACATTCCAAACAATAACAAACGCAAAAATAAAACGAAAGCAAATAAACAGATTGAGCTCTCGAAACGGACGCCAACTTATTATTATCGAAACATATGTGAATAGAAATCGAACATGAAAACCAAACATAAATGAGCTGTTTCTACATTTTATATTTCATTCTCTTGAATTTTGGTAGAACAAAAACATCGACGATATGCTCATTCATAATCGCTTTGATGTCGAGTTTGAAAGAAAAAACACGAAATGAAATGGCAGAAATCCAAAAAAGCCAAAAAAAAATTCAAACGTCATGCTCTTCATGTGCCTTCTTAGGTCAGGTATTATGATTTTTCAAATCAGACGATTCAAATCGTTTGACGAAAATTGTAGCTTCGATGAGAAATTTCCATTCAAAAGTCAAACAATTCGTATCTAATTGCCGTATCTTTTGTGGGGGCCATTTTTTCTCCGCCTCTTAGATGATCTTTTTTCTCCCGAATTTGCTGTAAAAAAAATTCGCACGTAATTTTAAAATGGATACAAAAGTTGTGCAGATAATTAAATCAAAGTACATGCATCGGTGAGCGCCTCTTACTTCATCGCCATAATCGTGCTCGTTCGATGGTTTCGAAAACGAAACTTGATAGGAACTATTTTTTGATGGATTACCTCAGCAACGCTCGTGCTTTTCAACTTTGTTACGTTCGTCTGCTAGATTTTTTTGCCAGCTCCATTGAAAACGAACGTTCTTTTTTGCCCAAAATTGGTCAATTTCATTTTTCACACATTTGTGTTGATCTTGAATTTCACTATTTGTACAAATAATGTGTCGCGTCGCTTTGGTAAACTGCCGCTCATCAGGTGCGAGAGAAATTTTTCTGCTTCGTTAACATCTCGTTCATATGCAATTGCAGCGAACAGAAAACCAAACTTAAAAAAAATGGGCTATAAAATATTGCGAAAATGTTCATTTAATTGCAAATCAATCATAAAAGTCGAATAAAATTATAGTTTATGCACGAGGTGGCTGTGACAAGCCCAATGAAAATGCTTCTTCGAGCAATTAAAAAAATGATCGGATAAAATCTGAATAAAATATTCATATTTTAATGAGATTTTTGCCTTATAATTAAACGATGTTTGCTTTTTTATTTCAAAAGGTGTCTGGCATTTACTGCGTCGTGTATTTCGCCACTAACATTAGTTTCAAACATCATCTCTACGTCATCCGAGCGTGTTTTTTTGTCCTGCTTTTCATTAGCGAATTTTCCATTTCGGCTCATTTTCTTTTTTTTATTCGCATCGAATTAATATTGGCTTCAGTTTATTCAACTTCGCGAGATGATTGAGCAATCAGTGACTGATGCTCTCTTCCCAATTGATCCTCACGTTTTCGCATGTGAACAGTATACAGCAATTTGTAAATATCATCATTAAATGAGAAATCTGAACATTTCTATTTTTTGCTTGTGATCATTCGATTTGACATTTGAAAATAAAAAACGAAAAATCGAAATTGAAATATACGTGAAAAAAAGAATAGTTTCATTTACTGTTCGACGCCGATGAGGAATAAAATATATAATATTCGAATGTGATTTTTGGTGTGGCTGATTCGGCTCCGGGCAATTTTTTCTGTCGTTTTGCCATTGCTTGAAATGAGGCAGAGAAATTCCACATACTGTATGATCATAATATGTGTATTTTGTGACGGCACGAATTCAATTTCACTTGTTTCGTGAGTGATTCACATCCGTTAAAGGTTTGGCTCATCGGTTTTACTCAAAATCATGAACAAAACACAAATATTGACGTTTGCTGATAAAAATATCGTCGCGACTCGGATTCGAAATTCGCTGGAAACATGCGGCGATATGCACATTTTGCGCCAGAACAATTAACCGAACGGTCAAGTACTTCTGAATATGCAAACGCACGTCGTGCTTTGAGTTTCACTACAGTCGCAATTCCATCGTTATTCTTCCGAGCAAAAGGAAAAAAAAAAACATTTATATTTCCATATTTGCAGTGTATTCCAAATGTGTGAAATGTTTTATCAAGATAGTTCCCAAATAAATATCTTAACTCCTGCCAAAAGGATCAAATTTTCGAACCTTAGATAAAATAAGATATTATATATTTATCGCTAGAGAATCATGATCATTCTAAATGTAACAGCATCTATAGAAAATGCCAGCCAATTAAAAACTTTCAACGTGCTTTTTGAATGAAATTATCAACGAGAAATATTTTAACTTTCGTGCATTTATAATAATTAAAAAATGACTCAAAATTGATGCAATTTTATATAAAACGTGCTACAGTGCATTAGTCATTCATGTTAATCATAGCGTTTCAATTTTATTAATCTTAAATTTAAGTGATTCAAAATTGAATTTAAGTAATTTTAATGTTTCGGAAACAGCTTGGGTTTATGTGGCTCAAGCGACGAGAGCATCCTCAGCTTGGAAGGGCATATCAATCTAATTTAACACTTCAAATTGGAACAGCAAATTTAAAAATTAGTTTTATTGTCGCACTATTAAAGTTAGTTCATTAATTGAGTCACTTTAATCATAATCTGTTATCAACGATTTACATGCTCAACCGAACAGTCTCACAAGCTGGAACATTTTGATATGGATCATGATTAAAATTCTGACGAATGATGTATGTATATAATATATGGACTAACAATAATAACGGTCATCTGCAAGGAATACAAAGCGATAGCGATAGTTATAATATTTCCGAAATATCACTATTTTGCATTAAAGCACATAACTTTACTGACAAATTTTACTGGCAATATTTCACCAGACATTTTGAGATCTTAAAACCGACGAAATTCAGGGAATGAATATGTCGGTTTTATTTTATTTCTCAAATATTTCTAATAAAATTCGTGATGGACATGTGTGCGTTGGCCAAGATGAAACAATTATCTGAATCTATTTGATATCTTACTTCAATTGATTCATGATTCAAAAAACGAAACTAATCGTATGTACTTCATCCATAAAATTATCTCAAAAATTAAGAAAGAATTTTGTAGAAATTTTAGACAGGATGAGATAAATTTCATTTTTGAAACATTTGTCTAGATAAGATACATGATATTTTTTTGACGCCGACAACACTGCATACCGGATCAATTCAATAGAGAGTTAAAAAAATGTAGTCAAGGCGAATCGCGACACAAGATGCAAAAAAAAGTGAAAAGGCAATCAGTCGATCGCGGAGCAGCGGTAGCAGCGAAGAATACAAAGCTAAGAAATCTAATTTAATAATGTCAATAAGTGTAGCACAAACAGAAAAGGAAAAGCTGAAGGTTGACTATTGCATGTGCGACCGAATGCAGGTGATAAAAAAAGCGAGTAGAAAAATCAAATGCACTGCAAATAGTGAGCTCGCACAAAGAAACAGCTTGCTGAGTGTGTGCATTTTTTCTTATTTCACAGATTCTTTTGCTCGTCTTAGTTTTGTCGTGCACACAATTTAACAACTTTCATTCATGGGCCAAGTGTGTGTTGGATTGAGCGCGCGCACTTGCGTTCATGTTCACAGTCTCTCAATACTGCTCTCTATGTGTCTGATGAATTGCACTGAATGCATAATGAAGTGAGAAACAGAAAAAGCATACACACATCCAACTTATTAATTTTATTAAATTTGTTTAGTTTTCTTTTGCGCTCTCATTGAATGCTGTTCATCTAATTCTCCTCCGTCAAACAATATCAACTAGAAATCTACTACATTTAATTTTTACTTTATATTTATTTGATTAGAGTTGCAGAAAAACAATGAACGATTTCAATAAAAAGAAACACGCATTAGAGCGAAAAGAAGAACTGCAACGCGGTAGAAACAATTAAAGCGATGCAAGAAGACAGAGAGAACCAAAGAGTGTATGAAACGTAAAAAAGAAAAGGAACTGATGCATAACGGTAGCAAAAGCGTCAATATGTGTATCAACGTACTGCTCACAAGACCCAACGCATTATTTTAAAGAAAAAATACATTGAATACTCTTGTTTGTATGGCGAAAATCACACGATGTTTTCACTTATCCGATATCATTTCTCTAAAAAGACTCATTTCTCTCCGTCTGACTTTTTCTCGTTGCACCGAATATATGACTTTTCGCATTGTTGTGCCCTCGCTGCCATCACATTTAATGCTGGAAACGCGCGCGCGCACAGCACGCGCACCACCCAAGTCAACCATCACACCCAGAAATAGAAAACAACACGCATATTAATTGATCCATACATCCAATTTAAATAAAGAACACCACATTTCACTGCCTGAATAATGCTGGCTCGATCGCATATATGTTTAGGTCGTTCCCATTCAATGAATTAGAAAAACTCGGATCAACTGAAAGCACTCGCACATTCATCATAATTATCACGCTTTTCGATTGTTGCCAAAGAGAAAAAGAATTTAATTAATCAATTCGAATTTACATCATTCGCATTTAATTATTGGCAATCAACATATGCACACAGTACAAATGTCTTATATTCGCGCTTGCCATTTCACTGTGAGTCTTTGCAATCATGACGATTAAAGGTTTGCCATAGAGCAACACCCTTTTCGATATGTTTCAAATGTCAACACAAGCTACATCTTGTTCATTTATTATTTTGAAATGAAATTAGCAATGACAACATGTTGCGCTGATGCCAAGACAAAAAAAAACAACAAGGTTTTCCATCAATATTTTGTGCATCAATCACAAAAATAAAACAATGGCAACAATCAAAATTACCTTTGGAGAGAAACAAAAAGAAACGAGCACTCGCCCTGAAGTCAAGCGTTCAAATCAATTTCGTTTTCATAATTCATTGATTGCACTGTTTCCATCGTGGAAATGAACAGGCATTCGTAATTCGTTACGCGTTTCATCGACACCGTTTCGCTGACAAGAGAAGATTTAGGAGTGTCAATTGATAACAATGTAACATAAAAATTGGCCTTTTCGACAAAAATGTTCGAGGCCTCAATTTTCTTCTTCTTTCTTTCGAAACAAACAAGAAATATGAATTAAAGAGCAATATCACCGTTTTATGGGTACAAGCAATTTGGCGTTAGTACAAATTTTGCGATTATGTAAACGTTTATTAGGATGTGCAATCTTGACTACATGCTTTGCATCTCTAATTTTAATCACGTTTGATATGATCATACTTCACCTGAATAAATGGAAATGCAGATGAAAAAACCCACCCACCCAAAAACACATTTGCCGTTTCCATAAATTGCACGCCATTGTTCATCGGTGGCGGCGGAATTTTCGCACAGAAACCTACCGGCGAAAACAAAAGAGAATCCGAATCATTCCGCACTCTCGCATGTGAACTGTTTTGCTAGTGGAGCCTTCGATAGCACGCATCGCAACAAATTCAACTATCACCAAAACGAAGAGTAAATAATTACATATTTCGAATACAATTTCATGCGTTTTTGCAGAATAATGGCAAATGATCTGTTATGTATGTGTTGGAAAGATCGCATCTTTGTCAATTCGGCGCCAATCGAACCAAAACATATGTTCCATTCAATGTGTTCAATTGATTGCTCATACCCTGCAATTTGATCGAACGATTATCCAATAGAAAATCAATCAGTAATATAATCCATGGATTTGTTCATTTCTCATTCTTCTCTCTGCTTTGAAGATCGCATCACTCTTTGAATTTCACTGAAAATAAGCAGATTCCATTGAAATCAATGTTTCAGTGAAACCGATCTTCAGAAGTGTTACCTTTAAATCAACTAGGGTGCCAATTAATTTTCGACAATCATCTTATTTATGGTGTTTATCGAATTTCATCACACACTTTCGCTTTCGATTGAGCTACCAAAAATCCACATTAATCGACAATGTGTTTGTTTCGTCGTAAAAATGTTGGGGTAACACATTAAAGAAGCCAACATCCGCTGATAAACCGCATACTTTTGGATTTCGCTAAAACGCCCACAGCCATGTTCCGACTATGCAAGCCTAAGCTGCGTCGTTCACAACAAATTAATCGCTCGTGTGCTGTGCCGTACAATGCATGTCTTTGCTGAAACTATCGTTAGGGATTTGCCCGCTAATCACACACTGCATATGCGCCTCTATATTTCAATTGATATAATTAGCATGTAGAGCATTTCAGTGGATAAGTCGTGCAGCTTCTTTTCAAAACATCATCAAATGAGTAAATGAGTTTGATGCGAATTGTATGCTGTTCGATCGCCTTCAACACGGTGGCATTTCGTATATATGCATATCAATCACTTTTGCTGCTAGTTGTTTTTATGACTAATTCGAATGTTAAATAGTTCATGCACTTCTGTAGAAAGTAAAACTAAAATTAACCAGAATCAAATACGCAATAGGATCGATCAACACGTTTCATATGATGGGTTCAGGTGAAATTTGTCCATAGACTCCGTCGATTGAACTGCAGCAGTTTTGTTGGCGCATATTTTCAACGCTGGAATTATACGGCTCATAAATTGAATGTAATATAAATTTCGCCTGAAGAACGAATACAATTTTAGTTTAAAACTCCCTGGGCGACTCGAAGTTAAGCCAGAAAAAATCAGCATGTAATCAATCACGATACAATTTATCTTGCATGTCGTGTCTCTTTGTTAGCAAGTGATTCCAAAATTTTCTCTGCACGTTTTTTCGATCGTTTTTGCATCATTTAAATAAATCAGGACGTTTTAAAATACTTGCTAATTGAATATTTAACCGCGATGCGACATTGAAACCAAAGCCAAAAGTACGCGAATTGTCGGAAAATTTATGTGCAATTGTAGTCAGCCACAATCACATGCTATACACTGGGATATGACAAATCGATGAAATCTCACTGTGTGTACATTGTACACGACCATTTCATTGCTTCATTCTTAGAAGATACATGTCTCAATTCCACAATTTCTTGCGGTTCGATTGTCATGCAACGAAAATAGTGAACACTCACATTTTTTTTTTTTCATTTCTACTTAACTAGGCGAAGATGAACATGTCTAAAATGTCATCTCCGTTTCTTGTTAAATTATGATTTTCTTTTTCTCATTGTTTCGGAATTGGAATTCATCTATATCATATATCTCGGCATCTCTTTCACACACGCGTACAATGGTGCAGCGCACAATTGTAGAAAAAGTGTGATAAACTTGTTCAAGTGCTCATTGGTATCGTTCGTGCGATGCTTGACACATATAAATTCGAGAAATATTTCCTAACACTCAGAATTTTGATAGCGGTGGCATATAATCAGGCGCCGAAATGAAATAGTTGACATTTTTAATTTTTAAAGTGGATTGATCAAACAAATCATGTCATCGGTTATGTAAAGAGAACGAATGGACCATTCAACTGGATTGCATGAATCATATTACAATCGCTTGATTAATGTGCAAAGAACAACAACAAAAATTGATGTAATTTTACTTCGCCCGTATAATTTTGAATGAATTTTGTCATGCTTAGTTTACATATTATATTTTTTTCTGTACATTAAATCAACAAGAAGAACCTGATTCTATGACATTTTTTCTGCTTTCTTTTTGTTTCAATGACACAACTTTATCGAATTAAATTCTCGAAAAACAAGCGACACGTACTAGATTTCATTTTTTGATAAATCCGTACGACAAGAATTAAGACGCACACATTTCGCGGTTACTTGGTTAATAGCTCTGAGATATGTGTCAGTGAGAGAGAAAGAGATTGGTTGGCCAATTTTCAAGATAAATTTCAATGCAAACAGGAACCTAGATCATTCCGAATCTACAATGCAATAATATGCACGCAACATTTATCTCTTTATCTATGCGTATTAAGTCTCTTGTGTAACGAGATAGTTTCCACTGCGAATCACGCATTATACTTCAAGTTTGTTCAAACTTCCTTATAAATTTCACAGATTTCTTTTTCTTTTTATTTTCATTCAAAACCAATCACTTCTCATTTGATGTAAAGCAGCACGGTATTTTCGACATTTCTTCGTGCAATGTTTGATGTTTTCATCCAAACAAATAAAAACAACCTTTAAACAGTTTGACTCTTCTTTTGGCGGTAAAGATGAAGAAAAAAACCACTCAAAATCGAACCAAACGAGAGGAGGCCGTCACAATAGCAAAAGCATCAAAAACAAAAACACACTCAAAAGACAATCCAAAAACGGCTGCGAATGAATGAATGAAATGCTAATTTATTACTTACGTTGAATGACCATGACCACGGCACACTACGATTCCGAACGAAAGAGAATCTGTTTCTTTCTCGTTTCTCGCGGGTTCGAATGTTATATTGTAATCGAATTTTTATTGTACTCAATTTGCGCATTTACTCCAAACGATATGAGCCAAGTGCGACACAGCAGCAGTCAGCCACACACCGAGAGCGCAACAAAAAAGTGTGTGCGTGGAAAAGAAATCCACGGATGCATGAAAAAGAGTGAAATAGTCAGAAAAAAGTGCGAATCAAAGGAGAAAATCACGCTTAGTTTGCAGAATATAGCAACTGCAAATGGACAGGTGGGTAACGAGTATTTGTGTGCGCATGAACGCAATAGTTTCGTGTACATCTTGCGAATCTGCTGCTATAGCAGCGGCTGGTGTGAGCGACCACACATCAAAACGATCATCTCATTATTATTAGTGTGCCGTAAATGAGTATAATATTTGATTCCATATAACACTCTTAACGCTTTTATTATTTGCCCGTGAGAATTTTGGTTCCCATCATTTCATCCAGCCATTTCTCGGATTTCAATTGAAATAGAAAACGGTTCTTCTTCTTTTCCATCAACGTGTGCATGAGCCAAGTGATTCTTTTTCAATTTACCATCGCACTCTTGAGTGAGTACTTGAGTCTACCAACGATGTACGCAAACCCAACACATTATTGCTTGTGATCTATTGTTGATCGCTTCCAATTTGAAATTTCATTTTTGAGTTCCGAACTCTCACTGTGCGTATGCGCGCGCGCGATAGAATCATTTACGTGTATTTATCAAATAGAATTTTGGCGCTGAATTCGTGTTCATTTATCTGTGTGTCATCGCCTTGAAAATCGACACATTTTTCCCTGCCTCCAGATTTCCGAAATTCTCATTAAGCTTTATCGAATTACATGATCATATCACAAATAAATACATTTTTAAACACACAAAAAGATCACCTGATAATTCGCGAATTTTGTCAGAGAGTGTGATAAAATGTGTCGCAGTCACTCCCCTTCAAATATTGAGGAAGAAACAGTAAAAATCCGACTAATTTAATTTAATATGTAACTGGATCAGTGAAATTTCAGTGTTCATTTTTCTTTCGAACGCATTCTTGGGAGTTTGAAAGAAGAGAGAAACGATTTATTCACATCGCACAAACGAGATGAAAATCGACGATGAAAAGAAATGCTTAAAAAAAAGTCTCACTAGTTTCCATTTCTTTGTCAGCGTAAACGAGAAATGCAAAAATAATCCACATCACGTCAGCACAAGAAAAAAAATACTCAATAAAGTAGAGCACAATTTGATTAACTTGTCGTTCGACGATCAGCTCGCCACTATGTCTATAATAATGATTCCACCTTTGTTTTGTATTTCATCGTCCATTTATGTCGAAATTCACACGCAAACGAAAAAAAGAGACTCCAATCGATGCGATCGTCAGAGCAATGAACAAATAGGAATGATGATGCTTGCCATTTAAATTCGATAGACGTTCTAATTTGGCACGAATATTATGAATCTACTTGCGAGCCATCCAAATATGGCTAAAAAAACAAAACCCAAACAAAAATGTGTGGAACTTTGATCAATATCGGATATCAATGAAATCATTTCATTGATTGCTTTTATTTCTCGACCGTAAGCCTTTAAATATCGAATTTGATGAATCAATTTTTTACCAATTTCACTTTTTATACGTTGCTTCGTTGAGAGCCCATTGACATCATTTTACTCCCAAATTAAGAGTAAATTAAGACCATTCTGGTGAACGCGCAAGAGAGCGCGCGAGAAAGATATTGAACTCTTCTGACGGATTTAATGGAAAATTGCCGTTGTTCTTTACTTCTCCATCGCCATTTTCCATGCCGCAGTCAATCGATGAAAATTCGACACGCAGAGCAGAGTGAAACTGATTTTCACAAATTATTGTTTCTATGAAAATCTGGAAATTTATGTTGGAATGCAATTATGAACATACTCAAACGATGTGAACGATGTGAGCATTGGCGGCTAAAATGCAACCGAAACGACCTATTCTCCTACATTGGATGTGAAAAAACTCAGTTTCCGTCTCTTTTCACATTCGTTAAATTCAATTATTGTTCGGTTCATAATTGAAATTATTAGAAAAAAAATATTTATATTTTTCATGCATATTCTTGTCTATCAAGTTCACATCGAATTCGTCTGGCTGTCTCTCGAGTAATTCTCATAATGAATATTCTGGTACTTTCGGTTCGTGATGATATGTGCGCGCGATGTTTATATTGTGCTCGTATATATCCGAGTCTACAATGATTAGCATCTCTTCGGCAACAAGATACGTGCAAATTTAAATCAAAAGAAAATTTGCACGCGTAACGTGAAAATCTACGGCTCATACAAATTCGAACGTGTTTTGAAACGCATTGAAATGATGTACATTTTCTGGTGAGATACCTTGGTAGCCAGCAATTTTTACTATTTTTTCTACACCCAATTCTGTATGTGTGAGCGCAAGAATCATCAATCGGTTGGAATTTTACCTTTTTCATCAGATAGAAATTTGAAGAGGTAAAATGATTTCAATGCTACACATTATCTTTTATAGATCGATGCGAAGTGGGAGAAAATGAGAGTGATCAATTTAATGCGAAGATAAGCGTGTATGTGACAACATTTAAAAAAATTTCCACTTCATCGTATTTCAAACAGTAACTACAGCAAAATCGTAGTTCCAATCAAGAAAATATAAAATGCCCGCGCATTATCACAAGTGTCAAGTTTTTTCTGTTAGTAAGTAAAAGAAAGTCTATATTTTGAATCTAGCTCGCGTTTTTGCTGTTAGAAAATAGCCGCACTTTCATAGAATGATCGAATTGCAGCAAAATAAAGAGATAAAATGATTTCGAATGATAATTATAGCTAAAAACACTTACCAATGCTCATTATCGTCTGCTGGTTTCTCCACGTAGCGGCACACACAACAAAGTTGTTTTTGAATAGACAGATCGATAATTGGACGTGTTTTTTTTGCTTCTTCTAGATACGGAAAAACATCATTCTTCTATTGCTGCTTGCATTACACGCTGGTGCCGATGTATTCAGAACAAATGAAATTCCAGTCGTGCCTGCAGAAGATTTACAGCCGCCGCCAGAAGATCAAGAATCGATTGTCGTACGATATTCACAGAATAATGCGCCGCCCTCAAAATCATTTTTCCAACGTGTTGTCACATGGTTCGGTTTCAATGGCGAACCAACTACACAGTCGAACATAAAAAATGCCAAAAAGCAATCACAAAAACAACAGGACAAACTAAATGGGTATGTTTATGAAAATCCAGCAAAACCATTTACAGCTTCAGCACCGCAAAAGTTTCAACAACCGTCCGGCTATCATTACGAGGATCCAAACAAAGTGTTGCTTTCAAATGGCTTTCGATTTGAATCACACCCTCAGAGATTGCAGGAGCAATCGAATGTTGGGTATAATTACAATCCGCCGCCATTGAAATTGCAAGAACAGCCCCAGACAACGTATACATACGGTCCACCGCCTGTGAAACTTCAACAGCAAATAAGCTCACAGCCGCAATCCGGTTACACGTACAATCCTCCGCCGGTGAAATTAGAGCAACCAACACCAACTGGTTACACGTATAATCCACCACCGTTGAAATTGCAGGAACCACTTAAGCCCCAACCGACCGGATATAGTTACAATCCACCTCCATCAAGATTACAACTGAAGCCAGTGGCTTTAAATGATTTAGTGTCGTCAGCAGCATCGCCGACAGTTTATACTTACAATCCATTGCCGATCAATCAATTTCGTCAACCGCAAACAAGTGACTCATATCCGTGCAACCAAATCCCATGGTTACCGATTTTCCCGAATGTCGAAGAATTGGCCCTTTTACGCGCGAAATTGCAAGCCAAAAATCCAAATTTCCGTCCTTCCGTTCCTGGATATCAAAATATTCAACCGATTGCCCGACCCACACCAGAAAAGTTCACGCAATATCTCAATGCACACACTTATCTGCCCCCAAGACAACGGCCGCTGAGACAACCAACATCGATTGCCTCACCAAATCAAATCAATGCACTGCCTCTTCCGAGCACAGCTCAACCATTCAAAGCGCCACCATCTACAATTAGCCCATCATATTTACTGTCACAGCAATTTGTACTGCCAATCGAAACAACAACACATCCTTTGCCCAATTTCAGCGAAACACTAGTACCGCCGCGTTTCGATCCCAAACCATTCACGGTGAATGACGCTTTACAAGGTTTGTTTATAAATCAGATTTTAGATGATTTTCTTTCTAAAAAGTGCAATATCATTATGAGAAAATGTCTGTTCGTTGAAATTGCTCACAAAATATTCAGTTTCAACATGCGCTTTACTCAAAGTCATTTATAAAAAAAGGTCATAATTAAAACTGAGATTCTTCTCAATTTTTTCCCAATTTCCTATCTAGCTAATGGAGTTTACATCAGTGGAAGATTGGTAACGCCAACCGGACTGTCAACAACAAGTGTGCAATCACTGCAAATCGTAAATCAGAATCATCCGATTACTCAAACACAGAAATTGGTTCAGCCAACGACTGCTTATGGTGCACCGCCTGTAACATATGGACCTCCGGCCGTAACATACGGAACGCCGCCTGTTACATATGGCACGCCGACCAATTCACATGGCACGCCACCCATTAAATTAACCGCCGAAGTGACGGAAAGTAGTCTTTTCAGCAAATTTGCAGCGTCACAACCGTTTATGCCACGACCGACGCAATCGTCTGTCGATCAAACTCGTTTGAGCTCGAGTAATTTTGAGCAAAATTCAAATTTCTTGGAAAAACCAATTGTCATATCTGACAGTACAGCTGATGCTAGCGAATCAACACATACACCGCAACATGCTAACACAATATCCGATGACAATCAGCCAATCCTTCAAGTTTTGCAAGAGCTTAATGTCACAACAACGCCGCAAGGTTTTCAATATATTGCGACCAGCACGGCGCCAACTCTATCTATTTCATCGGCAAATCAAATCAAGAAAAAAGAAAAAGTGAATTCCAATCGAGAAACACCGCTTGATTTGCTCGACACACCAATTCAACATTTCCGAAAGACATCGATTGCGTCGTCATCAGCAACAACAGCCAATCCGAACGCCGAACGAGTTCCCGATTTCCAATTCATGCGCAACACATGGAAGCCATTGCCACCAAATCCATTCTCATCATCGCCTTCAGTTGTTACAACGGCTAGCCCACAAATATACTCATCGCCCGTTACACCATCGGCAGCATCTTCTGCATTCCAGTCACATACAGTTTCTCATGGTGCGAATGCAATTGAAAATAATCAAGATAATGACAGCAAGAAAACGAAGAAAATCCAAATAATCATTCCGTATACATCAAAATCACGTCCGAGTCCATTCAAAAATACGGAATTGCAGAGTTTCGAAAGTTCAGCGGGCTGGTCAAATAGTCAGCACAATGATGATCACAATTCCGAAGAATCTCAAGTCATTTCATCGGCCACCCCATCACCAAAGGGCAATAATTCGCATTATTTGACGAAAATTTTGGCCAAAAACATTCGAGAGCTGCTGAAGCGAGAGCATTTGAAAAACGTGTCGAGTGTTGATTTGGAGAAATTGCAAAAGAACATCGATGGCTGGACCGAGCAAGAATTTTCAATGTCACCAAATCGCGGCAGCACAATTTCATTACTCACGCAATCCAAACAAATTCCGATTGATTATTTGACAACAACACAATCACTGCAAGATATTTTAACGACCGACCCCATTCAACCAACAACTGAATATCCAAGTACATTGTTTGAAGTGGGCGATGGTGCGCAAAATGAAGATAATCAAGGTGAGGGTGAAGAAATGGACGATGGCAATGAAGATGAGGACGAGAATGAAATAAAAGGACAGGATGTTGGCGATAACATTGCACCCGACGAGCAAGAAGCCATTCAACAGGCTGAGGAAATTGAAGATGAAGACTTCAAACGATTGGATTATCTGAAATCGTTAGAGAATAATCAATTGGGTGGATCAGAACATCGATTTTTCTATGCAACAAATCCACCACCGCCGCCACCATCGAAATCAACGTCTCCACCAAAAACGACCACTCCAATTCCACCATGTTCAACTACAACGCCAGCATATGAACGTGTTCGAACAACAGTACTGCCGAGTGCGGATGAGCTGTGGAATAAACTGAGGTCGTTGCTGTCATCGACGGATGGCAATGATAAGGAAAAAGTATATATTGTAACCCCGCAACCGTATCCTTACTTTGAATCCGACAAGATTGTCAGCGATGACGATAATGAAGTGGTCGGCAATTTTAAATCACCGCGCTTTTTGGTTCGCCCGACGCCTGGAGCATCTACTGGACGGGCATCCAATTCATTTGCACGGTTGACCTTTAAACCAAGAGGTATGCACTTTTCCAAGCACATTCTGACTTTCGATTTAGTCGATATGATACAAGTAAATAAGTACAACAATTTTTATTCCGTTTTCAAAACAGCGAACCGATTGCAAACTACAACCGTAAAGACAACTTGGAATGCAGTAGCTTCAGATCCAGTCACCGAAGTATATCGCTCGTCAACACATAGTCATTCAATCGTCAATGGACATGCACATGCTCAGGTAATCATAAATCGTCTGAACACACAATTTTTCATCAATTCCGAAGCTTCAAATAAAAAAAAAATGTTTACAGGTCTTTTCATATGGATCACCGGATTCATTGGACAAAAACATTCAAGATGTTCAAATGCAGGAGGAGGATGAGGATGAGAATGAAGATGAGCAAGAGCATGATGATTTAGGATCCGAAACACATAGGAGGTCACTACACGAATATAAACACTAAGCCCATAGCTAATAGTTTAAGAAAATGTTCTTATCGATATTGCGTTAGACAAATAAAGGTATCAAAAGCGAAATCAAATAAGTCAATTGGATAATTTGTGTAAATAATATAAACCTCAGTTTTGAATATGTGAGAGATATTATGAAACGCTGATAATTTGAAATATGTGTTAGTTTTGCCATAATAAAGAGGACGAGCGATTATGCGAGGGATAGAAAATGCCTGAAACAAACGGAGAATAATTACAAATTTATCAATTACTTACAAATGAATCGTATTTTTGGTCAGATTTCCAATTTTCGAAAGAAAGTACTTTTCTGTCATAATTTAAGAAGAGTCCGAATGAACTGCAATAAGAACAGAGCAATGGATACATTTTCGTGTCCATAAAGCGAATTAATTCCAACAGATATTAGTTATTATAAGATTTTTTAGAGTAACATAGACATAAGGACATTGGATCAATAAAATCAGTAATCTATTCAAAGTATTCTGTAGCATCGTTTTGATTTTTTGCGTTGAAATTGGTGTGTATTCTGTTTTGAGAAGGGAGATGCAGAATTAAATTTTTAGGGGAAAAGACAATAGGTAGCCGATAGCAAATAGTTCAAGTGTAAAATCTATTGTACTTTGGATGATCTGACTCAAAATTGGTCTTTTTCACGAAAGCATATTGAGCTTTCCTTCTTATATCCATATCAACTGAATCGTGTAATCCAATTTTGGGTGAGCCTGTAAAAATGCCTACAAATGGAACACAAAATCATCTTGCGCATTTCCTTTTCAGATTTGTCTTTATTGATTTTTTTCGCTTTTTCCAGATTTTTACTTATCGACAAGCAACAATACTGACTATTCATTGGAAACATGAGGTGTTTCCGAACGTTACATTCATTATTTAATTCATTTGTTGATTTTTCTCATTTTTTAAGATATATTTTTATAAAAAAAAATTGATTTTTTTTTATTTCATTTTTTTTTTTCTTGTCCTTCAGTATGTGTATAAAGTTCGGTTAAAAAAATAAATGTGTTTACACGTACTTTTTCGTTTTCTTTCATTTCAATCGTTAGTTTGTGTATGTATGTGTTTGTGGATGTGTGTCCTTTGCGGTCGTTTATTTATATAACTTGCGAATTGTTTCTTTTTTATGCTAGTGTATGTGATAGATAGATAAAAATTAATCTTAATTTATTCATAATATGAGGATTGAGAAGTATTAAGTGCAATCAAAAATAATAATTATTGGGAATTGCGATGAGTTTCTCCTTCGTGTCCTTTGAGGGAATCAAACATAATAAATGACACAGTTTTTGGAAATAATTTCTCTATGTTTCTATTGAATCAAAAAAAAGTTCGAATTCAATAATTGCAACTATTTTCAATTGGTTTTAATTGTTAAAACCATTCCTTCCATGTGTGTTTGTGTGTGTGTGTGACTTAGTGGCAAATAGAAGTAGTAAAACTGGCGCCTAACATCTATTTCTCATCAAATTTAATTATGTATCTCATAATAGAAATTCATTTTGGCTGAGCACTTCAGGTATGCGTGTATCTATGTAAAATAGTAAATTCAGAATTGTCCGCATTTTTTTTACTCTTTTTTCTTTTTGATTAAAAAAAATACGTATTTTGCCACTTCACATTTTTCGGCCGCTCTATTTCTATTTTTAGTTGAGTTCCCATATAAACGGTGATCGCATCTTTATCGTACCAGGGTGATGTTGTTGTTGTTACTGTGTGCTTGTAATTTATTATTTATTGCGGATAAATGGTCGCATTTCTATAAAGCTTAGATTGCATATTTCGGTCGAACCATTTCTACGATTAAATTAAATTAATTCTTGTTGTTGTTCAATGAGTGAATTTTCATTGTATCGCAACCATTTCTTTTTCAAAGAGTTTTTTTTTTTTTTTGAAAGAATTTTGTTGAACAATAGTTTTGTTTTTTTTTTTTTTGCTTTCAAAAGACTTAATTAAGAGGAAAAAAGAAAATGAATTTAAATTAATAGGATGCAGTTATAGTGCTTTTGGCTTGATATATTGTTTTTTTTATTCTTACTTTCGCTTGTGTTCTACACTGTCATTAAGAGTCTTCTCCATCATTTTACCTTTGCGATTTTTCATCATTTTACGAATTACAGTAGAAATATGTATAATTTTTTTTCAATTCTACGCTTGTATAAAAATTGCTTCGAAATTCGTCCATTTCATGTAATAAAATAAGCCTGGATTTAAATTCCGACGAAAATGAATATAACATTTATTCGAAGGAGTAAATCATTTGCAGCGCATGTTTTTTGTTTGTTTTATTTTCGACATTCTATCGACTTACGCATTTTGTTACACACGAATTTTTCACTTGCTGTAACAATTCCGTTTTTATTGACACGGTGATTTCGTACAAAACATATTTTAATTCAATATTTTGTTTCACTTGTTTCAAATTTAATTGTATCAAAAAAACTTGTGTTCATCTTTCCGATTTCACAATGAGTTTCAAGTCCAGTTCGTTTCGCATTTCTCTGATTCGATGTTATTTTAAAAAGGAACAATCAAATCAGACAACATCTTAATTGTAAAGCGATCAATGGAGGATACTTTCGAAAAGGGGGAAAAATGCAATTTTCGTTTAAAAAAGATTTAGATAGAATTTAGTCTGCGAGTCCAAATTGAATGATAACCTAATTTAATTATTTCGTTCTTTTTCCGTTTTCCTTGATTATCATATAAAGAGTAATGATACATTGATTGAAAATATTCGATTTCATGATAATATTTCTGTTCGTGTGTTTTGCTGATAGATTTATTTAATTTTAATTGGGGAGAGAATTTTGAAGGAAAAAAAATTGAAAAAAATTGTTCATTTAAACAGTAATATTTGAAGACAAGAAATTATATAATTATTATTATTATTATTATTGTTATTAATATTATTATTTGTTTACTTTTAAATAATATTAACATGTATATGGATATCAAAGATATAATAAGCCTTTCAAGTAAATTATTCGCACTGAACATGCTATCAGTTAATATAATCCACTTGTGTATTTGAATTGAAGAGAAATGACTCACAATCCCTTAACATAATGAAGAGTGTGAGTGCGATTTCGACGTCACTCGGTTCCTTCGATATATCGACCGATCGTTTACATCTCTGTGAAACGTGTTTCTTTTGTTTGTTTTATCTGTTTTGGGTGTTATCAATAATATAATTTGTTCGAGTGGTGCTAGTAAAAGTCAATCATCATCGAAATCGCCACAATTTTTCCATTAGACCAAACGTGAATAATTCAACAATATCAAACGACAAAAGAAAAATTGCAACGATTTCCTCAGCTGATAGCTGTTGTGATACATATTTTTTAGGTCTAAAGATGTTTTTCATAGAAATCTCTTGTATATTTCGTTTGTCAATTCTAATAGGATTTGTGTTGTTGATTGATTTCGTGTGGGATTGGTACAGCGTTTAAGGATCGTTTTACGATTTAAATGACGGTTCGTTTAATACAAATGATTAATTGTATTCTTTTTGCTTGTTTTTAAGTTCAGATGAAATCCGATGAACAATAATTATGCTATCATCTATCTAGAGGTAAAATATCTTTACAAGTGTTCCAAATGAATGCTTGAGAATAAGAATGAAACGTTTTTTTCATGCAAGCAGAAATGACATGAGAAATTATTTTCAACAAAAGTGTTCGAAACTTTTTTTTGAAAAAGTGTCACAACTTTTCTCATTTGATTTTCGCTTCGTCAAAGTCAAAGATCTTTTCAAACGCTTTATATTTGCAGAGGACACTTATCACTCACCATTTATCAGTAACGCGAAAATCAAATTTGAAAAGCTAGTACACTTTTGCTGGACATCATTTCACGGGACACTTCTATCATTATTTTTCTCACGCTTTCAATTGATCCTCTTCCCCACTCTTCTTGCTGATGTTTTCTTTTTTTTGTTTGTCAATATTACAATTATGTGTATATTAGATTACAGATTCGATTAGTTTTGCGTCTTTAACACGAAAATAACAAACAAAACAAAATAACGCACGATTGTTATCAGTAAATTAGTTTTCCGAAATCAATGTAAAAATCGTAATTACTATCAATTAGACATTTATTTACAGACATTTAGAAAATTTGGATGAAGTGATATTCCAATCGCTACGAGTGTTCTTCATCCGTTGAGTTTCGTGAGTTTTCGATTTGCTTCTGCTGTTGCTGTTGCTGTTGTTGTTGCTGTGAGTGTTGCTGCTGTTGCGTTGCAGACTTCAAATGATTGTTGGAATTACATAAAACGCTGTACACGGAATCGACTTTGCTTAGTTTCTCAAAAAGTGGTATTAAATCGAGGAGTTCGGAGTCGGTGTTATCGTCGAACCATGACTTCACGGGAACGGCATTGTCGGGATGAAAAATGTAACTAGCTGGCGAATTATCGACGATAACAATTTTTTGCAAGTCGCGTCCCAATTTATTTAAATCTTTGACATAATTGCCACGATGATAAACGCAGGATTCACGAAATAGACGCGCTCTGAACACATTGCACTTATCGAGTAGA
Organism: Obolodiplosis robiniae; assembly: GCA_028476595.1. Classification (NCBI taxonomy): domain Eukaryota; kingdom Metazoa; phylum Arthropoda; class Insecta; order Diptera; family Cecidomyiidae; genus Obolodiplosis; species Obolodiplosis robiniae. Next base: position 18,046,421 of record CM052014.1, read on the forward strand.
TCAGCAACGGGGTCGGCGTATGTGGCGAGTGATGCTGTGAACAGCACGCATTCATATAGTTCGCCCATTTTCTGGAGGAAAGTATCGACATGTGGCCGCTTTAATACGTACACTTGATGAACGGTGCCATCGATTTCAACAGGCACAATAAAATCCGCATTGGCGATCGGTTTGAATGAACTATGCACTAGTGTTTCATCTAAATCAATGACCATACACTTTTTGTGTGTGTCTGAATTACGCACTTGTGGTAGTAAATGTTTTTGTGGCCGTTGCAATGGTGGCGGTGTTGTTGTGCCATCAATCGGTGTACCACTTTGGCTTGACTTTGATACATTTCGGCGCCAGCAACAGAATATCGAACGGATGAAACCACGATCCTGCCGCTTCAATATATCTATTTCGATGAAATCCTCTTTGTCTGCTGAATTGGCATTCAATTGCTCATCGTCTCGGGAAACCTGCGTGATAATAGACGTTGCGTCCATTGAAATAAGCTCAATAAACTGGATGAGATGTCTTCACGGTATATAAATATAACAGAATGTGTGTCGTATGTTTTGATTTGTTTTGCTATTGTCGACCTCGTCGCTCTATTTATTCCATTCAAATGCTGGCAATCCTGAATGTTTCGTCGTTTTCCTTTTTACGCACTCTCTTTTCGTCGCTTTCTGTGTAGCAAGTTGTCAATCTATCTCTCATTTATTCCGGCGCTTTCTCGCTAATTCAAGAATCTGATGATTTTTTGTTCACTCTCGACATGGATATCTTATTGAATTGTATTCGCGTCGCGATCGTTGCCGTTGTTGTCGTATCAGAGCTTTAGAATATCGGTTCTCTTATGAATGGTCAAGCAAATATTGCTAGGTTGACTCTTTTTAATTTGTTTTGTAAAAATCAATCGAAACGAAATAAAAAACAAACGAAATGCACACAAATAGTTATAATGTATGATATTGAAAATGACCTTTAACACTACCGAAACTCAAATATTCGCACTACAAAAATTCACTGGCCCAATATGTGTCTGAATCGCACTCTGATTCACAGTATGTGCTTCCTTTGGACTGCGTAGTATTCGTATATTATTGCTAATGTGTATATATTTTCTTATATATATTTAGAAATGTGTATACTGTATGTGTGCTTTGAGTAGTTTCACATTAATAACCAGTGGATTGCAAATTGTCCAAACGTTTTTGCTTCATTATTTGATTTCGTTTCGAGTCCCATTCAGATTTCACATTCACTCGGTCTCTTTCTCTCTCTCTCTCTCTCTCTCTGTCGTCGCACTGTTTGCTCGTGTTTTATTTTTTATCTTGCCGTTGATTTTCCACGAACTCGACTCTACAGTGGAACAATCAGATGATGACATAAACCAATTTCGATAATGAATTCCAATTCGTACACAAACTCAATTTCACTTTACTTGTTTATACTTGACTTGATGTACGTGGGCATAGGCTGATTCGCGCGTATTGTTTTTCTTTCATTCCGTCAATGGTTTTTGTGTGTTTAATGCGCTATGATTTGTTCTAATTCCAGTGTTCGTCTTGGCAAATGCACACACCATTTATACATATTAACTCGCATATTTTCTTTTTGGGTCCAATTGTGCGCGAATGTATTTTACATTTTTATTTATATTTGACTTCTTCTTCTTCTTCTCCTTCTTACGTTGTATAGATTTATATATATATGTTATTTTTTTGAAATTCTCCGTTCGTTCGTCTCTCTGTTGACACACACACAAATGCTATTTTTATGCACACAGCCACACGTTGGCTGCTGCTAAATTTATGATTGAGTAAAATCGTATCTAATTTAAAATATGCACCAATATTCTACTTGGAAACAGCAACTTTAGCTCTCGATTTGTCTCATTTCATGCAGCCAGCCAGCCAGTATTTACTATTTATTGCTTTTATTGACGACACTACACGCACACACACCAGACCACATACGAGGAAAAAAATGAACTGATGAGACTTCTCTCCTCACTTGAACAAAAATATCAGAAAAATTCTTAGCATTCATTCGATCAGTCGTCACACTATATCTGATATGATCGTGTAAAATATTGTACTATTTTCACTTTCGCGATGGTATTTTGGCTATCAAGTGGCTTCTCAACATTTCAACTCAAAAATGAAGAGAGATGAGCGAAAATAAAAGCAAACGAAAAATGGCTTATAAAATATTTTTGTTATACATCGTGCTGTCAACTTGCCAATAATAGTTGCTGTCAACCTGCGTAGTGTGATCCCTATTAACAAAATTTGCTCGGAATTTGGGCGCGGCGCAGGTGTTCAGAGGCTCCGGGTTTAAATTATAAATCCAATTGTTAGCCTAACAACTAATTATGGCTTTGTCAATAACATGGCATCAGAAAAATCATATATATATAAAAATTCTTCAACATATTTTTTGGTTTCAAAACGATTTTAATGGAATCTGTTGGATTTTTCAAAGTTTTGACTACGTGGTTCATCGCATTATACCAGTTTTGACCAATCACGTTACGAACATACACAGCTCATCAAAGCTACTCATTTTGTTGCTGTTTCAATGCAACAGATGGTGCTATCGCATGTAATTGAACGATTCAAATTTGATAATGTTTTTACCTTTATTAGACTTTTTTCAATAATTATTCTTGTTTCAAATGGCAAAAACAACTTCACTCAATACTTTATTTTTCTGACTTTAAAAAGTATATCAAATTCAATCACAGAACACAGTCTGCGACTGAATTGGTATAAAACGAATGTATTTTTCGGCTCAATTCAGCGCCAATTTTGCGTGATGAGGTTAGTGGTCCGCCCGCTCTTCTAATTGGTATATCGGCCAGAAGTAGAGGACCATTGGCATTGTTCGATTGATAAGCCTGAAATGAATTAAAATATGCCGGCAAACCAATATTTCATGAGTTAAAAAATAAATCTTTCGAAATTACCTGAAGAAGTGAAGAAGCTGTGGGATATTCATTGATAATTGCTTCGGCCGTATCCAAAGTGACAGCTGGAAATTTGCATAAATGATTTTTCCACAGATTTGTCAGACCAATATTGTTCTTGACTTGAACGCAGTCTTTGTTATCATTTGCCAAGTAAAAGTTTTGCTCTGACATTTTTTCGTCACGGTCTTTTCTACAATTTTGGTAACATTAGAATTTCTGAATATACTTATGGAATCTTTTTGAATTAATTACTTGTACGGAATTTCAGCAATACTTTTGCTGAACTGTAAAAACACTTGTGCCACATCTTCAGCTGTATCCAAATGCCGATGACTGATGTTGTGTGATAATTGCAATTCGGTTAGAGCTATTTCAAAAGCAAATCGGCCAGCATTTGCTCGATTCGCACGACAATATTGCTTTAACCCGAAAATCAACAATGACAATTCTTTGTCCGGATAATTGCTCTGGATTGTTTTGATTCGATTGCTGAGCTGCTTATTCAAAACGTATGCATTCAACTCGGCAGCTGTCATTATGTGCAGCAAAATATGTTCGTCTTGGTATTTTTCATCTAATCGCATCTAAAAGAGCCGACACTTTCAATGAAAAGACTTTGAAAATTGATAAACGGTATGCATCTCGTACATACTTCATTATTAAGTCCTTTCAGAGTTTGTTGAACGGATCTCTGCCAATAAATCGTTCTGGGAATTGGCGATTTGATTAGCTTATAGCCAATATTTGCTGCAGCGAGTATTTTCGATCCGATTTCTTCGTTCGTTAGATTTTCATCGATTATCGCTTGCACATACTGAAATATTGAAAACTCGTTTTTTTGAATGGAAATCATAAATTTTTTTAAGCATACCTTCATGCATTCTCCCGGTTTCTTCCGTTTTTCCGCCTCAAGAATGGCTTTTCTCTCCAAGCGATGCAAGTTTTTGTCAGTTTTTGGATCCATTTTTGTTCTCTTTAATTTGAATTTTGTTATCTATTTTCTATAAAAGAACCGAATCCGTGTGCACAAAATCGTTTTGTTTACATTTTTTGGTTTGATTTGAATGTTTGACAGATAGAGAATGACATCCAAAGCGACATCTGTAGCAACACAAAGAAATCAATTTTTATATAGGAAACTTTATTTCATTTACATTATACGACATCATGTTTTCAATAAACATATTTTGAATACAAAACAAGTTTTTATTGATAACATTTCATTGAGATAATACTGTTGACTCTGACATTCTTGAACTGGCCAAATAATCACTCTCATTCTTCCATTACAATGTCTTCGACATCTGAGTTGCATTCTTCGAATTGCGTTGGGAATGTGGTTGGTGGACGCTTCAAGAGCTAAAAATGAAAGTTAAAGCTAAAGTTGTTTTTTCTGAAAAAGCTTTTTTTTAACATCTTACATCAGCAACGAAGTTCAAGCATTTCTTTTTCTTGAATTCAAAATCGGCACGATGTCCCCAGCTGTACTGGAATCTATGGCCAAACCCAAATAAACATCCGAATTAGAAGCAAATTCTTCCACTCTGCCTAGCTTTTCGCTTACCGTTCTTCCACATGTCCCGTTTCAATTTCAATCTTTTCTTTTTTCAAGTACATTTGCTTCACGAATGTTTCAGTGATCAACTTTTTAAATTCGCCAAAATACTCATGTGGTTCATCTTCGATGTGTAATTTTTTGAGAAAACCGAATAGTGCTGACTCAATAACTGCTCCACCTTTCATGAAAATGTATGTCAAAACCAAGAACAGCAATCGCATCTCTTCTAGTTGCTCTTTATTGAATTCTTTATCGGATTCAAAACCAAATTCAGATGTGACTATGTAAAATTTGCCAGTTTTGTCTTTGATCTCATGAATTTGCAGACCATAGACCTGAAAATGCCATTGGAATAGTGAATACAAAGCAATTGCAAAAAAATCTATACAAATAGTGACTAACATCGTTCAAAATTTCCTCAACGTCCGGCAATAATTGTGTAAATAATTTTTGTTCACCGCGCAAACATTGCTTCACGATGTCGATACTTTTGATTGGCGCTTTTTTTGTGGCTACATTCAAAATGTATCGAATCATCGAGTTTTTCAGAGATTTCAATTCACCGGCGTGTATTGATAAACGCCCTTGTGTGACCATTTTGATTTCTTTCTTATTCCTTGAACTTATTTTTTTAAAGACTCTTTACGTTAAACTATTTCAAGTGCAAATCGCGATTTTGACTGAACCAAAGCAACACAAACAAAAATAGCGCCATAATGACAGTTCTATTTCGCAATGAATAGGGCTGTCAAAACAAGTAATTGTTACGTCAAAAATGAAAATTTGAAATGAAATTCATGTCTCAATAGATCGTTGAAAAATTAAACAAATTATTTATCAAAGAAAAAAATGTTTGCGAATTGCGTTCAAAAGAAAGTCGCATCAACGAATTCGATTCCAAAAATTCTGAGGGAAAAATGTAGCAAGTTTTAATGGAAATTTCATAATGATTAGAAATGTTGGCTTGGGCAGCCCTCTGGCGGAATGGTGCCAAATACTCGCTGAAATTTCTCTGTACAGTAAAAATATTCTACACCTAAACATAGCAACCAATACACAAATCCGTGTAAGATCATCAATGAGTTCAGCAAATTAAAACATTCTTCGTTGTTTTGCTTTTCCCATTTAATTCGTCAAAATCTTGTGCTGCTCGAGTCGAAAGTAGTCGATATTTGTTCATTGTATATTTTATTTTCGTGTTTTATGCAAATTAACTAATTGGAAAAAGCGATTGTTTGTGTGCACCAATGTAATTGGAAATATTGATATATTTCGCTATTTGCTCATTTTCATTTCTTTTTGCTGTTCATTAGATTGATTAGCTTAGAGTTGGCATACTATGTTCATTGTGTCATCATTTTTATATTGATTGAGTGAGTGCGATTTTTTTCCTTTCTTCACATATTCTTACATCTCGCAAAGTAAATAAAATGATAATGTGACATGATCATTTGCCCCCAATTTATCAACTATTTTATTTTTAATCAGTTTGTGTTTTTCATTTTTGCATTTCAATCGTTGCAGAAATTGTGGTCAATCTCGGCGACCGTCCAATTTGGCGGATACATTTTGGTTCATTTGAGTGATAATTGTACATGTGATTCATTGTGTGTCGCCCGTTTTCGTTGTTGAAGTAAATGTCCATATGGAAAAAGTCATTTCGTGAGCACTGTGTTATCGTAGTAATCACCTTTCACATTAGATACGGAATTCAATTGAAGCAACTGAACAAATTTCCAATTCGATACGAAAAATGTGGAGCCCAACACATATTCAAGTAACAGGTATTCATCATTATCATCATTTTATTGGAACTTCCGTCTTTTTGTCGCGCGCATCTTAATAAAAAAAACAAGTCTTTGTACCCAGTTCCATACGTACAATGACAAAAACGGAATAACCCGAACCGAATAGATTTTTATGTTCATCGAAATTCAACGACCCATTTTTTTTTTCGCCGTTCTTTTTCGATTGCTCGTATATGAAAAGAGATCATTCGCTACAGCAAGCACCATTCATTTGATTCCATGATCGTGTGTTCTTTTGTTCTACTTAAATTCGCTAAGTGCTGCTATTCTTGAGATTCCGTTACAAAATCAAGCAGCGCGCGCACAATACCTTATTGAATCTTGTGCTGTGACTAAATTTCATTACAGCTGCGTGCGATTTAGCCATTCTATAAATCATTTGTTCATTGTTTTCTTTCATATTCATATTCATATTCTATGAAAGTAAAAAGAATCCGTTGCCATTTTATGTTACGCAGATAAAATGAACTCGAAGCAAAATAAAGGGAAAAAAAAAAGAAAGAATGAATATGAAAAAATATGTAGATTAATTGCGAAAATTACGATGAGCGCATATTTTGCACGTAAATATGCAAATTACGTTAGTGAATGCAGTGATTTTATTTGATATGCCATATGAATGTGTGTCTGCGTTGACGCTTCGCTGCAAAAAACACATTCAGAAGAAACATGTATGAATAAATTCGTTTCATTTTATTTATAGTTTTGACTGCCAAGGGACTTTTGACGAAAGGAAAAAATGGCACAAACAATTGTTTCGTTACGATTGCATTGGGGAAGGAAAAATTTCAAACGTCGATCAAAGAAAAAGCAACACAAAACATTGATTGGCGAGAAGAATGTGAATTGTATGTAAATTGTTAATTTAAACAAACTATAATCTTATATTATTCAGCGTTATAACACCAATAAAATGAATGATTTCAGAACGATTCCGGAGCGTGGTAACCGTGCTGAGTTGGTTTTAACATGTTTGCATCGCAACAATCTGGGCATGGATGAGTTCTTGGGCCAAGTCACGCTGCCACTAAATGAAATGGATGCGTATGAACGGCCCCGCGCCCGTTGGTACAAGTTGCAAAGCAAACCGGGCAAAGAGAAGAAAGACAAAGAGCGCGGAGAATTGGAAGTTCGTGTTGCATTCACGGTTAAAGCCGGCTCACTAACTGACTTGAGCAAAAAAGAGAAGCATAAATCGTCGACATTGGGCTCATCGATCGGCTTGGGTGGAAGTCTTCTGAGCTTAAACACACTGGAAAAGCGGAAGAGCTTGAAGAAATTTGCAAAATCGATTGGCTCAAAAATGCACATAGGCGGAAAGAAGAAAGATAAAGACACGGATTCCATTTCAAGCAGCATATCAAGTTTGAGCATGACCGGAAGCAATCGCTTCGATGATCGGCGCTTTGAAGGTACCCAAGCGCGTGGTGATGCCGATCCAGGCGTCATCAGCGAAGATGAAGATGAATTCGCCTTTGATAACATATCCAACAAAAGTTCAGCTAGTTCAATAAATTTGAATAAAAAAGGTGCCAATATACAAAGTACACCGTTGGCTCCGTCACCATTGGTACGTCAATCATATTCATCGTCATTCGCGAATGTCAATATGAATATTGAAGATGAGCCAGCCAGAATAACTGAAACACCAAAGCCAGAAGTTCCGAAACGGCAATCCTTGAATGTTGAGGTCGACGAATGGGAAGCTAAATTGTACGGTAGCAAAACTGATTCGTTGAAACGCAAATCATGGGAGCCACAAAAACGAATTGAACCAGAAACACCAGAGGTGCCAGAAGTCAAACCAGTACCAGCAAATCCATTCGAGGAAAAAGGAAACACAAACCCATTCGATGAAATCACAAATCCATTTGAACATACATCACAAAATGATATTGTTGTTGATGATACAGCGTTGAAACAATATGAATTGTCTGCAACATTGCCACGCGAAATAGCACACAAAGAAAAGAAAGAAAAATCCGAAAAACGCTTCACGAACAAGTTGAAACTGAACTTCCGAAATAAAGATAAACATAATGACAGCACGGATGAAGTTCATTTGAACAAAAGCACACCAAATAATCAACAACGACAATTCTCCGAACGAATTATCATTGGCCATGAAAATGATATTCGTGGACAAAAGGCTGTCGAAGTGCCGCCGGCATTGCTGAAAAAATATGAAGGCAAATCGAGAGAGGTTGGTTGAGTAAACAACATTTGTACGGAACAAATTAATAAGTGAAATTTGCATTTTGCGCAGGAAATGATTTTATTGGCGAATACGTTGGAGTATGAGGTGAAAATTCAGAAAAGTAAAATGAAAGAAATGGAAGACTATTTGGACAATTTGCTACTACGTGTCATGGAAACTCATCCGAAAATTCTTCAGAATCCATATCGCTCTCAGTCATCAGTCAAAAGGTAATTTGATATTCATATTTTCAATTTATTTTACAAATTTCATTGTTTTTGTCAACAACAAAAAGCATTTTTAGACCATTTGAGACTTTCAGCTTTTGGTCTGTTTTACGAAACGATTAGCCTCCTACCAGGGCTTGTGAAACGCACGCTCGGTTCACCATAAGGCTCAGTCAATTGAGCGACGTATTGAATGTGAGTTCTATGCTGCTTACCGCGATGATAGAAGGTGTCGCTCACTCGGAGCGCTCAAAATGTTTATAGGCATTTTGTATAGCTTCGTTGTGAGCAGACTGAGTGAGCAGCGCACCCGCTCATCGCCGTTAACAGCATACCGCTCTCGTTCAATACGTCGCACACGTGACTGAGCCCTTTTAGTGAACACACTGCGTGCTCGGTTCACTAACATAGCCCTGCCTCCTACACCTCTCTCTCTCATATTTTTTCATGAATTCAATAACTTCACACACCTTATTTACTGTTTTTTTCAGCGGTTGAAACGAGATAAGATGCATATTTTCGAAGTGACTTACTTTTGTAATACAAACACCCGTAGATGCCTTCAGGAACAATTTTGCATGGATTAATCGAACTACTGTTACACATTGTTTTTATTCGAGTGGCCTTTTCACTATGATTAATTGTTAGAATTTTCTATATTTTTATTGTTGTTGCAGTGGACTTATAGTAGAGAATCACTTATCAAATACTTAAAATTCGAACAAATCTTACAGGATCAAAGAACATTTCATAACTCAAATTCAAATTGCCTTATTCAAAATGGGGTGCTACTTTATCGTGCTCACGAGCAACTCTCTTCGGAACAAAAATCACGAGAATCAAAATATCTTTATACAATTTTACAAAAACACACACCAATTTGAAACTGTAACTGATTTTTAGCCCAATTGTAGTAAAATGTCCTAATTTATGATCAAAAAACAAGAACAATAACATTGCATATCTATTTTTATTTGTCGATATTGCTAAAATCGTTTGTAAGGTCTATATTTTGAACATATCTAATCATTATTATTATTTCTATTCGAATGTTTAAGCGTTTGTTGTGCAATGTACAGCAAAACAACAACAACAAAACTTTACTACAAATATATCACATTCCTTTTTATCCAAAATTAAATTATTTGCGACTTATTTTGAAATAAAATATGATATTTTTCATAACAACACACTTATTTGCCTTTGATTGACAGTTACTATCTTCTTTTCGACAGATATTTATTCGAAGAAATCAGAATGCAAAAGCTATTTCAATCGCAACAGTTACTCAAATGATATTTCAAACAAAATTGTAACCTGAAATCGCACGGTAGTCGGATTTTATTAGCCATCTTTATTTCCTGAAGACGGATTTGAAATATAGTACTTGACCTTATAAACAATTTAGATGATACAAACAATAAGTTACATCAATAAAGAACATGAATAATAAAAACTTGCAAATTAAAATTTATAGCATCTACTCGAATGCATTAATATAAAATTGGTCAATGCATGAATATCATTTTCGTAATTCGAATTTTGTAAGTGCATGTGCGATTCCAATCTCTTTCTCATGGTAATGGAACTCGGGTCAGTGACTAAATCAAATGTTTGCAAACATTTTATTCATTTTGGAAGTTTGTCGCATCGGGCGGAGACGTCACACTGAGCCCGACTCTAACCGACGCCGGCGCCCACAATTTTTATGGCATTGTTGTCCCAAATTCATTAGATTGCTATAAAGAATTATTCATTTGAATATCTAAAATTATTCGTTTTTACGAAACATTTTGCTGAAATTTGTTGACGATTTTGGAGAATTTGGAGAATTTGACCGTCTGCATCAAGCAAAGGCACTATTGACATATTTCACCTCAATCCTCAAACGACAGGATAAATATTATGTCGAAGCGGTTTGATATATCAACGGTTCAATTCATCGCTGTTTGGCATAACAGATGCGCACAAACACTGGATATTTTATTCATTTTCGATGTGTAAGTATGCAAGTATTTGATTTTTTGTATAATTTTGAGCGAATGATATGAATTCGAAACATGTTTTGAATGAAATTCTTATACATGTTTACAATATGGTGATTTTCTCCTTTACGATATTTTTTGTGTGTGCATTTCCAGATTCGTTAACCGTCAACAAAAATGTTAACGCTTACTGGAAAAGAATTGTTTTAGGCGTACATTGTTTTTTTTCAAACAGCATCAAGAGATTTATTTTCATTTGTTGCCAACAATTTAACTCAATGATTCAATTACGTTATTTGCTTATCAATTCAAGTCAATTTCTATAGGGACAGATGATCCCAATAGTGACATCTCGAAATGGATTCGTGTTGCCAACACACAGAGGTGAACCTTGATTTTTATTCATTTATTTTTGCATGAATCGCTAAGATTGTTTTCTCTGGAAAATATTAGATGCATTCGTGTCGGTGGAAAACACATAAATCTCGATGATGTTGGAAAAGACTTGTATCATCACACGTTCGTTGAAATGTTGGGAAATTGGTCATTTGGCGACCGTTCCAAGAAGATAACTGAGGCATGGACATTTTTAACAAAAGTCTTGAAATTGCCAAAAGACCGTTTTTATGTTACTTACTTTGGTGGCGATGAAGATGCCGGTTTGCAACCAGACTTGGAATGTAAGGAGTTGTGGTTGGATTTGGGTGTCATGCCATAGCATTTTCTGTCAAGTAACATGAAAAATAACTTCTGGGAAATGGATGAAACCAGATTATGTGGATCATACACAGAACTGCACTACGATCGAATTGGTGGACGAAGCGTTCCCCAATTAGTTAAAATGGATGATCCAGACGTATTGGAAATCTGGAATTTAGTGTGAATTCATTATAATCGGAAATTGAATGGCTCAATGAATTTATTGTCCAAAAACTACATCGGTTCTATTTGCGACTTTGAACGTTTAGTTTCTGTTGTTCAAAACAAGAGATCGAATTATGATACCGATTTGTTTGTTTCAATTTTCGAGGCTATTCAAATTCGAACTGGCGCACCAGCTTATCAAGGATGTATTGGCGCTGACGATTGTGAGGGAATTGATATGAGTCGACCGGAATAAAAGTGAGAATACACCGGCTCTAGATCAGTACTGCGACTAGATAATCAAAAACGCTGAAGTGAACCATGAATATTGTTGAGTGGCAGCAGCGGTCCATAATTTTCGCTATCAATGTTTATTTTTAGTGTAAAATGAACATTGATAGCGAAAATTAAGAACCGCTGCTGCCACTCAACAATATTCATGGTTCACTTCAGCGTTTTTGATTATCTAGTCGCAGTACTGATCTAGAGCCGGTGTATTCTCACTTTTATTCCGGTCGACTCATATGGCATATCGAGTAATTGCAGACCATGCACGTAATGTTGTTATTGCCTTAAGTGACGGTGGATATCCAGATAACGCGAGTCGTGGCTATATCTTGCGCCGTATTTTACGTCGTGCCGTTCGATACGCAATTGAAAAACTAAACGCAAAATCTGGATTTTTCGCAAGTTTCGTATATACTGTCGTCCAATTGTTAGATGATGCATTCCCTGAATTGAAGAAAGATGTACAACATGTAGTCGACATCATCAACGAATGGGAAAACTTGTACTTTGGGCATCAATTAATGGGTGATAAACTTGATCGTATAATTGAACTATTGGAACAATTTACTGCAAATACCCGCCAATCAAAAAGCGCCAATATCTCGATTCGATCTATTGACGAAGGATGGTGGTTTTTTCGTCCAAACTTTGTATGTAATATTGTTAAATGTACATCTTTTTGATTACTCTTTTTTGCTATTCTAATCATTTGTATCATCTTTGAGTTGTCTTGGTATTTGATTTGTATAATTTTTGTCATTTTTATTATTGTTTTCTGTTACCTGTACACGAAAACTAAGGTGATTTGCCAAAGAAACTGCGCAAACTTGTGTTCATGTCAAACCATTCAATTGTTATGTTTCTGTTATGTTATGAAAATAGACTGCTATTAGTTTGTTGTTATACAACTCATTGGTTGAAATAATTAATTTCGAAAAAAATGATATTCTAGCTCATGCCCTTTAGTTGTTATTTTTTTGTTATATTATGAAACAAGACTGATATTGATTTGATATAGTTGAATCTAGTTGTACAAAATGATTTGTATTTAAAATGAATGTTCGTTATTTTTTGCGTAAGCATCTTTGAAATTTTTATTATTTTTTGCGATGAATTATTTTCAAAATTAAATTTATTGTCATCCCTTTTTCGATTATTATTGGTTTTGCTTTTTATTATCTATTATTATATTTCACAGCTATTGTTTTTATTGATTTTTCGCAAATATCGTGCTTTTATTTTGGTTGAAACGATTGTTAAAATAAAATTTCTTCGGGAATATTTCATTTTTCAGATTTGGACCAAACTTAAAAAAAATGGTTGGATCTGGCTCTTAGGAAAAAAATGAAATCGGACTCAAAAAACACCAAGGATATATGAAAATTGTGTTTATTTACATTATTAAATGAAATGTATATGTCCAAAAGAAAAAAACTTATCATTGAATTAATTTGAACCATAGTACTTTTGGCCAGAGTAACGGATTCGTCATCAATGAATGTTGTTATTTGAAAAATTAATTTTTCCATACAAAAGATTACGATAATGAACATATGTATGTAATCAGATTATATTTGCCAGAAAAATAAAATAAAAGAAAATAATAATGCAAAATATATTGAACTATGTTTTGTTGACGGTTCACCGTCAGCACCCAGCATCGTTTGTTGTATGGTCTGTGGGTTTTTTGGATGGCATATCGAAATCGCTTGTCAAATATGGGAAACGCTTGATAGGAATTGGGGAAAATTCTTTCTAATCGTGGAGAAATGCATGTCAAATAAAATGCCTTACACGCGTAAGATGAACTTTCTTGCACTATTGACCAAAGAACGACCGAATTTCAATAAAACCCAAATTATTTTCGGTAGCATAGAGTAAAAACGAAGTGGAGACACAATCAATACATCGGTTTATGGTCAAACATAGAGTCTGTCTGCTTTTTCATAACATCAAAATCGAATGCGCCTACGTTCAATATTTGATCCAAACGATGCATTGTGCTGAAAATTGTGGCCCGAAAGTGGGAGATTTTTGCTGAATCTATGATATTCTATCGATTTTAGATGAAAACTAATGATTTGAATATGAATGAATGTCAATTACGTTTACGCGAGTTGAAAAAATACCTCGACACTGGTGGCGCAATTCAAGTCAGAATGCTTTCAAAAAGCATAGAAGTTGTTTATATGCTCACAATTAATCAGATTCGAGAGTTTAACTTGGTGATTGATTGAATTTCAATAAATTTGCCTCACATTTTGTAAACACTTTCCGTGTTTTGTCATTGTAAAAATTAGGAACTGAGATGTTCATTCGTCTTTTTATTAAAATTTAAATTTAAATCACATGATGTGTAAAGACTTCTAAATTCGATCTCATCGTAATGACTTGACATTTTCTGCGATTTCTTCTAAAAGTTGCAAGATGATTCGATAAGAAATAAACATAAATCCAATACAACAATTTCGAGAAATGTGCGGAAAAATAATTGTAGTTTTACGTACGTAAGACGTTTATTTTTTCATCAATTTAATAACTTCACACACCTTATTTACTGTTTTTTTCAGCGGTTGAAAAGAGATAAGATGCATATTTCCGAAGTGACTTACTTTAGTAATACAAACACCCGTAGATGCCTTCAGGAACAATTTTGCATGGATTAATCGAACTACTGTTACACATTGTTTTTATTCGAGTGGCCTTTTCACTATGATTAATTCGAACATTTGTAATCATTATTATTATTTCTATTCGAATTTTTAAGCGTTTGTTGTGCAATGTACAGCAAAACAACAACAACAAAACTTTACTACAAATATATCACATTCCTTTTTATCCAAAATTAAATTATTTGCGAATTATTTTGAAATAAATTATTATATTTTCCATAACAACACATTTATTCGCTTTTGATTGACAGTTACTATCTTCTTTTCGACAGATATTTATTCGAAGAAATCAGAATGCAAAAGCTATTTCAATCGCAACAGTTACTCAAATGATATTTCAAACAAAATTGTAACCTGAAATCGCACGGTAGTCGGATTTTATTAGCCATCTTTATTTCCTGAGAATATTAACGACTCAAATCTTTCCAACATCGAAGTTTGAAGCTTAGAAAAGATACACGCATTAATGAAACTGAGAATAAAACTTTTCAATATCACAAAAAAAAAAGAATTAACAATTTCAAGTTTCAGTTTTTCGTATTCTCTAATCAAGTTTCATTTCAATGTGACTTCTTTTCGAGTCACTTCTCGGATGTTTCATTCTTGTGAATTTTTTTTTTCAGTTGTGATATTGAAAAGTTTGAAACACTCGAATCAACGCCAGCGCCCACAATATTTAAATGGACAAATTAATGCAATTTCAGAACTAACGCATGAATTTTTATGGCATTGTCATCCCAAATTCATTGGATTGCTATAAAGAATTATTCATTTGAAAATCTAATATTATTCGTTTTTACGAAACATTTTGCTGAAATTTGTTGATGATTTTCACTTTTTATGGGGACTTTGAGCGTCTGCATCAAACAAAGGCACTATTGACATATTTCACCTTCATCATCGAAACCATTTTATATCTGCAGCCGAGTGCACACGATACGAGTGCAAGCACAGTCAGTCCCTGACTTAGCCATAAAACTGCAACCAAAATATAATGTGCACTTGCAGTAAAATTCATTTGGAAATCCGACATTTTCGGTGTAATCATTTTTGTTATCACGAAGAATGAATTTGCAATGCGGGAATAAAATCAAGTTTCGAATCGGAAAATGGCGATGCGAACGAAAGATAGAATCAAATAAGCAAATATTTACTATGAAATTTCCGATGTTTATGGCACACACTGAACGTGCATTCCATAATGTGTTATTAGATTATATTGTGCTTATCAGCGCGTCATGTTTTGGCACAGTTATTGTTGTTCGAGTTAAGAATTCCAATAAAATGAAAAACACGACAAACCACTTGAACAAATGAAAACGAACTCATAAAATTCTAATCGAATTTTTTATCGCTCGAAACCACGCCATCGGAGGAGGACATGGTTTCGCAAAAGCATTCGCCCGAGCAGCCATTTTATGGATGCACGACAATATTTTATTGGGGGGAGATGTATCTTGAGTCTTTGATATTAAAAAAAATACGAGATCCATATGATGAATCGGTTGCTCGGTGCATTGTGAGGGTTTACAGCCTTCTAAGACAATCACATTTGGGAAATGAACAGTTTATTAATGCAGTTGCTGTTGTCATCTGAACCCATAAATGCGACTCAAACAATGATGACTTTTTGGAGGGATTGTTCGATGCGTCCTCTTTCCGCACAAAAGATGGCGTACAATTTAATTTACTAAATCAACAATAAAATCGAGCTGCGATCAATAAACTGTAATGGCTGACTCAGTTTGGAAATGAACAGTTGTTGTCAATATTTGATGATGATGTTGATTTTCTCTTTTGGTCACATTACATTCTGCGAAGTTGCGGGATTTTATTCGATCTCGTGCGACAATAATTGCAAAGTTTTTTTTCTTCATTTCGACAAATGAATCATCATTTGGTAAGTCTCTTGAATATTTGATTGGATCAATAAATGCGAGAGGATAAATTTGTCGGATCTTGCTTGTCAATCCACAACAAATGATTTATAACTGGCAGCAAAGAATAGAATAAATTCCGTATATTCGACGAATCTTGATGAAAAAAATTGAATACATTTATATGTGCGAATTCCAAAAACATCAACTTAGCTTCTGTTTCATGGTGAGTAACCTCAGCTTCATGGTTGCTCGAGTCGAAATTGGAAAACAAAAATATTTATGGCATCGAAACTGCCCATTCTCAGAAAGAGCAATAAAATGACTTTGCGTCGATGTACAAATGTACAAAAGAGCTAGAAAAACCATTCAGAATCAGATGCAAACGAAATCTTCGATCCGATGTTACGCTCCACAAGACACCGATGCCCGAATGTTTAGAAATCAATCTGTTTCAAATTGTAAGTAAGCCGCTTTTTACCGCATAAAAATATTTGTATTTTCATTTTCGATGCAGTTTTCAGTTTTTGTCTGATGAAAAAAAAACAAGAGCGCATGATTTCAATGGGTTTTATGACTGGATCATAAAACCACAGTTGCTCTTAGTCAAATATATACAAAATTCACTTTCGGTTTTTGTTCCATTCATTTCATTTCATCTGTGATTTATTTGGCTCGTCTCGGTGGTTTCAATGTCACGAATATAATGCACAAGAGAAGCAAATATCACGAAGTTCGACAAGGAGGAAAAGTGTTAGATTTCGGAAAAATATGTCGGTTTGATATTTATGCCGTTGATTTCAGATGCGGCACGCATTTTCGAAGCAAATCGTCGAAATTCCATGTTTGCCGAAGTTCTTGTTGGAACGGAAATGAAAAATCAAGCAATTCCTCCGACGTACTTGCGTTGATAACACGTTTTTGTAGAAGTTGCACTTCAACATGTGCATCTTGTTTAAATTCCCTTTCTTCAAACTTTTCAATCGCAAGAAAGAACAATTTAGTACAGAATTACTAAACTTGATTTAGAAGTAGAAACATTCAAAACGGATATTCAAAGGTTCAAATCGGATGTGTGATGAAAAAGTGTAAACTGTTTACTAAGATGCGTGTCAATTGAAGCCGCCGCTCGACAAAAAATCACATTTGCTTCACTCACTTTGAAACAATGAAAGATATCAAGATTTCGTTGCCTGTAAATTGGTAACAGAAAACATTTAAGCGTCTCTTATTTGTGACAAATAAATATTGTGTTTCTCAGTTGTTGTCAAATGTGTGAATTAATAGATAAATACAATGTTAACTCTTTGTTTTGACAGCGATGCGGTTCTTCGGTGTCTACATTTTCATTCAGTGCCGTCGCTGCGCCAAAGATGATCAAATTGAACGTTAATATACAAAATGCTTTGAATGTTAATATAAAAAACCATAAATAAAAACATTGTTCTCAATAGTGATCGAAAATCGAAGACATGAATCGAGATTTTGTAGTGAAATAGCCCGCTTTGTTGGAATTTCGGAAGGTCAAACACTCTACTCATCAAATTATTTGTAATATGGATTCATTTGAGACAAAACTCGCGAAGAAAATGCTGTGCATTGAATCAAAATCCAGTATAGAGACTGATAGAAAGTGCTAAATAAAATAATGTTAAAGTTTGTGATTTGTTCCCCCGAATATTTGTGATGTTTCGTGACAAAAATCTTGAAAAAGTAAGAAAAATACAGAGTTATCAAATTAATTATTTTTCTGTTTTTGTTCGATCAATTCCATAGCTGTGTCTCTAAAAATGTAAGCCCGGAGAAATGAAACAATTCATTTAAAACGGTTCTCATGAAAATGTGTAAAAGTTTCTGTAATAATTTTTGGATGAAAAAATCTCTTTCTCGAAGAATAAATCCACTTTTGAAAAATATAAACAAACTTTTAACGCAAAAATACTCTTTCAACGATACTGATGAATATTTTGCTCACAATTTTGCAACATTGTATTGGATGAAATGGTACGAATCTATGTCGTGCGTGGGCTTCTTTCGAATATAAATTTAACAACAGCAATCGACATTATTTTGTGATCACAATGTAGCAAACTTCCGTTATCCTCATGAGACGCACATTGTTTTTATGCCATGCATATAAAACATTATGGTCGCGAATATCCATAAAATTTTGCCGTCAATCAAATTCATTGCATTGGATTAAAACCGAAAGTTAGGATAAAAGTGCGATACAATTAAACGGCCAATTGTGTAGCCAAAAGCCGTCGCCACAAGCAGTATTTTGATCTCTTTCATGTGTTTTTTCTATTTTTGGATATTCCCCAAAGAAAACAAGTGGTTAAGATAATTTCCAAAACTTTCGTTAGCCGTGCATTAAATTTCGGTGCCTTTGAGCATAACGAATTAAACATGGTGAAAAAAGGATGTACAAAACCGTTTTATCTTTATGTTCCACTCATTTCACATCACGCACGCATTAAGTGCCGTAACAAGTGATGTGCTCATGATAATTTGTGTAGTTTAATGGTCAATAAATAATTTCAAATGCTTCCGTTTTGTTTTGTATTCATTTTTAGTAGTGAGCATATAAAAAAATGTGTTAAAAATGTCTACACACATTTTGTTGGAAATGACTTTGAGGCTGATACAAGTTGAGCAACTATTTACAGTTATTTATTTATTTATTTCTGTTCATAAATGCATCATTAAGACTCGAACAACTTCAAAAACTGGATGCTTTTGGAGTATTTGAAGCCTTCGGCCCATTCAAAAGCCGCTTCTCAAGTTATTTTGTTTGCTATTTGACAGTGTCTACAACAAGCCTTTTGCTCTCGTCATCGGTTCTTAATGCCCTTAAATTATTCACACATTTGTCATCTGGTCTGAAGCATTCCGATGCGACGTTTATAACTTTTTTCAACATGGACAGTTTTACACGGCATTCGGGAGCTCATGCAGGTTCACCACAACATTTAAACTGTTTCGATAAAATTTGATTGCCAGAGATTCTAAATCCAAACGATAAATGAATTGTTCAACACAATTTTAAATGAAAGTCCACCGTATTTGTATAGATCAAAATGCAAACGATAGGAAAAAGACCGGAGATTTTGAGAAATGTCTGCAATATGGTGTCATGAGCTTCTTCTTCATATTCCACATTTATTTCATTTGAGACCTATGAAGGGCGTCTCCAATGATTCCAAAATGAAGATAAACGTTTTGATGTGGGAGAATTGCATTTGATTTTCGTCAAAAGACGAATGCTTTTTCACAAAATTTGATTGTTCATTTTGTTCTTGATTGGATTTCCTGTGCATCGACGCGAACAAATACTATTTAGGATGATCAAAACAGACAAAAATAGACAGTTTTATGATGCACGATTCTTTACTCCAGTTTCTTAGTCGAGCTCGAATGATTTATATCCATTTACACAAAAATATATTCTTTTTTATCGTTCGAATGAGATTTGTCTGTTTGTTCGTTACACAAAAACGTAACAGTCGTATAGCATTTGCGACTGTATATAGAACATCTCGCTACAATGAATGTAGGTAATATTTGTATACAATGTTGTATCATTGTGTAAATAGAAGGCGATGACAAAGTATATAGAGTATTCGTGGTGCTAGAGCTTCGCTCACTACGGCGCACACTCGAAACAAAGGCATTCTCTGCTTTTATGTTATGTTTTATTTCATTTTTCGGCGGTGTGTCGCATGATTTTTCCTTATCTATCATCAATTCTGTGATCGGGCTCATTCCAGCCGTGCTTATTCCTCGGTATTCGTGTTGAAATTCGTTACCGACCAAGATTCCTTAGTCACACTCAGCACAGTTAAGTGCAAGCTTTTGTGGGAAAAAGTCGACAGCTATCACGAGAAAACTCAAATTGTAAGAACCAAACTGCATCGATAAGCCAAAATATATTCGCATAAAAATTATATATTCATAACTTGCAAATAATGTTTGCTTCATCGCGCGTATAACAACAAATAATAAATAAACAGCAAATGAACTAATTAAAGGCCACATTTTAATATCAGTATAAAGCTAAATTAAGCATAAAACTACCGGTTGAATGATGTGTCGAATGTTTTACAAAAGTGAAATTGAAATAAACGGCCATATAAAATTGTCTTTTAATTATTATGGGCTTTCATATCGCTGGTGTTTAAATTACAATTAAAAATGACTGAATCAAAACCAAATTTGACCAATAAAAATGCTAAGCAAACAACTTACTTCGTACAATAAGACAAATAATTATATTTTTAACGATCAATCAAATGTGTGGATTATTATTGTTATTATGTTCCATTCCGAGTTTCGGTTGCTTACTCCTTTGGCGCAATGTTTATGTGCATGTTTGTTAAATTTTTAGGAATTAACCGGCGTATGAGAACAGGAACAGAAAAGATAAATACAGTCCAATAAAAGTTCAAATAGGCAATAAAAGTTATCGCACATCATAACAATAATATTTATAATCACATACACACAATTTTAATGTTATCGTTCGCTTTAAAATTAGTTATCTAATTAATTGCGGTCAAATTCTTTCAGTTTCGGTGGTACTTTTCCACTCAAAATGCCGTTTTAGAATGACCGGCGTCAGTTCCATTCAGATTCGTTTTATTTTCACATTCGGTTACGTGTGAAATTACTGCTTTTCACACATTTCATTATGATCATAGTTGAGATATCATAAAATTTTAGCTCTTTTTTTCAATTCAGAACGGTAATTGACCGATTTTAATTGCAATAAATACTTAATTTAAATTGAATTTTTCGAAATTTCATTGCATGAGGAAATTAAAGTAACTTCGGTTTCAATTCTACATTTTGCTCCCGCATTTTTAGCGCTGTTCAAAATTCTATTAAGCCCAACGTGAAGAGCTCAAACACAAAATTCAATTGTGCAGATTAGGTAAGTTTTCCTTTTTCTGCATTTCTAAGTAATTTTTTGAGTTATAATAAAAACAAACAAATTTTATTGCTTTAAAAAATCTTATGCAACCAAAGAAAAACCAAGAAAAAAGGCTCTATTCATAATTTATCAACAATAAAGACTATTTTTAGAAAGTTTCAAATCAATTTTCAGTCTTGTGATATGTGCATAATATTGAAAAATTAAAAATTCTCGATTAACATCGATTCTATTCGATGAATACAATTTTGAATAGCGAAAATTTAAAAGATTCCTTATATTTTTTCCTTTCATTTTTCAAATTTTTTCGAAAACAATTATGAATCTGACCTAATTGTATTGTTGGTTAAAAATAAATAAATAAGTAAAATCATAAATGATTTTTCATAAATTTGGTGATACGAATAAGCCACTATCGATATGAATATAAAATTGACATTTCAATTTTACTTTCATCATCATTTCAATAAATCTCACATTCAAGCGATAGGCGCTAGCAATTGGTTTATCCTTTTTATAATGGATATTTCTCACGCAGTCTCTGTCAAAAAGACTATTTCCATCATCCATTAAAACATCCTCCGCCATGAAGAAACACTCAATAAAACTTGATTAATGGCAGTGTTGTGTCAACAAAATGGAACACGAATTGCCATTGATTTAGAAAAAGTGCCATTTGCTTTCACTCATCGATAAATTACGCATGTGCCCAACGAGTATTTGATGCAAATAATTCTGGGCACAGTTGTTAGGTAACGCCCAATTTGGAATGGCCGCTGCACGTCATGCGTGTGAGGAACGAATCGATTATGGATGATCTCACGAATGCTCTGGTTTTAAACGAACGATGAGTAGCAAACTGCAAGTAACTAATGAAAAAATGGGCGGAGCTTCGATTTAGTACTTGCTTTCACTTGTTATTGACTCGGACGCTCCACAACAAGCCATCAATTCGTGGTGACATGTTTAATTGCAATTTTTCGATAGTAAATAAAAATGCACACTCAAATCAATAATATGCAAATAATGAAGATTTATTCATTTTTTGACTACTTTTCTCTCGTTTAAACGATTTCTTTATTAAACTTTTAATTCTTATAATGTGAAAATAAAATTCGGACGCATAAAATAAATTCCAATTTATTGGTGTAATGAATAATAATGAAATTGCGATATAAAATAATTGTGGCCAAAACACTTTGAAATCTGATGTTCAGACAAGAACCGATAGACCAAAGCTATCGTTGCCTGCGTGTCAAAGTTGTTGTCGAGTTCTAGTTCGGGGCGCTTTCAATAGATGGCCAAATTTCGAGCGCAAGCTTTGCCACATCAACAAAACTTTGTATTATGTTATCTTCTACTTTGTTTTACCCTTCATTCACCATCATGATCCACCTTCGATTCTATCATTTCATCTGCTCGGCGGTGTTAATCATGCTAGTGTGCTGTGCACACGATTCCATGACTTCGATTGTTTGCCATTTTTTATACGGATAATAAATAGAATAATGAATTTTATTTAATTGGCCATTTAAATTAAAAAGTTGTAAAATTCATAATTACGACGCTTGTTGAGGTGAAATTAAGCATGGGAGCTTGTAATTAAAATTCAAATAAAACGACAGCCGAAAATGGTACAAAATATAATGCATAGACGAGAAAAAAATGTGTGTGCATTTTGCTAATAAAACCATTTTATTCGAAATTAACTAGTTTAACAGGCGTTTAATTTTTTGCTACCGCACTTTTTCGCTATATCGTCTACATGCGCAGAGTTATGTTTCCGTTTGACTATATAAATACTACTAATATTGGCATGAAAAAAGAATTTGTAGGCATAATGTAGCACAGTCCGAACAGGTCCAAACATCATTGAGGAACGATTTGAAAAAGCGAAAAAAGATAACTATTTATGAAAAAATGTTTAATTTGGTTTTTATTTTTTTAAAGTTAATTATTTTTGAAATTATTAAATGGACTAGTGTTCTTGGATTGTTTTTCCGTTCGTATTCACTCATTTTTTGCTCATTTGATCCAATTATAAGTTTAAAGAAAATATTTTGTTCTCAATTATTTCATCCCTTTTGATTTGCAAAATGTACCATTCAAACTCCTTATAATTGCATTCTCATCAAATATTTGTTTCATGAGTCATTTCAAATGATTCGTTCAACAAATTCCGTTCTATCGCCAAAACTGAATTACTCAGATAATTCAAGAGACTTTCATTTCGATTAAATCCAATCGGTTTTAATTACATTTCCACTACATTCCATTTGTGATGTTCGTTGCTGACATCGTGCTCACAATGCACGCGCATAAATCCGGGTATCATTCAATCCGATAAAATATTCCCCTTGAAAACTTATGTTAATTTCAGTGCAATCCAATCATAAAATAGCATTACTTTTCTATCAGATGGATTTATTTGCAGTCGGCTGAGCCCGAAATGAATGGAAGGCAAACACATAAAAATTAATACAGAGATAACGTTTTTATTCCGACATGTTTGCCAAAAGAGTGATTTTGAGATCCGTAGACAAGAGTAAATGTGTATGACAAAAGTATTTGCAGTCAAAACATTGGCTGTGTGTTTTCCCTTCGATATTTATTCCGAACAAAGACATTTTCACTAATCGATATTTCGTTCACTCTCAAAATGCTACCAGTTTTCCTGAACGATTTAAAAGGGGAATTTCAGTTTGTATAACCCCTGAAACAACTCCTTTTCTATATTCGCCTCCTTTTGTTGCGTTAATCCTACAGCACATTGACAACAACAAAGCTCAATATGAGCTTATACCCATTGGGTGTATGAAAAACATCTGTGTTTTTTTCATTTGCCTCACACATTTTTCACGTTTGCTCCTGTTTGAGCGAAAGAGAAACATGCGCAGCGAATACCTTCCTCTAGTCGAACACGAGCTGTGAATGGGCGTGCCCGAAAAATGATGGCTGCCATAAACAGATACATGCGCAGTTTACATTGCATTCGACACTTTGCGACGATGGTGGGGCTGAGAGAACGCCGATGTTATGCAATCGTAGAAAATGACTTGAGTTAAACCAAAAAGTACCGCTTTAGTCAGCAATTCTTTGATTTGAAAACCAATTATTAGTTCTTGATTTTATCTAAAATTTGGAAAAGACTGCTGACATCAAGAAATGTGGCTGAAATTGGCGTTCCAAATCTCAGATCCGCCATGATTCTTTCCGACGTCATTTTGGTAATTATCATTCCAATCGAAAGATATGTTTGGTTATAAAAACATTCTTTTTTCAAGTTTTTTTGAATAAATTATCATCAAAAAGAGAAGACAATTTTGTAAAACTCTCTCGAAAAATTGAAGATTCATTCAAAAATACTTGATTTTCGGTGAATTTTTATTTTTGTATTATTCAGAAATCGGTACAAATTTAGAAATCAGAGAGTTTGGAAAATGAAACTAAAAGAGCGAAGAAGAATCGCCGTCGGCTTCAAATGTTGGCGTCAATTGAAAACTCAAGTGGAACCAGCGCCCATTAGTAGCATTTATACGCATCATTCGGAACCGAGGTTCTGTTCGTTTGAAGTCATATACTGTTTATTTGAGCAAATTTTTTTAAAATTCTGCTGAGCAAAGATACATTAGTCCGTCAAAATAGATGCGATAATTTAGAGGCAATATTTTTGCTCCCTTCCAAATCTGCCCTATTCATTTAATGTAAACATATAATTTTTTGTCGATGCAATGACATTTACTATGGGTATTAATGTTCATCTGCTAAATGTTTTCGTTCGGAATCTAAGCTTCGAATTGCATAAGTAGTTTTGTATGGGAGAGACTCGTCGTATAAATATTATCTGTCATTTAGAATTGGTTTGTGTCAGATGAGCAATCGATTTCCATAAAAATAAGCTCGAGAATTGTTGATTCGAAAAAGGCATAGATTGAAAAACAAGTATTTTTATGAGCACGAGGATTGCTTCGATAAATCAATCTCATTCAATTATCATAAAATGAAATCGGAAGGCTCAATGGCGCCGGGAAAGAAGCCTTGAATCGCATGAGTACAACATTTCGAGAGAGAAAACAAATCTTGAAACGAAAAATATTTTTCTTTGAATGTATAAGATTTCAATCTCCGAAAAGCCTGAGAATGGTGAACAACACACAATTTGTGAATAATTTTCAGCTAATGATTTGCAAGCTGCAAATGAATAATTAAAATAAAATAAAGCCAAAGCATGAAATTCTATGAAAATTATATCGTCATATATCTGATTTTTGAAATCATGTTGCCGATAAAAAAAACACCGGCATGCCTATAAAAAGTATGTTCAATTGTTCCTCATTCATGGAGTGTGTGTGTATAAAATATAATCAGAGCTGCTACACCTACTTATAGTGTAAAAAACATCTAGAATTCTTTTTTTCGTTCGTTTCCATTCGTTTGCTTTATTTATTAATAAGAATTGGATTCAAATAGACCGGCCGTCAGATAATGCGGCCCACACATAATGGTCGAAGCAATGTCCATAAAATTATTCATCCATTTATGGCTTTGCATCGTTCGAATCATGTTTGTGTGTTTCCGTCACAGGCAGCCAGTTATAATAATGGAAAAAGATATTTTCATGCCAAGCACGGCCATCAAGCACTGAACCAGGCTGATTTTATAAACTGTCTCATCATTCGGTCATTTCCAAGTCATCTTATCCATTGGAATAGTTAAAATGTCACATAATTTGTGGAATTTATATTCTAGTTGAAGAGTTAGCGTTGGCTCGGCGGCCACACAATTTACATAAATTAAATTCCAATCTCCGCAACAAACGAACGAACCATCTCTAAAAACCAGAACTCTGTTGATCATTTTTTTTCTCTGTTAATCATTAAGCCGTTCACAGTCGGTATATCATGAATCTGTTCGCCTTTCCTTAAAAATAACGAGCCAGAGTAGCGAAACGCACGAAGTCAAATAATAAATGAGTATAAATTATTTCAATAATAATCGATAAAGTGTGGTACAAGTTGCGCGTCCCTATTTCAAGTTATAAGTGGTAAAGGCGTTCGCTGCCGTCCATCGCACCGACCAATGCGGTTTGACTGAGAAACAAGCAATCGCACACATACGAATACCTTGGATAATTTACATAATTTAATAGATTTTTATCACTTAAAGAAAAAGAAAACCAGCAAGAAAAAAAAGAAAAAGTCGAAAAAATGCCAGGTTCGAGGGCAAGAGGAAAATGAGCTGCGTATTTCTTGTTTGAGCACGAAAATTCAAAAATATATTGGCTTCATTAAGATATTTTGATTATCTATTTGTTGTGTTATATGCTGTTCGTTCGAATCGACGGTCCCTCCTGAAAATGGCCTACGTATCGAATGTGAATGCACATAAAACTCGTTTATTAGCTTCAACAATGTTCAAGTAAAAAAAAAAACACACCATTAAAAAGTTGCTTTTGTGATAGTTGATCGGACGAAAATGCTTATAATTTATCGCGGTTGGTTGTTATATTTTTTTCAGGAAACTTTTTATTCTATAAGCAATGCTGTTGTGGCCGAACGACGAATGAACGCGAGCCAAATCTCTCTTTGTAAGAAATGAATTCTTAATTCGATAGCATTTATTCATTCCAATGTTTCGGGTTTTATTTCGTTTGAAGAAGGTTTTAAATTTGTGATTTCATTTGGTTAAGAATGGGCCGAAAAATAGAAAAACACAGCATAGATCTAATCCAATAAGAAAACGACGTTGCATTGAACATTTGGTCATATCTTTGAATTTTAATCAAAAAAACACACTCTATTTTTTGGGGTGTAACTGGTTTTTATGGTTGTGCTGCATCGCGCCGGTTTTCTATTCGATACAAACAAAACGTGCGCTTGTTTATGCGTTTGACTTTATGAACGAATTTCCGCATAATGAGATTTTGAGGAATTTGTTTGTCCTTTCTTTGCCGGGCGAAGATCTGCATATCAAAAAGTTTGCCTTTTGATAAGGAACATTTATGCCCGTGTTCGACGTCTTCATTTTTCGGTTGGCAATCAACAACTCAATCATATACTTTTCGCCCATAAAGTCATTTAATCATGTGGTTTATCTATATTTACGTGGTGGTGTAATGGCAGCGCATACATCGTTTCCACTTTTTTCGATTATTTTCGCCCCCATTTTGTTTGTGTTTGGCCAGAGCCATAACGAAATGTTTTTTTATGAAGTTTTCGGAGCAGCAAGCATATCAGCCAGCCAAATTTCCGTTCTCGCAATGCCAATCAGCTCATGTCAGTATCAGCTGCCCGTTTCTGCTATCGACTTTCGTTAGAACGAATTGCTTTAGTGCAACAAATTTAGAAGCATTTCAAGAAGATTCGATAAAATTTTATAGGAGTTTGTTGTCTGTTCGCAGTCATAACTCTGAGTTCGAGATGTTGAAACGCGACGCATATTAAATTGTAAAAAAAAAACGGTCCTTCGCGAACAAATGTTATTTTGAAGCGGAAAATACCAAATTTCGGTCGGTTAGACGAAGACAGCGTATTCCTGCTCACGCTACATTATCCTTGGAAGCAATAAAAAGTACACGCATTTATTATATAGATAGAGTTTGGTATGCGCGTGCTGCAAATGAAAACATCAACCCCATTGCGGACACGCCAAAAGGATGTTACAATTTTCATGAAAGATAGCGCGCGAGCGCTTTCATTTTTTTGGGCACAACGCCAAAACGTACAACAGAAAATTTATTTCAAATTTGAACCTGTTTTAAGCTCAATACAATTTTTTATGTTCAAATATGGTGAATCATAAAATGCATAATAAACGCAATATATTTTCGCCTTAAAATCTACGCAAATGGCAAATTCGACAAACTCCGTGTTGTCGCCAAGACACCCGATGGAAAACGAAAGCGAATAAAATCAAGTAGTAAAATATCTAATCAAACACTTGACAGAACAGCAATGTATTTGCATAAAAAAAATGTTGTTTTTCAAGCAGACCACATATCAGCTAGATACATTGTAACTCCTCTCAGTTTCTGCACGATGATTTGGCTTCAAAGTTGGCTTGCAATCAGAAATAATTGAATATGAATAATTAAAATGAGACTCGCGCGACATGAACCGCAATGAAACCAAAGTCGACTGACGTGGAAGGAACGTAACCAGATTTTCTGGTTGTATTTAACAATGGAATTTGCGATCAGATCACTCAATCGGTTTCGCTAAAAGTCCTTATCGAGCATCAATAAATTCCAGGCGATTCTGATCAGAATTACAGCAATAAATAAAGCATGTTGGATTTCCTTAAACACACTGACGCGCACGATTGTGTTCATTGCTGGAAATAATGGGCGATTTTGTGCCATTAAGCATATGCCATGCAATGACCATGATTTGCTAAGTATTTTCTTTCAACAATTTTGTATGAGACCATGTCTCGTTTGCTGTAAATTTCCCAAAATGAAAGATTCAATTTAAGATTTTAATATTCCAACATCTGCTTGATAATTAATTCAATGTGATAGTGAAACCAAAAGGTTCTGAAAATACGAATATTTGATTGTAATGTATTCTCCTTAAGGAACTTATGGATGCATTTGTGTTGATTTCTGGAAATAATGGGTGATTTTGTGCCATCACATCCCTGATTTGGGAATGATTTGTCTGTATTTCATAAATATTATCGCGAATCAGTTGGGAAAGTGGCAAGTTTATTGTATTGTTTGCCTGTAAATAATGGCGACGAGCGAATGAAAACCAAGAAAAAATGCATACGGGTAATATTCCACACGTAAATACGATGCGATTTATTAAATTATGTGGTAAAAATGGCATTCACTTTTTATAGTTGCTAAGTGTTCATAAACATTGTATTCAAGTTCAATTTCATTGCATATGGTTTTTAAAACAATATATTTGTTATTGTTACTGATCATCATATATTTTTTTGTTGTATAATGAACTGTGGTTACAAAAAATGGCGTTGCAATGAACGCATTGAATGGTTAAGCACGTAAAATATGGACTTGGATTTCTCTTGACAAAAGAATCTAGTGGCACCGGGATGTGAAATAGTTTATTACACTCGAAATGTTTATTGAGTTCGTTAAAGTCTCAAAATACACTCTCTGATCGGATCGCATGAGAGACAAAATAAACATTTCCAATTAGAATTTCGGTGCATCATCGAAAAAAGTCGATTAATTCGGAATGCTTGTAGGAAACGATGGGGAATGCTGTTTCTTGTTTTCAACGCTATTTTTTTTTTTATTCGAAATGGTGTGCCTCGTCGATGTTCAGAATGAAAAGAGAAATATATACCATGTGAATCATTAAATTCAAATTTGTGTATTCCTTTTTTGAAAAACGAAACCTCTACGGTGCTGATGCTCGTATTTCTCATGAAAGTGGAATGCGGCGTATCGCTTATACATCGTATATAGAGTCGCTTTTATCTACTCCCTATGTATTACATTGTACACAAATGTCGAACGTTTTCGACCGACCGACAGACCGATCGTTCGGAGTGTACATAAACTGTGAGGCTTTGTGTAAAGGCCATCTCCCGAACGACGAGAAGAGAGAAAAAAAGAGACAAATACATGAAATATTCTCGGTTTCGCCATTTTCCCTGTGTGTTGTACGCGCGATCCGATGAAATTGAACAGCCAAGAGCTAGCAATCACGCCGCGCGCACATTTACACCGCTGCCTAGCCAAACACAGCTCACCGCTTTATATTATCGATGTGTGCATGTATGCACAGAGTTTTGATTCGGTTGCATGAAGAATTTTTATATTCCAGTTGTTGTTTCTTGTGCACAGCGCAAACACTTACATTTATTTCAATAAGAAAGACGTCGTCGGTTCAACATTCGATACTCTCCCTTTGTTTTTCCATTGAAAAATATTTCTCTCGTGCGCGTTTTTTCGACGCTCGGATTTTGTGTTGTTATTATTTCGGCGTTCAAATAAAAATCGTTGCCATCAGTATCTTTATACTTGTTGTTTGGGTAATACATTCGACTCGTCTCGCGTTTAAAATCTCACATTTTTTTCTTTAATCAAGTGATTTTTTTCTCTCGATTTTAATTAGATGACAAATTCGAATCGATCAAAGTAAATCAATTTTCTTAGAGCTTCTAGTTAAATTTTAGTAAATATTGTCACTTCTTAGAGATTTCTAGGGCATTGATTAGAATCACTGTTAATTACAATGTCATTTCAAAGTTTATAGTGAGATGTGAATAAAGAAATGTGATTTTTTTCACAGTGATCTGTTCATTTTCCATTGAATTATGATTTATTCGTGCAACGAAATTTGAATTTGAAAATCATCTTCTAAAATAATAAACAAACAGGCAGAATCACAATATTTGACCAAATAGAGCCATTGAAGAATGTGAATATCGCTATTGATTGAAAGTCAGTTTAATAAACTTTGATTTTTAGTCACATTTGAAATCAACATTTCATCATAAAATCGAGATTTGGGATTAAAATGATTCAGAGAAAATCCGAAAGCTTAAGTCGAAACCAGATTCTATTGAATTGATACTTTCATTCAAATCAACGAGAGATGTCAAAATATAGAGTTCCCATTCAAGTCAAATGGATTGATCATAAAAGAAATGGCACAAAATTTATTCAATGATCCATTGAATTTCCTCTTTCGATTCAAATGAATTTCATTCATTGCAGATGATATCTCAAATTCAAATATTCGTTCATTCATTTCAATGATTTTAATCGAGTTCTGTTGGTTATTCTAAAATCAAAAATAGGCAATCGCATTTGAACGAAGTCCCGTTGAGCTAAACATTCGGCAAAAGTGCAATTTAAATGATAAGGACTTGAAAATTGAAATCAACTGAAATTGAATGATAGCTTTTGTGTGCAAAATAATGACATGCCGACTTTAACTATCAAACAAGGTAAGTGATAATATTGAAAAGTTTCATCTTGAAAATTGAATTTGAATCACAAAGGAAATATTCGAATTAAATCGGAATTAGAATTAGCATATATTCGGTGTTTTCTTCCTTGAAGAATAGCTTAGTTATTAAATTTCAATTTGCGACCATATCAAATAGCATTAGTCGCGATTGCGCTTCGAATTCAATAGACGAAGTGAAAAAAGAATTAGAAAACAACAATATATCACCATTTAGCGTGTTGTATGGAATGGGCTCGGGCCTGGCATTCATTAATGGACAGAAGGAAATGTGAAAAGGCGATGAAAAATATGGCATTAGTCGTATGTCCATTGTTCGATTCCTTTTGGAAGAAATGTTAAATTCCATATTTCTTCTCTTTCTGCCCTCTCTCTCTCTCTCTCTCTTTCTCTCTCTCTTTCCCTCTCTCTTTCTGGCTACTATATGGTAAAACTAATAAATAAGAATCAGCTACGTGAATTGTGCTAGCGTTTGCAAACGCCGAAATGAATGCTTCTCTTTGCTGTGTGTGAAATGCCATAAAAAACATTTGTTGGATTATTTTGTGTGAAAATCAAAAGCTGCAATTTTATTGGCTTGCCGAACATAAAACCGCTTTTTCTCTCTGTACCCGTTTCTCAACGCGTGTTTTTCATGTTACCCCTCAAGATGTCAAACTAAATGCACAAACACAGGCACACAGACTCAATCTCGCATACCCGGGACGGACTCAGAACAACGCAACGGAACAGACGAAAAGGAAATATATTATTGCTCCACATGCGAGCAATTTCTTTTCGACTCGACATTTCCATTCATTTGAAAGCAGCAGCAGCCGACAACGATGGCGATTTAATACGATACGCCATAGATATAATGTATCTAACCGAAAGTAAAATTCTTCAACGTAAATGGTTTTTACGATTAGATCCAATCGTATTTCGTACGAATCCCATTTCATCTTAACTTATTTTTCGTGTTTTCACTCGGAATAGTTACCCCGAATGCTATTCAAATTGCCGCATCATTTTCTCTCTCTTTCAATGGACGGAACGAATTTGCCGTTTTCCCATTGCAAAGCGCTCGAAGCAAGGATGAGTCAAAACAAAAACCGTCGACGCGAAATTGGTTCGGGGTGCCTTTTATAACAAAATGGATGATAAAACACAAAGTGCATTACATCGCGTGTGTTTGTGTATGAAGTAGAGTTCGTGTAGTGAGTTTTATGACCATTGATGCTCTTTCTCTCGCTCTCTGTGTTTGCGTAACGAAAGTTTGTCTTAGATTTATATTCAAATGGGGCGGCAGCGCAAAAGCATAAACATGTAGCATATTTTATTAGACTTTTGTGCACACGAGCACAAACGCGCAAACACACACACTGTCGACGATCAGTGACTGAATGGATGCCGAAGCACCCATCTCTCAACTTAACCTTTTCCGATATTTTCTTACCGTTTTTATAGTTTTTGCTTCTCATTTCGGTTGATGTATTTTTAACAAAATCCATTCGAGCAAGAGAATTCCTTTCGGGAATTTGCCGTTTGGCTTTCTTTTGGCTCAGCACCCGACGCTCATTGGAGAATTCAATTTTGAATGAAATGAACAATAAAATGCAATGCTCACACTTTAAATTTCGCTTTAATTCAATTTTCTTGTAAACGTTCGTCTTTGACTGAAAAACCATTCATTTAAATGATCGAGAAGACGTGATACTTGATTTGATTTTCAAAGAATTTTTCAGTTGATATTTTCGTTTTCGAAGGTCGCAAATGCAAACTCTTCAAATCTTTTGTATTATTCCGCTTTCGGATCGCTTTCCTTTGACTTTTATTATCTGTTACAAAATGTCGAAACAAAAACGGCAAAATCATTTATTTATGTTTACTAGTAACAACTGATCCAATTTATGGGATTTTACTGCTTTGTGCAAACGTTGTACAAAATTGAAAAAAAAACATGCAATCGACGTCGTTCATTCCCATACACTTTCAGTTAATACGTAATGGCTTTCAAGGTTTTTTTCTCCATTTTCGTGCACGTCTGACCAAACAAAAAGATAGCAATTATGAGCAGTGAATTCCGACGTGTACACGAATTAGATAACAGTAATGGAAAAATGAAAAATAGCAAAACGAAACCGACAAAAAAAATTGGAGCATTTTTTTTCTCAACTCCAGCAATATTCTAAATGGGTTTATGGTTATTTGTCTATTGTTATTCACTTTGATATTTCGCATCCTTACAATATGTGTTTTAAAATAACATTTTTGTTCATTTAACAACAAAGTCATTTTGCGGCCAACTGTTTAGTAAAAGGATTTCTGTCTTTATATATTTAAACGATTATTTAAATTGGAAATCGACATGCAAAAGGCAAAATAATGATTTTACGACCCGAAAGAATGGAATTTCTCGATTTTCAATGATGGTCATTTTCGGTATTAGGAATTTGAATTGAATTTGTGTTATGCATGGTTTTTTTAGTATCTCTCGAGAAAATTGCTTGCTAAATAACAACAATTTCCTTCCCTCTTTGATAGTTTTAACATGTTCACACTCTTTTCTACCGTTTCGTTCTCAATCCTTGAATGTCTGCTTTTATATTTACTTTAGAATTGTTTCTCAAATTGCGAGTTAACATTTAAATTTTCAACCGTAAGGATCTCAGAATTCATTCGCCCATCTGCCCATTCAGATTGCTTAAAGATCTTTTCACAATAACACTATTCTGATTTAGCACTATTGCGACATTTTGAAGATAATTTCAATCGATCCTACGATTTAAATCAATCAAAAGTTTATTTGCCTCAATAAAAAATGGAAAATTAACAGAATGATACAAAATGCCATGAAAAGTTCAAGGTTGAATGCCTTTAATTTCGAAATGACCAAACTGAATGACAAGCATTCAATCATGATCCGGTGAAAAGTTCATTCAAAAAATTGTCAGTTTCAAATCGGATCGAATAATTTTGATTGTTATGGGTTTTTTATTTGAATTTTATTCAATAATGAGTGTGAGCTTTCATATAAAATAAATTGTTTGTTGATGTTGATGTGTGAGTGATTGAGTGATTTTTTCCGACTTGTTATGCTTTATGATGGTGCATAAAAATGGTGGTCCGTTTCGTGTGATACATAATGTAGTGCCTTATAAAAACAATTTAGTATAGTTATATAATAATAAATGATTTAAAATGGTTTTCCATCGCAAGCGCATGCTTTTGATGCCTTCGGAATAGTGCAATCAGGTGCACAAACACCAATAAAATTATATGCACATTTCGTTTAGTGTCTTCGTCGCGCATTTACGATTTTCTAAATGGCATAAAATAACACTGAATCCGTCATTCCGATGATTTCGACAAAATGAAAACATTTAGCAAATCGCTAAACACTCAAACAAATTCATATACAAAGGATAATTCGAATTGCTTTCTTCAAATTGTGAGAAATTTTTGTTGCTTTTGATATCGATAGATGCTGCGAATACGCGAGAGCTGTTTGCCCAACGACCATCAAATTGTAATGAATTTATTGATGCCATAACAATAAAATGCTGTATTTTATTGAGTGTTTATAAATTTATTACCGGTGCATTTACTACAAAATATCGCCTGTACAAATCGAATGACTCTATATTTACACAAACTTCTGCTTCTCCCACAAAACGCAAATATTTAATGTTTAGACAAGTACAACGATCGATTTGCTTCAATCAACTGGATCTTTTCAAACAAATTTGATTACAGGGGAAAATGGAGGAGTGATTCGAGTGATGATTGTTCAGTATATTTGCGCAAATAAAAGCCTCGATTCGACAAATGAATAAACAAAATGTATTTTGAGATAAGGGAAGATCTTAAGTTTGTAAAAGTGTACTCTGTCTTTATGTTCAATGTTCAAAGAAAAGCACAAATGAAAATTCAGTCTCGAGAAAGCGTCAAGTCATATTTCGAATGGAATTTTATACTGTTCGATTTTGAAACCGGATTGAAAACTCCATTTTCAGAAATGAATTGACATTTTTTCACTGAACCAATTCAATTTCCGACCACTTTCAACTGCATACAGTTAAATTTAACCAAAATGAATCGAAATTGAGCGTTTTTGTGAAGAAATCTCACATTTTTCGAGCGCAACGGACTAAATTATTAGCTATTAAGCAATTAAGTTGCTCTGAACTCACATTATAATTGCCTGAAACCGTTTTTTGCATAAAAAGAATTGTTTACAAACAAATGTGTCTGGCGGAGAGTATGGGTGCCACTTGAAAAGTGTTCAGTGTAAATCAAACGGCAAAATCTTTAATTATTTAATAATAATTGAGTTGGAAGCATAGTGAAATGCCATGAGAAAGCATGGAAAATAATTTAGTTACAATTTTTTTATTGGCAATATAACCGTCAAATAGCTATTAAAGCCGAAAAAAATCAACCGAGGAAATTATTGTAACTCTTTTAGCGGTGAGCGAGAGGACAGAGAGAGAGAGAGAGAGAAAGTGCATAGTGCACACACATATGTGTGCTATATGCGGTGGAAGGAAATCAGTTCACTTAATGATTTGACTTATAGCATAATTGAAATAAAATGTAAAGACGACAGCAAATAAAGTGTGTGTGTCTGTGAACATAAAAGCTTCAATCTGTATTCAAACAACTGAAACATTACGATAAAATACAGACGACAATTGACATGTAGCCGAGGCGATGTGAGCTTGTTTGTGCGCTCGCGACTATGTTAAAATGCGAATGCACTTAAATTACCATTTACAATCACACATAAACCGTCTATTACCCATTAAATTTACCTAAAAACCAATTGAATTATAACAATAAGGAATTTTCTTCCTTCTTTTGCGCCAATTTGCCGAAGCAACATAGCGAGCAAATCCATTTCTGCAATAATCGCTCGCACAACATCCAGCTACCGAACGAAATGATTTATTTATTGAGCAATGGATAAAAATGAATAGCGCAAGAGAGCGAGAGCAAGGGAGAGAAGAAGAACGGCCAAACAAACAACCGGCAAACAACTATAATTGACACTAAATTTTATATTTGTTTTATTTATTTTATCAATAAATAAAATGTTTTATT
The DNA here is from genome assembly GCA_028476595.1 of Obolodiplosis robiniae. Taxonomy (NCBI): domain Eukaryota; kingdom Metazoa; phylum Arthropoda; class Insecta; order Diptera; family Cecidomyiidae; genus Obolodiplosis; species Obolodiplosis robiniae. The sequence goes on from CM052014.1 coordinate 18,082,818, forward strand.
GCTACGTCTTTCCAATAAAGAAACTGTTTATGATCTATGTGTTACTTTAACGCGCTCCGAATACGCACATTTGCACACGGTAAACGCTTTCGCAAAGAGGCAATCCAAGAAATTGTCTGAAGAGAGAGTGGAGGAGTGAAAATGAACGACATTTTTTTCATGAATTAAAATATAATCAATTCAATATACATTTAGTACGCATTACAATGTTTGCGTTCAAACAATCTACCTCTTCAAAATGAGTTCTTTGCTTGAAGTAATTTTTTGTTCAATGGCGTACTTTTACTTAACATTCATTTTGAAACAATGCCATCGAAGCATCACATCCAACAACCATTTGACAATTTTCACTTTCTCTTCGGACTTTGAAAGTTTGCTATTGTCTAAACGAAGCTTTCCTCATCCAAACGACGCTTTTGTCAACTTACCGCCGCTACTTTCCATTTACGTTACATAGATGGCATTCGAACCAGTCGACGCACTTTTCTGATTGCAAGAGCGTATTTCTTCTTTCCAGAAAATTTCTTCTGTTTCCTTCATTCTTCTTATTCTCAACATTTTTATCCAGAAGAGCGAGAAATAAAGCATTTTGATATTACAACTTATAATAATTCAAATTAATCTCCCTTTTAAAGACAAAAAATAAGTCACATACTTTTCAATCTTCCGATTATTAATCCGCTGAGAAATGCAAAACATTGAAATACTTTTCGAATTGATAATCAAGATGTCAGTTTAACAAAAGTCCTGAAAAATGTCAATGGAATTTTAAAATGCATGTAGTTTTTCAAAATCACAAAAAAGAATGAAAAAAAAAACGAAAAAAATAAAAACTCAAAAGAAATTCTATTCAAGAATCATCGATAAGCCAGAACGAGGCTTAGCTAGGAAATAGACGATTATACCGAAAAAGACGAGTGAAATAGAAAAACAAATTAGAAAAGGGTGTGCATTCGGAGTTCCATTATGACTTTATTTCACGATAAACGTTTCCACCTACAGCTACATGTTATCGTCGTTTGTGCTTTGTTCTCTTGAATTTCCTTTTGTTCGATGCGATGCGATGAGTCTGGCATTGTAGAGTAAACATGAGAATCGGAAACAGGAGGCAAACCAAGCTTAAATCGATGCCAGTTCATTCGGATTGCTTCTACAGTAAATGTCGCTTACTCGCATTCAGTATGGAATTCTATTCGGGTGTCAATATGAAAAGTATGTTCATTTTATGGCAGTTAACATCGGAATACACTTAAAAAAAGTGACGAGCAAAGACAGAACAAAATGAGACAGCCACAGGCATTTCGAAGCCAATAGGCGAGTGGATGGCAATTTACGTAACGTCAACCGAAAAATGTTTGTATCCTCGTATGCTTTTTTTCCATTAGAAGCGAAGCCTATCATAAAACCTAATCGATAAATTATTCTGTTTCAGATTGGCTTCGAGCAAAGACTGTTCGCTGATAAGACTTAATTGCAATGAGCCATCATCAGTAACAAGAAAATCGAATTAGGTGGTGTCGAAAGCGCTGCTCCCGCTCTGCTTGCCATTGCTTTTGCCATGAATAACCAAATTCTGTGCTACAATTTCGCTAGATTTTCATTCCATAGCATTGCTATGCCCATATTCCAAATGTAAATTTTATTCCTTTGCATTTAAAGTATTTCGTTGCCGAAGGAATGCTCCGCCAAATTCCATGGCATTAAACGTTCCATTCCAGTAAAACGGTGAATTTCATATCATCTTATTTATCTAACTTTCTTCATTTTGTAAATCCCCGACTATTTTCGCTTTCGCTCCTCACCGCTCGGTTAGTTTTTATTAATCCATTTCAATCTCAATTACACGCTCTTTTCCATTTGATAAGTTGCAAACAACAGTAAAATGTAGATATAAGGCGATTTAATATATTTCTAGAATAAAAGAAGGAGAAGGAGCACTGCACTCGTTACGAATTTTCTCATTTTTTTCTTCCGTACATCGCGTCTCTCAGTCCGAGCTGGAGTTTTCTTCAACTTCAACCGAACTATTTGAAACATTTCATCTTATGTGAGTGAATTCGCCACATGAAGTCGCATGTTCGAATATTTTGCGCTCGCGAGCACATTTTTATAATTAAAAGGTTATTATGATGAAAATTGTTTTTCCGTATATTTTTTTTGCTTGATTTGATGACACCCATCAAATAGTCCCGTGTATATGCGCCGGTTTCGAACAATGTTGCGAATGCAATCGAGTTTCGTTTGTTGATTATGATGTTATCGTATTTTTCCATACGTTCGTTAAGCAATCGCTCGCTCATCGATTCCAATGGATATAATAAAATATACTTGATATTCTCATAACTTACGGTATGATTGCAAGTGCTTGGGTGCATTGTATTCCTTGGCTTATTGTTCGAATATATTCTGTGTTATTCATGATTCGCGCACACTAACACACACAGCCTTCATTCCTAATTAATTAAAATTTTGCGCGCTTTCACATTGATCTGTCGCGCCATTGGAGAATAAAAATATTTCATCGCGCATAAAAAGCACAATGCATTGAATTGCAACGGTCGAACATTTCGTCACCTGCAATGCAATTCGAACTTCGACAAAAACTTGACTATAATTTTTAGTTTCTTATACCGATGTAACCGTAATAAAAATCCAGATCGTCGAACCAAATACGAAAATCGATTGTCCGATGGCTTTGCATCGATGATTGTGTGCGCTCGTCACTTAAATTTGTTGTGTTTTGGGTTGGAGAACATCAGAACTGAAGCTCGCGATTAAAAAACGAAAAGAAATCGGTATCAATATGAACCAATTTTCCATCAGCTCCGCCCGTCCACTGTCCGTGTGCAATTAGGCAAATATGTGTGGTGCCCACCATTACCATTCCATTGCAAACTCCAATAAATTAGACCTTTATTAGCAGTCAGATTATTCTGGTTGGGAATTTCTTTCTCTTTCCATTCGTATAATTTTCCTTGTCAAATAAATGTTTTTATTTATGCCCTTGCTTTTTCCGACGGATAAAAATTGACGACACAAACAACGACGATGAAGACGAGCAAAGAATTCTTTTCATTTTATAAATAGATATTAAAAGCTGATGGTGCTTGCGTGTTCGTTCATATTACAATTTTTTTTTTAAAGTAAATTGCTTTCATCAATGCAACGTCATATGTATATCAAAGAATATGTAAATGAAATAAGGAGAGAGTTACGAGTTGACGCGCGCGCACAGATCGAATGAGATGGTAACAGCGGCGGTGATGAGGAGAATCAGCATGCCTCTCATGTCAGATTTTAATAACAAATTATTGTAACGAGGATTATTACAGTTTTGCTCCGATGCACATATTTACATACAAATTACGATCACCTTTGTATCCAACACCAATTGTAGCACCACGTGAATGCCGCAATTTCATCGTATTACAACAATAAAACAACGCTTTTATCCGCAAGCAGACAATGTATATAGCCGAAGCAAACAAGTTATCCAAATAGATATGATTAACAAGTGAAAAAAAACACGAATTCTGAATTCTATTTGGTCTCCCATTTTGTATACAATGTTAAAGCATGTTTCAACGAGTCAATGACATGCACCTCACCGAACTCATTTTTGAATAACTCACAATCAAAAACGCTGTCGCTTCATTCGCCGCGTACATAATCTATATGAATGATGTGAAATCTATACAAATACCTATAATATCAATGCAGAAGGGAAGCCGCGCTCCGTATCGAAATGAAGAGATCAACATCGGGTTCGGACAAAACAAGTAACTGAATTTCACTGGCGGCGTAACTTGTTATTCGAAATGAGGCAATAATAATGCATAAAAAGCACAAATTGTGATCTTGAAATCCGTTTGCAATCACAGAGAAAACCGGAATAAATCCAAATGTCTATGAAATATAATTGAAGCATCGAAGGCGGCATACAAATCAGTTAGATGACATTAAAATTGCAGATGGCCGATATAATGTGATTGAATTTAATGACTTTTTCGAGCTGCCGCTTCAAATTAATGACTAAATATTGGCATTTAAGCGATTCAAACATTATTATAGCATGAGAAAGTACTCGAACAATTATTGACAATTTCATTCAATGAATAAGCTTTGAAATACGAGCAAATTTCAGTATATTAATGTTCTGATGCATTGAACTGTTGCGCTGGGCAACCGCATAAATTTTCCGCAGAAAAATCTCAGAATATTTGCATTTGACAGCACAACGGCTTAAAAATATATTTATATTTTATATTTGTTGGTGAGATGAAAAATGTCAGGATTTCTTGTGGTTTCTTTGCATCGATACACCGCTTACTTCAAGAACATTCATTGGGAAAGCATCTTCGAATTTATGGCTAATTGAAACTAATGGTTTAGAAATGTAATTATAAATATTCAACCGCTAAAACCGCTGAATTTGCATTCGATTTTCAAATGCCACATCTATGTTTTCTGTAGCGTGAACGTATCTTGCGAAAATGACAATTGTATTATTAATTCCTTTTAAACAAGACCTCTATGTGGCGAGCGTGTGCTTTTTAGCTAAATTGTTTTATATTTTATTTGCTGTGATACTGTTTTATTGACTGAAACAGCGCCGAGTACGTAGCCACACAGTCCGGTCATCAATGAATAAAATGCAAACTGTAACGATCATCATTTACGGCATTCATTGAATCCGAAAACCCTTTATGATTGTTGAATGGCTTTATTAGCTCTTTTGTAAGTATGAATGGGCTATTTCGCGCCTATTCTTAGAATTTCTGTACGTGTGTGTGTGTGTGTGTGTGTGTGTGTGTTTGTGTGTATTTGCTCACTGTTCAGCCACATAAATAATAATTGATGTTGTTGAATTCAACCGAATCATTGAGTATGCAAAGTTTGAATGCAACGAACCGAACACATTTTCATGGAATTACAGACAAAGAAGATTGCACTCGAAACGCAATAAGACGCTCACAGTTTGAGTTGAACTGGCTGGATTCGGTTTACGTTGTAGTTTCTGTTTCAGACTCTAAATGTTTATGAAGTCGTTCGAAAATATGAAATTCAATCAAGTGTTCGGTTTAATTTGAGTAATTGTGTTCGAATCCATCCATTTTTTTCCATCTTTCCATTTGTGCCATCGCCTCGATTGCTCTTGAAACTGACTTCGAAATAAAATCTATTTTGTATATTTTAAATTGCCGATTGGTTGAAACATTTGGAATGCACCAATCGATGGCACCATGAGCCTCTTCAAAAGTCTGGGCATTAATACAATTTTGAAAATAATATTTATGACTCAATACTCGAACAGACGCGCAGTTTTAAGTTTATTAATTACTTTTTTGGTTGCTTCCCACGTCTTTGACTGTGTTCTGTCGCAAAAGAATAAAATACAGAGAGAGAGAGAAAAAAAAAACGACGATAGTCCAAAATGAAGAGATTTTATGATCAGATAACATAAATAAAACAAACTGATGAACATAACCAAATAAAATGTTTCTTTTTTCTCCGAGGAGATAGATACAAAGACCGAATAAATTTGAAATGAAGATACGTGGGGAAGATATCACAGAAAACAATAATTACTGTTTGGTTAAAGATAAATTCTGATTAAATAAGCAATGCTCACGAGTCGATTAAGACACCGAGGCATATTTGGTCGGCGGTTCGAGTCTGTATTTTTCATCGGAATTTTTTTTTTTTCGAAAAAAGAGAGAAGAAAATATTCACCAATCAGCAAATGGGATGAAAGAATACAAGACAAAAAGGCCAAACAATTTTTGATACGACTACAAAAATGTCGCTTGAAACAAGTCCAAATAAATTATCGCATTTTGGAGGTAGTTTTTGAATTGCTCACCTGTATAATATATGGCTTCTGATGAAATTGTTGATCCCGATGAACGAAAGTGCAAGCCATTTTTTCATTATCCCTGCTGCCGTGTTTTGTATCTTTCTTTTGTTCACTGTTGTATCATCCGCAATGATATTCCTTCGCCGTGAATTCATTCTTACCTTCATTTCATCGTACATCGTGAATGGTTTTTGTGTGGGTACATGTCATGCATTAAATCAAGTCGCTCCTTTGCTGCACAGCAGCTCCCTGACAATATATTTATGTACATTTCACCAACGTAGTTTTTACATTCGTTGTGATGATGTAAAATGGAAAAAACTTTAAACCTGTGCTTTCGATATTTCGCTTGTTTGAATATGTTTTTCTTCTTTTCTCGTTCGAATTGCGCGCAAACAGTGAGTTCTGCTCATAAATTCGACTTTCATTCGGGCATCACACAGCTTAAATCCAATAATGCGAAGTAATTTATGCGAACACCTTTCAAAAAAAGATTGAACATAAATAATTGAGCTCTTGCACGGCAAGACCTCAAGCGCATTTAATGCTTGAAATTGTATTAAATTTGGTGAATCTGCATGGGGGCATCGAAAAATGAGAAAGAAAAAAAGGAACATATATTTTGGAAATATTTCTTTTTCTGTATTTTTTTTTTTCTTCGTAGAAGATATTTCGACGAGAATAAAACCTGACATTCGCATTGGCTGCAACGAGCGCATGTTTACTTTGTCAGGGAGTCCGAGGATAAAATATGCGTTACATAAAATCCCAAAAAAGCAAACATGATAAGAATACGAAATTTATTTTTGCATTTGCTTTTGTATTTCGCTTCTTTGATTCAGTTCACTAAACCAAAATGGCAACATAAAATAGAGGGAAATGCGCTGCAAAAGAAGAAACAGCGGAAAATGATCCTTTATTGAGTTTGAGTGAGCCTGATACAAATATTGTACAATAGCTCAAAATTAACGCTATCAATCGGAATGAGAATGCGAATACGAATGGGAGTGCGAGTGCGAGTGCGAGTGCGAGTGCGAGCATGATTTGAAATGCACCATCATGTAGCTGGCATTTGCGCGGAATGGAAAGTGATGTGCTGTCGAAGTCACTTCACGTATAACTTAAACAGATGAATGCGAATGAAATAAATTATGTAGATTGCCGTGGATCATATTTTATGGTCGCTCAGGCCATTCCTAAAAGTCATTTCGATTCAGTTGGTCAGACAGGCCAATCGATCGCAAGTACAAGCGAATATGTGCGAAAGTCACTCTTCAATTGTCGGGCTGAGAGTAAAAACGGGTAAAAACATCTTACGTCATGCTCACGCTTACGAGAATTTTCCTTGGTGTGAGCAGGAGATAAAATGTTTTTAACCGTTTTTACTCTCAGCCCTACAATTAATAATAGGGCAGACATATTCAAAGGCAACAGAAAATATAAGCAGCTTCCAATTAATAATTTTATCACCAGTTTATCTACAAGTTGGAACAGAAGCGCGGCCATAACACGCGATATTTATTGGAATTATCTTAATTTCCTTCTCGACACCAATCAATTTTGACATATTCAACAGCAGCAGCAGAAACTGCTTACACAAACAGGAGCCAAAGCAGTAGCCGGATGACTGTTCAGTGGTTGTGTATTATAATTGTTTGTGCTGACTACAACTGCAAGCATTCCAGCGAATTTAATGATTGCTTTCAATGCTGATGTTTGCTTTTCTTCGTTTTCTTGTCATTTGTGCGCCTTTAAACGCTTCGCTTGGTTTTTATACTGTTGACAATTATGTTGACGTTTGCTCTCCATTCCTTCATCGCAGCGGCAAATTCTGTTCTCGGTCCATGAGTTGATTTTTCTTTTTCGCCTCACATAATTAATACCGAAACCATAACAAACATAAAATCAATTGCTGGCGCAAACAAATGCGAGCGAAAACAAGCAACTTATACATATCATTTGCATATTTTCAATTCGCTCCCATGCAAAAAGTGCCTAGAATATAATGCCGGACGCAAAAACTGCATCCAGAAAAAAAATCCAATTAAATAAATGCTTGTTATCTTTGTGGATCAAAAAATAGAATAATTTATGATTCAATTGTATGTCATATTCAATTTGCGAAAATGTTCAAATGCTATTCAGAGAAAAAAAAAAATGCAATGTTGCTTCGTATATCTCCTATTCGATAGCATTGCGTTTGCGCACAACGGCCCCTCCATTACATCCGATATATACTTTGTTGTATAGATCGTCGCAGACATTCTATGTACACGAATCCATATTTTTCTCGTCTCTTTTACACTTGTTTTCGTTGTTTATTCCATTTCACTGCGTTCGCCTTGGAACATGTCGGTCCTCAGCATATCAATATAATGACGACGACATGCGCATATATGTATGCCCATATGAAACGCAGTCGCTACAGTTGTAGTAGTGGGATAAGTGTCATCATTCATCACATTACATTTGAAGCCATGATGTGCACTGAATATTTCAATGGATGAACAGCGTTTATTCATGGTGTCTCATGATTTTAACATGGTTCCATCTCCGTCGATTGATACCTCTGGCATTTCAATATGCCTTGGGATTTGTCTTCGGTCCAAAAAAAAAACACGACATTGAAAATTCAAATGAGAATTACAAAAGCCCAAAGCAAAAAGATGTAAATAGAGACGAAACAGAAAGAGTTTAGATGAAAAGCGACAGCAGAAGAAAAAAATGAGTTTCGTCATTGGAATTACCATGGGCTGTGTCTTTGTCGCTGAGCAAATATTTAATTAGGATGGAAATTCCTTCGTTTTTCTCAATAGATATTCAAATTGCTGTGTTTTATTAAATGAAGACTTTTTTGCCATTCCCTCGAATCGCATACCTTTCCATGGCTTCGCCATAGATGCTCTCATCACACAACGCTACACAAAAAGGAATCTATTTTCATATGGATAGGATTTTGGCGCCATTGTCTCAACTTTTACGATTTTCCCATTTATCCATGTAATGTTCGTTTACAACACCCAAAAAACGAGTTTATTCTGCTTCATTTAATTGACAAATGAAGGAAACAAAAAATATCATAGACGAGAAAGAGAGAGGACTGTAAGCGAATCTGCACAACTGACAACCGACCGAGCGCTGAATATGAAAAAGGGAAAGTAAACAGCAACATGCTGAAGCGGTAGCAAAAACAACAGCGGATTTTCAAATAAAAATACGTAATCAAAATAGAGAGACACACACAGCGAAAAAGGGAGCAAGCGACAAGCGGCTCACATTTCAGATAAAACACATTTACCGACGAGAAATGTTAAACAACGCGTACTATATCAAGCAATTCAACCAGAGAAACGAAAGATAAACGACACAATTACATTTTTCTGATTCGGAGCGGCATCTCCTTACAAGAAGATACATTTTCACTTGGTTTGTGTGCAGCTGCCGGAATGATGCGAATGTCTCGGAAAAAAAGAAGGAAAATTTCGATAAACACGAACTGAAAAGCGCACAGAGAGTCAATGTAGTGTGAGAGCCTGTCAAGCATTATAATGGAAATTTTGGATCATTCCGAAGTTTTTTTCTTCTGCCATTGCTGCTGCTGCCTCATTCGATGTTATTTATTTTTCTTGCATACGGTCGAATTGAAATTATACGCCCTATGTATGTATATTGCCAGCTCTTAGATGAATGCCGAACGATGACGACGACGACTTTTCTCTCTCTCCACTCCCGCCGTAAGCCTTCAGCTTACGAGAAAAAAGGGTTTTCATTCCATGCATCATTCATCTCAGTTTGATATTGCTTTCTTGGCTCGTGTGTTTTTTTTTTCTCTTCATTCGTTTCACTGTATATTTTCTTGTCAGTTCGACGGGCAAGTTTATCTATTTATATTCATCTAGAGTAAAGTTATGCTATTTACACAATTCATGGGATGAGACCATTAAAAATGGTAGCAGAGCGCATTTCAACAAAAGCATTTTTTTCATCTCAAAAGAAATACACAATAGAAAAATTGTATGAAGTTTGAATCACCAAATAGCCGAAAAGAAGAAATGGAAGCGACGACTGAAGTGAAAGAAAAAAAAATCAGAGCAAAACATTTATTTCTTTTGGTCGACACAATTTTATGACGCTTCATTTTTCCGATGTGTCACACACTCTACTCGATTGTTTGCTTTACAATTAGACCATTGTTCTTTCACTCGTTCTGCAATGACGAAAACATACGTAAAAATGATAGTGCAAACACATAGATTGAGGTTTGAAAGAAGAAAGAAAAGGTTTGTCCGATCAGATTTTCATTCTCTTTTGTTTCTTATTTCCCTGAAATGCTGTAAACAAGAAATTTAGCTCAAATAAAAGTTGTGATTTTTTACACTCGGCCTGAGTGAATGGTTCAGCATTGTAGAATCTGCACCATCTGAATAATGATATCGATTCGACCCTTCTCTTCCCTTCCTATCTATTCCAATCCAAAACCAGTTCGTTCCTCTCATTTCCATAATTGTTGTGTGTTTGAGCAGCAACCAACAAAATCTCACATGATTATAGCAAGTTAATGACTTCTAATTGTAGATAATAAAATGCCGTCAATTCGATGATGGGGCTGTCGGCTGGTTGGTTGTGTGATACGCCGCCATTTTTCATGCCACTGAATCTGCTGAGCTACGTAAAAATGCCTATCATACCGAAAGAAAAGCAGCAGTTAATGGGCTGTGATGAGAAGACACGCGACTTGTGTCTGCTGCGTATTTAGCGAAAATGAAATGAAAACAAAACGAACCTTCAATTATAATGATGATTTGATACAAAACTACGCAACTTTCTTTGGGCCATTGTATGGCAGCATCAGCAGCACACATACAAAGACAAACATTCGGTTCGCGTGTAATTGAAGAGCTTGCTATGCAGCACAAAGATTACTTTGTAAAATGCACACACCATCTCTTTTTATTTGGTGCGGCAGCCACTCTGGTATTCTTACAACAATTTTTCTCTTCTTTCGTTGATTTTGTGCTTTGAATTTAGTATACTCATGTGCCGCGTTTATTTTGTCTACTTTTCTATTTCTAATAATAATATGCGTTTGGTTGGTTATGTTTTTTCGGAAAAGAACCTTCTGAAATCAAGCGCGCGTTTCGCTTCCATTTGCATGCGAGAAGTAGTTGTACTCTCTCGAATTTACTCAGGGCAAGCGTTTAAATTTAATTTTCCTCAGGTTTTCTCGGTTTTATTTTCGGCGCTTCACGTTATTGTTTTTTGAGGCGTCTTATAGACAACAAATCATGTATAACGTCGCGGTCTGAGTTTAGTTTCCAGACCCGTCCGTTTTTCGTGAGCATCAAAGTGACAGTTCATAGCAGAATATTTGATAAAATTGTGTGTGTTCTTCCACCAGTTCAATCCAATAGTTCAATACAAAAACCAATAAAAAGTATTCAATAGCTTTATCGAAGAGTATTCATTAGCTCGTCGGACTTCAAGTGGCGCTTCATACGAGATTTGTTGAAAGCCATAAAAATATCAGACAAGCGGCAATATTTTCGAAACAACAGTGAAAGACAATTCAGTTGATGACAGAATATCGATTGAAATTCGAGTGCCATTTTTTTATTGATGTGTCAGCCGAAATAAACTCAGTTTGAAATTGATTATTTGGGACTTTAACGGCCGCTCCGAAAATTAGCGCTAAATGTATAAGTGAAACCATAAATCGTTTAACAGTTCAAAATCTCAATAAAAAAAAGTGCCATTTGAAAATTGATTTACTTACAATTCAAAACCGCAACATTCCAATTTCTCTGCTAGTGTAAGAAACAAAGCAACGGGTTTGCTATTTATTTTAGGTCAATATTTTCGATACATTTCAGTGTCCTGCAGAGCGCTTCTTTGTTTGCTCGCACTATGAACTCTTTTGTACATCGAACTGTGTGCAAGTGTGTGAGTATCGAGCACGGATGGGGATTCCTACAGAGAATATAGACGAAAAAAAAAATGTCTGAAAGGTTTTCATGCTCAACGCTTTATTTAGTCCTCGAACGGTTGAACATGTTGCAGCCAAATTAAAATGTCACACGAATGCATACAATTTATACGATGTCTACGTGACTAGCATGTTTGCTTTCGTCTAATGCTGGATCTATTTACTGAAATCTTCTTTCATTCGCCTCACAAATATGTCTTCGCACATGTATTTGATGTGTCCAATGAACGATGAGGATGACAGCGATTTTCGTGGAATTAAAATGCCTGGATTACTTGGCCATAAGCCCTAAAGTGCTTCAATATTCTCTACAATTCCATCCGAAAATCAAAACCCGAAAACAAGATGCCATGAAAGAACGACGATGCCACACATATTTGCTCGTTTCGGCAATTAAAGCGCTTGCTGCGTCGTTTTTCCTTCTTCCATTTCAAGAGATCATGTTCTTTCAAAGAAAGATGTGATGATACATCGGAATTTTAGCTCATTTTTTGTAAATTCAAGAGCAGTATCATCCCTTTTCGATCTCAAGTTGACAGTTTTACGCAACATTTCTTCAGCGATTTTCGGCGTTAAAGCCATGTGTTCGGCACAAAGGAAGCGAAAATAGAAAGTTGAAACATTTATCGTTAAATGAACACACCAGATCCTTTGTCACAAATGCGACATTTTCCATCCCAAATCTAAACAAACATGGAGTCATGAAAATTTTGAAATATGATTCTCTAAATATTTATTTTCTTCGCTCAAATCCAACTGCTGGCGCGCCATTCGAGCCGATTATGCGTCAGCTCTGAAACATTAGTCTGGTCAAACTTTACATTTTATCACCTTGTGGCAAATACTTGATTGCGTTAGATAATGAAATATACAATTTTAAATGTGAAAATCATAAAGAGCTAATGAAATGATTCTCTGAATTATACTTTCATTAACCTGTTTTTATTTGATCGTAAAAAAGTTTGAGAGTTTATTTCGGAAGTGAGCTACAGGCGCTGACGGCGTTGTCACTCTATACCATGAATAAATTGCATTTTTTGTTAATTGAACATCAATTAAATGGCAATACGCATTTTAAATGAGTGACACAATTAAAAAAAAAATATTCAATTATTAGACGTAATCCATTGAGATAAAAACGACTAGCTTCAACGCCATTGACGTTAATTGTTTGTTTTGCGGTATGCAAGCAACTAAAGTACTATTTAATGTTTATATTTGATTGCTTATTACAATCCATTAGCATTAATTTTTAGTATCACTTTATTGTATTTGAACGAATATTACATCAATACATGTTGTTAAATTTCATTTCCATGAGATTCCGGCTATTTTCCGAATTTTTCGATACGTATTTTCAATTCCGAATAGAGTATTTCTTCGAATTTTCTCCATTTTCTTCCTCCAAATATGTCAATTTCAATTTTAATTTTAGTTTTCTTTCGATTTTTTTCACATAGAAAGTGCTAACGACGGTTGCTTCAGTCCTGCTTACAAGTTCCCAAGCTCAGTGATCATACCAAAAGTAAGTACAAAATGGAGTTTATGAGAAATTCGCAGGCAGATTTGCCTTTTTCCAAATTTTTTTCGCAGATATTTCACATTCTCATAGAATTCAACTCATTTTTGTCGATTTTATATTATTTTTACTCAAATGAACCTTAGTTGTTCCCCCCGATCCATGACAAAAAAGCGATCTACTCAATGAATCGTGTTCAATAACCCGGCTACATCCTTTTCCGAAGCTAATATTCAGCGCTGATTTATGTTATTTATCCATAAACATTTGTTAGTGAAATTTGTAAAATATAAAATGACTGTCATATATTGATGCGGAAGATTTAGTTTGGATGCCCTTTTCTGAGCGTTCATTTTTCTTCTTCAAAAACGTGATTCACATAATATCCATTATTCACACTACATTTGCTTGTGTGCCGTCGTATATTTCTGAATCGTGGATTACAAGGAAGAATAAAACATGTTCGCATTTTTCATTCGCTGGCAAAATTGCTTTGAACACGCGAAATATTTTGGATATTTGTTTGCCTCATCTGTTTGCATCATTTTGCACCCCAGGCCTTTCGAGGATAACATTGCATTAGCACACAAATCGAAATGTGTACAAATGTTGTATGTTCTTGCTCTCTCTCTCTCTCTCTCTCTCTCTCTCAACGCTCATCGTACAGTTTCGTACACACAATCGTGTTCAGCGTGCATTTGCTCCCTTCCTCGATTGCACTTAGCGTTCAATTTTCCATTGTCATAAAATATTACAAAAACATGAATGTGTGTCAAGAATAAATAATTTAAAGAAGAAAAAAACAAATCCATAAAAAAAACTCCATTACCGGCTACTGAACGAAAAATTTACATTTTATTTTTTAGTTTGAATGATAAAAACTCCGATACAGCTCAAGAATAACTATGTTCTTTTGAATAAATTGTTATTTTATGATTCTTTTGCCGCCATTTCATTTCTTTGCAATTCAAAAACCTTCATCGAATCGAGCAGCAAGACGAAATTTCGTTGCCCCAAAAGAATAAATACAAACATTACAAATTTTCGCCAATCAAAAATGATTAGTAACATCCAAGCGCACGCTTCGCCGTTGATTGTTTGATTTCCGATCCATAAATGTGAGATTGTGCGTGCTCGAAATACTTTGTAATTGGATTAAACCGAACCGAATAAATTGAACGGAGCAAACTGCAATAGCAAATTGCATCGCAAACATTCGAACTGAAAAAATGTAATTTTTCCATGAAAATAGATTGATAGCAATTCTGCAAATCGATTTCGTAACTTTTATCTGATTGGTGTTTATGACATTTGCAACACTCACTTGAATTAAGCTAATTGAACAACTGTATTTCTCAACGGTACAAAATCAACCATAATCGATGAGACTACAGAAAAAGTCCACTTTGATTTGCTGAACGAAACAACTCAATTGACAGTAATTTCTATGACCATAAATTGCATTGAACGTTGGCGTTCAACTGAATGCATTATTCAATAGCCAATTCAATTTTGTCTACATTTTTTCAGTACTTTTTATTCTCTTTCAACGCCTTTGTTTAAATCGAGCTGATTTAAATGTATGTTTTTTTCTCTTGATTTCAGCTCTATAGAGGATACGGAAATTCTAACGGCTCGTCGTACGGTAGGTATTTTTCGTTAATGTAAGCAAAGTTTTTTTCAACGATGTGGAAAATTTCAAAGCGCAAACCAAGCGAAATCCAGTAGGAACTAATTAACTTTTAAATCATCTGAATATTTTTAAAAATGAGTCAAGTTTTTCGTTATAAACAAAACAAAAACGCGAAAAAAGTCGATCGAAATAAATTCAGTTTTTCATTTCTCTCTCTCTGTTCTTGTTTTCTTAATGGCAAGAATTCTCGTTGGGAAATTTAATGTGAGCTACGTTGCGCATATTTCTTTTATTACTATTTCCCTTGGCTGCTCTTGCAAATCATGTTCGCCAATGGAAAATAATGAACAAATGAAGAATTGGCTCGAAACGAGCCCAAGACAACAACAGCAGAAAAAAACTGCACAAAACGTCCAATCTGATTTTTTTTCAACCACTGTGGGTCTGTTCGGCGTTGACACCCTCTTTTTTTTACTTTTTTCATTTGCCATTGCTGAGAGACGGAGGAAAAACAATGATGAATTCTCAACAGACGCAAGGCAAAAAATGAAATTTAAGTAAAGGAAACGAAAGCGGTTGTGTGCACGGAATTTAAAAAGTGATCAGCTTGGGAATAGAAAAGCAATTTCTGGTAGAAAAAACACACGAATGAAATTACGAGTCGATGGAAGAAATAAGATGGCACAAAAAATAGGTGGAGATGAAGTGACACATGTGTTACGTTACACACGAATAAGAAGCAATTGTTTTGGGATTCTCTTTTTGAGCATTTGTGATTACGAGGCAATTTTTGTCTCTACGGCAGCTGGATCTTTTTTTCCGTGTCGGAAATATGCAAAGCCATTTGCCAATCTGTTTGATGGGCAAAATAATGAAAATACAGCAGAAAAAAGCGAAAATAAGAATTTCAAATCATCAAGAATGACCTAAAAAGTAAAACGAAGCGGAAAAATCGCAAAATTACAGCTAAAAATAGGCCAAACGTGAGTAGAAATAGACAAAAATAGACAAATAAAAAAAAAAAAAACGATTTCCTTGGCAATTCCATGTGTTCCATTTTCATTTATCTCCAAATTCAGAATCTAGTCCGTGATATTTATCAATCAATCATCTCACATTTGGATCTGTTTATAAAATTAACGCCACACATTTTGATTTATTAGCATCAACGACACTTAAAAGCCAATTAAATGAGAGAAAGCGCGTGTCCTGTTTCATATTTTAACGGTGGATTTGTTTGCGCTCATGAGATCACGAGAGCTATAAAACGATTTTCGTGTTGAATGGAAAGATCCCCGAAGCATGAGGAGGCTTTTTTCACGGTCAATAAGTGTTCGCAAAGACGAAATTAATCGCATCGAATAAATAGTTGTGAAGCCGGAAAAAAGGCCAAAAAGTCGACAGAGAAATATGTTTTCACTTCTCGAGAACACTGTTGGTTTTTATGGGGCATTCCAGTTCGTTCCTATTCATTGAAATTGTCGAGCATTTTCGTGTATTATATTGCTAGCAATATTAACAAACGAGAGCACCATACCCAACCACACACAAAAAAAATCGGTTAAGCATGTTGTCAATCGAATTTTTATGGGCAATGAAAGAAAAAATTAGTGTTTTTAGTACGTTTATGATTGCAAAGTATTTCTACGTGCGCGCACATTTCTCACTCTCGCACTCCGCCCCGAGAATGGTTCGCACTTTTTCTTGCCATTTTTAATGGCTAGTGCACGATTTATTGTTTCAATCTGTTTTGAGTGAGTGTTTTCCCTTTTATTACGTTCAATACCGCAATTGAAATGTTGAAAATGGGCAAAGGTCCGTTTTATTTTATGGATCTTTGATACACTCTCCGTCTCCTCGCCACTGTATTTATATGCATGTTTGGTATGGTGATTCTATCACAAAATGTTCCATTGAAGTGGCGCGATGTGACATTATTTCAATACGAGGGGATACACATTTTCCCAAGCCCAACTATTGTGCTACGCGACAAGGTGGTGATGACTGCAATGCACAGATAAAGTGTGAAAATATGAAAAAAGCCATTTGATTTGTTGCCTTCTGTTAATCAGATGAACCTCGAACGTTATTTAAATAATGCTAACGGCCAATTCGATTTATCAGTTTTGCGCGTTAATTTCATCGATGGCGTTTTTGGAAATTATGATGAAAGCGAGCACTTATCACACGCACTGATCAATTTCAGGGGCGTTGCATTTGGTTACCTTAGCAGATTTCGAACATTTACGTATTTCGTATTCAACCGTCATAAATTTAATGGAAATTTCTTAATTATAGCTCATGCTTTAGACCCTTTTTGAAGAGATTCAAGAACCATAGCCAAATGAGCGAAGTACACAGAAAAAAAACCGAAACTCGTCTGTTCCGACGTATTTCATGGATGTTAAGTTGCCGCCACGTTTTGAAACTTGTCTTAATTTATTCGCTGGATTTGTATCGATGAGCCATTTTGATCACACAGACTAGATTAATACGTTGCTTTGTTGCGTCCAACGAAAAAAAAAAAAAAAAAAAAACAACCAAACAAAACGTATAATTTAAAAATGATTTTCAATCGGCTTGTTCAAAGCTCTTTTGCAGTGTCAGTGATCGTGGCAGGTATAAGAATCGAGTAGAAACAAAGAAATTCTCGTTCTTGATTTCAGTGTTGTCGTTTTTCACAGAACATCAAAATGTCTGTCTTAATTATTTAAAAGCAACTAGAAGCCATAGATAACAAAACCAAGAAATTTATTGTCATGAAGAGCAGATATGTTCTTTTTCAATTTTTTTAAGGTTGAAACACTATCTATCTTTCGTTGTGGCAAGACGAACCCTTCGCTGCCCGACGTTCTCTCCGAATGCACATTATCGAACCGATAATAATGGTCGATGCAACGATGTTCCAAAATGAAAACATTTATTTGATAGAATTTATGGAGTAGCTTACGAACAAGCATATAAAACGCAGAGAGAGTGAGAGCGAGAGTCAAGCTAAGCCGAAGAACAATTTTCGAAAATGGTAGTAAAATCATACAGAGCAGGCAAGATATCAAGAAAGAGGAACATGCCTGATTCTCATTTGTTTCATTTTGTTTTTAATCGAGTCATTAATTCTTTCACTTCATTTGATATCTATTTCATTTGAGGTGCCTCTAGCACTATCTCATTTTCTGTTTCTTTCTCTTCTTCTATCCATCTCTTGTTCGAGCAAATATTCCCTCCAATCGTAATCCGGCATTTTAATCGAAAAACTTTTCTCATCTCGAAAGGTATCTGCTGTGGCCAAGCATTCTGACTACCATGATGATGATTGTGAACTTATTTTCTCGTAGTCACAAATTTTGCGCATCACTGCGTCAGCTTTCAATATTATTCAAATGTTTTCACTTCAATTTTCTCTCGATTCGAATCTGGATCTTTGTCACACGAACGATTCAGCAGCAGTCGTATACAAATGACATCTTTCTCATCAATCGTGCTTTATGCTTTGTTGTTTTTTTGTTTTTTTTCTGTGTGCGCATTGTGCTGTGTGTGTACCTTTCAAATCATTTTATTGCCTTGTAATAATAGGCAATAAAAACTGTGAACCAAGACCGCCTTGAACCGACCTGAACGTCTTTTTATCCCTTTTATATGTCACTTTCCCTTATTCGCTCTCTATTCTTTAGTGATTGTTAAATTGTGCTTCTCTATCGCTCTCGGGTGTAAGTGCGTGAGTCTTGCGTTTAATCTCTGCTTGAAATTTATAACGTTGAACCAGAAAACAAGAAAAGAACTGCAACCTATGGAAATTGATAGAACATGCCAATATATATCAACAACCATTTTCACGCTGAAAATGGCAAATCAAAGAAAAAAACAACAATAGCCCTGCATCTCTCAGCATAATAACAATAACAATCGATAAGTGAAATGAAAGCAGGAGACAAGCCACGGTAGCTACGGATACTAAGCAAACACAAGACGAAAGCAATAAAAAAGCATGAAGCAAAACAATGAAATGTGAATAGAGAAAAAAAGCGATAAAAATGACGAAAAAATAATAATAATAAACTGTTTTGTTGTTACTGGCATGATCATCCATTTAAATTTGACCCTTTCGATTCAATAATTCAATCATTTTTCTTGTGGAATTTCAAACAATTGAAGCGATTGATATGAACACGAGCTGGTTCATTGCATTGAATTTTGTTTCAAAAACTCGACACGAGATGGAATTTTCATTGTGTATTCAATGTGATAGCTTCAGCGAAAGAAATAAACAAATACCGTCGATGTGATACACATACACATACACACGGAGAAGAGACGAAAGTAGGAGAAATTAAATAAAAAGCACACACGGCATTCGTAGAACACTGTACGTGCACACATCACCACATTCGCAGCGATCAATCAGATTTGTTTCTTTACACTATGATTTCAAAACGTATACGCTTTACGCATACAGTTACACCGCATGGATCAACGTTTTTACGTGTCGATAGTGCGCAATCGCTGTTTCTAACCATCCAATTTCACAGCGGCCATACAGCTGTGAGGGACGTTTCGATGTGTGTGCGGGTTCGTACATATGTAAGCTGTGCTCTGTGTGTGAATGCAACATTTTGTACACGTAATAAGCATGGTTATACTTTCTTCGATTGTCTTTACATTTCGTTCCTATTCTCCGCTCTTCTATAGCTCGTGTAAAGCATGTCTTCCTATTCGATTATCGCATGCTCGGCTACGAATGTTTGGTGTGCATTCGACGGAGCGTATAACGGCCAACGCAAAAACTTCGGGACTTCAAAAAACAAAGGCCGTTTTCACAAATGGTAAACATATGAATGGAAAAAAGATAACAACTCTATAAAAAGCGCTTTTCTGTTTCTGCTGCTGCTGTTGTTGCCTCGAGAATATGTACACGCGCGAGAGCGCAGTGTATAGACACACACGGATCGTAGTCAAGAACTGTCTTATTCTCACTGTGCGTGTACAATTCAAAGTATAGTTTGTTGTGTTTTTTTCTGTTCGCTCTCACTCTCTCTCTCTCCCTCTTCGTCTGTATTCCGTGATTCGTGTGTATGGAACTAGCGGGCACATGCACGCAGAACACTCTCGATTCCACACACTGAGAGGCACACACAAAATAGCGCTATGCGCTTTAATCGCTGGTTTCGCTAGTCCAAGAAAAATCAGTGTAGTGTAATACTTCGCGAGATTCAGACGTTCACAAAAGCATTTCCCAGCCACTGGTTCTTTGCACATCGCGCACTTTCGTATTTCTCGGTGGAACACTAGAATTTATTCTTTCAACGAAACGACAGAATTTTTTTTTTCCTCGCTGCAATATTAATCGCATTTTCGTTATCAAGATTATTTTTTGATGATCGAATGATTTTTTTGTCTATCTCTCGGTGAAATCAATCTGGTTGAATCGTCGAAAAAAATGTATTGAGTCACTCAAATGAAAAAAAATTTACGTTTACTTCGAATCAGTTTTTATTTACCGATTTTACTTTTTGTTCGTGTTGACTTTTTGGTTTGTTACACATTGTCTTCGTTAAGTTGCAGATAAAAAATAAATCAAAGTGTCTTGTCAAATAGCGCCAAAGTTCAAAATATGAAATTTTCCAAGTGCTAAATTGTTTGTGTACGTTCAAAATGATATTGCGAAGGAAAACGGTTCGAATTGGATTTTCGAGGAAAATCGAGTGATTGTCGTGCTTTCTATCCATATATCCACGTTTCACTTGCTACAGCAAGTATGAATATTAGTCACGTATTCTGAACGGAACATTGAATATTAAAGACCAAAACATACTTTCGAGCTATTTGCTATCGTTTTATGTGGGAAATAGAATTTATGTAAAAACTGAACCATATGCAACGCGTTTTTCTTCCGTTTTGTGCGAATTATTATTCATAGAAAAATTTTTCTTCAAGAACAATAGCTAATTACGAAAAAAAATAATATTATTGTGAATTCAAAAATAAATAATTTCACGAATTCCATTCGCAAAGAACTCGATATATTCGGTGTATTGTCAATTTTTGGCGACGAATGAAAATTCAAGAAAAATCGTTTTCGATTGAATTTCCGTCATTGTGAACTGTTTGCCAAATGAAAACTGGAAATCCGCTAATTAATTTCAGTGAATTATTTTTACCGGAAGAATAAAAGGTGTATTACACTTGTTGTGATTTTTACATCCTTGAATAATTCATGATCGTTTATTTTTTCCTTATCCTACGATTGCATTCGATCCAAACGATATTCAATAAAATCATAAACCAAATTACAATAACCGAATCACATTTCAAATTAAAGATAAACTGAAGAGAAAAAAAATCTATCGCAATCCCACATCAATCGAATCGAATCGAATAGAACTCTACGTGCAATGCTAAATACAGACATATACAGCGTTTCAACGAGCTAAAGTCAAAATAAGTCAACATCGCTCTCCTCATAACACACAGGCACACACACACATATGGCGCTTGTATCGACAGCAGAAATTCCTCGTTACGTTCATATACACCATACGCATACATACATTGCCATCGAACTGAACTGTTAGTACAGAGCGGTGCCGTCTATGTGTGAAGAAACCGATCCATGTCGAAATGAATGTTGCGGTGCGACAATAAATATTTCAACCTAAAATAACACGACAACATTATTTTATCGTGCAGATGAACGTGTGCGCTTTTGTATTTTTGACTGAGTAGCTTTGACTGTCTTGCGCGCGTTTGCTTACACTCAACGACTGCGAACAATCGTCATAATAAAAAGCCCATTAAAACCTAAATTGATCTAGTGCTTAAAATAATGAACAATTTGTTGTTATTCTAATGAATGGTGATGTTTTTTCGTATGTGAGTTCCATATGTGGCACAATAGCAACACGTTTCGATTTCGATAAATTTACTCGACAATTGACACTTTTGCCGCTTATGCGCTCATGAATAAATTAGCTACAGTGAGAGACATCCTTGAATGAAAACTTGACTCTTAAATTGTGAAACAAAATTAGCACTCATTAAATTGAAGTATTAGAATTATAGTAGTAAAAAATTGACATTGAACATTAGAATTGAAAACAATAATAAAAAAAAGCACCATTTTAAACAAATCGGAATAAAAAATCAAACAAATCATAAAAATTTCGCGAAAAGTAACAGTTTATAACTTAAAACCAAAAATTAAAATAGTTTTTTAACGCGTGTGCCAAATAAAAAAACATCACGATATCACCTCATCCTTTAACCACCATTTCGCTGGCGTGCGCGGTTTACGACCCACACAATGTCTCGGCAGCGTCTTCGCACGTTTCTGCCGAGACTTGGTGGGAAAATCACAATATACATTCACATTCCGTTGGTGGTGTTGCCACAGGTGAAGAAGCATTTTTGCAATGTTTTTTTTAGAGTAAATTCAGTCATTTTTCGAATTTTTGGAAGTTTTCAAGATTTTTGAAAATTGTAATGAAATTCAAAGAAAAAAAAACAAAGAAAATGAAAAATCATGGAAAAATGTCCGAAAGCTGTATGAAGAATGGTTCGAAAGGTGAAAATTGTCTGGTTTGAGTGAATGATATAAAATATTTTCATTTTTATCAATTTTTTCGGCATATCAATTTATTCCAACTTTGATCCCGAACCCTTTCAATCATTGCCGATCCCTTTCGATGAGACGGTTTTTGCTGATATATGAAAATTTTCGTCTGAATTTTCAGTGTATGACGATATCCATACAGGATCGGGAACACCACTGCGATCACATAGTCCGCCTTTGTTACATCATCATCAACAAATCAATCAGCTCGTTTCACAGCACCAGCAGCAGCAATTACCTGAAACACAGTCACAGTTGCATTCACAGCCGCAGCAATCAACACCCCCGCACCAAACAGCAAATAATTCATCTCTATCGCAATCCCAATCCAACACAGTGGCATCCAGTCAAACACAAATCGTGGCGTCGTCGACGGCGAGCGAATCACCTGTCAGTGTTAGCTCGCAACCGACAGGTAAGTGCAGTTGCATTATTAATTTTAAAGCTCCGCTCCAAAAGTTTGCTCAATTCTCATTCATTCAATCATTTGCGCGCGTCAATATGAAATTCACTTGAACCAACCGCCACCTTTCCATGCCATACACGTAAGGTGCCAATTACACTAATTGCTTTTGCTTGTTACCAATCACTATTCGCTGTGTGCGCACAGTTGCATTTAACTGAAATACGGTTCACCTGCTTCGACATTATTGACGACATAATATTTCAACAACAATTCCATAAAAATTAACTTGCTAAACAAATGGTACGCTTAAATTCAATTCAATTCGAGCTTTAATTGACAAATGAAAAAAGGGAAACACTTGTAATTTCCATTGTTAAGTACATTTAATTGGATAGAATTTTCTAAAAAAATCCACACAAAACATATTGAAACTTGAAAATCATAAACATATTGCATAAGCTTGAGCTTAAAGTAAAATTTAACTTACATTACAGGCCCACTGCACATACCAGCAAAACGTCCAGGATTCGATGCTGATCCTTCAATTATTCGACATCCTCATCCATGGAGTTCTTATGAGTCAGCTGCTGGATATGATACTCAATACCATTCACAGTACATTTTAGACCGAGATCGCAAACCACTATACTACGGTTATCCAGATCCGCAATTTTCACAGGTAAATCAAAATATGAACTTTTTTAATTTTCAAACCCCAAATCTGATTTTTTTTTTCAATTTTTTAAGAAAGTAGTTGCAAATTTTACAGTTCTGACTATTTGAATGAACATTTCAATTGAAAATAAATAAATTGCAAATTTTTGTTTCGTTATTCTGTTTCCATTAGCCATATTGGAACTACCGCGATCAATCATCATATTTGACGACTGATGAGCGACACTCAGCTCGTCAATCGGTCGAAGGTGGTACTCAAGCATCGTTTGATTCTCCAAGCTATGCGGCCTCGTCGCTACGCTCGTATGACTCGTATTCTACCACTGGTAAGTTCAACCACTTCGAATTTTAGCTTAGAATATTCACATTTTATTAAGAATTTTGGATTTTGCTAGGTGGTAGATTAATAAATTTATATGCGATAGATTCACGAACATTTTTAAAAAATGGGAAAATTCTAAAATATCAAAACTTTTCGTTGCTTAATGAGCTTTGTACTGGATGAATCCTGAACAACAACAATCAGAGAATTGTTCATAATTTTTTATTTTCAATTTTCAAAATTGAACTTCGCTTTGTTATAAAGTGCTGCCAAATACATTGCTCACTTTTTCTTCGAATTTTCAATTTCCGATTTTCCATTTCACTCTTTTACCTTTAATTTCACCAGAAGTGGAAATTTTCTCCACTGTCAAAATCAAACCAAACTTTAATGACCTTCCAAACATAAGCCACTTGTCAGAAAGTTTTATTATTCGAAGTGATTTGTTTCAGCATCACTGAAATAGGGAAAAAGTTAATCTCTCAATTAAATGCATTTGCCATTTTGGCGTATCAGTATGCGTCGCTAGATTTTGGGTAGTGTCTGAGAGATGTTCGTTTTTCTTTGTATTAGAGAGCGTACATAAAGCATATTTTACTGCGTGTGTGTGTGTGTTTGTGTAAACGATGACCGGCTATGTTTGAGGTGTTGTGAGAATGTAAACAAATATACACGGTAAAAATTTTATCGCCACATTATTGCTCAATGAAATACTCGTTAAATTTCCATTGCTCTCAGATGGCAACGAAATGACTTCTCTTTGATTTCGCTTCGAATTGGCTAGTGTGTGAGTGCTTTTTATTCGCTCATTTTTTTATCATCGCGAATCGCGCGCAGACAATACATTTAGTCTACACATATCAATATCACGAATTTCTTTCACATATGGTCAGAGATACGTTAGAATGTTTTGCGTTTGTAAAAAGCATAAAAAATTTAAATACTACCAAATTTAAGGCATTTCGAATAGTGAAGACTTTCCAGTGGTTATATAGTTAACGTGCCGATTTTATGGCATTGTTTTCATTTTCAAATGAGTTTATGACCTTTTTGTTGTTATAGCCGTCGCTTTAACTAGACACAAACACAAATGCACACACACAAACCCATACATATCGCAGAGAGAATGAGCAAGTGCGGAAGATATGTCTACAGTTTTTATAGTAAACAAACTATGGAAAAAGACGAGAATTGAGCAATAAAAATCAGCTGACTTTCTGAATTCGTGATGTATGACACAAATTTCTATATTGTTGGAGGATTCTTCGCAAATAATTGCTTACATAATCTGCTTTTTTTTCTCCATGGGAACAGTTCAAAGTCTTGATTCATATATACACTTGAGTTGTATGGATGTTGATATTGTGTGTTTTTGTTGTGCTTTTTCGTGTGTAGGTCTGCCGTCAGCAGTTGGCGTCGGTTCAGTTGGTTCGTGCACACCTTCCAATGCACTTGAATGGACTGGTCAAGTGACTGTTCGCAAGAAGCGTAAGCCATATTCAAAGTTCCAGACACTGGAATTGGAAAAGGAATTCCTTTTTAATGCTTACGTTTCGAAGCAAAAGCGCTGGGAACTCGCCAGAAATTTGAATTTGACCGAAAGACAGGTAAGCGATTCACATTTATTGTCTGATTTTTATAGACGCCATCATAATTTTGATAGCGAGTTTTATAAACATGATTCTTATCAAATAGTTCAAATTATTTCATGAAGAAATAAGGATTTAAAATTTTTCATATTAAGATAAATAAACCGTCAAAGTTCCTAACTTTCAACTTCAATCAATTTCGTATTCGCGTTGAATCGTGGCTTTAGGTTAAAATTTGGTTCCAAAATCGCCGCATGAAGAATAAAAAGAATTCTCAACGTCAGAATTCTCAACAAAATAACAATAATAATAACAGTAGCCATAGTCATGGGCAACCGCAGCAGTCGCATCACAATCCACACCATCTCAATCTTGGAATCGGTATGCATCATGGTCCGAAGATGCATCAGTGACCTTTAGACAATAGTATTGGCACAGCAGCGGTTATGGGGTATCCAAACTTTTGAAACAACTAAATACAGAATGGCCCGCAAAACTACACATTCACACATCGACACACGGATATTACATTGAAATATGCATAAAAGAGATAGACTAATTTGTTTCGAGCAAAAACTGGCGCAACAGAAATCCCCAAAGGGGACCCATCTCCCCGTAGCCAATTCTTAAGGAAAGATCTCGTGCTAATACTATGCGATTTCATAGCAGAACAACACACACACTTATATAAACAACTTTCTCTTTATTTAAGCAAGATTAACGAATTTAAGTCCAGTGAGAGAATGTTCGCAATTTTCGTGAATATTTAAAACGCAGAAATTAAATTAAATTAATTTGAATCACCGAGTACGAGTAACGCAAATTCATACATAATTCACAGAAAATTTTCCGAAAGCTATTTGAGGAATAGGCACTTGTACTTACTTGATACCCGTTTTGATTATCCAACATATTTTCAATCTTGTTTATTGTTCTCGTGCAATTGTTTACCATTTCAAATTTTCCCTGACGGATTTTCGACAGAACCATTTTTCTAGGCTAATTTTGATGATGATTTCATACAATTCAATTTCAATTTGTTGGAAATGAATTGGTGAATTGAACATTTTTCCAGAGAATCCAACAACGCACACACACACACATTGATTCCATCGTTTATTTTATGTTCGAATTCTATTTATTGACCTCATCATGAATGTTTTAAACTGCAAATATAGATAAATTGCAATTTGCAAACAATAAACGCATGCGTAACATCTCCTTTTCTCGCAAACTATTTCATTTTTCGATGGAACACGATAAAATTTAACTAAAGAATAATGAAACAAAAAATATGATGCAGATGCATAACTACGAATAACCTACTATTAATTGTATATGTAAACAGAGAATGAAAATTTTTAGGGTCTAAGTTTTTGTGTCACATTTATCATGGGATTTGCATAATATATATATACACTCTGAATATGTGCACTCCCACAGCACGAATCGAACAAATTAAATATTCTACATTTTAAAGCATGAAGTAGAAGTGGAAGAGCAAGAAAAGTCGCTAGTCCGACTACAAGACGTTTACGGAATAGATTTATGTAGTTTCAATAAATGTAGAATCAAATGATTTCAGTGCATTGCAAAACTAAGCGTCTTTGAAACAAGATTTGCGACGCTTTTATGCTTTTCTCTACACATCCAAAGGACGAACGATGCAAACTAACTTTATTTCATTCATATTCATGCGAAGAAAAACCATCTAGTATTAATCAATGGTTTATCGTTTCAACTGAAATGTGTCCAATTGACAGAAACAACGATTCAGAAAAAACAACTCTGAAGAACGGCCATTCTCATTGGGATGGGTAAACGACCGACTGACGTAACGAACGTTCCGAATGCATGTTTCAATCTGAATTGCTTCATGAATAATCAATCGATGGGTGTCAAAATGTGCATCAAACGCAAATAAAAGAACACACCAAGCTCCGATCAAACACATCAGATTTTATTCAATCATTTGGCTATGGAAATCATAAAGAGACTTTAAAAAGGCCGAGACAGAATGCAAAGTTTTTATTTCGTTATTTACTTCCGTTTCGATATATGTTTAAGTTTAAGATACAATTTTTGTGTGGCACTGTTGAGAAGTTTTGTTTTGCCGGAACTCGAATGTGTTTTTCTCTTCATTTCGATTTTGTTGTTATTTGTTTTAAGCGGGAAGTATATCTGAAAGAAGTCAATTCTGTTCATGTTATTCAGCTAATTTGAATTAATAGTCATCCCGAATCAGTCTACATTGAATCAGCCAATTCAAATTCATTCAGATTCAATTTCCATATAAAAAAAATGTCTTGGGTCATCTTAATTAATTGATGATTAAGACATTTCGGGTGTTCAATTTTTGGTGAATATGATGATGAAATAAACACGCCGACCTAACACATTGTAATACCATATTTAACGCAGATATTAATCAACATACAGTTTGTACAAGCGGATCAAACATAACCTCTCATTGAACGAATTTAATGTACATAAATGAACAATATTTTTCAGTATCAGATAACGCATAGCCAGTGGGTTACTAACCACATTCATATATACATATTTAATGAGAAACCCATGGAATAGTTCGCATTGTGTGGCTGGATTTTATAGGTCCAGCGACATTCTTCGCTCGCTTTTGTTTCAGCCAATTAAAATATTCGGTCGTTTTTGGTATTGAGTCATTTTGAGCAATCGTAATTATCTCATTCGCTTTAAAGCAAATTTTCTTTCCTTTTTTTTTAATTTCTATTTTTTTGCTTTGCATTGTTTTTGTATTACGAGTTTGTTTTGTTACTTTTTTCTTGAAATTTAATCTCGTTATTCAAAAGACCTTTAAAAAATCAATTTTCGGCGCCAATCGATTCAAAATCTAATAAGAAAACCATTTCAGTTTGAACGAGAAAAAAATTTGGTTTGAATTCGTCAATTTGTATGAGAATGAAAAAAAAGTAGTTTTATTTTCAAACATTCACGCTGAATTTCAGCCACTGAACGACAAGCGAATATCGCGTCTGGTTCAAGCTAGTAAAACACTTGCAGAACAGAATATTGAAGTTCTTTGTATCGGAAAAGAAAAGAAATTGTTTTCAATTCAATTACAAAAGTAACGAAAAAGTTCATTAAAACACCTAAAGGAAAAGAATATTGAAATTAAGATTAACCAAAATATATGTAATAAAACAGTAAAAGAAATACACATACAAGTACAATTACAATTATACATGTAATATTAATGGTTATGATTAAAAAAATCATTGATGATGAAGAAGAAAAGAAACAATGAAAATTGATTTAGTCGGTAATTGTGTAAGTGTTGTAATTCGATGTAACGTGCATTTTAGATTTATAGCCGTAAAATAGAATATTTCATGCTCCTGAAAACCAATCCTTTAAAGCAAACCACATTCACAACCATTACATTTAATGAAACGGCAAACACACCAACGGTCAACGTGAAGTGAACAAAATGGTTGAAAAAAAAGAAGAAAAAGGAGAGAGACGAGCGAATCTGCCACTATTTAAGCAAATTCCGTGGAATTCAAGATAATCTACCATTTAAATATTTCGCGTTTATTAATTAATTAGTGTCAAACATGGATTTTACATTTCATCAAGTAAATTTTTAATCTCTCATTAAACAATACATAATAATAATAATTATACATAATGATAATTTAATTGAAAATGCAAAAAATCATTATTAAAACAACACACAAAATAAATCAAATTACGATTTTAATGGAATACTGATTAACTGATTAATGCATACATACAAAAGTCATTTGCGTGAAAAATATGAGACGTGAACAATTTTCAAAAACAAATAAAGAAATGTATTGAATGCTTGCGATGATTGGCCGTTTTTATTTCTCTATTACACACTTATTTCAAGAAAGAAAGAAACCGAGCAATTTTTCCCCTGTCTGTTCAATGAATAAAGCAAAAAATATGTTTAATTCTTTAGTCAGAACATGCATAGCTGAGGGCCACGCATGTAAAATTGTAGTTTCATTTCATAGGCAGAAAGGCGAGACAGCAGTTTTATCGGTAAGTAAATAGCAACGAAGACGCCGAACAAATTAACTCGACGTGATTTGATATTGATGGCAACACACTTGTGTCACGTGGCCCAATGAACGAACAAACGAAAAAACTTCCTTTGATTAACTGTAATCAGCAAACGCCAAAATAATATTGATTCAAATCATTCAATATTTACTATTCTATTGTTATTCGATTGCTTTCCTGTACATAATCTTTTCCTGTTCTGTTCTATTCCATTCTGTATTCTCTCGGTGCCTTGCTTGCTATTCTTGATTTCATTTTCTTTCTATTCTCATTTGGATTTTCCACATGTGTGACAAATGAGCTTCATTTGCAAACTCGCCCATTGATTTGCACCAAAATTATGGAGTCGAGTCAAACGATGTGTGCGGTCAAACCAATCAAGTTAATTGGCACTAAAAAGAGTGACCCAAACTTCGAAAGCGTCTACGGTAAGTACAAAGCTGAAATGTATATGATAAGAGGCTAGCGCAAGCTGCTGCTTCGGAAAAATGATCGCCAAATAAAATCAACGCCCCTCACCCTAAGACATCGTGAATCCTTAATAGAGACATCTTTTGATAGAATGTCGAAACTCACCGCGAATGCGAGGGGAATGTGTGGCAGAAGGTCATCAAGATGCGTTCAATGAATACTGTATCTTTGCTGCAAACATTCTTTTCTTCGGATCGCACAATTTCCCTTACATATTTGGATGTGCTTCACTTGATCCTCATAAAATCCAAAGGTAAACCATTCGATATAATTGTATCGAAGCTCGCGGCAATGTTTAGTCGAACAAGCACAATTGTTTGCAGCTATTTTCAATCCCCTTGAATTCATCCACCACAAATCGCATTGCGATTCTCATGAATCCATCTTAATTGGTTGATTAACATTTTTCAACGTTCAACTGTAATTATTTCGTCGAATTGCCCAGTTACATGTTTCAATATGGAAATAATTGGCAAGTTGAATTAATTGTGTTGGCATAAATGGCTGGTGTTTGCTCAATGTTTTTATCATCGACAATGATCCCATTTCAAAACAAGTATCAAGATGTGGCAAACACACACTTAAGCCCCCATCTCATTGCCAAACACTCAAACTTTTCTTATTTGAATGCATTTGATATGTATACATTATCCCTTCCTCGCTGTGGCTGTGTGTATGGCAGGATCGAAAAGTTATTTTATGACATAATTTCCAATGTGAAAGCGTTGTTTTTGATTGCGACTGCATAAGTAAATAGGAACGATTTAAACTGTTTCGTTTGCCATATACAAAACTTCAGTACATAAGTAATAGGATCTCATTGCACACATGCTCAATAAGCGCAGAGTCATCGGTGCTTCCGTATTCATGTGGATAAACATGCATATATCGATTCAAGAAAAACTCCCTCGCGAATTCCATTCGATTTTTAATATATCTTTTGAATTTAAGATAAGCCGCGGCAGCGAAGATGGGAACATTTCGTAATTGGAATCCAATGATTTTACCCGAAAACAGATTCAAAATATTCTCGGAAACACCAGAACTTAAATCCATCTTTTCAACTTTCAAGATATTTGTTTTTCATTCTTTCGTTTTGAAACTCAAAAGATTACCTCAACAACCGGCAGTAGACGTGACGAGAGAGTTTCAATTAGCGTCAAGTAATCTCAAATAGTAAATAAATAATATCAAACGATGTTAGTTTTCCCATAAGTGTATTGTAATGACTTTCCATGTACTTTAGCATGTTTTTGTTTTTTTCAACGTTTTCCTTCTTGGCTTGGTCTGTCTCCCTCTTGCTCGCCATTACTTAACGCGAAGAGAAACAGCAGAAGCAGAAAAAAATGATGTTTTAACAGAATACATAGACAGATAGATTTATTTCGGTAACGCCTCTGCACGTTTTAGGTACATATTTTCTTTTTTTCCCGATGTTAAAACATCTTTCGTTTTATATTGAGCGCATTGCGCGCATCTCTTCAGAGAATATAAAAGTGGAATAAGATTCAAGAAAAACTCGACACTTTCCTTATCTGCTCAGACAAAACATGGTGCTCAGTCGGTTTTTACTGTATTTTCTTAAAGTATTTTTCAATTCTCTGCACTACTTGCATTTCTCGTTTCTCGATAAGTCCTCTTAAAGTGATCATAAATGCGTTTCGAACATTTTTGCTCAGAACGAACTAGATAAAAATAGAGGTTTTTGAACTTGAATTTGTAATACGGCCATTATCAAAATGTAAATTATGCTAATAAATAGACGTGATGGTATAAAAATTTGCATGCGGAACGCGACAGAAGCGAGACAACCAAATTGGCAACTCTTGCAGTTTTATACTGATGGAAAATGATATCGGAAGATTCATATCCTTTTGTGATAATATGCATGCGCGCACTCTTCCTAATCCAAACACGAAACAGCGCTCGCCAAATGGCAATCTATGAGCTGCATATTATTTCGATTTAGTTGTATTCATTGCAATCATAGTAGTCATAAAATAAAAATGTATCCGGAACCAACGAAAAACAGGCAGCTCTATTAAAGTGAGTGAGAGGAGACATATCGGAATAATCATAAAAATTGTACATACTTTTGCTAGAACGAGAGAGAGAGAGAGAGAGAAAGAGAGAGCTGCCGACAAACAACAGGGCTTTTAAACAAACAACAGTATTGCACACGGCATAAAGAATATGTCTCAGGACATAGATTGGACCATGTATCATATTGTGGCGTATCGCACAGCACAGTACAGCCATCATGCGAAGGAGAGAGAGCCTCGTTTGCTCGCTCGCTGCACCGAGTACATAGCCGATGAAAAATAGGATGTGTATTTTGTGTGGTGTGTTGAAGACATGTAGTGTGATGAAGGCGAGCAATCGCGCGCGCATCTATGCGAAATACACATAATTTTTTATGTGCAGAGGGCACACACGATTTTTATGTTTATGTATACCAACCGAAAGACGACGTACGTACATTTGCTCTCTTTATGATCTATGCTTTCATTTAATTTGACACATAGACATTCACGCATACACTAGCGCGCGCGCACACATACACACAGTGGTGAATGAGAGAGCCACCACACACACATAATCCGTGCAACACCTCGGCGGTTCTCTCTCTAACGGCATATGCCAAACATAAGACCCAAACGCATACATTTGCCTATATTCATTCATGCAACCGTGTGTATATTCGGGAAAATAACATGTTCGGCGTGTAGTTTGTACCCACTTTGATGGCCAAATGGCAAAGTAAAAAAGGAATAATAAAAAAAAGAGAGACCGAGAGAAATACGGAAAAAGAAGAAGAAGAAATAGGAAAAATGGCCAACAACAACAAACAGCAACACACCAACAAAAAGTCAAATAAATATCAAGAGATTCAGAGTGCAGTAGTACAATAAACAATTTTTCGACAGTTTTCTATCAGAAGTCTTTTCGCTCTGATAGCATCTCAATTTTTTTCCTGCAATTGCATCGTGGCCATTCATCCCCCAACATTCGATTGAGCGTTCGGAGCCAACGCTTTTTCCACGCAGAACATTCATTCGTGATAATCGCATTAGCCCTTCGAATTAAATTGATTTGTTTTGTGTATTTAAATATTAATTCGGCCGAAAATCAAACAAAGTGATTTATCAAAAATGTGTGACATTGAAAAAATTGTTGTGTACTTGTAGTTCATTGCCTTCAGAAAAAGAACTCAAGATATTTGTTTATTTATTTGTTTGGTTTAGATTTTGTGTAGTGACGTTTTGTTTATTCTCTGTTCTGACATTTCATTGTTTGAGCCAGTTATTAGTTAACCGTTTCCTATTCAAACAGTAAACATCAATTGATTTTCCGTACACACATTTTCGTGACGCTGTTGAACGTTGTGCCGAGAACATCGATTCATTGTGAATACTGACAAAACAATTTTCATCACAAACAAACGATTGTCATTTCCATTTGGTAAGTTCCAAGCGTGAATCGTATTTTTATCAGATCATTTATCGCTTGCCTTCGATATTCACTTACATATAATATTAATTTGATTCATTGATTTATCGATTTGTTCATTCAGTTTCCAATCTAATTTGTTTCATTTACATATTTTTTTTTCCGGCGCGCATTTTGTTTGATTGAAATGATTACAGACAAATGCTTTTTCGAGGTCATCGTTTGATTTACACTCAAATCTTTTCTTAGTTTCACCACGCCCACCAAATATAAATTTCGAATTAAACTTGTTTTCGATTTTCTGGTAATGTTAACCATAAGTTCGAATTAAACAAAAGGTGAACAAAGCGATGATAAGACTGAAAATGCTGTGTTTGTTCTAAATTGTGTGTTGTCGTGAATAAATTTCAATGAACATTTTGATATGCATTGGTTCATATAGAACGTTTCGATATTCCTTTTTTGTTCATTCACCTAACATTTATCCATCTATTAAAACGATGTCTGAATTCGGAATCCCACATCCAATTCCATCTTTAAGCGCGTGAACGACGACTGCATTTTAATAATTGTCGCCAGCCAATGCAGGCGGCGTCTTATTAATGATTTCAACACGCATTTTACTCGAATTTTTTCACTCAAACGGTCTTGTGTCATTGCATTCTGTTGTAGATGCTTCCGATAAAAGTTGGTTTTCGTTGATTCACCGCATTCTTGTGCGACGTCAGCGTCCAATGGCATTTTGAAGTTTCAGCCAAGTCGGTCTATAAATTCGGTATTTATCTCAAACAAGACGGTTTTAATGTCAAAACACCCGGATTGAAAGTTGAAATTTAAGCGGGATTGATGAAATTGAAATGAAATCTCCCGTTCGCATATCCCATTTAAATAATATATATATATTTTTTAATCAATCGGCCGATTTGAATACAACAAAATGGTCCAATGTATTATTTTGAATATACATATTAATGCAACAAAATAATATTTTTTATTGTAAAAATGATTATTAATATGCCTATTAATTTATTATTTATTCGAAACTCATGCATATGTATAAATTGGCGGCGAATGAAACGGCACGAATGTTCTGTCAAAGTGGGAGTAGCAAAAGTGTGAACGCTTTATTGAGCGATGCTATATTTGCCTATGGCTTGCATGTTCCTTACAAAGTCATCTTTCATGTGCCATTCATCGGATCTTATGCTGTTTGGTGCTAATTCACACACTACACAACTGAACGCGTCCGATTCGAAATCGTCCGTTATTACTTTTTTTATTATCTTAATCAGACACACAGACATTTTTGACTTGATTCTGTCTCACGCCGCACACACAATTTTCGAATGCTACAAAATGATATTTCGTGGCTGATCATCGCAGTAGCTCATGATTTAATTTCATACAAAACAAATCTCTCAAGTCGTGCGCTCGCGCTTTAATCGCAAACCTTGGCTTTTGTTCGGCCTGTCAATTTTCATATCGAAACTTGTTAACGTGTAATTAGCGGTTAGTGCATAAATTCGCTGTTTGCGCGCGTATTAATTATGCAAACATGAAGTGCGATCAGATAAATTGATTCTCATTTAATATTCAACATTTGATTGCAATTTATTTCTTTTGAAGTGTTCGAAATCAAAAGGGTTGTTTCCATCTACTAAATGGATTTGAGAACATATTATGTGAGTATGATTAAATGCAATTCAATGATGAAAATACGAAATCAATAAACAATTTTATTTAGTAGTTTTCCTTATGCCGGTTTGAACTTCAGCTTAAAAAATGTAAAATTCAAATGAATACGGGTTTTTTCATTCAATGATAAGAAGTGGGTGGGCAATATTGAATAAAGCGGTAAGCGGATATGTTTGTTTCCACTTGAGCCGAGAAAAAAACGCAACACTTTTTGAAATCATTCTCTGAAAATGGAATTGAGCGGCAATCTCATGCGGATTTCTCTTAAATTTATTCTCAAGGAATATTGGAATGAAGAAAATAAATAGAAATAGAAAAAAAACGCCAACAAAGGCTCTTATTCTAGAGCATCGTATTCTCAAAGCCCAATTTATTATTGCATTTGCTTCTTCGTACATTGCCTTTCAATGTACAGTTGTCTTCTGCGAAAGACAATTCAACTTGGCATGATGGCCAAACAAAGTACAGTTATAAATTATGCAAGGACAAGCATTGCAGCCGATCATTGAAATGTTTTGGTGTGTGCATGTTATCGGAATGTCTGAACACTTCGTCCGAATGGCCAATTTGAAAACCAAAATATTTACATAGGAATATCTTTTGAAAAGAAGTTACAGCTACAATAAATTCTTGAACGCATTGTTCGACGCGCTCGCACGCACAGCAGCTCTCCGATCACAGCCAGTACATTTCCTTTTGTCTGGCTGCAGTGATAAAAAACGTGAACACGAGCAAAAACGAATATGCTTTCAAAGGCATTCGTTAATAAGAAGAAGAAATATTTGCTTTTCTTTATTTATGGCCGTTGGCTGTGTGCTGTCGGCATATTACACTTTGTTACGCAGGCAACGACAACATTTTCTGCAGAATACCGCAATAAATGAACAAAAGAAAAGAAGAAAACCCTTTTTTTTGTTACATTTTCCTTTATAAAATGGGAGCATGTCAAATTTGCGCACAGCCAACACAAAGCAAACAGTTTTAGAAACTTGTTTTTTCGGCCAGACAACCGATATTTCCATAAAATCTGTTACTAGTAAATATACTCGGCAAAAAAAGTTTGTTATTGGTAAAACAGCGGTTCATAGTTTTCAAAAATTGACTCTAAGTTTATTTGAAATTTCTCAAGCTGCTTAAATAGAAGTGATTCTAAAAATATGTTTGTGGACTTCATAAAAGTCAAGATCAGTAAATACAGAAGCTGTTAAATATTTGTGTTTGATTATTTTTGAGTTTTAGTTTGAGAATTTGTCAGCCTCTTGTTTGCTTATCAGTACAACAACAAAATCCAACAAAGTCAAATGGCAGCAAACTCAAGTGACAACAATATCAAGAAACGCTATAAATCAAATCAATAAGCCTTATGTCACATGAAACGAAATATATACCGTTTAATTCTAATCACTTCGAAATATTTTCCCATTAAAAGGTTGTTACTAAATTTGCCATAAATATTCATCTTGTTATCATTGCAACATGCAAATTGCCTGTCAAAAATTTCATGCAATACGAAATGAAAGCAGTCATATCAAAGTGTAAACTCCTTGATAAATGTTGCACTCGAAAATTTAAATGAAACAAATTATCGTGTATCCGAACTGGAATCATCATTTCACACACATCCTTATGCAAATTTGGTTTGCGTGTCGGGCGATAATTTAGCTGAAGCATGTCGAGATAATGCCAAAAATAATGACACAGTCGATGACTTAACCGGATTCAAAATATTTTCCTGTTTACGTGATTAAATTTTCATTCGCTCAAGAGAAGTTCACTTTAAAATAATCTTCAGTGGCGCTGCTCTGCTCTGCTTCGCGTCGATACATAGCAACTGAAATAGCTATATACTGTACGTCAAAGCGAGCGCTTCCATTACAAAATGGGTGTGGCGAACGACATAAGAACGAGTCGACATGGTTTTGTACATAGGGATAGAAGACGATATGAACGACGAACGTTGAATAAATACAGCACACAATGATGGCAACGGCACACTGGTGTGTCTATTTACTTTGTGTGTTGCGTTGTCGACGGTTTTTTAGTTTATTGACGCTCTCAGCCCCGTCGTTGATATTCATCTGATAATTTTTGATATTTGAATGAAAGAAATTCGAAGAATTTTAATTGAAGGACACCCGGAATTTTTGAGTGCTTCAAAGATGTAATTTATTTTGGTTTTTGTTTAAAAAAAAGTGAATTTTTAATTTGACATATTTTTTATTTACCATTTGATTTTGAGGAAATAGATAAACGTGACTTTCATACTTTCGCTTTTCCTGTTGAGAATAAATTTGCCGTCGAAATGATTTACGTCCGAATAATAAAACTATTTTTGAAGTGAAAAAATGAGGAACATAGCTATAAATTATCCGAAATCAGACTGAAATTGGTTTCTGGCACCAAAAAGTCTACTCGTTCTGCATAAAACATGAGAGGAAAAGTTACAAATAAAGTTACATTCTTTTATCTTCATACGATTTTCACAATTGTTTTGCATCAAAATAGTTGATGTCTTGGGATAATCGCCCCTTTTATGATTTTAGTATGAAGCAACTGCTTACATTTGAAACCCAGTCAAATGGAATGGAGATTCCGAAAGACTCGTTCAGGATTGCAGATATCATCTAAATGAAACGATAGAAACACAAATATTCTTTCATAGAATGTCCAAAGGAAATTGTCCACGGTTTATTTCTACTCAAAGTCGTGGGACTAAATTGATTTGGAATCCCTTCTGTGGCGTTCGCTCATGTTTTATGAAATCTTTCCTCAGCCAATAAGAAAATAATCTGGGCCAAATTTCGATTGTCCATCATTTATCAATCAAATCTGAAATCAACAATAGTTCATTAGCGTTTCATCATATCTTCTGAAGATAATCAATCAATTTGTCAATCAATCACTAAACCAATAAATCGATATATTGATTTCTAATATGTCTGATTTAATAACATTGCTGGATTTTCTCTGAAGTGTTTGTATTACTGACCACATTTTTTCACAAATTTATTTAAAGTGCACATGAAAATGATTAATTCCCTCTATCTCTAGTGTGTCATTGTTTCATTTCGCTCGCCAATGTTTTATTTTCCAATTGAATGCTGATCCAATAAAAAAAGATTAATCGCGATTACATTCCATGCCTAATTGAATTCATTTGCAAGTAAAAATGGAAATTTCAGGGAAATCTACGATCGAAGTTCCAATCGTTATCACACGCGATCACTTTGTCTTCAAATTAAAAACCACACAAATGTTTTCAAATTAAAAATAGGCTTTTGAATATTTTAAAACTCAGAAGCAGTCAATATAAATAATGAGATGTAAAACGTTGAAGAGCAAAAATCGATCAAAAGATATTCGATCGAGTTGAAGCGACGGCTTCTATTTCTTCCTCAATTAAATGTTTTTCTAATAATTAAGATTCGATGAGGACTATATGCATGTCTGATTCAGAGAAAATCTTAACCATCGAATTTAATGTCGATTCTGTTGAGTGAAAAACTAAGCAGCAGTAAAGCTTGTTCAATATGATATTTAATTTTCTACCTTCACCTGCCGCTTGAAAAATTGGTTCAACTCCACAAATGCATTCTCATTCACCATTTTGATTTTTCATTAATAAAAGTACAGTTTCAACATGAAATAAAACTGCATCAGAAGAAAAATCTGGCTTCAATTAGAAGATAATTATCTTCCAATTCCAACATTAACTCTCTGACTAATTTCAGAAATGATGAGAAAATATTGATTTGAATGCGGTGAACAGTAATAGTTCGATGATCAGTCTTAGTGCTTTGTGAAGCGAAAGAATTCTTTCGGAAGACGCCGCCATCTATGGGCCATGAGTGTGAATCACGCTCACCCGGCTGTGCTAAGCACAAGCTTTAAAGTGGTTGCAGATCTTCAGTGGTTTCGCATACAGTGGCAAACAACGAACAAGACTCTCACTTCTCCGCTCACCATCACATTGGAATCGGATTACGTCGGCTGGTTTTGTCAATGTATTTGTGATCGACTACGACAAAGGCAAACTCGCTTATCACCACGAAGCTTAGCAGTTTCATCTACAATGAAACAGAAAATGGTATCTACATTTTTTTCGTTCCCGGGCACGCATCTCGTGAAATCAGGAGAAGTATATTTTCTCTTCGAGTCTTTTAAACTTTGTAAATATCTGCAGAATATATGGTTGGATTGAAGCAATACACATTTTCTGATTGAAATATTCAGAGCGAAAGAGAAAAATTCGCATAATCGGTCGAAACGTTGTAATTGTTTGCTGAAATTTTTTATTTTCCATTCAAAACATTTGCATTTAAATTTCTCATATTCTGCTCTGTTTTCTCATTTTCTTTCGCTGAAAATATTTGTATTTGTCGAGAGAGATTCGCTTTGTTGTTTTCCAAACGAATAATCCCTTTAGATGGCATTGTCATGCAATGAGGCGAGATCCTATAAGAATAGCATCGTTTTGTCATTCGATTTGCTTAATAATTCCACTTGTATTCGGAATAAAGAAATTTAACATCAATAACGTTTTGTTTGGCGCAGCATGTTTGTCGTCCACGACATCGAATCCAATGAGATACGAACGAATGAACGTAAAACACAAGCGGAAAAATGACTAATGCATGGGTTCGTTCACACGGGTATTTCTAATCGTTAAGAATAGAATGAGTCGTTAGAACCGGCTAAATCAATGGAAAGCAGCGATTTCTTGAGCGAATCGCCTAAAAGCCGTTAACTGGTTTCCGATTAGAGAATGATGATTTGGGCAAGAGTGAACGAATAATGCACATGGATAAGCGTATTTTAATATTATTCGGAGCTCAAAATGGGTTGACGAGAAAGTCATCAACGAATTTCCAACCGGCTCACAACTTTTGATGGCTTCTCATCAAATGAGAAATGCTCATATATTGAAGAATGATCCGTTGTTTTCATGTTCGTTTTCAAAAATAAATCAAATGTGGCCTTGGAAGAGACGACGTTTGCCAGAATTTTCCGTTTGGCTAATCAATAAAATGTGCAATTGGTCACGTATTTAGGCTTATGCATTCGAGGATAGTCGCTTTGAAATTGGTTATGGCCGAAAGAACGAGTGTTCAACACAAAGCTGTTGGCATATATATATATTGCTCGCATTTATGATCAGCAAACACAAAAATGAACTTGATTTTCCTTCCTACTGGGCTTTAAAAGTGATCTTTCAAAAGAAGAGTTGAAAATCTCATTTCGTGTGCAACGGTGAACGAAGAAGAAAAGTCATAAACTGAAGAAACAGAAAAAAATGGCCCAACAATTAGCAAACAACTAACAAGAGATCGAGAATTGAGGTGAACTGTAAAAATAACAGCCACATAAACCGTAAAATTGGTAATTTGAAATAACGGAATGTTTCATTACAATCAATTTCTTATGCAATTCTTTCATTTGCAACCAGGGAGAGGGATGGGGAGAGCGAGAGATCAGCTGAAATGATGATGTATCACCGCGAAGCATCTCAATATATATGTAAAATGTTGTGTGCAAATTTTGTATGCACGCTCAAGTAACCAAATAACCAACAATAGGTCAACAAAAATGTGCTCGAATAACACAACACAACCGAGAGAACAAAAAAGCAAGCATGTTGGCCTTTTCTCTTGGTTCATAAATTCATTCGTATGCACATAACATTATTTATGGCAGTATAATTATTTTATGGTAACTGCGTAAGCTGTAAAATGCTGTGTGTTTGTTAGGTTCTCCCTATTAGATTTATCCTTGAAAAATTATTATCAAACACGGTCAAAAATACAAACACACACACGAGAGACAGTGAAAGAGTGAAGGAAAATGAATTGAGATACAGGAAAAAAAGGCAAAGATTTGTGTTGCATTCATTCAATGCAATTATGTAGTTCATGGTGATGTAAGCCAGAACCATAAGTCTAACGAAGACAAAACAGCACAGAATAAAAGAAAATAAGCAAAAGATTTGAAATGTTTTTATTGCTTTTTATTGGACTGTACATTTGTTTGGGTTGGTTGCGTCGAAGCTGGCCAGAGATTTACTGAACATCAACATGTAGATCGATTCGGATCACTCACCAGAATACTGTGCCAAAAAATTGTTTCAACGATTTCAATTTTGAACCTTTTCTTTTGAGCAGTGATCGAACACTCATTTTGTTGCCAGTGCCTTTAAATGAATATCATTTGACCGTCTGGTTGGATCTCATTTCCAATCATAAATCATTTAGCTGATTCCACTATAATTGTGTCATTCACCGTCGGTATTTTTAGTTTGTGTTTCTTTTACGAAGAAATGAAGGAGAAAAAAAAACGAATATTTTTCATTTCCTCTGTAATATCTTTGAAGTCTGGTGCTAAATTCTAAATAATTGAATGTAGGCGACGTCTCCTCCGCATCGAGTCTATCGCACTTGGTTTTATAAACAAATTACTCGTGTGTAATTATCTGTTTGCAACTAACGAAGTTCTCTCTCCCTCTTGTCGAATAAATGCTGGCATTTCCAATTTCACGTATGGCAAACAAACGGATACGTGATTTAATTTTAATCATTGATGTCTAATAATAGATCAAGTGCTTGATTGTGGTGTGCGATGACGATGCGGAATACCAAATGTGCGATGAGCAAAAAAAAAAAAAAAACGTCGAGCCGAATGTAACGCCAAGAGGATGTAGTCATTTTGAGTAGTTAATCATCATAAAATAAATGTATGAATGCAATGCCATGGTATAAGATCAAGTCATTTTATTAAGACATAATCAATACTGAGCAATATGAAACTGCGCGCATAGTGTTGTGTATACGATGTTTACATATCGAAAATAAAAATATTTTGCAAGAAAGCGGTATTAGGAATACAATGTCAACCATCTTGCTTTCTGCCGATTCGGAGAAAGAGAGTGAGAGATGGGACGTCAATTGAGTAAATTGGCAAGAATATTTTGGTTATCATCATGGAGACAGTGGTGTGCGCTCGCGGCTCCCGCCATTCACATGCTGTCAAAAATCCAATTTTGCCTCTGGCCAAACTGTAAACAAAGGCAAACATTCGGGCGGAAAAATGGAGGAAAGCTAGATGATGAAAATAAGTGGATTATGAGAATGTATCGCAATGAAATAATAAAATATTGAATTCAATACAATGTAAGTGCGCGAGTAAAGCGTTAGTGATGGCAGAAACGCACCATTCTTTCTGAGCACCGCATTCATTTTATTTGCCATTTTATTTTCATCTTATTATTGAGTGTATTATTTGGTTGAAAGGCTCTTTGATAGCAACAACAACCACGCTTCGCAAGAACTCAGCTCAATTTACTAAATAGAACATAAAATATGGATACAAATTGACGTGGCAGTGCGCGACTAGGGTGTGCCGCTGAGTGTTTCGATTAAACTAAACAATTATTTATTTGGCCATGATCGATTTGCACCGGGCGGAATGCCATTTTCACAGATAATGCCCGAATTTTTCTGTATTAATAAGAGAAAAATTGATGACTTCATTTGTCAAATAGGACAGCAGCACACACTCCAACCAAAGCATCATCGACTGAACACTTGTAACTGCACGAACATATTGCACAAATAGAGATAACATTTATTGCTGTTTATTCAATTTCGTGTCCCAACCAAATGTATCAAATGCAACGGTTACACACATACAAATATGGAAATTATTAAAGGAAATTTGGCGCAGAAATGATATTGGCTTTTGAAACTGAGCCAGACTTGCAGGCATCTATCTATTCAAAATATGACTTCCTCATTTATTCTATTGAATTCGTCCGAATTGTGTTCATAATATATCGAAGTCGATTTGGATATTGTCTATATATTCTCCATGCGAATGATATTTGGCGGTTAACATTCGTAGATACTTATTTTCACCCCATTTGAATTTCATATACTTTCACGCGCAAATGCGCTGCATGATTTGTTTCGGTCAGTTAAACTTGTATATTATATTTATTCGATTTTGCTGCTCATTTTTCCTACACTAATTTGGCGCCAATATTTCCAGCAGCAGACCGAGAGTGAGAGAGATTGATTTAGCCGTATCGAATTCTGCTGCTGCTGAAAGAAAATGGTTCAAAGAAAATTACCGAAAATTAATTTAAACTGGAATTTTTTCTT
Source organism: Obolodiplosis robiniae (assembly GCA_028476595.1). NCBI lineage: Eukaryota > Metazoa > Arthropoda > Insecta > Diptera > Cecidomyiidae > Obolodiplosis > Obolodiplosis robiniae. Next base: position 18,126,248 of record CM052014.1, read on the forward strand.
CGGTTTCGTTCGCAAACCAGCATATAATTTAAGTTCGTCATTCTTGATGAATATGTTGATTGAGTTATGCTGCATTTGGAATTCGATCAATACCCACTTCTTTTTCGTGCGACTCCATTACGCAGAGCAAGCAATGGATCGAAGTCAATGGCTGTGCTCTTATTTTTATCTCTCTCTATCTCCCTCTCCTTAAATAATGGTGAATGAATGAGCTCGTTGAAATCAGCAGAAAAAATGACGCCATGGTCCATATAGCCATGCAGTGAAAATACGATAAGAGGATTGAAAATGGAATCTAATTTAGTTTACACACACCATTTAATATGTATCGTAGTGTTAGGCGTTTAAAAATTGATGATGTAAACTCACGGTGCCAAGGAATATGTACATCAATCCTAAAACATGAAACGTCGACCGAAGAAAAAATAGAGCAGCACTACGTCGTGTAATTTATAACTGGCAACCATTCAAATGGATGGAGGAAAAAAAGATTATCTAGAACCAATCCATTTGTAATGTTGAATTTTATTGGTATACCGTTAGGACGGAATCTTCAGTGTTGGAACTTTTAAATATTCACACAGCGTTTTCTTCATCGGCAAATAAGAGCGTACAAAAAAAGGCAGAACGCTCACTGAAGTACGAGACAGAATTAAATGGATAGACGACACAAGATGTGACAAAAACCGACCGATACCGCATTGTATTTTCATGAAACGCTCTAATGGCACCCGAATGGTGCACGACCAAGCATAAGTACATTTTAGATGATGAACGTACGCTTTACGTAATCATGTGTCGTTTCATTAACACTATTGAAATTTCGATTTACGGATGGATTTCAATATCCAATCTTGTTATAATGCTTAATCATGGTATATTTGCTTGGATCAACGAAAGTTGCTAGTTCAATACATTGTATTGCCATATGGAGAAAGAGCGGGCGAGTATATCCATGTGAAATTACTTTCGACTGAACGTATGGAGTTAGCAAAAAAAAAAAAAAAACACACAATTCCACACCTATGAATAGATAAAACTTAAAAAAAGCGTCCAACATACAAAGTGTTTGTCAGTTGTCGATAGTGGGTATGTTTTATTTTTGCTTACGTGTGGCAGTGATGGTATCTTTGTGGCTTCGAATAAACTTTGGTGTTGGTTTTTGTTTCCCATAAATTTTATATGAATATAAGAGGAAAGCAAACATTTGCACATGCCATGATCTATCATTTATATATTATTTTAGGGCACTTCGAGCTGAATCGAGCAAGAAAAACCGTATGCTCACACCAGCGCACACTTCGAAACACCAAACCGATGCAAACACACATGCCAAGCTAAGCCAAGCCATATAATCGAAAATGAAACCGTTACTCACCAAATAAACTCATCAACGATCTTATTCTCCATATATTTTAGTTACAGTGAAACTGAAAACCAATACTTTTTATCTCAAAACTCTTATTTTCTATATTTATAAATAAACGAATCTAAAACATGATCGGAATAAATAAATTTCGTGTGTGCTTTCTTTTTGGTGTTGTGCCCATGCCCACGCCTGTGCCATGATTTGCGTTCATATTCTTTTTTCTTGCTGCTCAAAAAATCATTCTTATTCATTTTGTCTAATAAATTTTTAACTAATATGAGATTGGTTTGGTGAGCCAAAGGCACGTTTTCCAAAATTGTAATAAAATAAAGTTGAATTTTTTGCTGGGCTGATCCAACGCAACTGTGCATTACATTACGGAACAGAATAGTTCATTATGCAAATGCCATCTAATCCCAGTTTAATATTTTTCCACAAAGCCAACGGATGCGAGAGATACACGCGTACTTTTCTGGGCCGGAACCATTCAATGTTCAAGAGGATTTGGATGATTTAATTAATCATCTTGAATCCAACTACAGAATATCCTTCATTTTGTTAAACTCGAAATGCTGTGTGTAATCTCCATTCCCAGAACCAGGTAGCTTTGGACATTTTTTTCTCGTTTTTCTCGAGAAGAGAGCGATTGTCATAATGGATTTGGCAGAAAACAGATAAAATCATGTAGCAATGGTTCGAGTGCAGCGTTACCGAATGAGAGCAATAAGGCAAAAAGCCAACACAATAATCATGTCACGAAAAGCATGTAAAATATAAATGATGCATACAAGAAAGAGATGCCATTGCAGAGTCCTTTGTTCGGGGCCATTTCTATTCAGTGCGGTATTCGCGGAAACCGTATCAGCGCGACAAAATTTTATTTCACTTTCAAGATCCATTCGGCTATATGGATACGAATAGGGCGAACACTCATGAATCGCAAAATGACACAAACAAGACCAAAAAACAAAAGGCATACCTTTACAACGAGCGCTCGCGCTGAGAAACAAGCTCCGGCTGCAGCAGAAAAATGGAAAGATAAAATAAGTTGGACTGCAAAATGAAAAAGCAAATATATTTCGTCCATTGTTCAACTTGCCAGCGCATAAGCGCAATGTCATTTTTCTTTCACCAGTTCCCCTCTCCACTTCATTCTGATGCTTTGTTTGTTTTCGTTAGCTAGAATATTTTATTTGATATGTATTTATTATACACATAACACAAAATATGGCTCAAGTCATTTTATCTTCAATTTACTGAAGCGCAAATATCATCAAATTTCATTCCGAGCAGGTTTCGACTTCATCTCTCGAGCAATGAATGGTGCTCTCGGAAAATATGTATGTCTCGTGTCGACATATCATAATATCTCATGTTATGCGAAAGAAAATAGACAATATCAAACAAAAATGTTTTTTCATGCATCCAATTTTGTGCTAGCAAATTGTATGCACGAATGGACAAAGTCATTTTGTACTTTCAAGAACATTTTGACTCTATATGTGAGTGATGGTGATGAGACTATGCGAAAGACATTCGGCATGTTGACGGTGGAGCTCCCACGAGATAAACGGAGAATACGTTAGAAAATTGAACGTGATAGGATCCCTAGAGGATAAAAGTCAAGCGCATTGACGAAAATTTAAAATGTTTTTATTAAGAAAAAGGATGATGTTCGTTCGGTAAATAAATTCAGGTTGTTGAAGTGAAAGACCATTTATGCAACAACAACAACCGGCACTGCAGCAGCAAAGGCGGCAGTTTACGTGACAAACAATACTATGAAGCGTCACAATCTAATGATTTTCTAAATGTCGCAAATAGCTATAGCTACCAGTTTTAGTTGCACAAAAATTGAAACACACACATATTCAGAAACGAAAAATTACTCCAAACAATTTTCAATGAAGTTATTAAGTTGCATCCAACTTTTATGTGTTCCATCATGCAAATGTCACTGGTCAATCAGCCTAAAGTACGGACAGCGCCACAAAGCGAATGATTTGCTAAAGATGTCTGTTTTTTTTTTTTGTACTAATCAAATTCAAGAAAGAAGACAGATTATCGTTGACGTCCATAACTCTTTGTACTTAATATTTATTTTTAGTTTCATTTGTCTTTACGTATTCAAGTCGTTAAACGTCATACTGATTATGATGCGACTGTTTGTGCTCGAACGCAATGCTGCTCATTTTTTTATTCTATGTATCTCTTCTCGTGTTTACGTAAATATTTAATTTGTTCGTGTACGGTTTTGTGGCAACCGAGAAAAAGAGTACATAAAAATGGTTGTCGAATTTTTTTCGTGTTGTGGCGCGCCATGCAATGATGATGGCAGCCAACAAGAATTCCTGCAAAAATCCTTTGAAAAACTCACCCTAATTTGCATAAACAAATACTTTGTTTGTGCACATTCGAGTGAACTGAACAGAATATCTCAACTCGCGCATGACTGGCGTCACTGCGCCAACATTTGTGTTCTTCAACGACATTTGCATTAGAAATGCATAAATTTCCAAACAACTTTTCACTTACTTTAAAAGCGATCATTTGTACTCGTTTTTTCGTTGGCTAAATTATTTCCACATAATTTCTTGTTATCATTGATTTTTGCTGCTGCATTTTTTCGTGCATAATAAACATTTGAAATATTCTTTTCCTCTTTGGCGTACACATTTCCTGGAATCTATTATATAGAGAGTGCGCTAGCGCGCGACTCGTATACAGACTCGATTGCATGTATTTGGCGTATAATTACAGCAGTTTATTTATGACAGTAAACTCAATATTTGCATAATCCATGCGTTTAAGCATAATATATTCATTTTTTCCAAATAACCAAGCACTACATCGTACAAAACGGTCAAATTGCGACCGGCTATTGTATAGTACTTAAGTTAATTACGAAAAATAACAAGTCTGCTTTTTACCCTCCGCACACCATTTTGTTCGTCAGCTAAATTTGGTGCGAATTACATTAAAAATGGTGAATTGTTCCATGCTCATGTTCAGGCTTTGTCAAAAATTACATTTAATTTAAAAATTATGTAAATTTTTGAATGAAATCAGACGAGCGAGGGCATCCATTTGGTATACATGCTAAAAAAATGGTTCTTCCACCGCAAGCAATGATATAGCCAAGCAGATAAAAGTGACGACGATGACGAAGAAAAACTCAACCGATTACTCGTTTGACTTTCGTCTAATGTGACCGTGTAAGTTTTTGCACATAAACTGCAGGATTTTATGGAAATGTCCAAGTTCTTCAAAATTTGCTCAGAATGTTCACCATCGCATCTTTGATGCACCTTTCGTCAAATTGGAATTTTATTTTTAACTGCCCAACAAGTTTCCCCAATTATCTTTTGATCAAGAGATTGAGAGATTAAACTGAAAGCTGCAAACCATCTTGTTTTTCGATTAATTTTTCTCAGCGCTCAATTAAAAAAGAGTACACGAGCAAAAACCCAAATGCACACGCGCCACACGCATTGTGCTCGTCAGATAAAGTTATACAATTTTTTTTAAGGCCTCAACTCTGCATTTTTTTCTCGACTTTGCACTTGTTTCGTTTCGAGTTGGCACATTAAGTATGCCCAAAAACAACAACAACAGCAACAAAAAAAATGATAATTAAGATGAACAAGCGAGTGCTCGATGGAGTCGAGTTCGGGGACTATTCCATCACAGTATAAATACGAGCGTATCACGAAGCAGTCATTTAGGGCGGATTTCCGCATTTGATATACTTATTTTTTTCAACTTTGTATAAAGAAAGTAGTCGGTAATGGCTTGTGTGTACAAGTAATAGGAACGTTTATATAAACGTATTCTGGACTTGAAACGAGTACAAGTATCAGCCCTCTAGAGCATAATTAGAGCGGATCTCCAATAAAGTGTGTGTCAATAGCATATTTGACCATTTTCATTTATGTGCGAAGAGTCAATTTTTCACTGCAGATTACGTACACATAAAGTGATCTATTACACGCTTCATGGTCTCTCCCCATCGCATCATTTGAGAAAATAAGGAGAAAGAGAGAGCTCCAGAGGATATTTGAACAAAAAAAACTTTTTAACTTGTTACTGGCATTGGTTATCACAATCTCTCGTTCCAAACTTTGTGTTCCGAAACCATTTTAAGCCAACAATGTTGAGCCAACCATTTCAAGCGACCGTTATTTTTTTTCCTATGGATTATCCAACACGAGGTTGCATGAAAATACAAGACACATTAACCCGTAAAAGGATCGCAAGGCAGAATATGCATTAGTGAAGCCGAAATTGATGAAACCGCCTGTTCCCGAATACTCCAAATTTCAAGCATTTTTCACACATCATAATTTTAAAAGTGAAAAATCAACATGGCTCATAAAATCGCTTCAGACCTGAAATTAATGGATTAATTCTTTCCAATCGTTGACTTATTTGTTGCCGGCTTCAGACGGCCGCGTTCAAAATGTCTGTTACAATGAATTATGGAATTTCAAGTGGCAGCCAAGCATGAAATTAAAAAAAACCTACTGAATTTGGAAAATGACGAAGCTTAACTAATTGCACTAAAAAAAAAAACAACCGATTTCATTGATGAGACACTCAATTGCTCAAGACATAGATTGCAGTGCCAATGGCCTGATGTTGCTGTTTCAGTCATTTGCCTCAAGTGGTGTCAATTTTCTTCATCTGACCTTAACAAGAAAAGAATGTTTCTTGATACAGTACTAAGTTGTACCAATTAAATATTTCCGTCACAATATAGCTTAACATTTGGCATTTTTGCGACATTGTTGCTGGCAGTTGTCGCCGTCATCGTTGTCGCTTATTTCAATTTCATCAAAAGCCCGCACATTCGCTGCATTTGCTTTGTCATCAATCCATTCATCATACATGACATTTTGAAACATTGTTGTGTGGTCCATGCATATGCGAGCGAATATTTGATGTATTTAACTTGATTTGAGTTGCTTACTGCACTTTGTGTCATCTGAAGTCAGTGTTTTTATATCTTTGTCTCTGCTGTCATCGTTGCCGTCGTAGTCATCGATGTTGTCGTTGTCGATGCTTGGCAATTCCATTACACATATCTCCAGTACTTTTTTTTTATTGTCATACTATAAAAAGCGAATAGAAAATGAAACGAAAACAAAAAGCAAGCGCAAAAAATTGGACAAAACTGATGCGTCTGCACTATTTTTGTAAAAGAAATCTTAATATTCGCCCCCCGAAAAAAAGAGAAGCGCAGAAGATGTGCGGAGCTGTTGTGTGAATGCCACATTAGCTTCAAACACACGAGGTTCTGAAGACTGAAAATAACATTCACAGTAAAAATAGCAATACACCATGTGAAAAACACAAGCTATCGTCGGCATATTACGTTATTTTGTCGCTGAAATCTTAAAAGCATTGGAAAATTTTTCTGATGCAAAGCAAATATAACATCAGTCATTCTATTTGCTTATTCACTTTGCCAATGTTTTGTACATTGAAAATACGTGGCCCGTAATATTGAACGCCAATTTTTCATGTCGTTTTGTTCTTGTAAAACTTCAGTCGCACAAAAAATAGCGAACTTTAAAACCTTTGCCGTACTTATAAAACTCGTATCTACTGTAATTCATAGATTTAAGTGCTCATCGTAGCGGAAAAAAAGCATGACATCTTTTTTTTTCGCCTAGATGATTGTGTGCGTACCGCGCATGACCATCGTCAGTTGATGATATTATATCTGAATTCATATGGCCATACCGTACAGCTGAATAAATCTATGGCTGCCTCATTTCATGCATACCAGCACACACTCGCGCACACACACACACACACACACACAGACGCTGACACTGACATGAACTCAATGCTCGTTCAAAATTTTATATGTTCTTCATCGTTGCCGAGAGCTGCCATTCATGTGAGCTAAGCATTAGTACAGGCAACGCTTGAAACGCAGAACAACATGAATGAAGAACGAAGAAAGAAGAACAGAGCAAAATTGGCGATAGCTCACGTTCATCCTTGTGCCACGCCCAAATTCTGATGGCCGCTCATACTTTTCTGTTAGCGACAGAGAGCACACACAACAAATGTCACACATCGAATCAGTTGTTCGTGTCAAATAACATTTCGATACAGATTAATCTGGGCTTCAGTCTCGGATAGAGACAATAATTTTTCGATTGCACAATGTAAAACCCTTTAATCCCCTATTAATCTATGTGTTTATCGAGTTTTTGCCTGCTCGCAATTTTATGTGATAGTCACAGCGCGCGCACTAGCATGCGAATGAAAAACTTAAGGGAAAAAACGCAATCTAGAGAAACTCAATTAAATGCCTGGCTAATCGTTCAATGAAACTTATTTTTTTTTTTTTTTTTTTGCTGCATGATGTACACGAACAACACAAATAAACTTCCTATAATAAGTAAAACTATGTGTACATGCAGACACAGTGAAATTCAACGTCATATTTCATTCTAAAGCGGCGTTAACATTCATTAAATGCAATAAATTCTCATGCAAATAATAATTATTTTTCTCATTACTTGTTTGCTAAATGATTTCCGATACCTTGAGCGCACAACGATTATTACTTTCGATTCATGCAAAGAGATTTTCTATCATAATTTATTCGTGTTTGTCTCGTGCTAGGCCACACAATCTTCGGTTTTCCTTCGAAATATTCAATCCATTTCGATGTAGAATTGAAGCGAACATTGAAACGGAGCCGTCGGCATTAGTTCATCGCTGCCAGCACACATCAACAAACGACTCGCTAGTGTGATTTGTATTGTTCTAATGTTGGGATGCTCAGAAACAGTGAGTAGAACGGCCGGGAGATTGAGTATGTTACACCAAATTTATTGCTTCGGGGGGTCACAACAATTTCAATGGATTCGTACATCGCATCAAAATAAACAAGACTCGCTTGTTCCAGTGTTTATATGTTAAACGAATATCATGGCAAATAACTTGGAATATTCACATTCAACTTCGTCTATTACTTCAAAATTGAGAAAATATTGACGATATTTTGACGATCGCTATTGGATTTTCAAAGACGTCAATTTGAATTTTCGACTAAATATAAATGAATCCGAAATGCAAGTAAATCTTCAAGTGGAAATACATTTCGAAATTCGTCGACTGATTTAGCCGAAATATTCATGAATATCCTTGCAAATCGTAAAATTTTCCATTTTATTTCGCAATCCGCGTGTCGAGGAAAAGACTTTGCGAGCAAAAGAGAAAGAAAATCAAACAGATAATTTGAAATGAAGACAACATTTCATGAGTCCGCATCATTGTCCGATTGTAATTAATTCTATCAATTCCACAATGCACGCACGCTTTTTAATCCGCACCAATGAAGTTATTGTGAATAAATTTTAGTTGTTTCAACCGGGATTACGCTATAAGTAGATCATTTTAGCAACATTGTTGCGATATAAATCTTGTGTGCGCGCGCCCAGAAAGCACCGCATTTTCTCGTGAAATCAAATGAAAATTCTGAACTCATTGGTGAACTCATTTCATCTTTGTTGAAATACAGAGAGAGAGAGAGAGAGAGAGAGAGAGAGAGAGAGAACAAGCGAAACAAAAGTCATCTTTTCTCTCGATAATTGCGCTTTTGTTGAAAATTAATTTCTCTCGCTATTTGAAAATGCCCCGACCAATTGAAATTGATAAAAAATAGAATAAAAGGAACTTCTACTCTCAGAATAGTGATTCTTCGTTGAATTTAATAAATTACTGAAATGGCTTGTCTCTTGGTGCAATTCATTTTCTCCTCCAAGGCGAAAATTGAATCAATTTAATTTAGCTGAGATTGCTTTTTAATTAGCTCTATTTTGGAATGACATTCATTCAAAAAAAATGTTATTTGAACATTTGGTCGACAAATATTGCGCTGTGTCGTTCTCTCATGCCGTTCCTTTTTCGTGTTCACCCTGATTCATTTTATAACAATTCTCGTTGAAACTCAAGCGGCTCGGAAACAGTGTCAGTTGAATTCACCGATTAAAAGGACACTCGGCACAAAAACCCTACGGTTTCAAGTAAAAAAAAAAACTGTTTCTACAAAACCCCGTTTTTTTTTGCTCTGTCCATTGCGTGAGACGAATTTCGGCCCTGAGAAAAAGGTTAATCGATTTATGGTTTCGTAGGTAAACAAATATAAAAAGAAAATGGAAAAAGGGTAAGCCATTTTTTGCTCTCGTTTTTACAGCACTTACGAGACAAACTAAACAAAAGACATTTTAAAGCCATTGTTCGCATTCCCATTGCCAAATCACCATTCGATAATGGACGCTTGCGTTACAATTTTTTGTTCCATCATATTGTGTGTGCAATGCTCTTATTTGTTTTCCAGAATAAGTTACCAAAAGTTAGGAGACAAAGAAGCAGAAGATTGCATTTTCGACAAAATATTCATTTTGATATAGTCGACATAGAGAACTTGGTAAACATTTTCAATGTACCTTAGTTTGTTGAAACTTTGACGTAGAAAATCCGTTAGCGTTGAAGTGAATTTATGCAAGTTTCAAATGAACCATCATGTGGGATTTATTGATCAAAGTTTTTTTAGTCTAGTTCTCATGACAATCTGTTGGTAACTCGATGCTGGTGAAGATTTCCAAATTACAGCGACGATGAAAAAAAAAAAAGAGAGAGAGAGAGAGAGAGAGAAAGAAAGAAAGAAAGAGAGAGATACAAAAAAAATATCCCAATTTAGAAATAGAAGCGAAAATGTAAACGATATTTGATTTCGTATTTGTGCGTGTCCATGCGCCCGCACTCGCTAAACCAATGCTATTCATTGGATTTTACTTTGTTTTTATGTCGCTCATCAGTCTAAAAAGTTTTTTGCGTTTATGTTCAAATTCACCGAGAGAATTTGTTGGCTGCCAAAATTGTTTTGAAAATATTTCGACGATGAAAATTGCACAAGAATCACTTAACGCGGGAAGATTTCAACGAGGTTGGTGTGGCTGCTGATCCACAAGGAATCACTTGTACAGCCAAACTGTTTAGCTCAGTGTGTGCGCGCGAACCAAAGTGTATTTCTCATGGCATAAATTGCGAACTAATAAAGTGGAACCGCAGTTACCAGTTGTAATATGCATCAATTAAGCAATTGAACTTTTATTATCGCTTACACCAGCCACACATTTTAATTGGTGTTGATTTATGGCTTCAATAAAGTTCTCCTTAATATGCTTTTCGTATTGTGGTAGTTCGATAAACGGCGTGCCCCACAGAAGCTCAGATCGTACGGTGTAGAGAATCTAATGCACACGCAATTTCAGCAGCATTTGCTTCTATCGCGAGAACGTGAGCGATCTGGCGTGCGCGCGCTTTCAGCCACTTCTCAATGAATGATAATGATGTTCAACGAACTTGAATGCAGTGTAGCCATAAAAAAAAAGCAAGACATAATTAATATTTATTTATTTCATGTGTAATGTCGACTTGTTTTGTGAATGGAATGCATCTGTCTTACATTATTGACGGATTTATGAGTGACGGTCTATCGCTATCGGCTTAGATTTCCGCGTAGAGAAGTAACGACTGATAGTTTCAAGTGAATAATTGAAATCAGAACAAACAGTAGTTGGTGCGATTTCATCGTCAGACAAACAAACAACCAAATGAATTCTAATGTTAGAAAACGAATACATCAAATTACGATATGTATAGTTCTATCGACGAGAGGCATAATATGCCTAAATGAAAGGAACGTTTCTGTGTGTATACACAAAAAAGGCATGGCTTCATTTCGAAAAGACACGAGTCATATTAAAGTTAGAAAACAACCAAACCCGTTATCCTTACGAATATAATGCGATGGCATTTAAATGCCATGTAGAGCAATAACGAGAATCCATCGACTTAGCGATAGTAACAGAAGAGAAGAAAAAATGCGCTCAGCGAAAACAGAAAGAATTTCGACGCTTTCTAGTTTTATTATATGTAGTTGGGACTATCGAATACACTCATATGCATTTAAATGGCTGAATCTTATCAATATTTCGTCTTTTTAGTTGTCGTCTCGGAGAGATTCCCATTTAAATAATTTTCATATTGAAGTTCAGCGTTGAAAATAAACGGAAAATTCTCGTACAAACTATACAAGTTTCCACCCAAATCGTGTGACAATCGCTCGAAGCATATTAAATTATCTTACTTATTTTTTGTGAATTTTTGCTCCAGGTGCTTTGCTGAATTGTACATTGCAGTCAACTTACAAATGTAATACCAAAAGCGAAAACGTTCGCACATTGGCTAATAAAAAACATGGGATTTGGCAACAAAAAACAACGACGTGCTTGAAATTCGAGCATTCGCATTCCATTTATCACATTCTTGGCGTTTTCTAGTTCAATCTTCCTTTTATTGTAAGCATAATACTTCTTGCGTGTTACGTGGTGATTACCATAAATTTTGCATTTTTTCCATTTTGTCACATTTCTGGACAACGATGATTTTAAGCGCATCAAGCAGCAGCAAGAAGAGAAAGGGTAAGAGAAAGATAAAGTGGAACAAAAGTTTCAAATTAATTCAAATTAGATTCTGATTCCCTTTCATTGGATTCATATCCAATGTACCATTAAAACCTTACAAATGCCAAAGCTCTGCGATCCATTTTAGGATGCTAGTATTTTGTATCGGTTTTGTCATCTGATCTGATTCATCGCAAATGAAGCACTTCGCATTCGAATAGAAACCCTTTAATTCCCATTCATCGAAAGATCAAATGCGAAACGTCAATGTGCGACTGCCGATTTTCCAACTTTTTTGAGATCCAGTAAATTGAACAAATTGCTTGAATCGTAAGTTTTATGAATATTAAATTGATGTTAATCAATGACAAGTCCATACAATTCATACAATTATTCATTTGGGTCTTTTGTTCACCACAAGTTAACATTTCTCACACACATAAGCATATATGTGGCGCACAAGTGCACTTCAAGTTGTATGGGCGGCTAACTGTATTCCAATCAATTTGAGCGTAAATCAGCGGTGATTACAAATTGATAAGAAAATGTCGATCCGTTTTCATGAGAAGTCTAATATGTCGAAAATAATAGCCATTTGATTTGTATTGTTGGTGATAATTAGAGCTATTTATAGGGGCTATAAGAGCGGAACCACCAAAAAAGTCGGTTCATAAAAACAATAAAAAATGAATTGCTCCACATTCGACAATATGCTCTCCCGCTTCGCCACTACGCGCTTACATACAACGAAAACCTTCTCGATTGAAACAAATAATGTACACATATTTCATGGTTAGTTAAGGCAGTTTTAATACATTTTTTTTTTCTCGTCAATCGCACTACATTTTTGATAAGAATCACGAGACATATGATCGAAATTTGATAATTGAACTGTACACACACTTAATATGAGTACGCGCTGTGATTTTTGCGTCCGACTTCAACTGTTATGAGCTCAACAGTTTTTATATAAGCTGCGGAACGAACGCTGACACCAATTTAGTCTTTGAGTTTGAGAGTGCGGATGTTTATAATATATTTCAGTTTTTTTCTTCGTAAGTGAAATAAAACAGAATCAGCGAGCATTTTCAGTTTCATTCAAGTGACATGTTTAGTGGTTTGGTTAGCGTGAAACTCCGTTCAATTCAGCTGTTGTGCGAAATTAATCGATTTCACAATTCCACGAAACAATTCTATGCGGAATTCAGAGAAATTCATCGAAACGGTTTACGAATTTGTCATAAAATTATTTTCAAAACAGCGATTGCATGTAAGTCACCATTGAGATATTGGTTTTGTTTTGACAATGTTTTCTTAAATCATCAATATTGTCATCACACCGAAAAGCTATAACACAAAGTTCCATTGATCCGTTTTCTGCAATGCAACTCTCAAATAGAATGCGGAAAAGCATTTGAATTTCTCGACAAATTCCAATTGAAGAATCGTACACATGGCTCTATCTATGAGTAGTGAACGGCAACACAGATCCTCACCAAACGGAAAATGTAGTTCGTACAGTTGATATTTGTGTGAGCGATTCTCTCATGGCGGCGAGAACATCGACGAATGTGCCGAAAGCGCGGACTTGCTGTCAAATGTGAGAGAGGTGGCGGAGAAAGAGAGCGAGAGAAAAAGAGCTTCAGAGCACATTCATTTATATTCAATTCGAATCATGCCTAAGAAGACTTGCGCACATGTCGGATGAATTGGTATATTTTCGTTGTTGCTGTTGTTGTTCCTGTCTCCGTTCGACATTATTTTTTTTTTCAGTATCGTGAATCGATATAACAAAAACGAGAAAAGTACACACATACTCTGCGAATCGATGATATTTTTGGAGCCTGATGGCAACAGCAACTATACGGTTAGTTTGAAGAAAATACATACATACGAAAACTGCTCCGCATTTTTTAAATCGGAATGAAACGCTCGTGACGCACGACACCAACAGACAAGAGAGCTAAGCTAAATCGACAACGGCACACAAAAAAATCAATAGCTCTTGTTCAGTTTGAAGTTGTCAATGTTGTTCCATGTATTTGAGCTACTGTATCCGAGAATTTTCAACAAGACGTTCGCATTTACAAAGTTTGACGTTGGATCGTACTGAAGAACGCTTTCGAGTATAATAATGCTAATAAAATGCCACACTGAAAACACACAATCTTATCGCAATCGAATTGTTATTCATGGAAACAGTTCGTGTGTATATGAACCGATTTTTTGCAGGATTCCTTGCTCATTTCACCCTGTGAATCTGACTTTGCTCTTTTTGTTTGTGTGCGCAAAATGACCCGATGACTGTATCAAAATGCACAAGAATTTTCCCAATCGAACACGTTGGCCGCTCACTGCGTTGCTTTTAAATGAGATTTTTGATTTTTCTGCTTTCTCAGCTGCCACATTTTATTGTAGCAACCGAAAATGAATGGCAAAAGCGACCGGAATTTAAAATACGGCTTTAATCCCATGCATTGTGTATGTCGTTCGGCTTGAGTCTTTGTGCGTTCAAAATAAAAATGAGAAAAGAGCGACAGAGAGTTTGACATTATGTTTACGAAGTGGAACTAAAGTCGCAATGCAAGGCATCAACGAGTGAGAGGTAATTCGATCTGGTTTTTTCGGCATCATATTGGTATTGCTTTTTAAATAGAATCAATGAATGCACTCTTGATATTTGATGTATAAAATTTATTATGGCGAACGATATTTCCACAAAGTTATTCCGCGCAAACGCAATTCAAACACGTATTTTACCAACGAGGTAAGACAAACCGCATTGGAAATGGAAATGCACCGAGCGGATTTTTTTTTATCAAATTCCATGTATGGAAGGTGTGTTAGTGAGTGTCGCGAGTACAGACACCATTTTAAATATCTAATTTTAACGGAATGAAGTACGATGTCAAATTCCTGCCACCCAAAAAATGTTCATATTAAATCGTCTCAAATAAAGATTACATTACGGTGCCATCATTATTAACGTTCGGTTAAATTCAGTCAATGTGTGTATTTTATTGTTTGATCATTATGAAAATAATGAGACGAGAAGCTACGCAGCGCTGTCGTGATTTAACGGCTGCATTGTCACTAAAACTACTGCCACCAACTCTCTCTTTCTGGTTCTCTCGTTTCGATTCGCTAAAAATGTGATTTGCAATTTAGCGATGAAAATATCAAAAACATTTAAAGATTCCTAATCCAAAGCAGTGTTCTGCAGCATGTTTGCGTGTTGAACATCGAGTAAATATTTACTCGGGACTGCGCTGATTATTTATATTTTTGTTGAGTTGGTTCATGTCTAGTGTATATTTATAAGACTGATGTACATTCATGGTTGCCAATTACGTAAACAAATTCCCTTTGAAGGCTTCGCACATCGCCCCATTTAGCGCGCACCATTTCTCTAAATATTTGCTCGGCAGAATATCACTCGTTCTGAGAACGGCTATTAGAAAGCTCTCGCTCTGTCTTGCTGCTCCGTGAATAGTTGCAGCGCATGCCAATGTACACATCGACAGACCGACGGCAATACATTATTTATAAGACGTTTCGTTTTGATGAATGGCCAAATTGTATCCAATTTGAAGGCGATACATATGGCTTCCATGCTTTTCGACGAATCTAATTAAGTGCAGAAAATACATGGGCTATATTGCGTGTAGGTAATGCTGCAACTATAGTGGGGGAAAACATACAAGAAAATACGGAAATATTCTCCCAATCAGCACTTAAGTAAATGTGAATAATTTGTTTGCTTGAATTCCCAGATAAAAGATATTGGGAAATTGATATTTTTTGTTCTTCCTTCTGGGTTTCGGTAAGGAAATTCATATTCGAGGAAAGGTGAATATTTCATGCATTTCGAGAGGAAATTTCCAAAAAAGCGTACACAATTTCATTATTTCAATTGGATTGGCTTTATTCCTCATCGTCGACGCTCCAATTGACATCAGCTGGGTAATATACTTGTGACGAGCAAATTGTTAAATTTTGCGAAACAAATTTTACCAGGACACACTTGAACTCAATGATTCATGTTCAATTCGATATGTTTTTTTTTTATTTTTTTTGCGAAAAAGGATTATTCGATTTCCATTCGATCAGATAAAATTCGTTCAATTGCCCGAATCGATGGCGAGGCGGAACATGCTTCATCGAACGATGGATCAAATAAACCCATCGAACCGTGTGCTTTTACTTCATTTGAGTTCCTATCACTCTCTTTCTCTCTGGATATTTTGCAAATAATTTATTGAACAAAACTGAGCTCCGCATTCGATCCACGAGCGTATTAAAGCCATATATACCTTTCGATCGCATGTTTAAAACTTATTTGCCTATTTAAAGCGGAGATAGTAAAAAGAGAGGCACTTTAATTTAAATTCTTATTTATGTGACGGGAAACGACGGGCGGTGTAAATTTCGCAAGAAAGGAGTCAGATAGAAATGAATGAAAAAAGAAGCATTATACCCCAAATGCCACTTAGTATAATTACAAAGTTGGTCTATTGTTTTTATAGCGTCAGCAAATTTCCAAACGATGCAGATCTCCATTTCAACAGACGAACTATTGTCCATAGCTCATGCGGATTCCATGAATATTTCTATATAGCATAACATAACTGAGACACACACACCATAATCTGTCTAATACACGAAGTGCACGGAATTTAAGACTTATCAACTTCTATCATGTGGAACAAACAAGTATTTTCATTCTCGCATTCAATTTATTTAAGTAAAATATGCACGCTGTCGTGGCACATGACATTCAACGAAGTTGCTGCTGCTGTTTTGTTTGAGTTTCGTCTTACGATTCAGATGAAATTCATCTTTCCTAAGCATTTCGATTAGTTATTAGAAACTTGTATCATTTTTTTTGCAATGAGTTTTTATGCATATTGATTGGACGCTTGGAACGCGAGAAACGAACACGAAGTAATAACGAATGATGAATACAATGTAAGCACGGAATTGTGGCGACATTTGATTCATTACTTAAATGCACGCGAATAATCGCAAATTGTTTTATTCAATATATTGTGGATTTTTACAATGTCCGTCATTTCAAACGCGCCAAACACGAACCACGATCTAATCGAAATTGGAGAGGAACATTGAAAAGCAGAAAAATACTCGCAAATAAATCAGAAATGGAAATAAATTTGATATGAAGGCATGTTTCGTGTTCTCGATACAATGTTTTCCCAGACCTACGTATTTTTGTATTGAAAGAATAAATGTATTTCCTGCTCTATTTTCCAATTTTCGCTGTATATGTGTTGCGTTGCGCTGCGTTGCGTTGCTATGCATTGGGATTTGGCATGTGAGGTTCTAGTGAAAACTACTCAGAACAAAATTGAACCATTTATTTCTATTGTATTTTTGGAACGGTCCAAATGAAATTTTTGCTTTCTTCTCTTTTTTCTTCACATTTCTTCGAATTGCTATTCCCTAACGATAAGCAACGATGTTCCAGAACTATAACTAAAGCGAAAGAGCATCCAAAGCAAACGTCGCCTCTTTCTTTCATCAAAACAGCAATATATGGAAAATATGCATAAGAAAAAAGTGTTGTAACCAAGTCTAGAGCACTGGATAAATTCAGCAGAACAAACAACGATAGCAAAAAAATCGTTTCACAAAAAGGACATTTTTTTTCTAGAGCAATATCTTTTTCGGAGCAAAACAAAGAGTTTTCCATGTCTTTTTTTCTGTTCAACAAAGATCCATTGTTACCTTTTTTGCGTTCCATTTTTTACGGATGTTTCGAGTAGCGTGTGGATTTTGTCAGTGTGCATGAAATTCCAGCAGCGAGTAAAAAACATATTTCATGGGTTATTGCGTTCCATATGCATATTCGTATACACAACAAATCATAACAATGAACGAGAAAAATATTTTGGTTAAAACACAGAGAGAAAAAGCGATGTGCAGGCAAAAGGAGAC
The DNA here is from genome assembly GCA_028476595.1 of Obolodiplosis robiniae. NCBI lineage: Eukaryota > Metazoa > Arthropoda > Insecta > Diptera > Cecidomyiidae > Obolodiplosis > Obolodiplosis robiniae. Next base: position 18,144,065 of record CM052014.1, read on the forward strand.
GAAAGGGTTTCCGAAATGGTTGCGTGCTTTCTTCTTTGCTTGCAATGATTGTTTCACATTTATGGCACACAATAAATAAAGATAAAAATTGTCGAATTTCGTTCCCGTAGGTAACGGAGTGACACACACCTAGAAGCAATCGGAGCATTTCGAAATTTGTATTGCAACATTTTAGTCGTGTTTATTTATTTCGACGAGCAATGTTCAATTGCTTGTGCAATTTTTTCCGCAACTCGACAACCATTGTAGCAGCTTTTCCAGCGCAATTAAATCGATTCAAAATCGAATTGCTGATCACAAGACGCCGTGTTTCGACGACATTTTATTGACAAATCATTCTCATGAGAAATTCGATAATTCATAAAATCGAATATTTGCCTATTGACACACATTTCACAGTCGGTGGCAAAAGTTGTTGTGAAAACGGTTATATTTGTTTTTATCTCTGTTGTTATTTTATTCTGTTGCTGCTTTTCATTGTTTTCCTCATCGTGCATTTAGTCTACTTACGAGTTTTTATTGGCGTTTTATTATGTGTCAAATCACGTTTGTGTTTACAATATGATGGTTTTATATTACCGTTTATGCTTTAACAAGTGAGCCACCGATTTAGCGTTTTCGACGCTCTCTCTTTCTCATCTTTTATGCGTGCGCACAATTTTTCGCGCGCATTAGACTTGCGTATTTATTGCATTATTAGTTGCTTTACCATCTATTTAGACAATTTTTTTCGTCATGCATGTCGTACACGAATCAATGCGCTTTCCAAAGATCAGCCTGGATTTCATTTGCTAGCTATGGCACTTTCGTAATTACAATTCACAAGTTAAAGCAGTGGAAAATGCTTGCTCACGGTGCGAAATTAGGTGTTGAATAGGCAGCCAGTGTTTCTTTTTATTGAATGACATACCAAATCCACTATATTGCGTGCCTTATTAAGCATTTCACCTAATCTTAGAACAATTTCATTAGTGCCAAATTTGTGATGATAGTTTCTAAAACTTCTCTTTGTTTTTTCTTCGGGTGTTTTATGACGTAATTCGGCCAAATGAAAAAACACGGAATTTGTCTACGGCAATAACAAAGTTTATCGATGTTCCTTCTCTTTCTTGTAATTTGACAACGTCAATTCTTTGAAAAGAATGAAGAAAGCCAGAAAACTTCAATTACACAAAAGCCACAAAATGATTTCCACGAATTTTGCTCAATCCGAAACATACGGCACATTTATATTAAGGGAAACATTTTCCGAATTCTTCCAATTCGTATTCTCCACTAATCCCTTGGAAAATCTGCGAAATGACTTGTGGTTTTAATTAAAAAGGCGTCGTTCCGATGCGAGACGTCTGCAACAATGGCAAAGGACGAACTTGAATTTTATGGAATTGTTTTTTTGGGTGAATTTGACTAAATATCTTAAGTTTTCCGTGTGCAAAATGCGAATGAAGAGGTTGGGAAATTGCTGTTTCCGTCGAATGACCCGGTTTCTATGGATACTTAAAATCATCCAATTCAATGTGACACTTCCGCTATTCGTCGCATCGCAAATTACCGAAACAACATATTTTCCATTATTTAATTTCAAACTTTTCCATTTATTCAAACCAAAATTCAAAATGGCAAGAGTTGAAACATACATTTTGGTATAACTTATAGCAAATGTTCAACAATTTAGCAGTTTTACATAAGACATGCATCATATTGTGTGGGACTCATACGTGACGTATCATAAGCAAATTCTAATGAAGAGCAAAGAGCATTTTGACCAATCTATGTCATATAAAACGATAGGAAGAACCATCTCATCAAAAACCAGGGCTTTCAATGCGACGCATGGCATTTAATGTATGTTTTCAGTGCGTTTATGTCAAATGTTTGTATTATTAATGTTGTTTTAATGATGACCAATTCTCTCTCCTACACAGGAGCCACTTAATTTGCATGTGAGCGCTTCAACATGGCCCTACAAAGCCACATGCCTATCTAGATTCCTTCCTCATTTATTGTTACATCGAATTAACATATTAAATAAACGTGGACGATAAAATTATGACGAAACCAGAAAAAGAATCGACTAAATAAACGTTGCTCTAGTTGAAATCATTCCTTGAGCAGCCAGCTGCCAAAAATTGCCAATAAAAAATCAATTGAATCCATTCAAATTAATCGCACCATCAATTTTTTTGGATCAATTTTGTATTTTTTCAATTTTATTGATAGATAATTTATGCATTGATGACATGAATGCTCAGCTAATTGATTTCAGCAATAAGTTTCAATCAGAAACACAATAACGGTTTCAAATTCCCGACGATCAAAGCCAAATCCTCATTTTAACGCCATTCCAGTTAATCAATTTCATGCGATTTTCATCGCGTGAATTATTTCAAATGGATTCTTTGTTTCGTTCATGCACAGAGTCTGAAGAAAGAAGTGGAAGTCATGAAACTCGGATGAATCGCACCGAAAGATTCACTTTGAATTCTACAGTTTTATGGAATAACTTAACATAACAGAATAAATCCAAACCGAATTTATCTGTACCATTCCATTCAAATTATTTGAAAAGAAGAATGCTTCTATAAAAATGGGACGAGATGTTGAATTTCGGGAATGTCTTAGATAAAAGAAAGTTAGAAGAGATTTTCATGAATATTGCTCACAGAAGAACAGTTTTGGTGAATTTATCGGTTTAAAATGATCAAGTCGAAGTCCTCGTACAAAGTTTCATTGAGATAAGAAATTCAACTGAATCAATTAAGAATTCAAAGTTGGTAAAATACAATTGAAATTTCCAAGTTCACATTTTTGAGATAGTTTCATTTAAAATGCACTTCCTCTTGTATGGCTTTAATTAAATTCGAAATTGAGCTGAAATTATCTGACTGCAGACGGAATGAACGCCATTCCGGGCCAATGCACATCGAACTCTACTACATAATAATGTACGCATCAACATTACATACATTCGTGGGAAGTGTGACAAGCAATAAAGTTTAAATGACCTTTATGGCGTTTGTATGCAATCTTATCCCTATTTTTTCTTCCCAGAAGATGTATGTAATGATCTGTCGAAAATATCAAGAGATCCAAAGTTTTTGTATCAATATATTGGATACTGAACTGCTTTAACAGTTTTTTCCTGGCCGCTGTTAAATCTACAATTCTACATTCGATTTATGTTAGCAAGGGAAACAGTCTATCGCATAAATTAGCTTATCGCATACATATTCCAATGAAAATTGACATTTTATTTATTAATTAAGCCTAAAACTGTTGTGAAGTATGCATTTAAATTATCGAAAAAATTGATTTTATTTCGCAAGTGATTATTATAAGGATAAAATAAGTGAATCGGCTTTTAAAAAGAACTAAAATATGGGTGTCATCAAATTTTCTGCACGCAAAACAGAATCGTATGCGAATTATTAAACGGCTCAAGTCATCCACTTGCAACCAGTTTCAATTAATTGTGGTGAATCTTAAATTATGCAAAGTAATTGAAATGAAGTGCAAAATAGCAGATGCTGGAGAGAGCAAGGTGGCAGCTACTATTTCATTCCACAAATATGAATGAACGTGACAAGCCTTCATAGGCTTTGTATTAATTTGCATTTCGTTTGTTCACTCATCATTCGCTTTTTCCGTTTATTTCCAGATGAATCAGTAATTTTGCTGTGTGCGATCAATTATATTTGTTAAAAACCATTGCGAAATGACGTTGATATTATCTAAACACGCCTTTATGGTAAGTAAATGTCTGTGTTCTCTGTTCTATCATCAATAAGATGCTCTATTTTACGGGTGCATTATCTTTTGGAGTTCATGGCGACGAACGCTCGACTGTAAATTGGTCGAAAAGGATTTTCAATTTGACCGTAGATAGTAATTTTGTGCCGAAGTGCAGGCCCAACATGAAATCATCAAAGACACTGCAATAAGCCATTGCCATGTGATGGGATTGATGTTTGTAATTTATTAAACGATATTCTTCTTGTCCATTAGAGCCCATTGCAATCAATTACATCGCATAGGTTGTGTGTGCATCGGGTCGTTATTGTTCGGGGGTTACAAAGTGATGTTGTGTGTCGGTCTAAAAGGTTTTTAACAGCAAAAACCACAGTTTATTGGCAAATTCATATTATAATGGCTGCTCATTTTTACTGCAATTGCCAACAATGGACCATCATTTTAGTATTGCAGTCTCACAGATTTGGATCATTGCAACGAGTGCTCAAAATTAATAACTAAATTATGCAACGAAAAAGCCATATAAGTGCATTTTGGCAGCAGACGACTCAAATAGCCACTTGAAAATTATCAACATTCCCTTTGGTCGACAATGTCCAAAAATGGGACCGAAAAATAGATAAACCTTATCATTCTGGTTGGGCAAGCGGAGAAAAAAAAATACATACTTCGTTTCGAACTAAGAGCGCATTCCATAATTGGAATAATAACATTCTTGTGCTCATTTATATGCGTCGAGTGCCCTAACAAACCGCATTCCCATATCGAAGAGATATCAGCGTGGAAAAAGTAAATTTTTGGTGAGTCTTTCAATGCATATCATATGAGATTGATACAATAAAAGTTTTCTTATTAACCAATATTCTCGGGTTGTATTCAATGCGCAGCAGAGAGCAGCATGTGTGCACACACGCATACAATCAATTGGCTGTCACACACACACGTATCTATGCAGCCATGTTTGTGCATGACATGGCATCTACTCCGAATATGGCACAGAGGAACGAAAAAAAAACGAAGTGACAAGCCCACGAGACAAATATGTCTGCCATGTGTAAATTGGTGGCAGTGTTAGCGCTCAATCTAATGCATTCACTTTGAACTATTAAACGGAAAACGCATACACTTGAGCAAGGCGACTCGAAGCGTATATGCGAACTCACATAGATATAGATTGGTATGCATTATAGATGCTTTTAGGTGCTATTTTTGCTATGTGAAACCATAATGTGAAACTGTAAAATGCATTTGTGCACCACCTACTGGAACGATGGGCGACAAACCAAAACTGAAATCTATCTCTCGCATTCACAACGGAATGCAAGAGTATTTCGTTTTTGGTGAATCTACTTGAGCTGTGGTTGACTACTTCTTTCTAATTCTTTTCATTTGTATGCTGCTGATACTGGTGTTGTTGTTTCTGTCGTTTCGTTCTCTGGGCCGCTGTTGATGCTGTTGTTTATTTCCTCTTGCCGTTTTTCTCATGTTTTCGCTTTTATTGCTGTTTGCAAGCACGTACACAAGCGAGTACACCAAAGCAATATCGAGAAATGTTCATAGTCTTTCATAAATGCAGAGTACACATATGCATGTAAAGTATGAATCTAATAAACCATAACTGTACCTATTACACTCTGTGTGCCCGCTTTCTTGCTTCGTATAAGTGAATGTATATTGTTTGGCTATGTGCGACAGCTTCGCCGTATCCAAGCAAAGATATGATACTTTTAGTGAATCCTCTCATTTTCGTCATGTTGCTCTTTTTTCGGTTTTGCTGTTGTTGTTGTTGTTTGTTTGTTTCGTTGCGTTACTGTCGTCTGTTTTGCCAATTTTCATCCTTTTAAGTCCTTCATAGCATATACAGTGTTTATTTGTTGCTTAAGCATTCTCTCTCTGTCATATACACTATCATTTTGTCCGCTTCACTCTTTTCTGGAGCAAATTTGTGTGCTTCTCGTTTCGCAAGCCAACACGGGCTCACGTAATACACATTGTCATTACGTCGAACACACGGCACCAAATGTTTCTGCTCGGTCATTCAACATTGAACAGCACCGAAATAATAGTATTTCTCTCATCTCGCTTTCGCTTCGAATCCACAGCAAATACCTCCACTTCGAAAAATGTTTTTGTATAAATAAGGTTATTCGTATTTTCTTCATATAGCTTCGGTTTTATTTTTATAAGCTGGTATAACGTATGACATGTACGTGTCAGTCAGTATTCGGTATAACGATATATTCCCGCACATTTCGAAATGCCCGAACGTTCGATGAGTTAGAAAACTTTGCACCGCATTGCATTTGTGCCTAAGTTTTAACAACAAATTCATCGTGAATGATTCGATCGCATCAGATGAAGCGCCCGAAGCACAACTTATTTAACGATACCTGTCAAACTGATTGGCTTCGAAATTGTTGTTTTCCCATCTCAGTTCCAAAGCCATATTCCAAAAAGCATAACCAATACGTTGCGGTTCGAAGTATTTTATGCCAAAAATAAATCAAAAACAAAGTGATGGAAATAAAATTGCTCGATGCATCCATCGCTATTTTGCTCATGGTTGCTTTTATCACATTTCATTCGCTTTTTCTCGTTGGCCTGATCATCTGGCACCCGTTGCTAAACAACCACTTTTATCTAGAGCTGTGCGGATACATGAGAATGCGAATTGTCACATTTCTAAATATCATACGATTTATTGCGCTTATGAATGGGCATATTTATACGTATGATGTGAATACGAAATAGATTCAAACGTCCGCCCGCCTCACCGCCTCACGAAAGAAAGTGAAGCATCTACCAAGAGGCGTTGAAATAAAATCAGCTTGCCAAAATGACAACGATAGAGATAATTTAATGCGAACGTCATATTGAATAACCATCTATGGGGAGCTCAGGTGTCTCAAACAACAAGTTCCATTGCGAAAAAATATAAAAATCACAACAACATTTCATCGTATATGAGAAACGCCCCAAGAAGCGTTGGTGGAATAATTTCAATTCGCCTTTCATTAATCGAACTTTGAAAATGAGTTCTATTCCCAAGGTTTCTTTTTTACGAAAAAAACACGCATTCTCAAGTTTTGTTCATTTCCATAAGAGACATGCCATAATGAATTCATTAATTAATTCACATTGTTTAGGAGTTAATGATATTCAAGTCGATTCGATTGCCGGGTGACATTATGAAGCTGGCCTTTCTGCCATATTATCAACACAAAAAATGACATTTCCCGATCACAGTGACATTGTTAGCATTAGTTGTTCAGTTTTTGTGTTTGGCTATTTTATTTCCCGTTCCATTTTGGTGCCCCTCCGATGCTGCTGCGGCATTTATTCCGTTTTAATTAACTACGCAAATTGATGTCAATCAAAAAGTGCTTGTAAAGCTTTGGCATTCAATCCTTTTCATCCGGTGATTTTTTTACAGTGTTTGAACACAGTCAGCGACGTCGTTGTCTTTGTTAAATCGATTTTCATTGCCGCTGGGTTAAAACAAAACGATTCCATTTTGCTCTCAATTTTGATTGGGAGAGAGACCTCCATTGCGAACATACCATCAAAAACGAATGAAAGCATGAAGCTCGCAGAGAGTGTATGTGCGGCTGAGTTTTTTCTTCGTACTCGCCCAATGTGCACGTGGTTGATAGCGCTGAAAGAAACTGATTGCTCTTTTAAGTCTCAATTCAGTCTAATTGAACTCATAAAAATCTGTACCCCGCTTCTTCATGTAATACAACAAGAACGGCAACGATGTACTTGAAGAATGAAGAGCAAGAATAAAAATGCGCGCACCATGAGTTTGTTATCAAGGAAATACCTAATTCACTGTGTCATTACAAAGAGCGAATTATTTGCATTTTGTTTCGATGGGTATTTGAAAGAGAGAGAGCACGAGGATATGGCATGAAACACGGAAAGATGATGCGTGAAAATGCTCGTTTCAGCTAGAAACAAACAACGCAAATATCATTTATTGAATTAAAAATTGCTGGCGAATGCGGGCGGTACGTTTTTTTGCGTTGCCATTTAATTGGAGCCTAACAATGAATTCACGTCTCTCTCTTAAATGATGCGAACAAATTTTGTTTGCCGATAAATTCGCTCGGCTTCAATATTTTATGATACGGCCAACATCCAAAGAAATATTCAAGTGCAATGAGCTCAACAGCGAAACTCCTAACTACCAGCAGACATATGTAATAATGGCGTTCTCATGTATGGTCGGTAATACACACACAGAGCCAACACACGAAAAGCAAAGTCGTTCCATTTTCGCCACGTTATCGTAAATGTATCATCGTTGCGACTAGATTTATAAAAAATGTACAAGGAGAGAAAAAAATCGTCGACACGCAAACCAAATTAGATGAATAAACCAAGCAGTTCGTTACAACTGAAAAAAGAATCATCCCACTCTTAACTATTTCTTGCATAAGTGTAACACGCCAAAACTCATTTCTTCCTATGACGATCGCACACAAATATAATGGAATTTAGTAAAAAGAAAAAGAACAACAGCATCGAAGTTTTTCTTATCATATTTTTGCTGCTCCCTCAAAAGAAAAACGTAGAAAATTTGAAACAAGTTTTTATGACTTTCACCTGACGTTGAAATCGCTTGTTGATGTTGATTACGAAGCAATTGCACAAAAGTGTGAACCTTATAGTCCCCAGAGAGTTGGGGCATTTACAACTTCTATTTCGATTCGGCTTGGGGCTAACATCGTTGGCCATTGACGATTTTAATTTATCAAAAATCGAGCGGAAATTAATTAGGTTTTTGTTTTTGAAGAATCATTTGCATACTGAAAAATGAAGTGAACTTCATTTTTCTTGGCCCACAAAAAAAATTCGTAATTAAATTAATTAATTGCGAAATTAATAACCATGGAATATGTGACTACGAAAAAGACCCCACGTGTATCGTACGTTCGTGGGCCACAAGAAAAAAACATTACGATTTTGTTCGTGGTCGGTTCTGATCTCTCGGATGTGAAAAGATGACGACACACAAACAATGTACGCAAAAAAATCTGGATGAAATTAAGAAATGAAGAGAGAGAATACAGACAATTTATGTCGATTATGATTTTTGCGTTTTTATTGTTGCGTGGCGAGGCGTTTGAGGTCCCATGGTATTCTGTTTGCGATCCAATTTATAATGATGTAAGAATGAGCAAAAAAAGCGAAACGCACGAACAAATTGAATGTTGTCGAAGACATTCAGAGAGATGAAAGAGAACACAACTCTTAATGTTGGACCCACTTCTTATTCTTCATCGTGTTATTTTATTCTCTCTATCTCGCTTCATTCGTCTTCTGCGCGTTTTATTTGTCAAAAGACGCGTATCCAATGCACGTTTCACATTATTTACAAACACAAAGCCGGTATATTATTAGTATGTCTTGAGTGAAGTTTGAATCGCTTTTTTCATTTGATTCTCATGTGTCTGCGATTTAATACAATCCAGCAGATTGCTATCATATTATTCGTTATTTGCTCTCACATGTATGCTCTCAAGAAAACAGGCAAAACAAAAAAGTGCCAAAAACATTTTACAAAAATAAAGGAAAATCGAATTTTTCGTTTGAATTTTCAGAGCTTGTGTTTTTTTTTCGTTTCATCTTCGGTCGCTCTTCCTGTGCCGCTCAATGCGTATGCACAGCGATAAGATGAAAATCAAAGGAATGAAATGGAATAAAATAAGACGAAATCGATTGAAACCGAAGCATCAGCAGCACAAAAATGTTATTTTTAGTTGAATTTTGAGTTCGAACTGCGTGCGAGCACACAAGCGAACGAACGAACGAACGAATATGTTGAATAAATTATCCCAATCGTGCCAATGCCAGTAAGAAGAACCAGTTTTTTTCTGTATTGGTACATAAATTCCATTCGGTCACGGGTTGATATCGATGAAATTTTTCCTTACAATATATAATCGGCTCAGCCATTGTATTGAAGTGGTCAAAAAACTTATTAAAGCATCATCGATACGCGTAGCCAAAATTTGGTGAGCCAAAATGTGTATTTTCTTCATTTGGTTGCCTTTACATCCATGAATATAAACTACATTATTCGATACAATATTTTGAGTTGCAAGAGATCAACATCGTATTCGCCTCTTTGCGCTCTGCGTTCTCAGTAGGCGAATCACAAACAACATTGTAAAATTTGGATTTTCGATGATGTTTATCACAATTTAAAATCACCATTTTGCTTTCCAGCTTTTTTCGTGTTCGATGGCGGCAGATAAAATGGATTGTCGAAAAAAAACAATTAAATATATTTTTTGATACTAAGCAACATTCGAAATGATTCTGGATATAAAATCTGATAAGATCAAAACCAATCTGAGAGTGAAACTTGGGACAATCGCCATTAGATGGCACCACATTACGGCTGAAATTCTAAACAAATCTCCCGCATACACTCGCAAAATCGTCGATGCGCGTGTATTCGTGGAAGGGGCGTGCTTCTGAGCATTGACTCACCAACACAACCAAGCAATACATTAAAAGCACAACGCTAACCAATACAAGCGCATCGCCATCGGTTGCCATGGTCGCCGATGTAGTTGTGCCAAACAATATTCATGTGTGAATTATAATGGAAGTCATTCAGAAATTAAGTGTCATGTCGACGACATTCCGTGTTTGTTTGCTTCATTCCTGAGATAATTTTTTCATTGTTTTGGTGCTAAATTTCGAATCAAAACCACGATTTTTCGTTGTAAAGTTGAGTTTTTTGAATTATTCAAATGAATTTTATGATTTAAAAAGCGTTTCGCATCTGCAAAATATCAACGACTTGGTACAAATGTGCTAAATCGTTTTGAATCACCGCCAACATCGTGAAAATATTATGTCTACTATGACTGCGAATAACCAAAACATCCATTTCGAGCCGACATTTGATTATTTGGGTAATTTTCGTATATCTCATTTCTGATATTTACATGTTAATTGTCGTTTGACTTGAATGTTTTTCTTGTTGTTGTTTTAGTGTGCCAAATGCGTAGCGATGTGGAATACGGCTCTTATCATTCACAAGTGTGTCTAACCGTTCGATATAAATCTTAAAGATTTACGGAGCCTATTTTTTCAATGAGGCTCAATGAATGACGGTCAATGCCGTCGTCGATGGTTTCCGAGATTGTGGGCTTGTATCCAATGGGCGAGCACGTATATTAATTACAACACAGTCATATTTACCGTTTTTAAAGTCTAATCGCCGACCGACAAACTATATCGATTTAGATTCAGCTAAAAAATTGTATATTTCTTGTTAACACAAACGTAAAAATTAGTCCGAATGTTACACAATTACAAATAGATTCGGTTAAGCTTAAATATGTTTAGACAACCTGGCTCAGAGAAAGAAAATGTGATAATTTTAGATTTAGACGCGTTAAGGTCTTCCCTATTTGTATTCACGGCCTAATTTTATTAAGTACAAATGATGAACATCACGAGAGACTTCAAAATGAATGGAACTTTTCAATATCGACCCAAAGAACTCACATATTTGGAGAAAATTAATGTAATGATTGTAAATTCACAGCATGCTCTCAATTGAAATGAAAGAAACATTTTTCCTCCGATTTTCTTGCTCAAATTTGCTAGCTGCATTTCATTGTTGCTATTCAAATGATGAATTTTGATTTTTTGCATTTGAAATCGTTTTTTTGTTGATTGAAATGTTGAATAATTTTTATAAAATGAGTCATCTACTCATTAGTATATCAAAAAGACGAGTTTAATGATTCTATAAAAATAATGTATATAAGAATGAAGAGTTTGGTTGAAATAGACGATTCTTTTGTGGAGAATATGCAGTTTTATAGATGCTCTCCATTACTTTCCATTTTAAGGACTTCAATGGTCACGTAATAAAAAATCTTCACATCGAATTTGTTGTATTTACTCATCTCTCTCCCTCGCTCACTCTCTGTCACTCTCACCATTTCTGCCTGTTTAAATGAAGTGTTGCATATACATTTATCGACGACATTCTAGCTAAACAGAGCAAATCATCATGTCAGTAACAGACAACAACATCTTTTTTTCGAATCGAATCAGCAAAGTTGCTTGTACATGAAGTTTTTTTTCGGTTGCATCCGAGAGAGAGAGAGAGAGAGAGAGAGAGTGAGAGCGGAAAAAAGTTAATAAAATAATACCTACATTAAATGAAACACACAAATGAATAATGATAGTACTAGTTCAGAAACAACCCCTAGAATTAAGGCGAATCGTTTAACAAATGCTGAAACTTTGCCCGGAGACGAAAGAGAACAATGCTGCTCGACGGCGTAAGGCATCATTGCATTGAAAGTGAAGATAAGTGCATGGTGTTTCATTCGGAATATACCGTAGATAAGAAAATATGACGCACCAAAAGTACGGCTGTCGGTTTATCGTAGCGAACTAAAGCCATGGATCTGACGTGAATATAAACGAGAGACAAAAGGCATTTTTCTTCGGACTGACAAGCAGAACACGAACATTAAAGAGATTATAATACAATTCCGTTGAATAAGCTGATTCGGGATTCTTTTCTTCTCTTTGTTTTGCTCTTTCTGGGGGGAAATCATCTTTCAAAGGATTTCATTTTTACCTTTCCATTTTTTTTTGGTCGGTTATTACACTCGACGGCGAATGAGCGCACTTGAATTGAATTTCCAGTGTGAAATGTATAATCAACCAATGGAGTATGTGGGCAAAGCGCTACATTTTATTCAACCATCGTTCTGATAAAACATTTGCTAACGAAATTCAAACGAGCGCCATAGCCAAATTGACTAAAGATTTTCATGAATGCTATGTATGGATGGAAACGAAACACGTGTATCCGACAACGAAATTATAACACACCGAACTCATCCGCGCCTGTCTTCGCAAATCAGAAAGAGAGGATATTTTCAATTACAAATTTTGAGCGCTCTTCTATTGCACATCACCAAATGGAGCCATTCAATTTTTTCACACAATGAAAATAAAAAAGTCATCAGACATGTGAAAATTTCGTTATTGAACTCAATTGGTATTCACAGCCAATGCACCTTAATCAATTCTGTGAGCCAGCGTCTCTCCTTTAGCATGTGTGTGCTGAATTGAATGCATTGTGCATATGAATACAAAACAAGCTCACATCCAAATTGGATATTCGCCCGATTTTCTTCTCGTCGCCGTTTTATCCATAAATGCAATTGTTCTTTCGCTTTCTCTCCAGCAATCTACCTTCGAAAGAATTTCATTTCGAAAATATTTACATTTTTCCGCTTTATCCGAAATGGGAACTGTTTTCTTTCGACCAGTCGCATCGACATCATTGCACTCTCGGATAACTCAGATCTATCTAAATAGCTTTCCAATTGGGTGTATGCTTGTCTTTTGCTTTTGTTTGAATTTGGTGCAATAAAATGTATCTTGCAACAAAACAGTTACCATACAGTTGAGAGCCCAGATATGGAGATCAAATGCAGGCGGCAAATCTGTATCTTATAATAATAACTTCACTACTTAACTCATAGAAAATGTAAATTTGGCTTGTCTAGAATGGCTTTTTGACATTAGCGTCAAACATTCATTTCTAAATATCCAAAGACATGGTCAGATTATAGCAAAAGAGGCGATCGCCGCTAAAGTTTGGCTGTTGGCCCCGCTCAATTATTGACAGTATTTTCCCAAAAACCGGTTTAACTATTTGACAAATTGTTGTATTCTTTCCAGATGCAAACACTTTGCCTTTCGGGTTTCTGGTTTTGAATTAATATATGAAGCAAAAATATGGTCCGTGTGGAAAAAGTTTCATTTGGAGATACAGAAACAGAGGAAAAGTGATACAAATTTAGCATTAAATTTATTCTCGCACATTGTCTCTGCGTTAACTGAGCCGTGTTCCATGGCTGTCTGTTATGCTCACGTGCACCGCATTGGCTTAAACACCAACAATTACATGCAAGTGCTCACACTAATACGGATAATAGTTTGTTATTTGCAATTGAATCATACGAACTGGCAGTGCCCTCTTTTACGCTTGAACTCCAAGCGAAAAATACACAAGCGAATTGACACCATTCGCCCACACTGATACAGCAGCATACTTCACAGCCACAGGAACTGGTTGCAAGAAAATTTCAAAAACTTCTTAATTACATTCAGTTTGTTAAGCAGACGGAACAGCGGCAAATTAATGCAATATTAAACAGAGACAGTCTCCTTGGCGATTGTGATTTTATTTCGGTTCTTCTGCATGTCACACACATTCCTAAAGCATTCAATTCATTGTACAACTCGTTTCGTAATATTTTCCGAATGGGCAAACTTCTTATTGTACGTTAACTGATTCGCTTATGACCTGCCTGTCTGGCTATTTAATAATTAAGTTTAATGAAAATACATCGTAATGAGAAGAGCACGAGCTACACATTGCGTTCTCTCTTTCTCTCTCTCTCTCCTCTCTCTCGCTCTCGGAAATTATTTGTGTGAAGATGCGATTCTTTTGTTCGATTCAATTGTTTGCCTTCTGCTCTTCAGCTCATGCTTCACATACAATGAGCTTTTATCGAACGTCCCATTTCATAGAAAATCGTTTAGCATTGTCCCGTTTTCATTCAAAAATCTGCTTGGATTTTGTTTTCATTCTGATTTTATCATTGATTTTCATCGAAAAATTTGATTAAAAAATCCCTAGCCCCACATTATGCTCACAAACTATTTGCATGTTTTAAGCGAACGAAAAATAGATGAGTCACATATTGCATCTTATTAAATCATCTTACGTTCTCTCGGTCAAAACTTCCTGAACTTTTCCATCGTTGGATGCTTACGCGTCATTTGTATGTGTATAAAATGTGATCTGTTTTCGTATTTGCACTGGCAAACCATCGCATAATTCATCAAATTAAGCAAACACTTCGGCGCATATGTTGAGGAAGCGCACGCGAACAAAACATCCGAAATATTAACATAGTCGTCATCCGTTCAATTCCATTATTAAATATGAGAATGAATGCTGATGCTGTTGCTGCTCGGCAAATCATGAAATATTCATACAATGTCAAATTTACGCATCAAATATTGACTCTAAATTAAAGTTCAATTGATATGCACTTGGACAAGAGCGATTCATTTAATTAAAATTCATAAATATCGTCGATGAAAAAAGAATTTAAAAAGCGAATTCGAGGATAAATTTATACAAAATAATGCTTTAGCCGGGCATTAGTTGACATCAACCGAATAAATCATCGTTATTAATACGTCTTTCCTGCCAAAATGAGCACGTTTCGGTGCTTCAGTGATAAACGTCGAAAATGCGTAGGAAATTTCATCTTGAATTAAATCATAATGAGATCAATTTGTGTGCGCTTCGGCTCCGTTCTGAATAGAATATCAGCAGCGCTATATCTTTTGAGCCAACCTTTGACTTGTGAGAACCGATTCCATTCAGTAGCTCGGAATAATTCTATAGATAATCTCTATCACTCGCTTCTCGAATACGATTTTTTATGCTTGAAATTGTGAATCCTGATAAATTTGAACTTGATTTCCAAAGTGGCTGAAGGAGGAGCGACAACCGCTGCTGATGCTATTGCTATCATTCGATATTCCGGATATAATCCGCTCTCTATAGACGTATTTGCATTTTTATAAAACGCCATACTGTTCGATGATTGCGCTACACCCGATTTACATTTTTATTGGAAAATGGGAATTTCATTCATTTTGGTGAAAGAATGAGACGAGCGCGCGCGCACGTTTCGCTCACCGACAATATGATGCTGATCGGTGTACGTGCAAGTCGTTTGCAATGCTAATGAAACCATTGATTGTGGTGGATTGAATGAAATAGTTTTCCGCATCCAATCACGTCTCTCTCTTTCTCGATCCGTTGAAATATTTTAAATTACATGCCTCCGACTAAACGTATATTAGATTTTTTCGATTTCCTCGAGACGAAGAGAACGAAAACCATTCGATACTATACGAATTATATGAAATATTTCACTCAATTGTCGGCACATTACATATCAATCGATTCTCTGGATGCACATATGACGCCACACAATATCGACACATGATGAAAATATGGAAATTGCCCATTCCACCTCAATTCAATCATTGCACGCCAATATATATTGATTGAGACTGATATGCTTACTATTTAATTCATTGCAGACGAATTTGTTCACTGCGTTTGATTTGCATCCAACACCACATTTGAATATAATCTATGAAAGTAATTTCTAATTCCATTCATCACAATCAAACGCATTAAGTAAATTGAAATGTATCAGTTCATAAAACTGCCATAAAATATATGCATAGAATAGTGTCGAGAACTTAACCAAAACCGCAGAATAACCATTGAATATTGTCTTCTGAATTATGGGAATAGATTGAATTAAATTTTTATATTCTTGACCTACTTCACGACAGTCAAACCCACCGATAGCCACACATACACACAACAACTTGAAAGTCGTAAGTTGCATCGAATCCAACTCCAATTGAAAGAAAATACGCAATTTTTACGACAACAAAATTGATACAGAATTCATTTTGCCCAATGGGTCTTATGATTCCTTCGACGCATACATCACAAATTAAATGTTTGAAACTGAAAAAACGCAGGAATTCATGTTTTGCCTTCGGCATGTTTAGTACTGAAAAGTGTCCAGAAAGTGCCATTTCAAATGATCTCACATAGTTGGCGAGGCATTTTTACATACGAGTTACGTACTTGATTTTATGGCACCATGATGTAGACATTTCATCATTTTATGTTCGCTTAATGTACCAAATGGTTTGTTTAGTTTGCTCTCTCACTCTTCGTCTCTTCGTTTTATTATACACGTCCAAAAACCCTTCACCCATTTTTCTCGGTCGTTTTTTTGCCATACTAAATTATGCTTTTGTCAATTTTTATTTTGTTTTTTTTTTTTCCTATTTTGTTGTTGTTGCTTTCATTTCGTTCGTTGCTTGACGTAAATGTGCATAAGCAGGCCAGAAAAGTGAGTCTGGTGTATGAATACTTCAGCCATTTAAGAATTATGATTTTACAATCGTAACCTTGTACAGATTATAGTTTTTTTGGCCATTTGCATTGCAGGCAACCCAAAATGAACGTAACAAATTTAAGAATGTATTCTATTTAACTGCTGGATACATTGAGGTCACTCGGCTTCTTGTCCAAAGGGTTAGAAATGGACGAATGTTGCATCAACTTTTTGAATTGATTTGAATTTTCGTCAATTCTTTCTATTCAGTGTGTTTAACCTTCAAGCGATTTTGTTTTACGATCAGCTCTCTTTTTCGTCTCAATTTTTCTGAATTTTTTGGACAATTCTATTTTGGCTTCTATAACCCTTTACGCAGAGAAAATTGCTGGTTCCAGAAAAAGAGGTCGTGACTCAAAACGAAATTCCATTCACCATCGATGCATTTCTTTTTCAAACAACTGCGATGCAAGCTCATGCATGAAAGTAGTTTTTATGCGCTTCGTAAATCGATATCCAGTGTGGTCGAATCGAATCTGAGAATTCCTCTCACTTTCTCCTCATTCCAGTCAGGTTCGCTGCAATTTCCAATGAAAAATTGGCAAAATTTAATCGAAATAATTTTAATTCTCGTTCCTTTTAACGAGATTTTTTATTTGAACCATTTTTTTTTTTTCATAACAGAATCTAAATACATACACACAAATCTCATATATTTATAGTGTCAAAAGTACGAAATGTACAACTGGTTTTGAATATGTTTTTTACATATTTTTATGGATTTCTACTTCATCTGCCAGTAATCCAGTCACTGAGTGAGATTTTGATGCTGCAAAACTGGTTTCAGGCACGCAAAGTTTAAAAAAAATCTGATCTCCGTTCCATTCGTTTTATGATTCGAAAAGTATACATCCCGAAATAATTCAGGCAGCGTATTCTCTTGAATTTCACAAAGTAAATTGCAGAATGAATATGAAATATGCACGATGTTTGAGTGCGCCACACCACATGCGATATATTTGGAATTTGTTCAATTCGAAAACATCGAATGTTGCATTTACAGCAATATTTGGCGATAGTATTCTCAAGAGTAATGATTTGCAGGGATCAACAATATTTCGATTTTGGTGAGCATTGTGAATGATCCAAAGAGAATTGATTGCCATCCGCTTGAAATTGGTATTTTGTTGCGTCTGTTATTTCACAGTCCCAACGCCAACCAAATTCAAATGCATAGGTGAATGTATTATGAATAGAAAATGTCTCAATCTTCGATTCTCAAATCAACATTGCAAATCAGAATACGACAAAAACGCTCGCTACGAAAAGTGCTTTTCGAGATTCGGTTCGGCATTTCGGCAATAAATACAAAAAAAAAAAAATCGTCTAGCAAAATGAATAAAAGATGACGACAAAATCCATTTAAAACGTCTTGTTGTCGAACATTTTATCAACAATTGGAACGTTTCATAGCAAAAATGTGTGGTCGTACAGAAGCGAAGAAGAGAATCGACTTAATATATTCAGAAAAAACAATCGATAATCTTGAGATATTTAATTTGAAATAAAAGTAATAAAATGTCTTCAAATCAAGTAGAAATTTCAAGATCGTCTGTTCTTCAACAGACCAATTAAATGCTTAAGTTCGCATAGTTAATCATTATCCAATAAAACTTCAATTCATAAATATGCATAATGCATATCTCACCGCTTTTGATCGACTTACCGAAATTGGTTTACTTATAGACTTTTCCCTCAATTTTTTTTTCCTTTAATGGATTTTTCGTGTGATTTTTTACGCCCAAATATCATAAATAATGCCTAACGAAGTCCATTAGTTGCGAGCTCCAGCATTTCCATTCGCAATTAATGGCCATTGCCGCCTGTTCGACACAATGCAAATAAGCCATTGTTTCAAGTCGATTCCACCAAATCCTAATGTTGACATTTCGCGCTGAATTATCTTCGGTTGAATCGCATTACATCTTTTGTTTGCTCTGCAATTTTGTATGATATTCTATGCTTTTAGCTTCCGCATACACTTTTACTTCCCCCTTCAACATCTCTATACCTTGAACTCCTTTCCGTGTGATAATCAAAATAAATAAGTTAAATGGAAAAAAAATGGATGGAGTCTTTTGCAAAGCAACATGGTTTCCAAATTTCACCGTTCTGCCTGCCTTCATTCGCACCGCTATTCAATTATTTAATCCATTTGTTTGGTTTGTGAGGATGACGGCGTTACGTCGGGATGCATATGGTGCCGCATATTTGCTTATTTGCTCATAGTTCATTGCATGATATTTCCATTGTGGAGCATATGCATAATTTATACGAGATCGTCGTGGCTAAGCCCTCAGGACACATTCGTACCTCCATTTTTTCAGCGTAATTTATCGAACCATGACAAACTCGGCACATTCTTTCTATATCCAACATTATCTCAGATGGGAATAATTCGAATGAAACAAAATGGAACAAATGAATAAAAGACGGATTGAGATAAAGACTGACAGTGAATTTGCCTCTAATTGTGATTCAGTGATTTTTTAAAACCATACTGCGGTTTTAACAGCGTATTCTCGTTTTTTTGTTCATAAAAAACATGAAACACGATCCTCGTAGCACGAAAATTCCTCTGAATTACCATTAAATTAAAATTTAAATTGCACTTTATTGATGCCAATAAAGATTCAGCAAAACCAAGGGTATAATTATGATTTGCCATGGATGTAAATCAATTAATTCGAATTCAATAAAACAAACACAACAATTTTATCTGATTCTAATATCGTTTTTTATCGTGTACATAATCGCATTTCATCATTGCAATAAATCAGCGTCTCTTCAAAATATTGACATGCACATCACTGCAATGTGAAAATGAATGATGAATCCCCAGCTGTTTACAGGCAAATTACGTCGTAACGTAATTTTATATGATAATGACTAAATAAAAGAGAACGTTTATGTTCAAACGAAAGCTCTCTTGTTCATTCATAAACGTTTTATAAAACAGCTGATTTGAGTGGTGTCACATTCGCACCATTGTCATTTTATAGATTTTCTGAATGTGTTTGCTCCCATTAGACGATGACGAGCATGGACAAAGTTTTATGCCATTTATTTAAATGGCCGTTTAATGAATTGACATATATATAAAAAAAAGCGAAGTCATACAATAAAAAAGGCAGTCAGTGAATTCATTTAAAACATAAAATTATTATTTACGTTTGTTCGCACATTTAAATTATCTCTAGTCGGTTGGCGGTAGCGCCATGCCATTGTCATTGTGTATTGCGTGAAAATCACTGTTCCAAATACTAATTTGGTTACAGAGCATTTTGCACCTTTTTTTTTTCAATGTTTACGATGATGTTGTGTTTGTTTTGTTCAAGACGTTTTGTTTTTTCTGAACGAAAAAAAATCGTTCCTCACGTGTGGTTTTATGTTCCTGTTAATACAAAAAAGATACAAAAATATACACCATTCTTTGATGCACGTGCGCTATCTTTTATTGTGGCAATTAATTTGGTAGTAATTTTATTTTTGCGATAATTTTTGTTGTGTTGTTACGTCAATTGTTGAGTTGTTCAAGCGTTTAAGTATCGATTTTGCTGCACGAAGTGGCCATTTTATATGCATTTATAATTTCGAGACGAATTCAAAGGTCCACGCAAGGAGTAGGTCAAGTTCATAGTCAATCCCTAAATGGCGACGTATCTTTTTTTGATTGTATGTGCTTGAGTGTGGCTTTTTTTATTATTATTTTTACAACATTTTTTTTTATATATGATTTTGAATTTTTATTGTCGAGCAAAATGTATGTGCCGGTGCTGCTGCCGTTGTTGTTGCCATTGCTTGCATGTGTACATTTGTAGCCACTATCATTCTGATCTGTCGCTGACTCACACACACCGACCAAAATGTGTGCATAAATCGGTGCGCCAGACTAGAGAGACTGATGACGACGGTGAATGAACGCGGAAAAACATTTAAGGCATTTTATGGGCAATTCCACGATTTATGTGCGTAATTTAATCTATACGTTTATTTATTTTTCGACTGTTACCGTTTGTTATGCGAACCTGAAATGAACGAACTCAAGTGCACACGAACGGACACTGTGTGCGTACCGTCGGATGCCGACGGTTCGATCGTCAGATTAGCCATAATCTTATTTCAATTATGTGCAAGCCTGTACACATTGTAATCGATGATAGATTTTGCTAGCAGATCAATACAAATTCCCGCACGTACTCGCCAATACCGGTTTTGATGGATGTCTTTTAGAGTTCAAGATGTCGATAAGGAACCCGTTAAATTGTTAGTAAAATGATTATTTCATAATTATCTCGAGCTGTCATCTTCAATTTATTTAAGAAGCTGAAAAAAATGTTTGATGCAGCCGAAGCAATTTTCTTCTTGATAAATTTACCATATTTCCGAGTGAATACTTTGTCGTCGATTTTAATCGAACAGCATCTCATGAAATCCCATGAAAAATCACTATTTTTAAGTGAATCCATAAGACTTCAGCCGTTTCTCGTTTCAAAGAATTTATTCAAATCAACACTCGCCGCTTATGCTCGCTCAACACGAATGAAGTCATCGAAATGCAATGGATTCGATGTATTAGTGCGGAGTTAGCAGCATCATAACCGATTTGGAAAGATGACAGACATGCGTATTGGTGCCGGAACGCCCTTTTTTTAATGGCTGATTCTATCGATTTACTTTTGCTAAAAGCAGATTGGTTGCCCGACAATAAACCATTATGGCTTCGCTTGCGTCGTTCGTTTGGTAGTGGTGATGCGCTTGTGAGAGTGTGGAGTGGAAATCCCCGACATATAAGGATTTAAATTGCTGAATTTCCCGATTCCATTTCCATCAATACATTGAAATAATTCGAGCATTTTGGTATTAGTGATTTTCGAGCAAACGAAAAGGTTTCTTGAGCCAAAAGATGCGTCTGTAAATGTATTGGTGACTATTGCTCGTCGTTCCCATATTCTTTTCTCCTGCTTCTTTTACACGATCTTTCATTGCATCTTTCTCTATGCCATAAATTCACTTATGATATAATATATGGGAATGATTGATGCAGAAAAGCTTCGACTGGTGTCGTTCGTGCGAAGTTGACGTAAGCTCTGAACTTCGATCGTTTTCAAAGAGATAGCGCTGTATGTTTTGCCATGTTTGGAGCAACATTTTTTTCAATTCGTATAGTATTTCTTTCCTAGCGACGGCATTTTTGTTTTCATTGTCATCACTCAGTCATGGGCGAGAAGGTCTTTAAAAATTCATTTATAGATTCGCCCATTTGGAATTTTTGAGCCTATTTTGGTATATCATTTCAAGATTTATTTCTAAAATTTCAATTCAGTTCTTCTTATAATTAATTCCTTTTGAATGTAAATCTGTGAAGAATTTTAAACTTCAGATGATTCTTTTTTTCTCAAACAAAAGTCTTACTTAAAAAACTCTGTTCGAAATGCTAGTTAATATTGATTTCTCCAATATAACAAAGTCCGAAATCGGTTGCTAATTTCGCCGATCATAAAAGTAGCTTTAACGCGAACACAATTTCGAAGCGCTATTTATGTTTCCACAAATAAAATCGTTGGCAACCATTAATCTATCTTGAGTCTATTATAAGGATAAAATGCGTTTGAAAATCTTTTCTTCTACAGAAAAAGACCACATCTTCATGAGGAAAAAGCTGAAAGTTCGGATTTTGTTGTCAAAACAAAATGAGCAATAAAGCTTAATCATTCTAACAATATTTAACATTTCTGTTTTTCATTCAACGCATTCCAGTGCCTTAAAAGTGGAATAAATATTTCAACAAAAATGCTCTTTTCATCTTAGGCATGGTTCGAAAACTAGAGAAGAATATTATTCGAGTCATTCATTTACGGCGATGAGATCATTTCACGATAATTTCGGGGGAAAATCAGAACGTACAGTGCAATTTAATTGAACGAGAAAGGAACATACACATCGAATATTGTGACATTAGCTACGCGGATAAAAGAACTGTTCACTTTGACATTAATCGAATCGATGGTCAATTTTTATATCCGTCTATAACGTTTGGAAACGAGAAGATTGCTTTCATTGGAATTAATTCAAGCCGATGGAAGATTCTGCTTCGGCAAACTTCTCAAATTTCTAGTTTTGCCATTGATATAATAGTTCGGATACACAACATTCCACTTTATCAGTCGAGAATTTTGGTTCAATTTTCTTGATTAAACGTCGACGAAGCCGAAGGTCTTGTCGATTATAAAACTAAATTTGATCACTTTTGTGCAGTAGGTTTCATTTCCGACGCCCTAATTATATTAAAAGTTCATGCAGAAGCTACGTATCAGCTCACGCGCGTTAAATTACAAAATGTTGTTGCGTATTATTTTGAATCTTCAAGCGTGAAAGATAAATGTGAAGAAAAAAAAAACTTTTTCGCATGCCAAATAATCTTTTACGGAGAAGACAAAAAATGGTTTGATGATTCAAAGTTGCAATTGATCCACTTTAGAAAGCACACACGTCGTAATATTACATTTGAATAAAAACATGTTTGGTTGTCACGTAAATGCATTTAGTCCTTTTTTTCCCAGCACAAAATTGCTTTTCTTGTCAAATATCACATGCACAAATGCGATGGGATCGAAATTTACGCATGGCTTATCCACCCATTTTTCGATTGCAAAAGTACATTGAAGCATTCAACGAGACATGAATTGCCATCGAAAATGCCATTTTAGACCGAATATGGTTTTACCTTTACTTCCAAACGTGACACACGTAAATCGCCCCCGTCATATGTTGAGTTGTTTTCACTGCGAACAAATTTCCTATTTGATTCGGATCGAAATCATGTTGTAGAACTTGTGCGCAAGAGATTCGTATTCGTTGCGAAAGCTGTCGGGAATCATTTACCGCACAAAATATATGCGTTACATTTTTTTAAACGAATTCGAAGAGAATACAAACCAATAATTTATGAATTGAAATCAAATATTTGAGTAGAATATTTCCTAAAGATGTCGACACGAAACAAGGCCGACCAGTTTGTCAGCAAAATAGATGTTTCGATTATCATTTTTATCAAAGATTCTACGCACATCCGATAAAACAGCCGCATGCTTATCTCAAAATCAAACTCAACACAATTTTGAGAGGAACCTTCTCGATCAAAAAGTGGTTGCGATCCGGATAAAACTATGTAAAGTAGGTTTTTTCGCCGAAAATACGATTTATCAAAAGGTTTCTTTGGTCAAAATGAGTTTTTTCAGGCGAAAAATTTGATTTTTCTAAAGCCTTTGTTGTTTTAGAGGCAGTTTTTTTGGAATTTTAGCTGCTTCTGTTGAAACATTTTCCCAAAACAAGCAGCCATCTTTCACGTTTCAATCGAGCAAGTAAATGTATTTAAAATCGAATTTGCTCGTCCGGAAATTATCATTTTCGCATTTAACAGCAACATTGCACGGAATCATCTGTTTCAGATGCACGAATTGCTTACTTTTATGTAATCACAATTTAATTAAGTAAACTTCTACAAACAAATTGCATTTGGCCATTCCATAATCGATGAGATCGAAACATCGAACATTTCCGATGGTATTAGGAATAAAAGGTCATCATCAAAATTACATGAATTTCACATTGCTCAAACGATGAAGGGAAAATGCAATCTCTTTTGGCACATACACAAATACATACCAGCAAACCGAGAAAAAAAGACAGCAATTTACGGTATTGCGATTATAGACGAATCGTGTGCACATTTTCACATGCGGGTGTAATGAGTTGATGGAAGCGTAAAACTACTCAAATAAAATGGAATCAACTGTCGTGTTTTCCGATGTTCCGTGTGTGCTTGTATATTTTGCACTAGACCGCCGCTTCTGCCACTGCCAATAACAAGGCACTCGAAAAATGTGTGACTGAAAAGTTTTTGAGATGAGAGAAGTGTTCCCAAAAGTACAATTTTGCACGAAAATTTATGTGTGTATTAGCTGTGCTCCATTGGTTGGTCAAAATGCGAGGCAAGAGCATCACCCAATCGCCTAGATTTTTACCGAAAAAAAAATACAACAGTTTGTGCACTATAACAAATCGAATACCTCGGGAAAAGCGTTATTAATTCACTCTTTCCGTTTGCTATCTCTTGTTTTAAATAAAAAAAAAAAAAATAGGAATATCACTTAGGGAATCTAATTGTTGAAGTTATGCTTCCTCCTGAATGTTGAATAAATCCGGTGCTGATGGAATCTTGACGCCAGTAGTCAGCGCGCGTTCGATGAATGCTTAAAATTGTTCTGCACAATTTGTTTCAATTGAAAAATGCTTCAACAAAATGATTTCGGAAACGTTATTTTTATTCAATGAATTGTTGCCAATCGAAAGTGTTATCACGTATGTAACTGCAATCAGAAATAATTCATGATGAGACAAATTGATTAGTCGCTAGTCGAATCGAACTCTGAATCATCGTGCGTTATTTTAACGAGAATCGCGCGTTCTATCGATCGATCGATAGGCAGCAGAGAGAGAAAAAACACAGAATAACTTTAATTAATATGCGGCTGGTAAATTGTTCTGTTTGAAATGTGTTTGGCTTTCGAATGAATGTGGCATTTGTCGTGCCAGAGCGAGCAATGCCAGTGCAAAGCAACAAAAAGTCACTTTCTGTAATTGTCGTATCGCAACACTGTCACAGGCCTTTCCGAGAGAGCGA
The DNA here is from genome assembly GCA_028476595.1 of Obolodiplosis robiniae. Lineage (NCBI taxonomy): Eukaryota > Metazoa > Arthropoda > Insecta > Diptera > Cecidomyiidae > Obolodiplosis > Obolodiplosis robiniae. The sequence goes on from CM052014.1 coordinate 18,169,571, forward strand.
GAGAAATGTAAATTAAAGGATAGAGATAACGTCTAAACGAACCGAGCGTAAAATTTATGACGGTGCCAAAAAGAGCAAAAACGAAGAGCAGCCAAAGCAAAAAGCAAACGAACAACATACAATTGCCATTTTATGACTAGCCGAGTGATGAAGAAACTCGTAAAAAATATTGTCTTGCAACGCAATTGTACGGAGAAATTGTGTGTCGTTGTGCAATCAAGGAAGAGTTAAATAGCGCACTTTACTGACGTAAATAAACAAATAAAAAGATGAAAAGACCGAGTAGATAAATGCAAAGCAACACAGGGAAAACGAGGCGAAAAATTTGAGCGAGAATGAAAGCAGAGAGAATTGAATTTGTTGTCACTGTGAAGCTGTGCTTTTGGAAAATTGTTTACTACATTCGATTGTTGGTGTTTGGCTTTCAACTGAAATGTTGGTTTATTTTTGATTCCTTTTTTTAACTGGTTTCTATGAATAGCTCAGGTAACAAGCGCAATCCGAATGAAACAATTCAATCGAAAAAGTAGAATTTCGAAAGGGTTTAACCAATTTCTTCGCTCTTCTTTTCTGTTGTTTTTGGTGCTGCGTTTCCTGCTGCGAATGATTGTTGTAAGGTTGGTTGTTTAGTTGCTTATTTTTTTATTTTTCACACCTTTTCCATTGCATTTCATATTGATCCAACGAAAAACGTAATCAAACAGCACGGAAGCAACCATTTAAAACTGAACACGTACGCCTAATGCACGACGGGTACAGTTCCATTTATGCTTGAAAGACAAATTGTTTGAATTGCTCGGTTAGTGTGACTTCGACAACCATCGCCGCAACTCGACAAAAACACACACACACTCGACGCACAACCTTGAATAGGGAGCAATAATAATCAAATAAATATGCAGCCAACTATAATTGTAATTTCATAAATGGCTTTTGATTCATACTATTTTCGTCAATTCATTGACTTGAATACGCAAATGCGAATCAAACAATGCATCCATGTTTGAAATAGAACATAAATCAATAATGTCAGACCGAAAACGAATGAAACACTGCATCCCTTTGAAATTAGAAGTTGAAATTGAATGAGCCAAAATTGGTGTTGTTTTACAACAGCGCAAAGTTGACAGACAATGAGTTCTGCACGACCAAAATGATACAGTTCCATTACCAATGGAATTGACAGCAAAAACGATACACTCCAACCATTCCACACATTATATAATTTAAATGCTGAAACTAGACGCAAAACAGATGAATTTCATTGTCAAATAGACGCATGGCGATGTTTCTTTATAACACAGTGATGAAAGCCATGGTTGAGAGTTGTCGCCGAATGAATTCGACGAGTGAACATTTTTAAGAGATGACAGTCTTTGATTAATGATGCTTTCAAGCACTTGAAGTATTTTCGTTCTTTTTTCGACACATTTAATTGATTTGGATTCATTTTGAGTTCATATTTCTCAAAATACGCAGAAAAGCATCCACAAGAATTCAAGGTTTAATGTTGATTTCGACGTTATCTCTGTCCAATTGGCACAAGATTTTGGTGCTATCATCATTTCCATAAGAAGATTTGGTTTTTTTTTTCTCAATTTTTTTGTGATCGTCAAAAAAAAAACCACACATATCTCAAGTGAATCAATTGGCCGACAAGCGACTCCACAGTCGTAAAAACTGGAATTGAGCGGCAACTTCAACATTGTTCATACAATTTAATGGAAATCGTTGCTAGCGAATCAAAAATTTCGTGCATAAACTTGTCGAATATTTTGTATTTTTCTCTCTTGTTTAATCGATTTTTACCCGTAGCGTTGTTGCAAACACCATTTCGTATGCCAAAGATATTTAACGCGCCCGAATCTGTACTTTGCTGTTTTCTGTTGATTTTTTTAACATAAGTGCACATAAATTTGAAGTTTACGATTTACATTAGAGCGATATAAAGCCTTCGGCAAATCAATACATATATTTATAAGGATATGCTAAGATACGCGCGTGAGAGTGGCGAGAAAAAACGAAGCGTCCGCATCCAGAGCTCGAGAAGAACAATTTCTTATTACAAAATAATGAACATTATTTCTCTTTTACGCTTTCTTTCCACACACTTTCAGATGGCTGCCACGTTTGATAAGCGAGGTAAAGGTTGAAATCGACCACTCCGAGCGAAATGGAACCAGAATGTGGAGAAAAAGGTGCACCAGCAACAAATCTGAGGTAAGATCTCATCATTTATTTCATTAAACCGCTACAATCAATGCGCCTTGTTTCGAAATTTCAAGAGATAACTTGAACTTCTTTTTGGTTCATAAACGAATGGCAACCATACACGAGAAAAAGAGAGGAAAAAAGAGAAATGAATGAAACATTTCCCTAACGTAATGTGAATGTAAAGTGAACGCAAATATTCTCTGGCACGGAATGCATTGCCGTTAAATAGCCAGACACTTGAGTGTCTGGAATTGTTTTGTGTGTTGTGGTTTTTACCATTCGCATCACCGGAAAACATCCCAGACAAAGATATTTAAAGAATATTATTAGGAATAATTTATATTTTTACTAATATTTTGACACGTGAGAAGACTGCGAGCGCGATAAGCCCAGGAGAGTGAAAGTGAGCCAAAATCCCTTAATGCAACGTGCAAATGCAAAAAAATAAAATAGTTCCGGCTCGTTCATTTTGTCGCATTTTTGTTCAGTTCATTTAATATAATTTAATCGAAAAGCAGTGGAAAGCAGGGCAGCTCCGCTCGACTCGGCTATGGTTCTGTGTGTGCATGTGTGATGGTGCTGGTTGCTGGGTTTCATAAATGGCTGCCGCTATATAAGAGCAAAGAGAATAATACGTTCGAATCGAAGAGGCATGGTGCACAAGTATGGTTGCCAAATAGTCGTTGCCATAGCAACCACACTCTCGTCTCGGTCTTCTCTTATTCAAAGTATTTTTCTATTCAATCTATTTGTCCCAAAAAATCTTCATTGAACCCAAAAAAATTTCAACGCATTACTCGTATATGTGTTAGGCTCGAAACAAAGAATAGAAAGTTATCTCTTCGTTTTATCCATTTTTTAAGGTCTGCGTGGCACTTTTTTTCTTGTTTTTAATAGTATTACGCTTTCGATCTATGTTTTTCAAGAGATAGAATTACAATCGCAACCGTCAGCATTTGTCCACACACTATTCCACTGGCTGGTTGTTCAATCGAGTCTCCGTTGGCCTCACACTCCCGTCTATATGTACGTTTGTAAATAAAAATAAAGAAAATGTATATGAAATACAAAAGGATCTTTAATAAATGCCATATTTATTCTCTTTCGCCAGCGAACGAGCGAAACTTTGGAATTTTCGAATTTATTGATTTGTTTGCTGTGTTTGTTGTCGCTCTCTCCTACGCCGTTCGCATTTCATCGCCTCAGACAGTCGATGCAGATGCTCATTTGCTACTTCCCGATATCAACACTGCTTTTGCAATAAAAACGAACCTTTTAAAAAAATTGTTGATTTTCTTTTTTCCCATTCGCCCGTTTTCTCTTTGCTCTGTTATTACTTTGTTTGGTGAGCGCTTCGTGTTTGTTCTTCTTCATACGCAGAGTTGAAATGATGCAATTTTTACTAATTTCTTCTTTGCTTGTTTTTCGCCAATGCGAAATTTTCCCTTACTTTGCCGGCACTCATCCGTTTGCCACGCCCAAAAAAAAATGCTCGTCCATTAGACTGGTTTCATTTCGCGCAATTTTAAGTGAAACAAAATATCGAATCGAGGCGATACAAGCCTACATATTACATTCTCTTATTTCTCATGTCTTTTTTATATATTTTGAGCGCACGATAAGCTCTTTCCCAATAAATTTCTTGAGATCACACTTTTTTCTCTCCACGAAACCACTTTTCTATCTGTCGCTCTCTGCCCGCACTTTTATGTTGCTCGAATTCCATAAGTGACATTTACATTTTGCTTATAAGTGCTTCAACATAACCGAAAACACACGGACAGAAATTTCAGTTTACGACTTCGATTGGGAAATATTTTTGGCACTGCATCTCGTCGTTGTTGTTGTTACTCGCTGTCGTTAGTATCAGTTGGAAACCGTGCATGCTCATTTCAGAAATGATTTACAATCGAGAGAGAGATAGAGAGAGAAAGAGACCTCTCGTAATCTTAACAAAATTGAATTTCTCTACATCAAAATTTGTTATTAGTGGCAATTTTCAGTACATGGAATGAAGTACATTGATTAAATTAGCCATTTATTAGAATTTTATTCAAAACACACACAAAATACTAAAGTCAAAGGGGCTTTTGCTATCAACCATATGATTATTAGTAATAATAATTTATTACCAGAGTCAAATGACTATACGGAATCAGTATGATTATTATTTCTCAATGTCAATGAATAAACGATCGGATTCGATTTTTTTGCTCGTTTGTCGGTTCGTTCCTCAAAGCACTTGCTCATGTTTTTTCCCGCTGAAATAGCTGTTTTCAACACGAAATATTTGCTTTCCATTTATTAGTTCGTTCAACTTTATATTACAAATTACAGCAACTTTGCAACTTTGTTTGCAACAACTCTATATCAATAAAACTTGTGCACGTTTGCACGAGTCAACCTTTGCAGATAAGAATTTAATTTTTCGAAAAAAAAAAAAAAAAAAATTAACAACGAACGCGAAAAGAACCTCATGATTGCAATAAATGCTCATAAAGTCTCAGTGTAAGAACAGTTTAAACATTTGACCCAACGTCCAAAAGGCCAATTGCAAGGTGCATTCTTTTAAAACTTACGTACACCCCATCGCTACATACCTTCACTGCCGCATGAATAATTACTGTCCTTTCCTCATCTGCACCAGGAAAAAAAAACGTCAATTGCTTGCGTTCATTCACATGGAAATAATGTAGTTGTTGCCTAATTAAAGTGATTGAACGAGTATTCACTTGCTTGCGAAGCAATATACCAGTTGCGGTGAGATGTCACATGAGACGAATGACAATAATCCAAATATGTATGTACACAAGCCGCTCGCGATATGATAAAATAAATCTTACGACCGTCTATATACCTCATTTTGTAAACGTTTTGTAAACAATTTGCGTGTGTGTGTGAGAAATGCCACTATATATTAACCTATATCTTCCGGCACTTCAACTTCGTACTTTGACATATGTTTCGCCGAATAAAGCAAACTACATGGGCCAAATTCCTCAATTATCATAGCTAGATTACAATGTCGTTTGAAAATTGTGCAAATTTGGCCCTTTTGAATGATTGAACTTGTGACTGATTATTATTATTAGCATTCTCAGTAGATGTTCTGAAGGAAATCTGAAGGCCTCTGAAATCAACCGAAGACGATTCCCATAAAAATTGTCAGAAAGCGAATAAATTGCACGGCAAACTGATTCAGTGTCGACAAACGTCATTTGAATCATAAAATCACTCGGAATAGTACAGACACCATTAAGAAAACGTTTATTAGGTTGTTCAGCATTTTTCGCTCGTTATTTGGTATGCAAGTGATGTTGTTTATCGTTCGTGGTTCGGCTGTTTGAAATGATTTTCACGGTGATATGGTGTTAAAATGTGATATAACAAGCATCAAAACTGTACTTTAAATTGAGATTAATGATTTTTGAATGGATAAACATCTTATGTAATTTCGAGTACCTCATCAACCGAAGTGATATTCGCACGTTCAATGATCTTTGTGTTTTGATTTAATGCAAATTGCAATTTATTTTAGTTTGATTGCTTCTACTTATTTGGATTTGCTGTGATGAATGTGCGCTGTGAACTTTTGCCCTGAAAGAAATACCAGGCGGCCGCATCGCATCGCAACGAGAACAAGCGTCAATCGGCTTTACCATAATGAGACTATACAAAGCAGCATGTTAGCTTTCGTTGCTTCGTTGCATTTGCATGTGCATTTTAACCTTCGATCCAAAAGAGGTTCTCAGCGAATGGAGATGCCCAACATTTCTCTCAATTCATATTTACCATTAGATTTTACCATTCTTATCAGAGCATGAAAAGACCTTTTTTTTCATTTGCAGTTAGATTTTCTCGTCTCCTCCTTCTCGTGAATTCTGCACAGAAGCCACACATTAATTTATTTTATGTTTATTACTTTTAAGCCATTTTATTATTCCATTACAAATGCATGAATAAAAAGACGTTTGTTAATAAGTTTCGAGCTTTTGCATGAAAATTTATTTAAATGTTTCTAGTTTTATTTCATGAAAAATGAATGTGAACCTTGAAATGTGATAACAAAGAGCGTTAGAGGTGGCTGATGTCATAAACTGTGCTTTTGGCCTGGAACATCGGAAGCTGGTGTCAACTCGTGTTACGTATACTGAAGGTATACCGGATAGATAGCACTCAGGATACATTCAGTATACGTTTACGAAGTGGCACGATATCATCGAATAGATTGCCCTAAAATGAGTGTCTCAACCAAAAATAAAGGAGAATGTTTTGTTATTATGGAAATTGGAATTGAAGATTTCGATCAAACTATCCAATGCTGCTGCTGCTTTCCAACGTCTCCCATTCATTTGGGCTGCTTCGCTTGATTTGCTTACTCACCAAATGCCTACGAATAGAGAAAAAATCTTTTAGCTTCTAAATTACAAAAAATCATTCCCAATGAAAGAACCAGCTCATCAAAAAGACCAAATCGCAGAGAGAACCGACTGCAATTCTGAACATGAAATTCATTTAAGATATTTATCAAAATTTCATTTATTTCCCTCTGGTGGCGTATGATTTTAAACAAACTGAAATCAAGTGGATGTTTGATACGTGCAAATGGCACATACAATTACAATAGCAAAGGGAAAACCGCAACATCGTGTAGAAATGGCTCCAAACGGTTGCATATATGCAAAGGAAATCTCTCTGAAATTCATACATGAAACGAATTTAGATGTATGTACAATAAATAGATTGTGAATTAAATGGCTGTCTCGCTACGTTTGTTGAGTCTACCACCAATACTGCCGCCGCCTCTTACAATAATGGACAAGGTGCTGCTGGCTGGCATTTTATCAACCGCACGACACACCGTATTAAATTTGAATCCGAAATTTTCAACGGATGTGAAATTTATTCAACATTTGTGATTGCCTGGCACAAATGAATTTATACGAGGAAATTCGTTGCATCGTCTCAAAAGGAAATATTGAAAATTTACATTGAGAATTGCACACGTTAAGTTGGAAATGAGTCTCTGCGGATTAATGCAGAGTGCAATGTTATTTGAATTGGATAATGTCATGGGTTAAGTCAACATTGTGTGTGACCAAATAGAGAAATAGAGAGAGAGAGGGAAAGACACGGGTTGGACGTAATGAGAGCCGATTAGTTTTCTAATATGCTTCACATACACAGTGTAATGGAGCTGAATGAGATGTATTTATATGCGAAGTTTGCAGACAACGTCATTTACATTCAAATTCATAAATGACCGATCCCATTGTTTTCTGCAATTCTGTTCGACACTTCCATTCGAATGGCAGTTTTTTATTCTATTTTAGTTTTGCTGTAGAGCAATTTGCATCATATTTGTACAAAGAAAGAGTTGAAATTGAAAATGCAAAGGAAATAGCATTCGACAGAGTGTTGCGTTGGCAATGAAGAGGTTAAAATTCGATTTAAGAGTTCGCTGATTCCAAAACTAAGCGAATAATATGAAGGCATGATCCTTGCACAAATGTAAAGCAATATAACGCTTGGTATAATGTTGCGCTAGCAAAAGGATGCTCGAATCTCATCGAAGAGGAAAATGGCCTCCGACACAATATCCAACCAAAGCCATTTCAATAATCGCTTGATGTTCATGTACACGATTTTGATACGTTGGCCGAACGCAAAAAGCATTGAAAATTCGTCATTTTGTGCCTTGATATTGCGCTCGATCCGTTTCCAATGTATTCTGTCTGCATATCGATTTTCAATTTTTGTCATTGTGTATGGATGTTATTATATTTCACAGACATTTATGACCCCCAAAAATTTATATCCTGTACATAATACAAGCGATATTAACAGCGGTTGAGCTCTCAATATACGGGCAAGAGATGCTTGATGCGTTATTTGTCTGTGCGTAATAAATGTAGCGCATTTTGCGTTGGTTATTTCTATCACATATCGTCATCGAGCATTGCACCGTTGTTTGCTCATGAGAAACACACTGAGAGCAAGCAAAAAATATAGGGTGCACAGGCACATGCACAAACGATAATTTGATGTGAATTATTACGGCCCAAACGTACCAATAGTTACAGCGAAATTAACGCATTGCCAAATTTCATGTGAATAAATGTTAATTCGAATTCGATAGACAGACATTGGCTATCCAAAATGAATAGGCCGAAATTAAATGAACGATTCGGGAATTACGGACATTTAATCAAGGAGGAACACAGCAATATCTGTAATTTTAATGTAAATATGCGATTTGTGCGCATGAAAATGGCAACGATATTCATATATGACCGTACAAAAAGACGCTTAAAAAATATATGCATAAAAAGGGCAGAATTACAGTGATTTCTTCATAAAAAAAGCACTAAACTTAATTAAAATGAAAATAAAAGTCATTTGAATTGATGAAAAAACAGCTGTACTCACATTTAAACCGCAATATTGGCGGGTTTCTTTTCCTATCAATGACAAGAAATGCGATGTTTTTCGTCTTCTCTTTCGATTAATTGCTTCGTCATTGGCACACAGCTCGATTCCTTTATCTTCGGTTTCGTAATGCCAACGCAAATGTATGAAACGTCTTCGATTTATCATCGTTGTCGTCGTCGTCGTTTCTTAGTTGTTGACAGTCGTAGAAAAGAAGCATCTATCTCTTTTCGATATGTACGTGATGAATATGCTGAGCAGTCAGCTGCATGAATCACCTCTGTCTTCTCTATGTGTTGTATAGCCTCGAGCATGCTTCAACATTTGCCGTATTTTTTACGCTATGCGGCCATTTTTCGGTGAATGCTTTCCATCAAAACATGTATTTGTTTGATGATGAAGTGACAGCTCAATGTCAATAGAGTTGACAACGTTGTTTCGTGTAAGTATAAGTACAGTTGCTATTTATTTACACGCTCAAAAAAAACATCTCACCCGTATTCATTCAGTAGATTCCTCTATTATTTAATGATTTTCGTCGAACAGAATGGAAAAGTGCTAGTGTAAAATACTTTGAAAGAATTATATGTAAACTACGTTTGAATTACTACAATCAAGAACAATATTGAGAACGAAAAGCAATATACGAACACACAAAAATTAATTAAACAGACAAAGCAAAATTAGTTACCAAAAACGATGCCATTTTATTTTCATTCAGTCTCTTCTCTGATTTTCAGATTTCATAAATCGTTTAAAAAATAGTCGCTCTACTGGTACTTAGTTGCCGTATCTTTTTAAGAATTACAAATTCAAAAAAATATAGAAGATTCAAAAAGTTAAATGATTTCGAGAATTTCTCAAGGAAAAATAAAAGTTTATTAACGCTTCATTTCGATGAAAACCCAATATTACCTATCAAACTTTGATATTTTCAAAGTCACATTCAAAGTGATACACTTAAACGAAAAACACCGCACAAACATATTTCAACAAATACTCGAAATATTTGCTGTGTGAAAAAAAGCTAACACATTTTTAATATTCAGACAACATTTTTCCAATGTTTCTCTGGCCAATTATTAATTTAACTCGATGAAAAATGTTTAGTATTGTTGGCCATTTGCAATGGCAAAACGGCTTGTTTCGAATAGAAAACCGAAAAAATTGTTAAGGGAAAAATCACCACCGCGGCGAATAGATAGATGTGTTCGAATCAACGTTTTGCGACGCTTTGATATCATTTTATTAGGAGCGCCGTGACGCTGGCTGTGTTTTATTCCGAATTTACCGACTTTTCCCGTTTGCTTGGTTGAGATTTGCGTATCATTTTTCGGGGCAATGATTTTCGTCTCTCTATTCTTCTACGTTTATTTCGTTATTAGACCAATACACGAGTAAAGAATACAGAACATTTGTGTCGATTGTGCGCATAAAGCCCATGATATTGCAATAGCTGAATTCGGTATCAATCGCATGAAAGTGGCAGATGGTAAAATTTGTTTGTACAATATCGAATGCACGCACACACGCGCCCATACATTCACCGGGAACCATATATGAATCGCTGTAGAATGTCGTGTATGTATACAAGAAATTCATTGAAAATCAAATAAATGGTAGAACCAGAAAGACTGTGGCCGAAGGAGACATGCTCACACATACATATACTGTCGCGGTATTTAACTAAAGAATGGATGTTACAATTACATTGACGAAAATCTATGATATAGATACACGATTCTATTCCAGTTCAGCAATGCATAACCACTTTTATTGAACAAATATATTTCCTTATGTCGAGCACAGCGCTGAATTCGAATCCAGCAAACGAACGAGCTCACACTAGCTCGCAGACCACATTATTATACGCTTTCACTCAAATGCTATGTTGATCTTTCAATATGTGAGGCCGAGGCAATTCAACCTGATAATAATGTGAGAGCACGTTTCGACAATTCATCGAATGTGTTGCGTATTTAAAATAACCAGGCTCGTTTTAAATAAAAGATGTTTCTCAAAACAAAACAAAAACAACAATTCGAAATAAAGACGAAAGCTGATATTTGAAGATTGCAAAAGGGTGCACTTATTTGCCAGACTAAATCAATTGCTTGCAGCATGTGCACAACAACCCATTAAACACTCCTTGATAATTGGACTTGTTGTGAATGTGTTTAAGTTGCTTGTTTGCAACAGCCAAAGAAAACACTTTCTTTATGGACTGTTTCAGGGAAACCATTTCCAAAATGCTCAATACCTAATTTAACTAATTTGAAATTTTGTATTGTGTAAAATTCGACATTAACAGAAATCGACATTGAGCACAGAACAGTGCAGAGAGCAGAGAGTCAAAACAAAACGTGAGCATACAGCTAGTGCCGTATTACCATCGATATATTTGGTGATGCCATTGATATACACACCATAGAGTATATCGTATCGTCGGAAACCATTCGAGAGCAGATGAAAAGTGAACACACAACGCTGCGTGTAGTGTAGTCGCATGCGGATGACATTTCGAGAGAAAATGGGATTGGAATGAATGTATGGGGCGTGTTATTGCCAAATATGCAGTTGATGGCACATTTCGGGCGTGGTTAATTGAGTTGTTGCTGTGCACACAAACGGAATATCGCTTGAGCGCTCCTCTCCGTTTTATTCTCTCTTTCGCCCGTAGACTCAAGAGCACACAACAGCATAATGGCAGCAGATAAACCTATACGTATTGCTTAAGCGCTGTTCCGCAGCTGCCATTACTCGCTGTACAATATTCGTCATGAGTGCGACAAAGCAAGCGCGATCGAGATGGATAGATGGAGCGAGAGCATTGAAACTCGTTTTCTATGTCAAACGTGCGATAATATGTATATACACAATAGACGTTGCGATTTGCTTGTGCTATTCACACAGGCTAGAGGTGTCCAAATAATCTCGATGCCGGACACTTTTTTGCCACCGTTCATTCAGAAAACTTCAGTCGCCGCCGCACACACAAAAAATTAATAGTCTGAAAATATTGGCAATATTTAAATGCCCATTATGAATGGATATATTCATTGAATTCCAAAACGACCGATGCGAAAATATGTGTGTGCGTGTGTTTGCCCTGCATTGGCGAGAAAAATTAACGTTGTAGAGGAGAAAAGAGATATTTATTACATGCGGAATTGTTTTTTTTTTTTTGCTATAACAAAACAAATAAAATAATCGTAAAAAATATCGATCAATTGTCAAATAGAGAGAGAAAAAGTGAGCCCGAGCCATTGGCGCTACGTATTTTTATCAACGAGAAATGGGCCGTAAGTCTTTGCTATAATCGTTCGCCTATAAAATAGAATGTGCACGCCGCTATTTTGCACAACGCGCCTTTTTTTATATGTTTGGCAATAATTTTCTATTTCACTTGAGTTCATTTCTTGGTGTGCAAATGCGAATGTGTAAGTTTAAGCTAGCTCAAACAGTGCGTATAGCACAATTCATTTTAAAGTCATTGAATTTCTGTCTGCTTCCGTCTCTTCTGCCAGCATTTATGTAAATTACTGCCATTCCCATTACAGTTAATTTAAATTGGCCAATTTCAGATACAATTTTTACATAATAATCGTTCATTTTACATACGTCGTGCGACGATTTCATGAAACGCGTACAAACTGCACTGTATGAATGATAATTTGTAAACAAAATAAATATATAAATGCACTCTTTAATTGCACACCAGTGCAAATTATATCACAACGGCGCATTGAATCTAAATAGCTAGGTTTTTGGCACCATCTCATATTTGGTGAGCTCTTGTTCGAGCGCTTGCATTTCTTATTTACATTTTGATTTTGTTTTGAGTAAAATAAATTGATAAATGAATTAGAGCGATGACAATTTGATTGACGGTAAAAATTCATAGCGATTTTTCATCGACCTTTCCAGTTTGTTTGCTCATACATACATGATTGACGAGCATTTTTGGTTGTGCACAACATATTTCACTCACACGCTTTAATATTTGCTCGTTTGTAAATAAAAACTATTCTTTTTTCCGTTAATAAAAGTGGTTATAAAATAAATGTTTGTGTCAAAATTTCCATTTTCTACATGCATAATCATTGCTGAGCACGAAATATATAGTGCAAGCACCATTTCAATGAATATTTCGTCGACGAATGCATCCGACAAACAAAGTGAATACTTTGTTTCACTAGCGAACGTCACGTCGAGATTGGTTTAACCGTCGGAGTTCTTGAAGTGCCCGTGCTTAGAAATGAAACACAAAGTATCGAACGAGTGCTTGCTCAGTGCTCAGTAAATAAATTTGGAATGACTTATATTTGTGACAAAAAACATTTTAAAGATTTAAATTAGAGATTAGAAATGTGCGATAACCGCCCATTGTTTGGAATTTAAAGTGTCGCACATTGTGCGAGCTGTGCATTCTGAGACGCAGTCAATGTCGTGTTTTGTATTTCATATTTTCATTACTTGAACTCAATTGACTACAATAATTGGTAAAATGAGCTGTCACATCAAGATTAACCTACATCAACAGTAAATCACTTGGTGATCTATGCAAAAATATATATGCAAGCAAATGCACTTGCACTATCAAAGTTCCTTCTCTCTTCGCTCCGTTCTCGAAGCGTTGCCTAGGTTTGTGCCACATTGAGACACTTTATTGCTTGTCACGAGGATATCTAGATTTGACATAAGATACTGCATGGTACGGAAATGTATTGCGTATGCGCTCAATCTCTGAAACTGATGTGAAAATTTATGGCTGCTTCGTCTCCAGATGAATATTCAAACAATTCAAATCGTGCATTGGTTTCGGCACATGGAATCATCAATCGATTTCGAGAGCATGAGCGAAAGAGAACGAGAGACGCTGATGAAGACGACCGCGAATAATTATCCACAAATTTATTTGCATTCTGTCGATTTCGATGGAAATGCGTGGTTTATAATGGATGTAACGTAGTGCCTTCGACATGGAAGTTTTGTTGGAAAACCTGTTTCAATTTGAAAAGTGCCAAGCCAAAATCGGGCGCTTAGATGAAACCACAAAAACGGTACTTAAAATGCAAAGGCAATAAGCTCATCCGATAGCTCGCTTGCGCTCCAAATATTATTAAAATATTTTTGGATTTGTATATTGTTTGTACTTTTAATATGTATAAATTGTTTTTATTTTCTGGCTCTGTCCCTTTTGTTAAAAGAACGATTTCCATTGTGTACATTCAATGTATGATTTTATGAATAAGACAGAACGGCAAGCGATAATCGTATATAAGGAGAGTTACGCTTGAATATGCTGGCAATTATTTTGGTTGACAAATTGATGGTTTGTATTATAACAATAGTATCGCAACCAAAATGGTTCGGATCTCTCACGAAAACGATGAAATAACTGAATTCCGTACACACACACACACACACGCGCGCGCGTAAGCAGCGGCGGCAGCAACAACAACAGCCGCGCAACAAATATCACACAGAAATCGCATTTCGTTGCTTTTTCGATTCAATACAAAAGGAGTGGCGTTTGGTATCTATAACTTATAGTAATTTACTGTATATGTGCGTCGTCTTTACCTTTGGTTTCTTTTCATAAATTTAATGAAACTCTATGAAAAAGGTAAACGGATCAGGTTTAACCAGATTAAATCGTATTTTATCTTACAATAGAGAGTTTCAGACATTTTTGCTTGAGTGCGCGATTTGCATTGTTCGAGCAAGCGAGCACCGGAGAGGAAACGAAGCACACAACACGCCCAAACTGTAATTTGCAATAGCAACAATTTTCTGTTGTTTTTCCATCGTCCTAAAATTCGACTGATTCATTTCACTCGTGAATAAATTGCAAAGAATTGTAAACAACGATTTCATCATTCCAATTGATATTATTTGACGAACAAGCGAAATTGATTCATATTATCATTTAATCGAATCGTTTTTCAATGGATGCTAAAAATAAGTGAATTTATTAATTTTGCTAAATTGAAATTGACTCTAAATTTACCCTTTTTATTTGATTTTAATTCAGCGAATAAAACGATTTTGCATGTTTTTTTTTCCGCAATTCAATCAAAAACAAAAATCGGCTGAGTAATCAGTATAATCACACACAATTGCATCGAACATTATCCACCACACTTGAACCATAGTAGGGACCAGATTAAAAAAAAACCTGAAACAAAAACTCAAAATGTCACCGAATGGTTTTCACGAAAGGGATTAACAAGATTAACGGCAACATTTTTCGCATTTTGCATTGGGATAATGTAGTGCTTTGCGCAATATACGTAGTTCTACCGCCATAAAGATAAATGAAACTATACTTTGTTTAATATCCCTTGGCTGAATCGTATCAAGAAACCTTATGCCGTGTACATGCTTAAAACTAATTGTTTATGATATTCGATCGTTCGAAATGCTCGTTTTCGCCTGCCTTCTACTTCTACATGTCTATGAGATAACGCTGTATTTGGTATGTAAAGTACCATTACATTGACAAAACACACAAATTCAACAATTTTATGAGCATTTACGTTCCAAAATATACGTATATGTGATGTGTTGTATACGTGTGATTATCGAAACTTGAAGATTTTCGTTTGGTAATACTCTCTGCGGTGCTTTGCCATACCTTTGCATTGGGCCATAATTTTTGCGTCTCTCGATTTCACGGCATGCGATCGAATGGGCGAGAAAGAGAGGGCGAGCGCGCGCTCACTTTTCAACCTTTACACGACATATACAGTATCGGTTTATTGACTTTTTCGGCTGTTGTAGTTACCATAGTTTATGGGCAAGGTAAATTACTTTATGACTTTCCAACCATTTTATGGTTAATGTTGCATATTTCTCTTCCCATTTCATTCTGTCATATGCTTGTGCTATTTTCATCTCACAGCCAGTGTCTTTTCAAAATTCGTTCCCGTTGTTATTTGCAATTTTTCGACAGAGAAAATCCATTTATTGCACTTTTCACGTTAGGCCCCCAAAACTCATTAAATAAAAGGATTTTTTCCAATTAACCCTTTTGAAATGACGTAAAAGCAAATAAGCCGGCTCTTTTGGTCAATGAAAATCCGTGCGAACCATTTCACTTTCTTGTGCATGATTTTAATGACTTTCTTAGGAAAAAAGGCAACCTTTTACCAAGGAATACATGTTTTTGAAAAGAAATAAATATGAGCATGTCGTTTAAGTTTATATTCATGCAATTTATGACATTGTATTTTCGAAAAAAATGACAAAAAATGAAGATTTAGACAGAGGAAGTGTTGATTTCAACCTGTTTGCGAAGGTCAATGTTGTTTTACATCAATATTTTTAACTAATGAGCGTTTTTGGACTCTCAAGAGTACCATTTCTACTCCGCAGCCGCACGGAGCATGTGCGTTCAGAAACTCAGTGAAAAAAAATAATAAATCTACAATGAAGTAACCAATAATTCTGAAAATAAATCAAAGAGTTAAACCTCAAGCTGAAAGTTTGTAGTCAATTTATTTTTCATCACATTTCATTCATACTTTCAGATTTTGCTGTGGAATTTGATTGAACTTTTGAACGCTTTGTTTTTTCAGCGCCACAAGAAACAGGAAGAGAGAGAGAGAGAGCGAGTCTTCTGCTCAAATCGATTAAACATATTTGCAAAAGGAAGCGTGTGAGCCATTAAATGAACAAAATTAAATCAACTGTTCCATATTTCATAAATTTCCTTTAAACGTATGTGGGAGGTTCATAAAGAGTTTGCTAAACAAAGGTCATTAGCCACACATGTCGTGAGATGACGTGTCAAAAACTGCGAATTCATTGCTATAACCATTAAATCAAGCAAAATGACATAATGTGCACGAACTGAAACTAATAATTCGAACCTCGCAATTAGCGCTAATAAAGCCACAGATCTCATTCGTTCAATTATAAATTTAAGAATGTTACATATGTCTGTCATTCACGATGCTTGCCTGCAATCATTTGCAGTCAAATATATCAAATATATTCCTCATCTCATCTCGATCTTGTTGAAGCTTTGTCGAGAGTTGATGCATTTCAAATTGAAGTAATGGGGCTAAAATAAATGGTACTCATAAAATGTAACTGAAAATTCGATATGCGCCGAGATTTTCAACAATGTATACTTAATTAACAATCCAAAATATTTACCAAAAAAAGGTCGTAGAGAATTTTTTGGTTAAAAATCATGTGGTACAGTTTGTTTCATATAAAAACCATTGTCAGCTTTCTTTGTGAAAGTAAAAATGCGCATCGAAGGCATTATGGGCAAATTCTTGAAACTCGACAAAAGCGAATCCAGCCACTTCTCACTTTCTCTTGCAAATACACATGGTTTTAAATTTCTCATTTCAATGCAGACCCAACAAGGCGCTGCTGATTCTTTAAATTAGCACGGATAAAAATAAAACTTTTCGTTTTGCTGCTGGTATGTTTGTTTCTTTGCTCGCGTGTGTTTGTGTACGTCTGGTGTGCATAATTTTCTTCGCATCCTACGTGTATGGGATTTTGTTGGGATACATTACAGCATCCATTCCAAAAAAAAGAAAGAGAAGCGACGCGAAAAAAAGTGAAGAACGGAAAAATGTTTCATTTCTCATATAATCGGAGAAACAGCCATTTTTACTTGAATTTATTGTAGCGCAAACAACACAAAGTGCATTAATAAACAGCATAAAAAGAGCATGAAATGGTTTTCTTCGTAAATGCTTGCAGGAGCTGTTGCTGCTTGATGTGTGTGCCGCTTCCCTGTTTTAGCCAGTTTTCCTTCGAAAGAACACCCAAACACACATTCGCGCGCACACATATTTACACTCGAAGACGTAAACATCTCCGAATTTCAGATAAATACATGCAAACTCAAGAGCTGATAAACATTCACTTGGTTTTTGTGTAGCATTACGAATTTTGATTCGAATGAATTTTCTGCATTCGAAATTTGCGAATGAAAATGAGACAAAAGAAGCAAAAATTTGGAAAATATGATGGAAATGTGGCTGCGCGCGCGAGAACTAAATAACTTGACACAAAAACAACTACGCTTTCTATTAATGTATTTATATGTGCCAGATGGATGGATCCATTAATAAACAAGTGAAAAAGTTGCAAATTTACTCGATGCTTTGGCATTTCATTGGTCGAAAGGAACTTTTAGCTAAACATCTTTCGTTCTCTTACCTTTTCGTTTTTTTTCTCTTTTCCCCACGCTTTTTTGGCTTTTTATCTCATTTTCTGTACTTCTCCATACATGTATCACTTCGAATCGAAAGTGCGTAGCTCAAACTGTGAATGAGCCAATTTTGACGGGTTTCTTATGAGCTGTTTCCCGTGAATATATGTAATCTCTTGGGAACATCGTTGACACAGTCGATTTGCAGCCTCTCAATAGAACAATAAATTCATTTGCCTATCGCTTAAATTCCATTCATTCCCGATTCCTCAAGACATGCGTGATCCAGAAATCGGTGAGATATTTGCGCAACCAAATAATGCCAGGAGCGAGAAGCTTTGAAATGTTCGCAGAAATTGATGTTTTGTTGGAAGGCAGCAAATTGAAATTCCAAAGAAAACCCGTCGAAATAATGCACGAAAAGGAAACGTGCTCCAAATACAATGTTTGATTTTTTTTATAGACTTATAATATTTTTTTTAATATACTCATGTGAGCGAGCGCGCGCGAGAACACACAAAACCATCGGACTAGAATGGAATATAATAAATCGAAAATAAGTGTTAACGATTTTAAGAGAAACTAAAACTTCATCACACATTTTCTACAAGCCATTTATTATTATATCATTTGAGTTTGGCAGGCACTTGGCCGCGCTCGACTGGCGTGTTTTATGTGTTTATTTAAATTTCGAATGCGCTTAAGCTCCCTTTTTCCATTTCATGTTTTGGTAGAAGAAATCGGTCGTAAAACCGACCGATATTTATTAACTAAACGTCATTAAAACTACTAAAGTCATTGTAAATGAGAAAAGACCCCATAAAAATATTAATTACATTGTCATACTGTTACTTCATTGACCAAAAATTGAAAATTGAGAATTTAATGGAATTGAATGAATGCGCGACATTAAATCAAAGATATGGACGAATGATGACGACCGACAATCATGTATTTTGCAATTGAAATTAAGAGTAAACAATAGGAAACTTTTCGACACGTCATTTTTAAGAGACTTATTTTATTGTGTAGAATTTATTTACTGTAAGTGTTCCCAAGCTGGATTTGTATCTATTTTACGGCCGATAGAAAGTTTGTTTTGATGGAATTTCGCTGATCGTTGAGAATTGATGGGCGAAAAATTACCATTTTATAACTTCATCGCTATTTATACAAGCAATAAGAATGTTCAAACGATTGGTTAACGATTTTGCTGGTGGTGTGTTATTTTATGAGCAGTAAAAATTAAAATTTCGTATTTCAAACAGGTAATTGTTGTATTCAAAGCATTTACCGTATCCGATATTCTCGCGCATCGACCACGAACAAAAACTGGTTGATTATCTTAGCAGACGATATCATCTTACCGATATCATCGTGAAGAGACATTTTTGATAAACAAATATTCAGTTCTCATCTTACAAAATTTGTGTTAAAAGTAGATCCGTTTCAAATTTTTAAAGAAAAAACAATGAAATCAAATGAAGATGCTTCATGAGGAACGGGTGGCTTTTCGGCAATATTTAGTTCGGACGACAACTGTTTTGTGCTGTGCTGTGTTTTGCATCATCCATTTTGTACTGTATATTAATACCGATATAATGAATTCAGCGTAAGTGTCCATTTTGGCTGTTCGTCTGCAGCATGTCATCTAATCTAAAAGATGAAAATCGTACGACATTTGTTGGTTTTCATTGTTTATTGTTGCTGTTGTCGTCGGTGTGAGAGAGTGGATGACAACGTCGAAGCATTCAGTGGTCGAAATGAGAAAACTTTTTCGAAATTAATAAAATTAACTCAATTTTCTGGCAAAATGGTGGTTCGGGTTTACGCCAATCAGGTCGCCATTTCATTTCATCTTATTTAACTTTATCCCAAGCTTAGATTATATTTCTCATCCGATCCGAATACAAATGACAAGAATCTTGTTGTTTTCTCTCTCTTTCTTGTTTCTCATTTCAGTGCACGTGGATTAGAGCGACACGTAGAAAAGCAAAAAATATTGGGGGGCTCTTTTTTGTGTGCAACGTTTTCGCATTGTACCGCATATCTTGCAAATAGTATTTATCAAAACGTGCTCTTTACGATGTGAGGCGTTGATTAAGTCGCATTTGTTTGTTCGCAATTTTTGAGGAAACACCAAATAATTGCTGTGTGAATATGAACAACGAAAAACAAAAGCAGCACGATGTGCAGATGTTTCTAGAAATCATCCAGCCAAATGCAATAAATGCCGGTAAATGAGCCGGTTCCTTTCTAATGAATTCCCTTGTCGAATTAAATTAAACATTGGAACAGTGGCTAATTTAAGTTTTCATGCAGAAAATGAAATGTACACACATTTTCCCTTGTTTCCTCCAGATATTCGACTACCGAATGTAACACACTTTTTTCTGTCCTCGCTTCATGACGAATATACGTTTTGCTGACCAGTTGTTTTCTCGCCGATACACAACATTCGCAAATATTACGATCAGTCATTGGTATGACACCACTCGACAATGTTTGCACAATCTCAGTTGGATTGCTCGACACAAATCGCACATGTTTGCCAATGGTTCACTTGGGAAAAAAAAGATGCTGTTTCCATTGAAAAAAGTATGTAAAATCGATGGTTTAAGCCTTTCGCTTGGTCTAACAAATTGTTTATTTAGCCATATGTTGACATGACACATGACAGTGCTCGGTGTAGGGCACAAATCTTGCTGTACATACATCGATCCGCATTGGTCATCGAACGTTGAGTGCAAAATGACATTGTCTTTCTCTCTTCGTGTGCATGTCAACCAAAAAAGCCATACAAATTTATTTATGACTTCTGTTTAAGTTGCCTTGGAGCGTTCCATCCTTTCGCAATTGCATGTAATTTTCCAAGAAATGCTGTACGCGTTTTACTGTCACTCACTTTACCGATAGACAACAAGCGAAAGTGATACTAAAAAAAAGCAAAGAAAAACTAGTCCAACACAACGAAAATATATGTCATTCCATTGATTTTCACTTTGGTCTGTATTTTTTAGAGGTAAGAATCTATTTTGCTGCAATATAAATTGTGTAACCATAATAACCTTGAACATAATGTGCGATGGCATTTCGAAAGCGAAAAAGTTTAAAATAACTTATACAAAATCCGAAGGTGAAATTTTCGGATTTCTCTTCAGAAGGGTTGCTTCAACACAATGACTCTCCATTGTTCTTCAGAATTTCACTTTATGGGCGTTCCTGGCTTTCATTTCTTTTATCTAGTTTTGGCAGTTAACGTTCCGATTTGCGGCAGATTTATATATTTTGAAACGCATTTCTCTTCGACTTACGCAAAAGAAATGTTCTCTGACGAACGGCTTTCTTTTCTGCTGACGGATTTCTTTTAAAGCTGTGTCTAAAAATCACAAATATTTTCAGATACTTCATAAGAAGCAATGAATTATTGCACCAAAACAATGCTTTTTGATTATTACTCATCTGCACAATGCACGGTGAGTCAAACAATAAAATTGGTTTCTAATGAAATGTATAAAATAATGTTCCCTGTCAAATCATAAAATTGCATTTCTTTTAAGTATTTTGTCAGTTTAGCCAAAATCTAAGAGCAATAATTTCTTCAGAATAAAGGTGGTTACGTTATTGCATCGCCATATGCGAGTGCGTACACGCGCCCGTTCATATTCTATTGCAACGTATTCAATGGAAACTTGTTTTCATTTATCTGCCATATTTGTATTCAAATGAATTTCCATTATGGCTGCACTCTATGTATTTACTACGCATATCACACGCATACACTCACACACGCACACACGCTGATTTTATATGTGACGAAGTGAAACACGGTAAATGCATATCGATACACGGCCGTTGCAATGGATGGGAAAAATATGGATGAGGAAGAGCGCGCAAAGCAAAAGAATTTGCCGCTTTGAATCATATTAAAGCAATGTTGGTTAATTTTACATAAAGAATCGCAAATAAACGAATTAAATCCTCCGAAATAATTTATGAAATTCTCTTCTGAGAATCGGAGTATCGTTACAACATTGCAATATACTTCGTCATCGCTTATTCTCTTCGCTGTTTCCACCATTGCTGTAAATTTATAATTGCAATTTCGATTTTTTCCGCTTTCTGCACTTATTTTGAAAAAAAAACACATTATGTATATCGTTTGCAGAGCCTTGGCTGATGAATATTTAAGCATATCCTTTCATGTCACCTGTAAATTATCTTTTATAACTGCAAATGTTCCCATTTGAATGAAACTTTTTAATTGTGGTAATCTTAATGTAAACCATTTAAGATTTTACGATTTAATAGCCGGCCGCATGTGTGAAAAAGGGAAAAGGGTTGGCAAATACACGCTCGAACACTGCAATAATGTTGCATTTACGCCGATTTTAAGAAACAAGTAATGGTAATTTAATGGCCATGGCGGAATATCCAATCGCAAACAGGCAGCGGAGGGAACGCATTTCGTCGATTGCGTGACGAAAATATTCTTACCTAAAATGGTTAATGTGCTCATATAGACACTACTCACCATGTGCAATGCCACGATTTTCGATATATATAAATAAATATATATAATCACACAATGAGTGTGTCCCATGATACATTCACCTTTCTCTCATTTGCTCGGTTGGCGCGCACAGCACCGGAATATTGGATCTTGAAACTTGTTTTCATTTCTTCGTTGCCGTCATCTCGTTCAACAACTTATTTTGTAAGCGCCCCACTTCTTTCTATTTCTCTCTACTGAACGAAAATCGTTTTAAACAAAACATCATTTTTCTTACTGATTACGCGGCTAAAGCAAACAATGACGAGGAAAAACTTTTCAAAATAGCTGTAACAACAGCGATCATCTCGGGGCACGGCATTTTGAACATTTCATTGGCGTTCATTTTCTATCGTTTGGCGCAAATTCTTTCTTTATGCCGTTCATTCTTCGGTATTATCGATTTGAGAGGACTTTGTTGCTGCTTTTGTTATGTTGATTGCACGAACGTGAGATGCTTCGAAAATTCATTCAACCTCCACACTTCGCACACATAAACAACCAAATTCCATATTTCTCTCTCTTTCTTCGACACTGACTGCGCTCGCTTATTTTTAATAAATATGCACAATAAGCGTTGGAAGCGGGCAATTTAAATGCACACAGCGATTCTGGGTGTCGCTGTAATTGAGAATCTCAATGAGAGATAAATAAAATGCTTTTTGTTCAAACAAAAACTGCAAGTTACTGGTTGAAATGTGCATTCACAGGCATGACATCAATTTGATGAAATAATCGAAAAGAAACTGAATCCGAATAAAGATGAATTCCATTTGTCGATCGGTTAATTGACAAATTTAGCCGATGAATGGTTGTTCGCTCTGTTCACCAACTGATAGATGAAGTGGAACAATTAAAATTCAGTGTGATTGGAATTCAAAATTACGCCGAAAAAGCGGCAACAACAGTAATTTGACGAATTAAACATCATTTGTTCTATAATTACATGCTAATTGGCATGAAAACGAGAATTTTTATGTGGCTATTCGAAAGCGATAATGGTCAATAGACAGTGAAAGGGCAATAAATGTTTGAACCCATCAATGCTTCAAAATGACAATAATTGTTATTGTATGTCGTCTCACCGTCGTTTCAGCGTCAAACAAATTTTGCCACATGATGAATATCGCTGCGAAATTGAATTATCTACGGTCGATGATCGTCGGGGAACTTGTGTCAATGCAGTCATTTTAAGAGATTTAAACCATTAATACGAACATTTATGAACTTGAATAACGCCTTTTTTACTATGCCGCAAACAAACAGCAATATATAATAAAAAAAGGCAGATGAAAGACGGCAAAAATTGTGTGAATATCACCGAAAAATCTAAACTCTCCTTCTGGCCGTTAAATGTCTGGTTACTACGAGGCATTATTGTAATCAAGCACTTTAATTGCAACGATGTTTTTTTTTCATTTTCATTCTCGCATATATTTATTATATTATTTGTTGTGGTAATAAATGTTCATTTATTGACAATAAAATTAAAGTGTCTGTCGTTAGGTGTGTGTCTTTCCCTTTATCTGAGTGATTATTCGGTCGGTTGCCGTTTGTGAGGTGAATCATGGCCTCAGTCTATCACTCGTATATTTTTGTTTGATGACGTTTTTCTATTTAAATCTCTCTCTTTGCTTCCATTTCATGCATTCGAAAAGCGCGCTCAAAAGCATTCGTTCCGAAGTGCAGTCCGCGTGAATGCTGTGCTTGCGTTCACCTCTCTCTGTCTCATACATCCCTTCATGGAGATGTACTTCGGATGAGCGCGCGCGTATATATGTGTGAGTGTACTTGCAACCCTTACCGACTGCAGATCCAAAACAATAGCTGCCGAATATCTCATTTTTAGGCATAAAGTTCAGCAGGTAGATAACAGATGGCGCTGACATACTACCTCAGCTAGTCATCAATATATTATCTTTGCTTGAGAGAAAAATTTCAACATTTGGATTTAACATTGAGAAAGGGATTTTAATTCACATTTTTCTGTTCATTTTCGTTAAGTGAAGGATCATTTGTGGTTGCTTTTATTACAAAATCTTAGCTAAAATGCTATAACAAATGACCAGTGTTTTTTCAGCATTGGAAAATGCACGGCGGAAAAAATAATACCAATTTCTTTGTATGCTTATGTAGCTTTTTATTGCCCGCTTGATTAACAATAAATCTTCCTAATGATGCGTCCATAAAATTTAACTCATTTTTAAGTTATTTGATGTCTGTATCGCATGTGAAAAATATGAATGAACCCGAATGCGACAAACAGAACGAGAGAAGCGCATACATAGTTCAAGTGTCAGTAGTTTCGTTTGGATGTTAGTTACGACGAGTAAACATTGTTTGAAGTTTACATTGTACAAATGCCGATAATTTTATTTAGCGCTAATTTCTAATCAAATTAAAGGAACGGAATTGAACGTGACTTTTGGCTGTCATTATTTTGGGATGGGTTTAGTTTCTTCTCCCTTTGCCACATCAAATGCAAAACATCTTTTTCGATTGAGACCGATTTTTATGTGCTCATTCTGCTTCGATAGTCACATGTTTGGACTGGAGGTGTAATTAGCGAATATTTTTTCGTAGGCAGTTTCATGAAGCTCGCATTTCTTCATATTCAGAATGCGCTTGTGCTCGTGCTTCAATGCGAGTGCGTGTTTTTATCATTGTTAATTCATTTCCACCGATTTCTCAGGCTCTGGTTGGCGTTTACGATGTGCACATTTACATCCGAAAGTGTGCAAAAGAGAAAAATGCCCTGCGGTACATTTCGAACGGAAAGGAATTCCAATACGCGCGCGGTCATAAGAGCCATACACCATACACACGCGATCCTATTAAAACAGATTCGTTGGATCGTAAAATTTTTCATAGCATTTTAATGGAGTTCTTTTATTCGTGTTTTGTCTGTTCTGTATATGAAAAAATTTCGTTTTCTATCCACGCCATCATTCGTTTTCACAGTTTCTTCGCCGCTTTTATTTTTTATATTATTCCAGTCGAAGCGTACTTAAGAGTTTTTCTTCTTGTCTTTTGATAAACACACTCACTCGTTCTCGCTCAATCTATCTTTCTATCTAGAATGTCTGTTAGATGAGTGAGGTTTTTCTATTGTACAGAACTGTGCTGCATCTATTCTCATGCTGTAAAAGTAGATGTAGTGTGTAGCTGATCCACAGTTCTTTTTTTTCGTTTTGGCGATGGCATTTGGTGCGTGTAAATAAAAGCACCCAACAACCAGCATGGAAATAATAGAAATGGTTTCGATGGCTGGTGCCTTTTGTTTGTTTATTTTGAACAGCGATGAGAAAGGAGATCGTATGACATCGTAGCACAGCTCGATGCAAAACAACGCCCAGAATCACACGCTCGCTTCGTATGCGGTTCCATTTTTCCATTTATGATCTCTTCGTGGCATATTCAATGTGTCTTTGAATATTTTTCGATTTTCCAAAAGAAAACGTCCTGAATATTTTCACCATTTCCACAGCATCGTTACCAAGTTTCTTTTCAATCACATTGTTGACGAAATATTTCACATTTTTTTTGAATTTTTTTCTATCATTTCTTTTCGGGTGCTCCTGTTGTGTGCAATGGCACGCTTACGCTGCATTTATTTCATTACATTACCAGAATATGAAACGATTTTCTATCAGCATCCAGCCATACACACGACCACGACGACAACGACAATGACTACGACCAAAACTATATTCACTCATGAAGCATAATATTAAAAAGAAGCATTTACATCTCCATCTCATTGGCATGTTTATTTTTATTTATTTTTTGTTGACCTTTACTGTTTTCAAAGCATTCAATCCCACATTGAATGTAATAAATATATAAATTTAATATCGCTCTGCGAGAGTTGAAGAAAGGTAAAAATATCCAAACTGTATAAAAATTACAATTTTATTCGACCAAAATGTATCGTCGAATCGAACCGATTTCATTTGATCCTTTGAAATTCTTTTTTTCGATGTATTAGTCGTTGTTGGGAGATGATGAAGAAATTCTGAAGTTTTGAATCATTTCAAAATGTCCATGGTTCAAGATATTATTCAGATTTAGTTCACAAAATCCTCCCTTATTCCATTGAAATCTCTTAAATGCGCAGCAGTATAAAAGCTCAGTCATTCTGTATCATTTTCATCTTTCCGTATCATTGAAATTATTGATTTTTAAACATATCCATTGTAATCCCCTTCGAATTTAACGTGACGATGTCAACGACAAATGCCGTAGCAATAAAATTGTTTTGTAAACTATTGGTACGATTAACATTTATATCGGTTTTCTCTTTTTTTCCATTGCAGGTAATTTTTTATGATGATGATATTTGAATCATTTAGTGAATAAATAATTGTTCGAAACGTAATTGCAATAAGTGATCTGGATAAATGCTTCAAAATATAATTGAGTGTGCAAAAATGTCGGTTGAAAGAGTGTTCGTCAGTTGTTGGTTCAGTGGTGCGACCCGTGTGAAGTGTTTGGAAATGATACACAGAACAAAATATCAAATTAAAAAGAAATGGAAAATGAAGAAGAAAAAGAAGAGAAAATGAGCTGAAGAGTGAATTAAACAATGTGTTGTGAGTACGTTTTCGAATAAACAGCCATGGATAAAGTGATATCGAAGGAGTTTTCCTTCTATGGGATAATGGATCTTCTGAAAATGCCGATGATGTCATTCGAGCTTCAGGTAAGTTTTGTTTTTACAGTCATTCCTCTTGGTTTATGTGTTTGTTGCGTCTTTAACATCAAAATAAACCATAAAATGTGTTGATGTGGATCGAAGCGTTGAAAATGGATGTCTGTACATAAATATCAAAAGTATGTTTTCGATAAAAATTACAACCATTAGT
The DNA here is from genome assembly GCA_028476595.1 of Obolodiplosis robiniae. Lineage (NCBI taxonomy): Eukaryota > Metazoa > Arthropoda > Insecta > Diptera > Cecidomyiidae > Obolodiplosis > Obolodiplosis robiniae. The sequence goes on from CM052014.1 coordinate 18,196,815, forward strand.
GGTAATTCAACGTCAATGCATCCGTGTTTTACAAGGTGATTTGAAGGATCGACAATCGAATTTATCGCAGTTTGCGTGATTGATTCGTAATTTCATGCTTTGTGCGACTGAGACTCAACAGCGTTACATTTCATAAATAGTTGTCGCATAGAAACAAAGTTGCGAAAACCGTTTGCAACTCACCGCTGAATTACCCAGCTGAATATGTGCTGCATTATATTGCAAGCAACAATTTCATGTGTGAAACAGCGCGAGCTGCAAAAATAAAATGGTCTTAAAAGTGTTTGTATAGTTTTTTTGGGCAAGCGAAGAAGCACAAAATATAGGTTAAAGACGTAGATTTTATGGAGTAATTTGGTTAGAATAATTGAAGCTTCAGTCTGCTGATGAACGCGATGATCCCAATGAGTGTTCTTATGCAACGGCCAAATCTTGATAGCCAAGAGAAACAAAGAGCGAATAAGAAACTTTGCAATCCATATAAGTCATAAGAGTGTTAGTGTAAGGAAAATGATGAAAAGGAAAAGTTTTATGCGTAATTCGTCATGTAGGTCGAACATTGTTGAAGTCGCCATAAACAAATCAGTCAACACACAACGCAAACCAAATTAAAAGATTTTAAGATGCAAATAAAAAGTTTTTACACTGCATGAATGAGATGACAGATAGAAAGATGAACGGGATATGGATGCAAAAACTTTACTTTGATCAATTTTACTGAATTCGGAAGAAGCTTTGATTTAGGAAGCGTGATTTGATTTAGCTTTGTCTAAATATAAATTATGAGGATGAAAATGAAGAAAGTTGAAGCCAGAATGTGAACATTGACTTTTCCCCGAATAACAATAAAAAAAAAATTTATTTTCGTGAGCATAATTGCTAAGAGGGGCCAAACACGCCGTCGAGTTCTGGCGCCTCTCTTTTTTGTGTGTGTGTCGTCTCTACACTTCATTGTTGTAAAGTAAAAATGCATAAAAAGTAGGGAGTGAGATAACAAAAACAGCCAATTGTGTACGAAGAATTTAGAATTCAACCAAATGCATAAAGAATTGAGAATCAAAAGGTAGCAAAAAATTGGACAAAGTTGCTATGCCGGATGTGTGCGCGATATCACTAACAAGATTATTGTTCACGCGTAACATCTGTCACGTTTTAAAGAAGGATTTAAAAAAGATGAAATTCAAATCATCTGTAAGCGGGAAAATGGCCTGTTTGGAAGGGTAATCGTTACATTACATCCATTTTTATTGTTCAGCTACATCGAATCGAAGCTGTTTTGTCAATTCGAATGTGACAGCAAGTATACGAAAGTAAATTCGGTGAAATGAACGCAAACACTGAGTGACGAACGAAATCGATTCCGAAATATATGTATATGCGAAATAATAATTGAAAATTGATGCTGAACGGCAGGTATGAATGGAAATATCTGGTTTAAATTGTAAGCAATATCCGTTTGCACGTAACAAATCCCAAAAATGAGCGAACTAAATGCGAAAAACACACGCCAATCGTCGAAAATGAATGCATATTCTAGCGATTTAAGCAAGCGTTAACTACATTTCTCTCTCTCTTTCTCTGTTTCGCCAAGGAAAAAAGGAAAATGCAAATCAAATGAAATTTTACCACATCCATTTCAGGTGCTTCTATTTAATCGACGGTGTAAGTTTGGGGTACACACCAAACCCCATGCAAATTAAATATTATATGCGTCTGTGTACTTAACTTGTACAAATATACACATATAGTTCCTGCTGTCTAAAGAAAGAAGCATCAACGGCAACAAAAGCAGAGCTGTGTCATTTTTTTTCATCACCTTTCGTCGCTTTTGGATGCTATATGGTTCGTTCGTTCATTCGTAGCCTGTGAAAAATAGAAATAAATATATCGCCATATAACTGGCTAACATCTTTTCGACGATTTTCATGTATTTTATGTGCGCGCCCATTTCCATGTGTTCGTGGAGCAAGCGGGCGAGCGAACGAGTGAGGCGCGCTACACATACCGTCACCGCCATTGTCATTGTCTTTGTTGTTATTGCAAATTTTAACAAAAGGTTGAGCACATCTTTCGTGTGCCCGCCACCGCTACTGTGTACACATCCGACTGATACTGCATGTGTATTCGAATTTTCCGCACAATACAATGAACCATGCAGTGAATATCAATTTTGATTGGCATTAAAAATAGCTCTGGTGCAAGGAAAATGTTCGTCTGCGCGCCGTTCTTTATGTCGTCGATGACGATGCTGTGTTGCTCCATTGTGTGTGCCGCTTGTGTGTTGGTTTGCAGTCCGCTCCTTTGTGGAGCTCAAAAAAGTGCGCTCTCCAATGGAACATTCCAATGCGTCAAACACGAGCGAATATATCTTATTCTTTCGTCTACACTTTCCGAATCCGTTCATTCTGCTTGGAATGAACAGTGACCAAAGCGGACGCAAACACCAACAAAAAAGTGTGTGCTGCTATGATTTGTGTGTGTGCGTTTTTTCTGACTCGATCCCCAATATATGCGCCCACACACAATCAAATAACTGAGTCGGAAAAGCAGCCAAATCTAAAATTCCTTCAATTCTGTTTTGAAACAGTTCTTTCGCTGTTGGAATGAGATAACCCAACAAACCTTTCGGCAAGAAAAAACGACATCATGAATTGCCCTGAGTGTGTATGTACTGGCAACGCGCTTTTGTCTGTTTTCGTGACGACATATAAATACAACATAAACGTTTTCTGCACTCGAAATGGCTTCTCTTTCACACAGCCGCATGCTGTCTCTCACCTTTTTTCTATGCAAACAAAATCCGAGAGACTGATTCGAACGGAAAACCTCAAGAAATACACATCCTTCTTCGTTTCGCTTGTGTGCCCGATAATATTGTTGTTTCTCTTTTCCGTGCCGAATGAGTGGTGTCACCACTTCTCGACTCTTTCTTTCACATGCTCAATATCCAGCTGTGTGCGATTGTGTGGCATCGTCGTGGCCGCTGTGTGTGCGTGTGTTCGTTCATTTCGTAGAGCCACGGCATGCGTGAAATGTGATAATATTGGTTGGATTGGATGAGTGGCAAAGGAACATGAATATGCGCGCCCATACAATAAACGCGCACGCAAGTATTCGATTCCGAAATGATGGCAAAGCTTTTGTATTGGGTCATAAACGAACTACTTCTCATAACGCAAACAGCTTCAGTCTAAAACGATCGAAACAATCGAAATATTATTACGTTACCGTAGAGAGAGAGAAGAAACGAAGAACGGACGAGCGAACGAACGAACGGGCGCACAGAGCGAAAACGGCAAAGGAAAATAAAATAATAATATAATTTTTTATTATCTTCTCTCCATTTGAACTATATACACACAATACACGGCGTGTGGTGAAACAGCGTAGTGTCTCGAGCAGCCAGTAGCAGCAAAACAATAAAATATTGTGCATTTTTGGGAACAATTTGAATATTTGTCAATATTTTTGTTTCGTTCGGGAAATTGTTGTTTTGAGAAAAAGAGAAAGAGAGAAAATTAAAAAGGACGACAAAGTAAATATAATCACCAATTTTTTTCCTATCTACTTTTATCCCCTAGATATTCTCGAATTCATTGTCAGTTGATGTTTGTTGATTTATTGTGCAAGTGTTTATATTTATTCGGTTCTTTGATTTTTCATACAAATTATTAATTTGATTTCATTTTTATATATGGATCGTTGTTGTAAACCATTAGTTCATTTCCTATTAGAAGAAGTAGAATTTTTCTATCAATTAATATGCTTTTTAAAATTAAACGCCGATGCGATAAAAATGATTCAATTAAGAGCAATGTACAAAAAACAAAAACAAAAATATTGTAAAAACATATTTGAAATGGTAAAAAAAAGCGGCGAAATCATTTGACTTTGATCGCCCATTAAATCAAGATCGTTTTTGTGTTCAAGCGCGCGTTGGCTTATTTCGCAATGTGTTGTGCATTTCGTGTCGCTTTTGAGATGAACGGTTCTTTTTTTCTTTTTCGTGCGAATTCAAGTGCTGTGTGTGTGATCATATATTTGCGTGGTTGTTGTGATTTTACTGCCTCGGTTCCAACTAGATTCTAGCTCTGGCGATCGATGCCAATGTGTCACTTGAATGTGACATTTACAACAAATCCATTCCAATTCCGTTTCTATTTCGAGCATATTCTCATAATGTGGTTGAGTGTGCAAATTGGCAAATCGAATCGGCATTTGCACATCTCGTTAACTTTGCAACGATTCAGTCAAAACTAGTGTTTGTTTGTTTTTTCTCAGACAGTGATCCTGTCGGTGCAAGAATTCGAACAGGCTCAATTTCGAAGATTAACGATGCTAAATATGAGACCACGTGCTTATACAAAACGCAAAAATTCGCTCAAACAAAATCTTAATGCGCAGCCATAAAATAAATAAACTGTATTTCATTGTTGATTACATTTGCCAATAGCAAATCAGCAAAGAAAACTTCTTCAACGACAATATATGTGTCGTTTGGTAATCCCTTCAGTCACATCTCTCGTCTGTTGTAAAACAAAAATTGCCAAACGAATAAACAAACAGTAAATTGTAAAAATATTGCACGCGCAAAACCTAACGCACAAGTATCACGTTCACATTGGTGTATCAGTCGCATTTGCATTGGTTGAGCTAATGTGAATCGAAGCCGAGCATCGTTTGAGCATCGAGAGCAAGAGCAAGAGAAAAATTGTGTGTGTGTGTGCGCGAGAGAGAGAGTATGAACTTTAAACGCACACCAGACAGAGCAATTCTGTCAATGACCGGAAAATTGTTATTTCATTGAAATGCATGAAATCCAAACACACATTTATTAACAAAAGCCGAAAAATGTTCGCCAAACAATGGAATGGCACGTATTTTTCAAGTAATAATCCTTTAGCTTTGGTTGCGCTCGATTGATTTGTCACATGGAAAGAAATTGTCATCATAATGAGCTTTTGGTATAGCAAAATCGAATGCTAGTTGCGATGAATACCGATGACAAAAAGTCTTGAAAAATTCCAATAAGAATGATTTGAGCGCTCATATGAATTGACAGAATTTCAAATGCTTGAGCACATATGTTGTATCGCAATGCAGCGCTCAACTAACTCTGAACCAGTATACTGAAACAGGCTGAACAGCCTCGTATCGATAGTCTTATTTTTATTTCGTTCCAATGAGCGTAGTCATACACACATCTATCGGTTGGTGTAGCAGCTCAAACACACACGAACGCACACATAAACACTCGTTCGCACGCACACACACATACTGAGAGATCGGTGCCGAGGCAATATAGCAAACCAATACCAATAACTTGGAGCACGTATAAGCTTGCCAATTCAAGCCACAATCCATAGTTTTCTCATTGAAAATGTTCGGCTACAACTCTCGCAGCTCGCGCACATTTTCAAGCGAGCCAAAACCACACGGCACACAGCAGCAGCAGCATTCACGAATTCGAATAGCTAGCGAGAGAGCGAGAGCTACACACACGGAATACATACCGGATCGTCTATATATGGCTACGAAAATACACCATTTGATTTGAAAACATTATGCGTTCAAAATACATACACATAGCGCTATCATCAGCCGAAGCGTTAACAACACAAAACGACCTATCATAAAAATACACTATCACAATAACAGCATTTATAGCAGCACCTTTAACAGGCAACGACTGTAACAGCACCCAGTAAAAAATCAACTACAGCTTCGGTTCCATTTCGAAAAATGTCTTCAAAGCAATTTAAACCATTTAATTGTGTTCTTTCTCTGTCAAATGGATTTTTGTGACAAATAACCGAACAAAAACAGTGTCCCAGCCAAAACAAAAGCAACAACAAAGAAAATTAGAAGGAAAAAAAAGTAACAAACATAGAGAAACAAAATTAACGCACAAGAACGGTCCAGTATGAAAATCGAATAACAACACAAAACGATAAAGAAAACTTCGGGAAACAGACGAAACGTTGATTTTTGTAGATTTGTGTGCTTGTGTTCGATGCGAACGGAGAATATTCTTATTTGATTTCCCAATAATCAAACGCTTTTTGTATTTGTAGTGTTGAATTCATTCGTCAGAAAACCAGACCAAAAAAAAGAGAAAGAATATATTACTGCGTGACATAATTTTATGATTTTTTTTTTCGCTCATTTGTACGTGGTGTGACGACGTTTAATATTCAATTTTATTCATTCTTCTTTTTATTTATTTTTTTTCGATACAGTGCAAAATATAATCAGGCAGGCAGTTAAGCGCCAGCGAAAAAGATAAATAGCCAATTTTAACGAAAGACCAATAAGTGCATAAAAGTGCATGTGCGGCAAAGCAGTTAATAAAATTTAATTGAGGCCATTTTGAACTGAGCCATTCGAAATAAAAATCGAACGCGGAAGAAAAAGCACGCAGAAAATGTGTCATTGAACCGCGCACGAAGTGGAATTAAGTGAACGTCTGGAGAAAGGCAGCAAATTCGAAGAAAAAATTACAATATTTATTTTCGCAGTTACAATTTTAATTTTATTTTTTGCGTACAACACAAAAAAAGCTTACTTAAATTTACGTTGATATGTTTGAACAGTTTTAAATACAAAGAGAAATATTTTTGAGTTTGAGTCGCAACGAAAGCATAAAAAAAACTATAAAAACTGGTGCAAGTGATTATATAAAAACGGCCAAACAGTGTAAAGTGCTTCGAAAAATTTACTGAAGTTTTTTTCGCGTCGAAAGTCACGAATAGTTGAAAAGACAGATACAATTATCTCAATGGCGCTTCACCGACGGCATTGAATCCAAAACGGTGCAACACGCTCAAGCATTCAGAAACACACCCAATCGAATGCTCAAATAAGCAATGTCAAGGTCCTTTTTGGATAGTATGCTACCAAGTTACACACAATTTCAACCATTAACTAGCTCTCAAATAACTTCAGTTGCATCGTTAATTAACTTCAGTAACAGCTACCACAACCACAATAGCGCTATAAACTCGAATCATACACATAGCAACGGTATCAATTTATCATTGCCCACATCGACGTCGGACAGTTCGTTGGCCAATTCCGAAGACGGTATTCCAAATTCTCCAACGGTGACCGACACAACAGCATCTAGTAAAATGTATCCATATGTTTCAAATCATCCGTCGTCTCATACCAGTTTGTCAGGTATGCCAGGCTTTTCTGGTTTAGAGGACAAATCGTGTAGGTAAGTGGAATCATTTCGGGAAAACCCCGACTTTACATTGCACTTTCATCGTTCGAATCAAATCGACACGAAAAACCAAATACCCACACTCAACTATGCATTTTTGTCGCATCGTCCACATATGTAAAAGCCTGCTTGCCTGTTTTTATTTGTTTTTTTTTCCGATTAAATAAAGACCGCCGCATATTTGCTTTCATCTTTTGTATTTTTCATTTCGAAATGGTTTCAAACGTTTATCGAAAGCTAAAGCAAATCAGGATTGATTTATTCGAATTTTCTCACGTTGGAAATGAAACGCAAAATGTTTTTCCCGTCATTCAACTCACTGGCACTACTTATCGCCTTTCGATGCAGCGCGCCGAACAAGAAACACATTCAAGTGTCTGCTAGTCTTCCTTTCTTTATCTGTTTCTAATTCATTTTCCACTCTGTTTGTTTATTTTATTTATCGCCTCAAATGTAATGATACTCGGCCATTGTCTAACATCATTCCGTTCAGTTTTACATGAAATATAATAGCTACATTGTTTGCTGGATCATTTTCAATGGGTATTAAGGTGGTCGGCCGCAGTAAGATACACCCGAAACCAAGCCATTTATAAAATGTTTTGGAAAATATGGCATTTGATACTTTCATGTTTGGCGCTATAATTCTTGCACTAGAATTCTAACATCAAACACCCAATATATGAAAGTTGTAAATCAGGAAACGACACGAGAAGAGAAATAACGGTTCCAAAATCAGTTTGAAGACGAATGAAATGAAGAAGAAGAAGAGTGAAAGGAAAATGGCCGAAATGCAACCCTTATGAATTCGAACAAAACATCAATGACAGCGATGATCATGAATCAAACTTGCATTGCTCATGGAAACGGTCCGGTTAATTATGATGTGCCACTTTCGCATTCAGACTGGTTTTGATGCGACTTTCATGTCATCGATGCAATGCACGCAAATAATATGATACAATCATATCGTTTATTAACAACAATCTTACAGATTTTATCGTGAGAATATCACTTGTTTATATTTTGATGTTGAATAGCGATAATACACATTTATGACATACATTTATATCGATTTCAACGCGTTCGAAAAGCGAAACAAAAGTGAGATTCCTATCAGAGTTGACCTGCAAAATTATCGTACATCTCATTCTCTGTCGCGATCACCATTTATTCCGCTTCACCCAACTTTTGAAATAGCATTTTAACAAGCCGTGCCTTTTATTGCTGCCATATGTGCTGTGCAATCAGACACATACACACATTCCCGACGGCAAATGCATCAAATCGATGAAGCACACATTGAGCATCGAACATAGAAAATAAAATAGCCGCCGGCAATTTGACTAGCCGGAACATAGGCGCTCACTGCCGACCTACTGACGGATGTTTATCACATTTTTTTCTTTGTTTTGTTTATTTCTTAATAAACGTTTGGAAATATCTGCTTTCGATTGGAAATTGACATACCAGACAATTTTTATTTGGCCATTACGAAACGAAATTACAAATATTAACCTAACGTCTTATTCGCATTTTATTTTAATTTATATGCTTATCTATTTGCTTTAATGATTTGCATTTTAATTTGTTGGGTTCTTTTCATTTTTGTGAATTATTATGAAAGAAACGATTCGATATGTTTTTTGTGTTGTTTTTTTCCTGCTGAATTTTTTAGATATACAGACAGCGTCATGAATTATCAGTCAATGGGCCCTAGTGCATCGAGTTTTGCACAGTTTTATCATCAAGCAGCTGCGTCGGCTGTGTCAGCCGCATCCGCTGGCGTTGTCGGCGGCGTTGGCGATTCACTAGGTATACAAAGTATTTAAAGTTTCTATTTCTTCTCTCAAAATTTATTCATTTACTTCACAGCTAGGTTTTTCGCATCATCATATCGTGCGGAATTTTCTAATTCAATTTTATGTACTTTTTTTCGTGTGTAGGAAATTGCACCCAGCCATCGTCGGGTGTTGTTTCAACAGCTGGAAGCACACCAGCATTGTCCGACCTACCGCGATATCCATGGATGGCGTTAACAGGTGGTAATTATACGGTTTTTACTGCTTTTTTGCTTCTTATTTTTCATCATTTCAATTTCTACGTTTCAATTAAACTCCGCGAAATCTCGTTGAGGCCTTATTTCACTTATTGATCCTTTTTATTGTGTTGCTATCCGCGATGTCGTTTTTATTTATGGAATTTTCCTACGATTCTATTTGCCATTTTGGATAATTTTTATTCTCTTGATCGACTTTGTAGATGAATTTGTGACTTTTTGTTGTAGTTCAGTAAATTCTATAAAAACAACAACGTCATTCTAGATAAATGCATGTATCGACCGACTTTTATACGAAACAGAAACTTTTCCCTAAATACTTTAGAATAAATTTGGTTGTAAATTGCAGTTGACAGCCATCAAAGGTTCAATTAAAAGACTTACTTTAATTGTTAATGCTATTTCGGCAATTGTTTCCTTAAAACTTTGAACGCCGAGTTTTGACTTCAGATAATTTGAACAACCAGACATTTTACGAAATCTGTTCGTGTTTCGAATATTTTCATCAAAAAAATACGAAGAATGTGTGAAATTCAATTTCAACTCCAACATTTTGCTAACAATTTCAATCCTCACGAATAGCAAACTCAACATTGATAATGTCGATTAATTATCAGCCAGATATCAGAATGAGCGAATTAGAAGCCCAAAGCATTGTATTCCAAATGCTATGAAGAAAATCGAACTCACTCCAGTTTCTATTTATAAATGTGGAATGAGCATGCGGAGCCTTTTGGTTTTAAGCAAGAAAAGATTTTAATCTCTATAAAAGCCCCTGATCAAATTTACTGTGCGCTTAATCCGGCCAATTCGATTTTTCGTTGCGTTTTCTCTCGTTCTTCGGAATGGCTGGCGATTCAACACAATAGAGTTTCATATCATATCAGAATGTGAACCAGGTGAAAAGATATCAGAAAAAGGCTGTGCTATATTATCTTTCATTTCATGCGTCATTCAATGCGATTGTCGATGGGGAAAGCGGGAGAGAGTAAAAGAGAAAAAAAGGAAAAAAGAAAGAAACGACGAAGATATGGATACTTTTCTTTGTACGTCTAATATGTGTTAGCGCACGGTCTCTCTTCGGGCGAAGTTTTCATGTCTCTTGCGTCTAAATTCTACTCTATTGTACAAACAATGTATGCAGAGAGTTACTAAACACCAAGTTGTACTCGGTGGCCATAAAAGTTAGTCGACGTTTTGAGTGTTGTCGTCATCATCAATATTTGAACGTCTGCCCGTGTGCGCGCGCTGGGGACATTATTTTTTTTATAAAACCATTTAAATGAGGCAATATAGATTTATTTTATTATTATCGCGCCGGTAAATTTTGTGTAGTGTCAATCTTATTTCATTTTTGGTTTGTTTGCCGTTTGTCTTTTTTGACGACGCCAATTGGCTATTTCAAATTGTGTAAATATTTTGACTTGGTTTCCTCATTCTGATACAGAGATAACGCGCTTCCACTGAAATAATATTTTTAGTATTATTGGGCTATTACACTTTCGAATGAATTGCTCTACCACAGGGATAGGTGTGATACAATATCTTTTCGAACCATTTTTCCCATTTTGTTTTCTTTGGCGTCATCCTCAACGACAAAGAGCATTTGAATCAGCACTTTGCTACACACAATTCGTTTTTGATTTTGCAGACAGCTCATTATATGGATGGATTAGTGGGCAGAATTTGCTTTTTCATATCGATTGTGCTCAAAATCCCAATTAATCGTATGCAAATCATTTTTTTGAAGTTTTTGGCTGTATTTTACCGTTTTTTTCTGCATTTGCATTTTCTGATGAAACCATTTCTCTTCTATGAACTCTCTGAACTCTGTGTTCAAATACCTCTTGACGACACGTTCACTGCTGTTCCGAAACTTCTTTTCAATTCTAGGTTTTTATGCTACTCTTCTGTAATCTGTACATTTATTCCTTAATGTCTTTGTGCATGTTGACAAAAATCCTCCGTAGAATTAAATAGATGTCATTTATCTGGCTTAAGAACGAATTATAAATATTAATATTTTTCAGGATTGGTCGACAAACTGCCGAATCAAAATTTCTTGAGCAACGCCGGCTACAAAGGTATATGTTCATCAAACGTTATTTTCTCTCTTTAATAGAAATCCATTTCGCATTTTATGTATCTCTCTCTCTCTCTCGACCGGTTATGAATTGAAGTAGTAATTCTCGAGATCTTTGCAACCGTATAAATTAATGCATTTCTTGTTGATTTCAGACTGGATCGGCCCATACGATCGTGTCGTTTGCGGTGAATTCTCTGGTAAGTTTCCTTCTCTCATATTAATCATCATAAAAACTCCATTTTATGTTAAACAATAGACACTCGATTTTTTTTTTTTTTGGCTGCGCTGCTATCGAAGCGCATCTATTCCATTTTTATCACGGCGTTTTATGTAAACATCTTTTAAGGCGCTCGAATGTTTCTAATGAACAACAAATACACATCTTGTTGATTACCCTAAAAACAGTAGTTTGATAAACAAACTGGATATGAATAAATATTTGTTTTATCGAAAGAAGCGGAGAGAACGAAAATAGTTCTAATTCAAGCCGAATGGCTGTTATGCATTTCAAATTAAATACTTATCAACCCTTAACCGGTGATGGAGGGAAGTGAAAAATGCCGCACAAACATAAAATATGTGCATCAACGAGGCTAAAACGACAAAAATTGTAATAAACAAAAGTAGAAAGGAAAAGCGTGTTCCAACGGCAATATTTTCGAATAGGTGGAAAACAAGAAAAACAATGGAAAAATATACAAAACTCTCACCGGTGTGCGTGCGCGGAAAGACAAAAGGCATTCCAAGTGTGTGACACAGGGAGAGAGAGAGAGTACTTTTTCATTCGCATTCGTTACACAACGGTACAACGCATTTACCGTCTTTCAACAATTTGTCCTGTAACGAATGTAGTCGACGGTAACTTTATTACATAATTTATATTATGTAATATGCACACCATAAACAACTCTTTTCTTTTTCGTTCGTCTCCTTTTCCATTGTGTGCGTGTGTGTGCTTTATTTCTCTTCCTCGAGCTCAGGGTTTTTTCCTTTTGATATTTTATGGCCGTTTTCTGATGTGTTGGTGTTCATGCCATTTTTTGTTTTCTATGCCGTTGTTTTGCCTTTCCTTTACTTTCGTCATTGCCATAGAATATTCATTCGATTTGAAAAGCATTGTTTTGTCGTCAATCTTTGCATGTGTCACAATTTTCGTCTTTTATGAGAGGCTTCTCCCAACACACGCTGCTTGCTTCTCATGCCAAGTACGATCAATTTTCCACTTTTCAAGCATAAACCTGAAGTGCGTTTTTGTTTTCCATTTCTTTCGTAAATTTTGCATTTTTTTTCTCTTCATCGCAATTCTCTCTTAGTGTTATATCACATCTTAGATCGATGTAGGTGTACATTACACCACTGAAGAACGTAAAAATTACACGCAATATTTACGGTAAAAACCTTTTCTTGCTGTTTTTTCTACTTTCATTTTACTTCTTTGTAGTGCGTTGTTATCTGCAAAATGTTAGAGATCGAAGGAAGTGTGAATAAATATCCAGAGAATGGAAAAAAACATTGCATAAGGTAGCGAACATTTGTGGTGTGTAATGTAAAATGTGTGCCTATGTGAAAAGGAAACCTCTGACGTGTAATAAAAAAAAGAACTCTCTCTCAAATACGCATGCAATCGGTACAGTTAGTACCTTGTACACGCATTCATCTCGGCACCAACTCGAGCGAGAGGCACGACAACGACACGTTAAATATTAAAATATTCGATGCGCACTGTTCGCAATGCCAACAGCCAAAAAGGATTTCGTTATCTTGTTAACAACAATTTCAGCGGGACCCTTTTTGTTCTGATGCATTTCTTTTTTCTTTCTCTTTTATTCAAAAAGCAAAATATTGTTACGTGAACAGCAACAACAAAAAATAAAAACACCGACGATTTTAAATTATAATGAACCCTTTCCGAGAACACCGATTCTCGAAAGACCAAGCAAAAAATTTATTTACTCGTTCATTTTGTACAATAGAGTGCGATGTATGTTTCCAATGGCGTTCTATTCACCAACTCTTTTCGAAAAGGAGACAAAAAAAAAACAGCACCGACGAAGTTTTGGAAACTAAATCAATTTTTATTACAATGCATTCGTTCTGCGAACATGGAAAAAACGACAACAATACCGACAACGACAAGAAAATTCGTAAATATTTTTTTTTATCCGATTCGTTGATATTGTTTTTGCTTGAACGGCACTTTTTTTAAGTGCAACCAATCGAGTGTTCATGGGACACAATCTCCTTTTATTATGTTAATGTTTTATTCATTTTAAATGTAAATTTATTTTTGCTTGAAAAGATTTTAGTAAACAATATTTGCTTCTTCGTGTGGATTTGTGTTCGACTCCCACAATCGATATGATGCGATTCGGCTGACTGTGCATTGTTCGGCCAATTTGAGCCGTTTGAGAGCTGCAGAGGAGGCAGAGAGTGAACAGTATTTGGTCATCAATTCATTAAAATGCATTGACGTTATTTGTTCAATTTCAATTTTGAATTTAACAATGAAATTTATTGTGCAACCTACATTAAATGTGAATGCTAGAATTGCATTGCTTGTATGCACTCAAGCGCTCGCTCACCCGTCCGCCATTGAATCAGCATCAATTCAACACAATCATAACACACATTCGCTATCTGTTGAAGATGGTGCTAATTTTGTCTCTATATATAGAAGAACAATGCAACATTGTGTTCTTCGTCGATGGAGTTTGTGCTGTTTAATTTGGCTGCCTCTTTTCAATTTGGCCATAAATGAAAAATTATTGGCTCATTTTCGCATCTTGATTATTATAATAAGTCTATGCATGCTCTGGCCATTTATTCGTATCTTTCTATCTGTTGTCACATAGTTTCAATCATTATATTTATTTAGATGGCGCGCAAATTTTTTTCATGTCACATAGTTTCTTTTGCGTCCTAATTGTATAGAAATCACTTTGATCAAAACAATGAATGGCTTCAATCTGGATCGAATGAATGAGTCGCACTCAAAATGCTCACTCGCACACTACGAATGACTACCCACATTGCGAGTCTCGAAACTGGATTTCGTAGAGCGTTGAGTATTCGAAGCCAGACTGGTCATTCGCCATAACAGCAAATAAAAAACCTGATTTTATAATTCGTATTCACATTTTCACTGGCAATTATGCTTCAGAAGACAGTCATTTGAATACAAATGGCAGGCAACATTGTATGCGCTCGCACTCAGACATCTGTTTTCGAAATATAATTTCGTGTTAATTGCCAACCATTTAGAAAAATTGCATAGCGCGCATTGTTCGGTGGTGGTTCATTCATTTTGCACAGGCAAAATGACGCACATTCCACATAATTTTCGCAACTTTGCTTTCAACAGTCGAATAGAATTTAATTTAAGTTTACGTGACTGCACGAGCTTTTGATGATCGTTTAAATTACAATTTATTTATTGAAAGGGCGAATTGCTATTTGCTTAATTTTTGATGTTCGACTAAAAATACCCGGCTGATGCACTAACACACACACACACACACAATGTCAGCTAATTTGTTTGACTTTGCTCGTTCATGCCCATGTTCTTTTCTCATTAAATTTGCATAATCGGTGAAATTTTGTGTAGTTCACTCCCTTGTTTGTCTTGTGTATTGTCATTGTGTGTGACATGTGGCGAAAATGCCAACATAAATACCAAATTACTGGCTGTTTTCCTCGAAACATCATTTGAAATCTGATTCAGATTGAAAAATGTGACTGACTCTTCACAAAATGCGGTCGCATACGTGATGGAATATTTCGGCATGAATTTAAGGACATGAATTTGTAAAATATTTCAATCAAGCCATTGCTATTTTTCTGCACACTTTATGCATCTAGACGACAACACAAATTGATTTTAATCGAAACTTTGCAAAAGTTTTGCACACACAAACCATTTGCTGCATAAGTGAGTGAGTATGTTGGTAACGACTATCGTTTTTCATCAAAAAAAGAAAGAAACAGACACTGAATATGCATCGTGTATTGAAACGATGATTGAATTTATGTGAAATCGTATTTGCGAAAAAGGGAAACATGACACTTGATACATTGAAATTGAATTTGTTCGAGGCGCCCTTTTTGTCAACGACACACGTAGTTTTCCAATCAAAATATACCGGATATTAAAAGAAAGACTATCTTCAACGCCATTCAGCTACTGTTCGCATGGAGATATTAGTGAGCGAATGATCATTGTGTTTATCGGCACATGGGTGTAGATAGTTTGTGTGTGTGAGCGGCGTTGGCAGACAAACATGCCCGACCAAATCGATTTGTTTCCATATTTCTTAATATCATCGGCCGTTCTCTTTCATTCCAAAAACCATATCAAAATGGATCGATTTCATGCGATAAGCTTGATATGCAATCAAAGTTTTGTCGGCTTTACTGTCGATGATTGTGGGTCGGTTTCGGAATGAAAATCAAGTTCATTTTCCGATATACTAAATACAATTTGCTCTTCGATGCGCATGGAAAATGGATGCTGTGTGAATAGAAAAATAATTTATTTACGTTTTTATTATCATATTTATTGAATTCGTGGCGCATTTAGAAAAACACACACGCGCGCACAAAAGAAAAGATGGAAATGAACGTTTTTTGAATTACTAATGGCCATAATAGTGTGGTTCACTCGGCATCGTGTGTGCTCTCTGCTCACCAAATATGTTTTGTTTGGATATTTATTCGCTTCTATCCATGAGTGTGATATGAATGATAACTACATCAACGATCCGAAGAGCGGCGAAAAAATCGAACACCGAACACAAGTGCAATTTATTCAAGGACACTTGTTTTTATTGTATCATTCAAATTGAGGTTCGAAGATACTGCCAGAAAACACAAGCTCCACAAATTGTTGTTGTCGAGCAAAACGCTCTTGAAATTGAATTTGGCACTGCCATTGCTTCAATCTTCCGTTTAGACGAAGTTTCATTTTGTATTATGAAAAATTGAATGAAAAAACAACAAGTTCATTTCGAAATGGAAATGCAGTCACAGAAAGACAGAGGAAACAAAATGTATGTGATTATTTTTGGTTGATGAAGCATTGTATTGGATTATTCACTGTAGGATGGCAACAGCAGATTTGCTCCTTTACATTCTCTTCCACTGTTCCATAGTTGGAATCATGAGAGAGAGAGAGAGAGAGTCAGTCCTCGAATTCAGTTTTCGATCCTTTTTTTCTGCAAACAACATGTCCTATTCTAATTGCGTTCATATCTCCAGATGAACATCCGCATCGAAAAAAAAGGTGAAACGAGAAAAAAAGGAACGAGAAAAAAGGAATATGAAATCCTCTGGGATAATTTCGATTTGAAATGGATTACATGTTTGGTGCTTTACATCTAGATCTCAAGTACATTGAAGTGTACAGATGTTCTCTATTTATGAACGGCGTGTGTTTGTGTGTGTATTGGTTCGAGTGTGAGTCTGTGCAGGAAGTTGTTGTGGAAAAAGTTGGGCCATATAAAATAGATAGATACCGAATGAAAACGTACAAGCTCTTACTTTTGAAGCAATCGATGTGGAAAATGCGAAAGGAAGCACCGATCAGTTCTCGTGCGCCATTTTCATTTATACCATCGCACACGCCATACGTTTAGTGCACCGCACATGACATGTATTCACTGGAGCAGCAAGCAGAAAGAAATGTGAATTAAAGACGAACACCATCGAATTAACTGAACAGATACGATGAATGGCTCCCGTGAGCCTTGCTCTTATTCGAATGGGGAAAAAATACACACAATTTTTATTTATTTATTTATTTGCGCTTTATTTGCAACGAAATCATGATTCAAATTTTGTTTTCATTCATTCGAAATGCGTGTGGCATTGCACATTCGGGACGAAGTGTTCGTCTTAAGCGCAAAGAACGCGTCGCGTTTGGCACCAGTCTTTTTGTAATTTTAATTAAAATGGTCAAAGCTTCACGAAAACACACAAATCACCGCACATGCTTATTCTGAGTCACGAATGAAAACGAAAGAGTCAACAAATTAGCTGTTGTTTGGCTTTCTCTCTCACTCTCTGAACGAGTGAGCGAACGCGTGCACTCTATTGAAATGTCATTGTACTCAGGACCTGAAATATTCAATTCATTCAGCGATCGTTTGACTGTTGACGTAATTCAATGTGCAGTCCGAAATTATGCTGTGGCACACGCACCACGCAACCGGCAACCGCAACACCAACAACAAATATCCAAGACAAGCGGCATGGTTCACTCACAGTGCACAACAAAAAGCATTGAAGGGTAAAAATCTACATGAATCATTATTGTGGATTTGTTATTGCCCTTCACTTCGTTGAACATTCAACCATCATAACAGTAATCATAAACATAATCATCAAAAACATCATCATTGTCACCATTGCCTATTTGTATTTCAATATGGCTTTCGCTCCATTGTTCGCAAAAATCACATACTCAATGCTGCATAACGCTGCTTCTCAGATATACATACATATTCTCTTATGTGTCGCTTTCGCTTGACTTAACGCTCATTCGACGACGATCCTCACCGTTTTTGTTTGTGTCGCTCTGTTTCTTTCGAAATGCCAGCCAAAAAAGCCTAGACGAAAATATTGAGAGCAGCACCAAAAACAACAAAGAAACAACACAGCACTACAACAAATTTCGTAGCCATAACAATATAGACGGCGAGCATATTCAAAAATTGCCAGTGCTTTCATATTCTCATTTGATGAAGTGGTTTGAGTGCGGTGGCTCGATGTAAATTTCAAACGCGCGACATTCACAAAAAATAACGATTTTTTCTTCGATGTTTTCACGGCAACTGGGCCCATCGCTTGAGAACACATAAACAAACTTGGTTTTTTCCTTATTCACGACACAGGCAAAATCATTTGGTTTTTGTGTACGGTTTGTCGGTGGTTTTGAGAATATTTATTCCGTCATTATATTGACTGGGGCTCGTTCCAATAACGATTTGAATGCACTGCAAAATCATGCACGATCCTTTTTAGTTATTCATTCCAATAAAAAAAAAAAAATATGTTTGTTGAATTCGATATTATCACAAAAAGCCCTGTTTCATCGTTTTTGTATGCATCAAAATTGGAGCAATGACCCAATCAGATTACAAAAAAAGTGAGAACGATTCGTTCCAAAATGAAGAATGGCTTGAATTGGTTTGATATCGAATTTTCTTACTGATCCCAAAGAGTTCCTGGATAAAATCAAGCTGCTCGGTTTTTAACTTTTTCTTCGAAGAATAAATGGAATGATTTTGAAATTGGACGATCGGTAGATTTGTTCTTTGTCCATTTATCATAAAAACTCGCATTCATGAGAAACTGTAGAAATGTATTCAAATGAGAAAGCATCAAATTATCCGTAGGTCACGCGCATCGAATTTCGGTGAGCATTTTTAGATTCAAGATATTCAAATTAAATTTACGATGACATTCGATTAATTTTACTGCACTTTGCCTTCGCTCAGCAAATGGTCGGTAAACAGTTCGTTAGATGTGACGCGGGATACATGCCCATTGCCCACACATAGACAAGAGTATCACCATCAGAGACACCATCTGTGGGGTTTAAAATGCGCATGTGCACTATAAATTTTATCTATAATGGTTGTAATAATGTTTCCATCTTTTTAATGGGTTGTATTTTGTGCATGCGGTTGCTCAGATTGTCGTTTAAAGAAGCCAAACAATGAGTTTTTTGCTTTTTCGACATTTTTGAAACTGTCCAAGCAACAAACCCCTAATATTTTCTAAATGGCTTTGTACATCCATTTTGATGCTATTCCGAATGAAACAAAATACTATTTTGTTTTGCTAAAAGTACTTAAAATTCTGGCCATGTAATGTAGCTAGACCCTTTTATCATTGCGTTATGGGTTTTTGCGTTGCATCTTTTGGTGCGTGCAATATTCGAGCAATATTGGCTCTCCCCAATGCCGGATCCGGTGTTAATAATAGTGAAAATGTATGGATTTGTTGTCGTTCAATTCGTTCGGACAAAGAATATCTGATAAAAGCGTCGGTAATTCCTGGCTTAGTCTGAATTAAAGTAAATGCATTTCGTTGTACGCCTCTTTTCAAGCGATTTGCCGCAATTTAATTGCATCGATAAATTCGATGCATGTGTGACGTGATACAAAATTCCTTAGTTTTTGAATCGAACAACAAAAAGATTGCAAATTTTGCTGATTGGAAGCTGGTTTAAATTATAAATATCGTAAAATAAATACTCTGTGCAGCGATTAGCAATATCATCGATATTAATATCGATCGACCATATTAATATTCACTGAATCACATATATTTTATAATTGTCCTTGCAAAAACATGGCATGTAGTTAGTCACTCGAATCCATTCTAATATCACACTATTGTTCAAATAAATTAACTGGCGCCAATAATGTTGATTGGTTTTATTAAGCTATTTACATTTATGTTCCATTCTCTCTCTCTATCTACATTCTCTCGCCCATTGGCTGGCATCAATCGATGGCTGAGCCATTTTCCCCCGATTACATGCCGCATTTACTTATTTCCTTTTTCAATTTTTACATCGAAAACATTTGTGATGCTCAAGAGAGTGTGTTTATAAACTATAAAACAAGCGATATAGTTCATGTGAAAAAAGGTATACACCAAGAAACCAAAAAGCACATAAACATGCGCACACCAGACAGTGAGAGAAATAAGCATATTAAAAAAGCATAAAGCACCAACAACTGAAAGTGTACGTGCAATAAAATTAACAACCGATCATTATTTACTCCATTATTGTGTCATTTTATAGTTCAATAATAATAATAATAATCGTCATCAATAAAACATTCAAACATACACATATCATATTCGTTTTGGAATTTCAAACAGTTCGTCCAATCTCGGATCATTTTTACAATCAGATGATTGATTTTTTGTTTAGAAACAATTTTATGCGCATTTTTTTATTGCTCACTAATGTGTGGTTTAACCTCGTGTTTCTTCTCTCAATATATGAAGCCACAAAATCAGCAAGAAATTTAATTTTAATTCGTCATTTTAGTGGTTAAACGTTTGAAGTGGTTAGTTCATTAATGAACAGAACACAACACAAAAAGACCAAAGTGGCCATCAAATCTCCGTCAACACAACGTTTTGTTTATTATGTTTACGCGAATTTAATCGAAATTCAGCTGAATGTGCAAATTTATTGCACAAGCTATGGAATTTCTTCTTTTTCTTTTTTTTTGGCACGCAGCCTGCATTTGACTTTCCCTCGTGTTCTGTTTAACGTCAAAAACTGAAATTTGTTCCAAATATTTTCTCACAGTCTGTCGAATTTTCCAAAAGAATAATCGTTGGCATTTGACAAAAAATTCGAATACTGCGAATTGTTTGTTGATATCCGAAACTAATTAATATTAATTTCGGCTTGGTTCTGCTACGCCCAGACAATGCGTTCGATTGAATTTGGTTCGAAGTCGTGTTTTAAACGAAAATAAATTACAATAAAACATGGCGTCGCTGTTCAAGGCAAGCAACCGTGTGCCACACATGCAAAGGAAGCGCTTCGATGGAGAGAGAGAAAAAAGAGAAATGAATTCAAACCTTTATTTTAATTCGCTGCTTATAGCGTTTCAATCTTGTCTGTCAGCCGATACCATTTTTGAAGAAAAAAAAGTCGCTTTTCGATTTTGTGTCTGTGTTTCCCAACAATGGCATTTCGATCGAACGCCGACAACTCGAGCCCGAGATTTAAATGAATAATTATTTAAACAGGTAGAAAGAGTCACGTTGTGTTTTATCTGTCGCATTTTTGTTCGGTAACATCACGTCATGAATGAGAAAATGATTCATTCTGACGCTTCGGAACAATTTGTGTGCATTGAAGAAACAACGAAATATTAAAAATTGCCGCAAATAAACAACGCTCGGCATTTGATTTTGCGGCAACAACGAAGACAAAGTGGGAAAAAGGATGGAAAAGAAAATGAATAAGGTCGGAAAGGTTTGGTTTTTGTTCGAAAATACACAGAATAAAAGTACACCGCGTTTGTTTTTTTTTCTTTTTGAAGAAATGAGAAAATGAAAGCCATTGCAGTGTTTGACTCGAACCAAACACGAATAAACGGAGGAACGAGGAACAAGAAACAGAACAAAAGCCATGGCGAGCAAAACCATAAAAAAGTATAATTTATTTCTACACGACTTTGATATGGTCTGCACACAATCTGGCTGACGACTCCAATTCACATGCACACAAACTCGCTGCTCTTGCACACACTCGAGTTCATTCGTTCGTCCGCTTACATGCATGACGCGAGAGATCCCGTCTATCTTGTGGTTAAACATAGCGCTTGTAAAAACCTCTGGCACGAATCAAGCTATATTAATGCTCTTCATTGCATTCTTCCGATGTTTGTGCCTTCTTTTTTGGTTTTGTTATCTGTTTATTGCTGTCTCTTTCTCCGCAAATTTTGTTTTTATGGCCGCACAAACTCAAATTCACAATGGAAGAACCAGCCGATTTGATTGAATGCAACAACTATGTATTTCGTTTATCATTCAAAATGAATGTGAGGAACTTGCATTTATACAATGGCGAACACGGCTAATCGTTCAATTGGCTTTTTGCCCAGGAAATGTGTGCTTAATGATAAACAAAATTTTTGTCGACACAAATCGTATTCCATTCAATCGAAATGGAATAGTATGGAATGGGATGAAATGAATCAAGCGTTGCTTCATAGCTTGCCAACGATGTTGAATCGGTCAATAATGCAAAATTCGATATATTTCAAAAGCTTTTAGCTAAATGCACTTCTTTACTATTTCGTAAAATGCACCGATAATTTCCATTCGGAAAGATATACATTTTGAAATTGCATCGCATTTGGCTGCAACTTGAGAATTGCTTCTGAGCATATCGACGGAACTTTTGGCGTATCGCATTAATGTCATTCCGACTGTCGCC
This sequence comes from Obolodiplosis robiniae, assembly GCA_028476595.1. Lineage (NCBI taxonomy): Eukaryota > Metazoa > Arthropoda > Insecta > Diptera > Cecidomyiidae > Obolodiplosis > Obolodiplosis robiniae. The sequence continues at coordinate 18,219,160 of CM052014.1, forward strand.
AAAACTTAATCAAAACTGAGAAAAAAAAACAATTCAGTTGAATCAAGAAATAGAAAGAATTTCGGATCAAAAATAAATAAACGATTCACAAATTCCTCGGAAATGCTTCTTTTTCTGTCTGAATTCACTTTTTATTTCGCAAGATATTCCAGTTGTACATTTTTGGAACATGAGAAAACTGACTGCAACATCCAAACTCTGGAAAGGCGGGCTCGCGCGCGCGTGTGCCAACACAAGGGAAAAAGCACAAAAGCATTTACGATTACATGGAATTTATTATTAAAAGACAAAGGATGCATAAATTGCGACATTGCTATTTATCGCTGCACGAGAGAAGCGAGAACAATATTAAAATGAACGCGTGAAATACGAGATAAGAATATGAGGAACAATAAATAACCGCAGAACGGGGACACAATATATTCCGAAGAGCAAACACTCATAAAAATAATTAAAATGTGTCATTGTAGCAACCATTTTTAATTGAAATTACTTCTCTTCATTTGCATTGAAGTTTTTCCATGCAAAATATATGACGGCAGCAGCGAGAGTTAGAGTCTGCTTGCCTGCCTGTGTATGAATACTACATTTGCCATCTTTAAAAATAAATCAAATTTCGTAGAGACAGCTTTTAATGTGAGGGTTTTTATGTGCGCGATGCGATGCAATTCCAAACAAAACAGGTTCATACGCTAATTTTCATTGTTGTTGCGTGCTGCTTTTTCTCTGACTATTTTTCTTCTGACTGTATTTATTTGTCGAGGGGCTCGAAAATTCACATCGCTCACTGACATTTACTCGACGCAAAAAATGCAACTTCGCAATCACTTGAAATTTATGTTTGTTGTTTTAATGAGTTGTTTTTTTTTCTGTTTACACACTCAAAATGCGGGCATAGTTTAGACTATTTGTCAAGATGGAGCAAAAAGAAATGCAAAAAAATAGTAAATAAAAGAGCAACCAAATCAAAAGCCAAGAAACGAGTTGAAGCAAATGAAAATTGAAGAGAGAACCAGAGAAAATCAATGCATAGAATCGTATGTTCACTGCTCGTATACGAGTGCTGATATTGCATTCAATAATTTTCGCAGTTTATTTAGATTCTAGGCGCCATGCTGTTATGCGCTCATATTGCTAAGATACACGTAAACCAAGCGGACTTTTTTGTTGTTGTTTACTCTTGCTTTAAGATTCGGTCGCTGAGAAATGAAATATTCTCGTATTTCTCTTTCAAAGCGTCTAGAATGCGCCGCTCCGAATGTCTTGATCACAAAACGATTTTTGTCCACACTTCTCCTCTCAACGCATGGCTCTTTCACCAGCAATGTAAATTGTCTTGTTCAACGTTCGTCAATCTGCAGCCCATTTTAATTTCAACGAAATGGAACGACAAAAAAGGTTAAACGACAAAACAACAATTATATGCTGCTGCAATATCGATTGTGTTGCCTTGCAAACTCGTCAAATAGATTCTATTTTAGTGTTGGGCATAGAATTGTCACAGACATTCTCTGTCGAGGCGGAGTATTTAAATGCGAGCATTTGCGCTGAAATAAATCATTGTAAGAGGCGAGTGTAAGTGAATCGCAATTAGTTACAAATGCTGCATTCGATAAGATTACATTAAAGATTTGCGCTCGATTGTATTTAATGTGCCCACCATCACCGCCGCTGCTGCCGTCACAGCAACACATTTCAATGCTTCGTTGCCGAAATTTCCACAGGAATCAAACAGATACGCTGAACGAAGTACTTGTAGCCATGAAATATAATTAATGAAATGCAATAAAAGTGATGACCGTAAAGACATAACCTATAGTGGGAAACTAGTTAGTATAATCAAAATAACCCTGACATTAAGCGATTAGCTCACGCCTAACCGAGATTATCTCTCTCTCTCTCACTCTTTCTCTCACTCTCTCTCTCTCTTTCTCTCTTCCTCTCTCTTTCTCTCCCTCTACAAACAATTTGTGGCTGCGAGCTGAGTGCGTATATCGAGCCAATTGGCGATTACTGTGAGTGGCATATCAATTGGTACTTCATACCAATTGTGTACACAAAACATTAAACGATATGCAAAAACATAATTATACCGCATTTTGTCAGCGGCCCCGATGCTTTCTCCCGGCCCGTTGTCTGTCTTGACAATAGCCGGTTGTAAACGGAATTGAGGGTGACTTTTCCAATGGCGATAAGCCGAAGTACACACGCATTCGCGTTCGAGTGCCATGATTCGTTCTGGATTCTTGATAAATTGGCTGCCAACAGCACACCAATATTCAACAGCCATGCATCGTTTTCCCTTTAAAGTAATCGAATCTCCTCATCGAGAGAGATATATTTGGGAAATTGTTTACATTGAATTTAGAAACTAAACAGAAATATCGTCTTGAAATTTCACTGACTGGAATATCAAAATAAATAATATTTGTGATTACTGGAGAGTTTCAAACGCACGAATTATCTTCGTACATTCTTGAACAATTTAGTTGCTTCTGAATGGAGATTGCTTATCCCTTTTCGACTATAAATGCTCACCATGTCAAACGAAAAAAAACGAAACTTGAAAAACTATTTTTGTTTTAATATTGAACAGACTGAACATGCATCCCACGTGTATATATCAATCATTCCACTGACTCACATAAATGTTCCAAAATCCATACATTGTTTCATCAATATCGCTGTTTTATAGTTTCATCGGAAATTCTAAGAGGCAAACGCTTTGCTTGACAACAAGTGTTTGCAATTTAACAATGCCTTTGAAATACATTATGGAAATAAAAATGCGATCAAAATTGCCCGTAAATGGTGAAATTGATTGAGAGAAAGATTTTGTGTCCAAAAGCAGAAGAGTTCAGCCACATTTTAATTGTCCACATAATATTTCCTAGATGCCATTATTCTGTCATGATTATGGCTGGGCGTTTTGTTATGCATTCATTCTTTTTAGGTTAACTATTCGGTGCTTGGATGTGAACGGACATGCTGCTCATCACTAATACAGAGACAAATCAACATGGCTTCGATTCAATGGCAGCTTCACTGTATGGCCGTGTATGCGTGTAGCGCTGCATGGCAGCGTGCACACTGTTGCTAAGCGACCGATCAATACATCTATTGTCTTTCTCTTCCACGTACATTCACGTTATGGCCACTTGGAATGCAAATCCATTGGAAATCACCATATTTGTTCGGCATTAGACATTGTTCTGCTTCGAAACGGCCGTTTTAAGCTGTTTTAAAATCAATTTTGATTTAGAATAATGTCTATTCGTGAAATATTAACAAAACATTGAATTCAAACGGTGAAATGAGCAGGAAGAAGGGACGAAAATGGCCCCTCCTCTGATTTGTATCTTTCTTTGTTCTCTATTCTTCTGCTAAAATTTGAACGCCCATGAATTCTGTTGATGAATTTTAAATAAAATTCCAAAGGATTTTACGCTGAAAATGTCTAATGGACCTAAACCGTTGCTCGGATAGCTTGGAAATGTGAGAATTTTAAATGCTGAAATGAATCACTGCAGCATATATTTTTAATTTATTAGTCAACAGATTGGCTTTTCGTTTCGCTTATGGCACACTTATTTACATTTGACAGTGGCGACCAGAACTGGAATCTAATAAACGAATATTAACATATCAATAAAAGCGGCCATTACGAGATGTTATCGCTATTACGGGCGCTTAAATGTGCGTAAAATAGCATTGCGCATAAAACTCCGTCGTTATATTCGTCCGCTCGCCTCCGATTTTATTAACCTCGATCTCGTTTTCTATTTCATTAAAGCATAAACTTTTTGCGCCCAATGCATTTTTATGTCATACTCAAGTGAGTGCCGGAAAGCGCAGTATAATTTAGTTTTGGATTACGAAAGAGCGAAATCCACTTGAATTTAATCAAAACGAATTCTTCTAATTGATTGAAAAATCGTTTGCGTTCGAAAATGAAAACACGAATTTGTTTAATCAATGAGTTAAAAAAGAGCTAGTCGACTATTTTCGTCGCCACAGCCGTTCCTCTGAAAATTTGAATATTGATTTACGTCTAATTTATTGAAATGTATTCAAGCGATCAGATGCTCGGCATGTAACGAGACATGAGCACTCTTCGATTTTGATTGGAATTGTCGCATCCCATTTTGTATTAATTTATTGCTTTATTCGGGACTCATCTAACCATAACACTTATTGAACATCGTTTAAAATGGTATCGATTGAATTGAATATTAGCGGTTGATGGAAATGCGCAGCCAGAAAAAAACGTCTTCGCTTTTTTTAAACGGTACATTGATTTAACACAATATTTTCATTAAGAATGCATTCAAAGAAAATTTTAATTGGCCAATGCCCATATCTGTGATCATCATTCAAGCGTAATTTTATTTAAATGCCAAGGCTCGCGCGCGCGCCTGCTTCATTTGGTTTGCGAATAAAATCATTTACACCAGAATTTACTTATCGAAATATTTTCTCAATAAAACTAAACACAATGAAATTCAGCAAAAAAACGCAATATTCCATGCTTTGGCAATACTTTCTGCGGAATGAAGCAAAGAAAAATGCATTGAAATTATCCATCGATTTATTTTGATCTTTCATTTTCACAATCACATTTTAATGTTGAATAAACATTTGCGTTGCAGTTTTTTTTCGCCTTTCAAATAAAATGACTTTGGATGGCTTGTCGCCATCATCAAGATCATCAACGTATACATTTATGGATAATCCGTAAGATATAAGTATAACTTAATTACAGCGCAACCGTGATATAAACTTATTGACGCAACACAAAACGCTGCTGTGTTTACTGTTATTTGAAATCCAAAACCTGCACAAAATGTTGCTTTTATCTTTTCGCGTTGGCTAATTTTTCTTTGCCACTTCGACTGGATCTTTCGTGATGTTGCGCGCGAAGAGTGATCTTCATTTCTACCGGCTCAACATGTTCCTACACAGAAATCTCTACATGGTGAAATGAACTCCAGAGAGAGACGTAAAAAGTGCGTTTGCAACCACCAGTGACTAGCCAGAACAGTTATATAAACAATAATGGAGGAATACGAACAGAACAACAACAGAAGAACTAAAAACACGTAACACAGATCATAAAGTCATTTGAAAGCAACGGAGGAAAGAAAGAATAACATACAATCAGCATATCGAAAATTGCATTTTTATTTTCATCTTTATGGACACTCAGCTCATTTGTTCAAAATTTCCTTTCTCTTTCACTCTCTCTCTCCGTGCGATTCTTTTCTTTTTTCTTTTCAGTTTTATAAATGCGTTTATTATTATTGCGCACATAAATTGTCGTCCAAATGAGACATGGTCGTAACGAAGTCATAAACAGTGACAAATGAAACGATAACTGAGCTTATCAACTTTCTCGGATTCTTGACAGGCCAAAAGAATGAATGTCTTTGGTTGGTGCAGCGATAACAGCAAAAGGCCAAATGGCAATTGTATAATTTTTCAAAGTTCTAGAGAATTTGATTTTTTTTTCTTCGTCGGGTTACATAAGCACATGTCACATTTTGGAACGTCATAAACCCGTTCTGTTACTGTTTCTAATGACAATAGTGATATTTTTGCGAATTCCGACGTCATATGAACCGACCTTGTGTGTGTGCGCATTGCACACAAGTAACCGCATTACATTGCATTGTGCAAAGAAATAATGGGTTTTTTCCTGTCACATTGTTGTCTAAGTGAAGGACGCTTTATTGAATGGAAAGAGTTGACTGAGAACTGTCGTCGTCGTGGGTAATCGAACAGATGTGTTGATTTGCGTGAAAAAATTGCTTTCGTTGAAAGGCTCAACGATTTCAGCACCAATTATATTTATTTTTGATTCTTTCTTTTTGAAATTTTATTTTAGCACCAAACGGATGCCCGAGAAGACGAGGTCGACAAACATACACACGCTTCCAGACACTTGAACTGGAAAAAGAGTTCCATTTTAATCATTATTTGACACGAAGGCGACGAATTGAAATTGCTCATGCTTTGTGCTTAACCGAACGTCAAATCAAAATCTGGTTCCAAAACCGACGAATGAAATTGAAGAAAGAACTGCGAGCCGTTAAAGAAATCAACGAACAGGTGAGCTTTCGAATTATATTGTGCAATGAAATGACGAACAATATTGCTCATTTGAAATCAACGGAATTTATTGCATTTGCCGTTTTGAATTGTTCAAACGGTGGATGATTTTTGTATGCTTGATGAATGCACGCATTTCAAATTATGCTTTTGTTAATGCATTATTTTTGTTCGTCCCTTTTCGTTCTCTCTCTCTCTCTCTCTCTCTCTCTCTCGCTGGCTATATGTTAGGCACGGCGAGACCGCGAGGAACAGGAGAAAATGAAAAATCAAGAAATCAAGTCCGCCCAGCAGCAGCACAGCAACAAGCAATCGCACCATCACGATCAGCATTCACACATTGTGAACCAGAATTCGAGCGGCCATCTCCATCATTCGGTTGTGCAAAATGATCTAAAATTAGGCTTGAACATGAGCGGTGTCGGCGGCATTGGCAGCAATCTAGGTATGATGAGTGGTTTAGACAAACCAAATCAAGATTTATTAAAGTCAGTCAGTAAAATTAATTCGTAAATTTCCCGCATTTACAATTTGCTTTCAATATACAAACACACGAACACTGAACATGAACACGACCCATGAAACACCAACATTCACGCACACATTAACAGCCAGTTAACTTCTATTGAGTAAATAATGCAATTCACGATAACCATCGCACTCACGCTACGACGGCTGAAGAAATGGACAGTGTTATGCGCGAAACACAAGCAGAACGCAATGAGAAATAATGTTCAAGCACATTTTTCCTCCGAAAGCAAAAAAAACTCAAGCAACAAAAAATCGTCAAAAAAAAATTATTTCTAAACAAGAACAAAAAAAATTGTTTGTGTGTTTTTTCTGTTTTTCAACTTTTTTCTTGGTTTTGTTGTTTCTCGTTGTTTTCGAAATTCCCTACCTTCCTTTACATTTGTTGTTTTCGTTTGTCTCATGTTAGTTTCGTTTGTCTCATGTTTGATTTTGTGTTTTTTTTTCTTCTCTTTCTCTCTTTTTTTCTGGAATTTAGGAGCGTCGTCCAAGTATAACACTTATTTGTCATAAATTCCAATTTTCATTTATTTATCGCATCGATATATTTCTGATAGTAAATTCGGTCAATTCAGTGGAAACAATACAAATGTGCTGCTTCACTTGATCCGACCAACGTGCAAAACACGCAATAATAATTGCTCTTAATGCCAATTGTTTATTGATGTCATTACACAAATGGTTATTAGTCGTAAAATACCTATTCCTCCCGAACAAATATGCCATTTGAACATACACAAGCACAGATACACACACAGAGACACACACACACACACACACACACATATTTTACATAAATTATTAGACGAACGGTGAGAGAAAGAGAAAAGAAGAGAAAAGAAGAGAAAAAGATTAGAGAAAGAAGAGAGTAGGACGGCGATAAACAAACACTGAAGAAAGAAGAATGAAAAAACAGAAGAATCTCATAATTCTTTATACGTAACAAAACAAAATAAATGTAACCTTAGTGTATAATGTATAAGTTCAAAACCAACCTAAAACACACAAACTAAAAGTATGTAATGCTAAAAAAATCCAGTTAGTAGTTAAGAGTCAAGCCCACTAAACATCTTCATCAATCAAAACAAAAAAGTTCACGAAACATTGGAATCACACAAACACACGTACAGTTTTGCATCGATACTCCGAAAACGTAGTTTGCGAAATCGATCAGTGACAGACAGGCGCAAGGAAATGCTACCAGTGACAGGAAAAACATGTGGAAATAACAAATAGTGCTTAAGGCTTCGTTAAACAGAATTCTTCATTTCGATACGATTAAGTTGATGTTTTTAAATTTGTGCACAGTAAACTATCTTTTTTGTTGTGATTTGTATGTTATTAGATGGATTGAGAGTGAAACAAAGCATGAATTTTGTTGATAAGTTGAGCTAAGGGAGCAACAGTACGGAAGCTTATCGATCGAAGAATAAATGTAGTTGGAAAATATACGATGCCAATATGATGCAGAAAATCATAAATGAAACGGCTTTCAACTTTGTTTTTCAACGTGCATACGTAATCTTAAATGAGTGAAATAAAAATGTTCAGTCATGTCATAGACAAAAACGAGAATTATTTTGCAGAGCATACTTCAATGTATCGCATTGACTTTACATGCCAACCATTTATTGTAGTCTCTGGCATTGACGTCGTACACGGAAATGACAATGCGTTTTAATCTCTGGAATGTTGAAAGAAAAGTATCCAATTTGTGCAGATGAAGTGCATATCGAGCGGCTATTATTTGAATTAAGGCGATTTAAGGAACGGGTTTTTCGCCGATCAACGAAAAGGTTGCAATAGCTTACAACAGAATAGTGTGCTCTCGCGTATTTCACAATACTGATAATAGAAAACAGATCGGTGTTTTCAGCAAATTTATAGTGCAAGTTCATATGAATAGCATCGCTGAAGATTCTTATCACTATTCTCTTATCAATGGAGCACAACATAATTTGTATTTCATTCATCAAAAAATTTGAATCGCATGTCCATAACACGAAAATCTTATCAAAAAATGGAAACACCTGACATCCACTTTGTTTGTATTGTTTGTAAACGTTGACATAAAATTCTATTTCTATTGAGCTAGATAAAGAAAAAAATTGATCTCGTTGCGCGATTGCATCTAAATTCATTCGAATAGTCAGTAGCTGGACGAATTTGTGCCATGTGCTTGAATTCTCACAACACGCGAGTCGATCATTAGTTTTTCATTGAAATTAAGTTTCGTTTTTTTAATCTCTATTTTTTGTTTGTTTGTTTCATTTTGAAAATAAGTCAAATCGCGCGGAATGTTCATTGCCAATAAAACGTGATTTTTAATCGACGCTCAACTAAATTTTTGTTTTCTCTCAGAACCACAACACTTAGCCATAGTCAAAAACACCGAATATATATCGATTTCACTGCATCCCTCCAGATTCAACGCGATAAATGATAACCGATTCTATGAGGTAACGTCATGGCGTCTTACGTCTTCGTGTCTTGGTAAAAAGTTAGCGTCGTGTCTAATTATCCGTCGTCGTGTCTAAAAAAATATAGATAAATTCAAGCGCATCGATTGCGCATTCACAAATCTGAATTATTCAGTCATAATTTAATCACTACGTACGGATGTTTACAGAATATAACCAATAATGGTGAATTTGTGCATAAATGGGAATTAAATGATTACATAAAGGTAGTTTTTTCTATACTAATTATTGCTATATCTAATCTTTTTTATCCTTCATAGAGCAATCAATTCCTTTTCTTTATAATTTGAAACTTCTTTTTCAATCTGGATTGAACACGTGAAATATGCTTCCAGAAATATTGATTTCTGTCACGAACAAATATTGCAACTAAAAAATTCTACAATGTTTAATTCTTAATATATTAATTGTTTGAAAAATCTTCCATGGCTTAAGTTGGATGAGCGAACTCATGACGTTATTCATTAGACATGAACACTGGTCTAGGGCATCATAAACGAAATCGTGTCTAAGATACCAGGACACTATATGCCTTAGACACCAGCTTCTAGTAATTTTAAGTGAACTAGTGAAACAAAAGTGATTAGACGCCACGACGTAAAACGCCATGACATTGTGCCAATTTTATTCAGAAAAGTATTAACCGAATGAAAATATCGCAATGACAGAAGAACCATGATATTACTTGTAATCACGAGACAGCAAGAAAATGTGAAAGCCCAGATGAAATTTACGTGATATGAATCATTAAGTTTCAGCTTGTTTTCACAAATCACAGCATCCATTTCATTCACATACGTAATAAATAACAATAAATGCTACAATTAAGCAACAATTTAAAGGACAAAAAAATTAAAAAAGCGTTCATATTTGCCATATACATAATAATATATTTACATAAAGTTTTAACAATATGAAAGAAATATTAAAAAATTTAAAAATTTATATATACAAACAATATACACAATCACTTCATGTTGGCTCCCTCCTGACAACGTAATGTCACATTCGCGATAATATCGACAAAAGGAATGAGCAACCAAAAAAAAACAAATTCTATTTACATGTATCCGTATGAACCATGTCAACCATATACTGCATACATAAACAAACTCCCAAACACTGAATCGATACAAATGTTGCGTTCTGCAATTGCATTTGGCAGTGATATCGAATGGCACACAGCGTCATTGCAGGTTAGCAATCGGATTTGTATCGATTGAATGTTTCACCCTCAAAACTCATAAATACGTACTAGTTCGTAAGAATGGAAAATGAAACTTGAACAATGAAAATTGAATTAAAACACAATTTTAAAGCAACAACATCCAGTGGATTAAACCTTAGTATAGAGAAACAACCAACATTAAACGTAACGTAAACACAAAATATTATTACAAGCTATTAAGAATATTCAAATATCTACTTACATTATAAACTATTTACATGATAATGAAAAAATTACCTTCATACCTAATGACTAAGATATTGAACAAATCCTAATCCCAAAACGCAAAATCAAAAGCATTTCATTGTTTTTTGGATTGTCTAAGGCAAGACAAGATGATTGTAGGAGAAGAAAAGATAAGAAGTGAGAGATAAAGGCCCTAAAGAAATATCGATTGGGGTGTATCTACTAACGTAATAAAAGCATTCATTTCAAAGTGAGATCATAAAACCAATCGGAACATTTTATGGATATTCGAGTTGTAATTTTAACAACTTGACAAAATTGTGAACCCTCAATAAAAATGACTCAATTTTGTGTATATTTTCTTTTTCTTTTTATCTGTTGTTGTCATCTTTCTCTTCTCGAATGAAACCAGATCATTGTGTGTGGGATCGAATCTACGGCTTTATTTTTTGGCTAATTTGGCGAAATATCATCCAAAATGAGAAGCAACCGCTTCTGCTTTTCGCTTTTTGCTATGTGACAAAGCGATTTCAAATGTAATTCAACAACTTTTACGTCCATTTCGGTCAATATAATTCTTTGCCATTTAAATAAGTTTCAGCCAAATTTAATCGATGAACATCCATTGTTTCGTTGAATCGTAGTTTGTTGTTTTGTGTTTTTGTTTAAAGTTTGTTATTATTTTGCAAAATTCCTTGATTTCTTAATGGAAATAAAATACTTTTACCTTGAACATATGGTTTTATTTCTGAATGCGGGATTTCCGTTTCATTTGTTTTCGGATCTTTTCGAACAAAACTTCTTTTTCATTTGTCATTTTGTGATTTATACGGAAAATATATTTTGTCAAGAGCATTTTTGTGCTATTTCATTGTTTATGTGAAACTTTTAATCAAAATGCTCTCAGGTTGAAATCTGAAAATGGCCACGGAAGATTGCAGATATGAAAAAGTAGAGACGAAAAGAGACTGTCGTTCAAATAGCGAAAACCTCAACATACGTAATGTTTTTCTAAAATATCACAAATCATGTGTGTATTCCTTCCTTCTATTTACGAAATTTTTTGACAACCGTATCAAAATAATGAAAATAAATAGAAATCGATGTCGAATGACGACCAACCATGACGACCGAATAGGTGAAAGAGTAGCGCAAAAATGCGCATGAGAATATGTTTTTCCCGTTCGGAAAGAAAGTTCACCCCATTTTCATCGCATCCACTTATTTGATGTACACATAATTGTACTCATCTTGCAGATTCACACACAAACCAAAATGAAACTCTATCTGATTGGCGAATCGACGGTTAGTCTTCAAAATTAAATGCTTGCAATTATGATATCCAATATCTCTTGGTTTATCTGTTTTTTTTTAAAGATGAACGAAATTCGCAACTGTATAAAAATATACACTATTTCAAGTAAAAGATACAGATGAATTGTAATTAAAAACAAAAAATATTATTTATTTTCTCTACATCTTATCATATTATGTACTTGTATGTAACGAACAATTTTAGTGAACATTGATTTAAAAAAAAAAGAAGAAAACATGAAGAAGAAATGAGAATATTTAAAAACTAGAGAACACACAAATTACAATTAATTTAATGAATTAATTAAATAAATAAGGGTTATTGTAAAACATCAAAAAGGCCATATAATATTTTTCAAGTGTACACGTAAACATTAAACAATAATCTAGCATAAATAGTGTAAACGCGCGAATACTCAACAAACAATTACATTGCCGTAGTGTTTCTATATTAATGAAATAAATTCAGAGAATGACAAACAACGCATTTTTTGTGGTTTCTTATTTTTCTGTCCGTTTTGTGTCTCTCCTGGATTTTTTTCGATTGAAAACAGTCATTCAATAAACCATTGCCCAAAATTACGTGCTTCGATTTATTGATAACGTGAAACAAATATACTGACATTATTCTTTAAGACACAATGTATAACTGTAATGAAATAAAATTGCATTTAGAAATTCATAAAAATACATCGTTTTATATTTATTTGCTTGTTAGTGATTTGAGTTGATGCAAAGTTGAGTTCGTATGATATTTGGATTTCATTACGAACTTTTACTTTTTGAATCATTTCGAAATATTCTGAGCTTTTTTCCCCGGAAAAATTCTGATTTCGCATTCCGATTATTTTTACATCGGTTCCTTCAACAATTACAAAACCATACGATTTCTTTTATTTGAACCGAGAGTCAGTCCTACAAGATTTTTCAAAATTTCTACTTTTAGAAAAAAAAAAAATCGAAATCAAACAGATGAAGTGCGAAAACTGCGCGAACAGGAATCGTAAGTGATGAATGATATCCAAAACAAATACAAAATAAAAACCCGGTTTAATTCGTTGAAAGAAATCTGCTGTCGACAACTCAGTATGAGATAGTGTGTGTTGGAAACGCATTTCAACTCGGATAACTGGAAAATTAGAGGTTCGAAACGAGGACGTATCTGCCTGCAAGAAGAATTTATTGTATATATATGGAATAACGGCAATTTTGGTTGGGAAATGGCTTAAAAAATGCAAATCAAGTCAATTGCCGCAGGCCCAAATATTCGACGAGCTCCTGAATTTTACCTGCCAACTTCCAGTCTCTTCATCACAAAAATTGCACATTAAATATTCAATGTCATTTGATGCGGAACCATTGCGCAAATCTCATTTCACCGTCAAGGATTTCGGAAAATGGTTTCTAAAGTTTTTATCAGTGGCTTCACTTCCCTCATGCCGGCGAGAGAGACGCCATATCGTTTCGATGGTGATTTTTTTTATTTAACTCCCTTAATTTACAAGAGATATACCGAGTGAAATTACATGACAACGTAATATCTAATGGCTTGAATTTGTATACTCATTAACTTTAAATTAGTTTTTTTTTTCACTTCACGTACGGTGCTTTGGGTCTCTGTTGCAGAGAGTGAATCCCATTTAAATGGAATCTATGGATGAAGTTATTATCAATATGCAAGTGCCAGCGGAATAGCAACGAAACAATACAATTACACAACGCAATAACCATTTGTTATGTTGGCATTTTTGCCGTGGCAAATGGAAACCAACAAAGAGATAAGCGTAAAAATAATTTGGATGAATGTTTTTTACGAGCGAAATGCAGCAACATCGAAAGCAGCTAAATGTGGGACAGAGAAGATGGGAGAGGGTAAGAATGGCTTCCTGTGTCTGAGTATTCGTTTACATGGATGCGACGAGAAAGAAAGAGACACTCGATTTGCAAACAAAAACCCAATTTTGCTTCGCTGAATGTGCCCGATAGCAATCTATTTGCTATGTGTGTGTTAGTCTGCTTTCAGCTTCGTGCAACATAAGACAGGACAACGCGAATAAACAAGTGTTGCCGAGCACAAAGCAACGACAGCGACAGCAGCAGCACCACCACCACCACCACCACCAAAAAAGTCTGCGTGCACAAAGAAACACTAATTAAAGTTATAATTTTCGTTCGGATTTAAAGCGAAAGAGAGTGAGCGTGAGATAAAGCGTTCAAATGTACGAAAAACAAGAACTTCAACAACACCGTTTGTGATACGACTGCGCCATATTTTCTACTTTCTTTATCAGAATATATGAGCCTTGTAATAAATATTACAATTACATTGTCAAATAAAACAGGCGAAGACCCGAAGGTACCGACCGATATCATAATACATTGTTTGCGAGCAATCGGAGTCATTCCCTTTTTCCTGCTTTCCTCTCTTTCTCTCCCGATTTTTTTCGCTCGCTTGCACTTTCTTGGCCATTTTTTCTTTTTCGTTCTCCGGCTAGAGGTAAATGGTAGGGAGTGTCTCAGATTTAATTTTATTTATGTGATCCTAATGTGTCTACAACATTTGTTTTGTAACGAACATACATTTTTCCGTAAGAAATTTCGAGCAAAGACGAAAATGCGCAGCAACTGTGCGCTTTTTTGAGCGAATAAATTCTTTGGCTTGAAATCGGAAAATACCATCTTTAATTTTTTGGAAGAATGAGCAGCGAGGAAACAACGAAAACAATGAGAACAATCCATTTAATTTTGAACTGACATAAAAACGGTAACGAGGAGCACTTTTTGGATGACTCACAACTATCGAGTTGACAGCAATTTTTCTTATATTAATATTCTTTTAAAGGAATTTGAGTTGAATTTCACTTGATTTAATTTTATTTAAAAAAAGGGTTTTGCACTGCAAATTTCGAGGATCTCAAAATTTTATGAATGGGAATAATTCCAATCAGTTGGTCAACATTCAATTAATTTCCTTTAATAATAAACATGATTGATGGATGGAAATTCTAATTCCTGGAATGAGAAAAAAATCATTTCCCGTAATCATTCAATGTTCAGTCGGCATGTGAAAAATGATAATTAAGTGCGGAACGCTTGGGCAAAAATGCTTTGAAAACGTGTAATAATTAATAAACTAGCTTTATGACGCTAGGCAGAGCTCTGATTGTAAAATATAATTGGCAGCAAGCTAGAAAGCCGTAAAAACCGTAGATTCAGTGACCCAAGACGAATTCTACAGCATTATTTATGGCCGCCCCAACGTACAATCACAACATAAAAACAAAATGGTATTGGTTTTATTGCCAATTTTATTTTGACACTTATACGACCTTCGAAATTGTTCGTTGCGAATAACCTTTTTCTATACGGTCTTTTGCGCCTCGGCCAACCGAACACTCTATCTCATTGTAGCTGTGTAATAAACGAGCGCACTCAAATATAAGCCAAAATTAAGTGGAATTGATGCAATCGAGAATGGCAATTATGTTCACCAGAAAATTTCGACGCGAACTCTAAAATTGCTTCGAGCTAAAAAAAATCTTTAATTTTTTTATGGTCACTTGTCGTTGGGGATGAACTATCGCACCATTAGCAGCCTCTAAAATCTCGATGGTAACGAGCGATAGTATCGAATCTATTACGTAAACTTCAATTGCTTGAGATAAATGGTATGGCATTTTAGTGAGACTGATGGCTACCAATTCGGATGAAACATCTCAATTTAAATCGGCTCTTATCCATTTAGTTGTATATTTGTTTTACGTTTCGGGATTCCTCTGTGATCAATAAAAATATTCAAATTGCACATCTAGCAAATCATAACAGGTTCCGATTTCGTCGGAATCATGTCCGCCGTCGAACATGGAGGGAGAATATGAATGAGGTGTAGCTTACTGTAATGGGCCTAAGCTGAGTCAGCGGAAAACATATGCCGCATCAAAAACATCAGCCCCACACGCACGAAAATGCAGCAAATGAAAATTAATAAGATTATTTTGCAGTTTATTTTAAATTTATGAACATTTACGCATAAATATACATTTATTGAGTATTCATATGGGAGCATTGTTTTCATTGCCGCACAACTAGTTCTAGCCACTCTGTATTTTGTATGCAAAATGTTATGGTAAAGTGCAAAATTGTCGGCATTGTCTGCCTTTCATTTTTCTCATTTACCATTGCAAAACAGTTTTTGCGTGCGTTGTATGCGAAGCCCCGTTAAACTGGCATAAATGGCGTCTATCATAAATATTATGTAATAAAATAAGGTTCGAAAAATGCGTGATCGCACACACAAATGTACACAGAATTTACTCGGCCGTGTGTGTCTTTCACTCGCTTCACGTTATCAGGAAAATTTAATTTTGACGGCAGTGTTCCGTCCTCCGAAAAACACTTGCATCTCGCATCGCGTTAAATTATACTGCATACGTACCAAACATAAATTATACAAACCAATTTTATTAACATTCTGTTACAGTTTCCCCTCCGTTGTTGCGAAATGATATTTATTAGAAAGTCTTTTCTGTAGCGAAATGGTGAAATGGGAAGGTATCGCATCGTATCATATATTTCACTTTTCACTCTCCACCAAATACACACAGCCTTTTCCATATACGAATTTATATCTATTCCTTGCGGATGCTTCATCTGCTTTCGGCATTCTCTGATATGGTCACATGCCATGCCTCACATCGACCGTTTGTTATCACAAGCACAAAACGTGCATTGTGGATTCGACTGTACCTTATTTTCATGTATTCGCATGCCCGCTGATTCTGCAATCATGGGCATTCTTTGTTACAACATTTTCGTATCCAGCAATGGCTCGGATATCGAATGTTTTTGGAGCGAAATAAAGCAATCCCATTCAAAAGGGAGTTACGCAAATCGATTGCCATTGCATTCATTTTGGCAAGTATTTTGGAATGAACATTCAAATGATTCGAAATTTCATTGGTCTTGAAGAGATTGACTTTAAAAAGTGAAAAGTATTCAGTTGCAGAGAATTAAAACTCTATTGTTCTTGTGAAAACAAAAAGTTTTTACCAAAAGAGTTCATTGTGTTCGACAAGAATTTCTGGTAAAATTTCATATATTCTGATAACGTTTGATAAATTTTCTCAATTGAATAGCCTTCACAGACTGAATTTAGTCTTTCTTGCAAATTACTTGCAATGGACGGTGCGCCGTGAAGAAGCCGACGACTTTGCGATATTTTGGTTGCAGGGAGCTCAAATTGTTGCTAAACTAATAACCTAACTTAATGCCGCAGATGAAATTAATTTGGTTTGTGTTGTGAACTTCAACTATTCCGAGTTCCCCTATTTAATTCCGTTTATGGTTTAATTTCCGAGTGTGGCGTAAAGAATCAAAGTATAACATAAATATTGCGATATGAATCTGTGTACTTTGGTGTACATGAGCGAGTGCATATAATTACTTCTACGATTTAGCACTGCATCAACGTTATTAATTCAATAATACAAGCATTTATGACAACGAAGAGAGAAAAAAAAACGCATGTGCATGCACCGATGGTGCCCGGTTCCCATGAAACTACGCCTTTAAATTGATTTTTCTCTTGCTTTTCGTTTTTTTCCTTGCCGAGAAATTTCTTACACAGCCTTTTTCGAACATTCCACATTAATTTTTTTCAGGTACGTACGATTCATCAAAGCAGAAAGTGGAAAAACAATGCTCAATCGTGATAAACCGACTTCTATTTCTCTCGGATCAAGTTGACGGTAGCTTTTATTTTTCATAAACATTTGGCTAAATGGCATTTTAACTAGAGTCAATCAAAAGAAACCCGGCCGAAGGAAGTGAAAATGAATGCGACAAAGACATGATTGTATCTCTTCGGTGTTTATCGACACAGCGAGAGATAGAGATAGATAAAGAAAGAGAGAGAGAGAGAGAGAGAGAGAGAGAGAGCGACATGTGGGTTCGGCCTGAAAACTGAATCCTCAACGAGCTTGTTTCAGTGACGCCATAACCGACAGTAAAATCAATAATTCTATCAACGCTACACGATTCTAAGCTGAAATCATTTATAGTTTGTTATGGCATGTTTAGGTTTTGAGCGCAAAAAAATGACAAAAGAACAAATCCAACTGCCGAAAAATCGAAAAATCGAATGCAAAAGAACACCACTCACCAAAAAACAATTTAAAACAGATAAACATTTGCTGTGGTCGCACTCAAATATTGTAGTTGAGCAAACGGTAACACCAGCAACCAATGTCAAATCGAAAACTAATAAATATCACAACTTAAAATAGCCTGCCAGTTGTCGGTGGACGCATGAAAGATGTGACTTGTGTGGAACCTGTGCGAGCCATGCAAACAGATAAGGGATAAATTATTATGAAGAATCGAAATTTCAAATATTCCATTGCCAATGTCTCAGCGATTTATGAAGGCTTAACTCGCATTTTATCGAAAGGACCTTCGATAAATTTCAGTATTTTATGAGCTCGAATCTATGGAAAATATCGGTGGCATTCAGTATCGAGAATTAAAACCTGTTTCTTTTTCAACCACAATCCGGAATATTTCCTGTGAACAAATCAGTTTCGCTTTCTGTGAAATAGTTTTGCGACAGGTCACAAGCATCTCGATCTGCAAATTATTCAGATGACCGATAGAAATGAATTAAGCCACCGAACAGTGAAACGCTGATTCAGTCCCATCAACGATATATTCAGGTGAAAAATGTGTATAAGCCGATTTATGAAACGTGTTAGGTAGCTATTCGAATAAAGTATATAATGAAATAAACCATGTGTGTAATGCCGACCGCCTGAACAACAACAATGATAATAATAATTGTGTTTGTTTTGATGAATAGTTCACCTTTTTCGGCGATTATGCCGATTGTAAACGGTTAAAGCGCAATGCCACAAATGAGTTTACCCAACAGATTCTAAATTCTGCCGCCGAGTAATTGCCGTTAACACGGAATCAATGATTTTATTTGATCGTTTCATAGGCTGTTTATTGCATGAAAACAAATAATAATACTGATAGAACAACATTTGGGGTATAAAAAGCGATTTAATTGTGGCCATTAAATGCTTCACACGGCGTCATCATCATCGGCAAGTTGAATCAATTGAAAACTATATAAAAAAAGAGCTAAAAGTGAAAACCTCAACAACAACAAAAACAAAATACCGAGTTAAAAAAACAAAACCTAAGATAGAAACAGAAACTGAAACAATCGAAGATGTTTCGGTGAGTCACGCACATTTGTTGAGTGAGAAACCGTTGGTCGAACTTGAGCCGATGCCGCTTCTTAACGAGTACGTGCCACACAGACACTGAGTTGAGCTTTGCCTCCGACGCTGCTACGTGTCTCCGTGTGTACGGTACACATGAACTGGTTGAAGCGGGACAGCATTGCGCGAACGACAAAGACAACCGTATGAGCGCAGATGGAAATATGGCCGCAATAAAGAAATTGCATTTGCTCACTAACACTCTGAAATATTTCACGCTTTGATGGGCGTCTACACCGGTAGTTGCGTCTCTGTCGCTCGTGCAGTGTTTTACACGTGATCAAATTAAAAAATAAAGGTGCTATTTATCTCATTTTATTGCACACATTAAACCGATTCCGTTTATATGTGTGTACACATAATATTGTGGGCTTATGCAGACACCCGACAACGGTGCGCGCGTCCATTGCGACTGACTGGTAGAGAGAGAGAGAGAGAGCGAGCGATTGTGTTTTGTATATGGCGAGTTCCTTATATCATCTGCCATTGCTCTATAATGGCATTTAGCAAGACACTAGAATACAATAGCACCATTTAAAAAATAGACAGAAAGAAAATTCTAAATGCCATTATGTTCAGCATTATGAATTTGCACAACTGAATGGTGATGACTTGAGCACTAGCGCGAATGCGAACAAACACAAATTCCATCGATCTGCAAATAATGATTGCAAACCAAGCGAACAAAGGAGACTCGAGAATTAAATCTTAGTTGATTGAAACAGAAGAAAAAAAAATTAATGCCGATTTATGCGGAATATTAAGCGATTCAGCAGAATCAATGGAGTTTTTTCCCCATTCAGCTGACTCCAAGCGATAAATTAACGTAAAAGTATTGAAATTGTTCGGAATGACCTTGTAAAATATGTTATACACACATATGTCTTCTGGTTTAACGCACTTTTGTACTGAGCGATGTTAAACATTTGGCCTACAACACATATGTTCATAATGAAAGCGACTGGCACGCTTTCATGATTCTCTGTATCGCACATAAGTACCTTGACAAATGACTTCTAGACGAATAACTACTCTTTCGCACAGGCTCGTACATTAATTAAAAACCACACACATTTCGAGACGTTGTTGTCTGGTCGCGATTCACTCTAAATCATTCTCATTGTTCGCATTACCGATTGTTTGTGTTTATACTCCATACTCGAATGCGTGCTATACAAATATTCATTCAAAAACCTTGCAGCCAAAGCATTGTTTAAAGTCACACATTTCATGCACGATGGTATATGTCTTGAATAAAAGCTGACAACTTTTCATCCAGTTTTACGACCAAACGAACGAGATTTTATTGCCACCTGTTGAGCGATAGTTTAATTAACTAACTTTCGATTTAAACATAAATGTTATGTTCGGAAGCGTACGAATAATTTATATTCGATTTTTAAGGAATCCAATCATTTTCCAGCTTCTTAATAGAAAAATAAAACAAAAAGAAAAATTGAATGGGCAAGAATTTGAAATTGAATAAATTAATTTGAATTTAAAAAACATCCAAACGAACAGATTTTGTTAAAGTTACCAAATTTCGTCAGCATAAAATCGAAAATATCGTTTTATCTCGATTATCTCGATTACTTTCTTTCATGCAGTGAAAGTGTCACCAATTTCCTTTTTCTATGTTTAGGTGGCTCCACGGCTCATCCAATTGGATTTTCCTGAAATTCAACTTTTTTCCAATAAGAAAAAAAATGTAGAAAAGCTGTAATTTTCGAAAGTAGTTTAAGTTTTGCTGAGGGAAAAAGTTTTTTTTAATTATGCTGGAAAAGCTGAAAAGCACTTCCAGAAAGTAAAATCAATGGAATCAATCTCAAATCGAGTAAAACAATTCCAAGCAAAGTAATCTTAACGAATCGAAGCAGATGCATAACAAAAAGATAAATTAAAAAACGGAACACAAAACGGAACTCGAATAGTATGGACAAAAAATCTTGAATTGCATTTTAAGTTCATTTTTAAATCATTTCAGTTCCTTTATTAGCATTTTGATGACTTGAATTGCCACTTATGTTATTATTATTAACAACATTCATGAAATGAATAGCTGAATTAAGCCGACTGCCGATTGTTTTCGTCGCATTGAGTGTGTGTGACTTTTGTTGTTGTTGTGGTTAGTCACCGTCACCGGAGCGTGTAGAATACATACATTCGTATATTTATCGCTTAATATTTTAAAAAATTCATTTCATTCGATTTCCTTTCATTGACTCATGTTCTTTTGTTGTGGGATTTTTTATTCAAGCCCACAATCAGACGCTGCAGACTGAATTTGGAGTCAGTTAAAACATCTCCGGAGCGAATATTGAAACATTAAAAAACCATAAATAAACGTTTCAATTTTAATTAATTGTCGGAATTTCTCGCATTCAATTCGGCATTCAACGCCAGACTTATCTCTCGCTTTGGATCTGCGCTGATGAAAACAAATGATTTTCAATGATTTTTAATTTGCATTCATTTGGGTCAATAAAACCAATTAAATGCCATAGATGGATCGTTAAAATGGACGACAGACGATATTCGCCCATATTTGCATCTAACGTTTCAAGTACGCAAGACACACCCAAATTCGTATAAAAACAGTCTTGAACAGTTCATTAGACAAAACGCAAATTATAATTTTTATTCAGAAAATTCGCCAAGTTTTTGTGTGTGTTCTTTCCGATGAGTTATAGTGGAAATGAAGTCATTAATTTTAGAAATGAAGACCTTTGGGCTCGTTAGTGATGAGCCAACTGATAATTGGCAAAATTCGCTTCTCAACACCAACTGATTCATACGAAAAGTTGCTTCGCATAGCTAGGTTAGTTACTTCATTAAATCGATAGAAAACATCCTAACAAGAAATAATGATGAACAAAAACAAAGTAGAATTTATATGATAGAGACAAAACATTATTGTACACGTTCAACTTCAAAGATTAATGTCAGCAATTTTATTTTTGTTTTGTTGCTCGAAAAACGTGTTCGTGCCGTTCATCAAGCCCCGAACACATATTTGCCTTTTCTTCTCCGGGATTTCATCGTTCCGTTCCCGTCTTAACAAAATGCTCACCAGAAAGTAAATATGTTGTATTGCTATCTATTCGTCGCATCTTATCTTTTCGTTCGACTTCATCATCATCAGCAGCAACAACATGAAAGGGGCTGGCTCAACTTTGATTCGGCACGTAAACTGACGCAAGGAGACAGACAAACTCAAACAGAAAGAAATAAAATAATAAAATTCGATGACAACTTTCTTTGAAAGTATGATCAAGTGCAATCGTCTACTCAAATGTGAACGAAAAAAATTGCAACGCTTTGGCACAATCGATTGATGACGCATGTATATAGTGGAGTCATCGACATGAATTCCGGAATATGTTACAGTGAATTTGGCTGGATAAACCAAAAATTGCAAAGCATTTTCTTTGTCGCAATTTGTAAATTACAAAAATGCATCCAAAACACTTTTGGCAACAACACCACTTTATTTTTCACTGAAGAATAAATTCCAAAAATTTTCTATTAACCCAATTTTTTTTTAAGAAAACATTAAATAAAACAAGACGGAATTTTTTGTGATTCAAGTGATTCGCTTGGAGTCGAACAGATGAGGTGAAAAAATGCGCAGCGCAACGCCCAGAAAGAATGGCGCCCATTCCATTCAATTCTCGGTGAATTTTTCCCATAAATTTGCTTCAGATAAAAGTAATTCAAGTGAGATCTTTTTGGCGTTAGAAACAATAAATAAAATCACGTAGCGAAGCAAAAGTTGGGGTAATTGCTGCCGGAAGGCGCGGAATGATTTCGAAAGAACAAAAGAAGGAAAACTCATTTCGTCGTTATCTATTCAAATAGCCATTGCAATAAATATCAGTTTGAACGTAAGAAAATCAGGCAGAATAAATAACACGCCGTTAACGCGTTAGTATACGGAATTTCCGCAGAAAAAGTTTCGGAGGGTCTTTTTTTATTATCAAACAAGGTGTTGCGTTAAAAAACATCCTTTTATTTTGTGTGCAATGCGTGGCTTTCACAGTGATTACACAAAACACGTCTCCGGCAAGATAATGGCGGTGCGGCGACGCTTAAATTTATGTTTTAATGAGTTTTTCGGTTGTTTTTTTTTTATCGCTGAATAAATGGTCTTACATATGTAAAACTAACTTTTCTGCACATTTCCCGAACGTCTACGGGTTCACAGGCTATGTTTATTTCTTATCGTATCATCATGTAACTATGAGAATATGACACACCAAATTGTATGTCATTACGATGAGATTTAGGATTGATTAATACATATAGTCGGGTCAGTTTGTAATATTTATTACAAATGTTATTATTTTTGGATCTGTAATAAAATGCAATCTTATTATTTACTACATATTATTAAAATAATAAGATTGTAACAAACAATATTTATTACAATCTTATCAAATAATAAGATCCGAAAACTTATTAGATATTTCGTATCAAAATATTATTTCATCTTATTACTTCTTGAATTTTTCAAAATGCACAGAGAATTTGTTTTTCATAGCTCTACTTGAATTTAAACAATAGAGAAGGTTATTTTTAAACGTTTTTTTTTATCACACTGCATAATTTCCAATTTCTTATATATTCTTTCTGAAATATCTAATAAGTTTTTGGATCTTATCATTTAATAAGATTGTAATAAATATTACTTATTACAATCTTATTATTTTAATAAGATGTAATATGTAATAATTATTACAGCGAACATTGTAATAAGATAAGGGTAAAGTGGCCATATTTGGACCTACAACTTTTTATGCACCAAATTCGGACCCAAGCCATTATTTATATGTGTAATAAGGCTCATTTAAGCAGTTAGATCGTAATTAGAGACTAGGTCCAAATTAGGCCACTTTACCAGTATCTTTTATTATTTGATTTTATTAGTCCCGGCTATATTAATACAACGAATTAGCCGTGCCATGTTTGCGAATGTATTGGTATCTGGTTCAAACTTACACAGACAGAATTTAACGTGTATTTTTTTTATTTTCGGTGGATTTATATTTAAATTTTGTAGGGGAGGTAAAATCGGAAATTTTGTAGGGAAGGTAAGTTCTAAATCTCATCGGAATGTCTTGAAATTCTGCATGACTAATTTTTTTCATTAAAAAATAATATTCTGAAAGTTTCATTATGATACAATGCGAACTAGACATAGTCCCCATGCAAATGTTTATTAATTATATTGAAAAACAGCCCATTTTTCCATTCGACTCCACTAGAGCTACCCGAAAAAAATTATCCGATTAGGCTGAAAATTAAAAGGTTTCTATTCCTAATGAAGAAAAATGTGTGTGTACATTTCTGATCAATTCTAATCTGAATTTTTTGAGTTATCGTGTTAAAAATTTTTTGCGTACAATGTACAACGTACAACGTACAACAGACAACGCACCACACACGGACAAAAAATTACTCCGGGAATGGCCGCAATCGTTTTTTAAAGACTCATAGACAACTCATTCCGGGCGTTTTGAATTTTTTGGACCGATCGCTTTACTTTTACTGCACACGGTGGCGTTTGCGGAAAAGTAAAATGAATTAAGATGCAGGGCGAATGAAGAGTATTTGCAGGTTTTTCTTAATTTGCATGTAAAACGCTCCGGTGAATAGGAACAACCCACCGACCAAAAAATCGTTACAAATATTGAATTGCTGCGATATTGGCTGCATGAATCGATTGTTCAGCGACGAATTGATTCCAAATCGAGTGTAAATCATGTTGAGAGTAATTTGAAACACTTGCACCCTTGTCATTAAAAAAAATTCGCCAACATTTTTTTCGCACCCCGGAAACACAAAATAAATTCAATTGCTTTTGAATTCAAATAAATATGAGTCATAAAATAGATATTCTTCTCATTTAGAGTCGACAAAATGGTAATTTCTGGATTGTATCGTTCATATAATGCAAATTAATAGTTTCAAATTGTGCAACCGCTTCGTTCGATACACACATACAAACATTTTGGCTTGTGCTGGGCTTGCGTGGCTTTAATTAAATTGATTTCTTGTAATGGATGTCGATAAACGACAAGGGTGACACAAATGAAATTGAATTAAGAATGCGAAGCAGGTCAAAAAACGATATGGACTTCGGAAAATGTGCGTATTTTTTATACCCATTTGTCGTTATCCTTGTTAGCGATCAAAATGAAATATTCCGATCGACACTCGACAATCGTGTGAATGCACCATTTTATATGACGACCGAAAAACGTTTTCATTCTCTCCTACTTTTACAAACTAGCATTTAATACGCAAGTAACAGCAAACTAATGGAGGAACTAAATATGAAATAGCCATTAAGTTAATTAAAATGTCTGCACGATGGCGATGGCAATGGCGCGCGCAACAGCCATGTGAACAGCAAAAGGAGTTGAACAAATATATGTGTGTATGTATAATATGTTACTTCATCGAATAGCATATGGACGGTACAACAAACCGACAACCAATAGCCCAGGTATTTAACATCTTTGTTTTTCTAAAATTTATAATTATTTTGAATGAATTACAGAGACGAGAAAAAAAGAGCAGCGACGCGTCGCTCACAACGAATAAAAAAAAAAGAACAACATAAACAGATTAACACAAATGAAGTTGTTCGAATCTTGCTCACCCAAATTATGCGCGCACCATCATTATTAAAAAATTCCATTTTCATTTCAATCGCCATAACATAAATTTAGTTGCATTTCGTTTTAATAAATTTATTTAGTTTCGTGTAGTTTTTTCCTTTTTTATACCGCATATATCTTCTTATTGTTGTGCAGCGCTTATTAAGTTGTTTGGCATTTGGCTCCGATAGTCTTTGCGAGAGACATTCACACATGCTTTGTGTGCTGTGCTGTGCAGCTCTTTGAAGTCGTTGTTGTTCTCTGAATCCGTAAGTGAGCTTAGGTTTGCGTGCTTAATGCATCTGCAATAAATATTTCAACCAGTCGTGAAATATAACCTAGAATGTAACAGTCAGCGAATGAAATATCTGAAAAAACAAAGAAGATATAATCAAAATGGTACCAAAAACCTTGCAATCCAACAGCAAACACACCGCAGCGCAGCACAGCACAGACTTAATGGTTTCCAACGAAATAAATGACTCCTTCATTTCAGTTGGAAACGCACATTTCAATTTATCTGCATCGGAGACCGCATATGGCAAAGCCTTAGATGGCCGAATCCGAAACGGGCAACAGAAAAGAATAATATGATGCTTTCGGTTCAAAAAGTGGTAAACTGGTATCGGTTATTCTTATAAATGGCGTAATAATTTAGTGGAAAAGGCCCTGTGTAAACTTGGCACAAACCAAAATGAAATATTAGTTTTTAGAGACGGAAAAAAGGTGGATCGCTGTTGATTACACAGGTTCACAAATCTTCAAGAACACGACGAAAGATGCTGTGCCGCTTGCCTCTTTCTCCGTGTCAACAACTGCTTCGTTAACTTCGAAAACCCAAAAGCATTAAGAACCGAAAACGACATTTCTACATATAATAAATATATTTAACAATTCGAAAGAACCACAAGAAATGTGTGTGTTGTTCTTTAATTGAGTTCGCTAGTTTCCTTCGTATATATGTTAATTATGGAGTTTCGTTCTTCTGCAACGACAAGTCTTTCAACTTAAATGAAGATATCTAATCTTCATCCTTTAGTTTATTATGGATTCTGAACAGAAAAAAATATATATTCAAAATGAGTTGCATCTCAAAAAGTAATCAGCGTCACAAATATATAAGGGTTTGATGATTAAGCCAACGATGAGTCTTGTACTTTTCGGCACACAAAAACAGACTTTTTTACCACAGCTTATCACATTATTTATGTTTTGATTAATCTACAGAATTTTTTTACTCCATTTTTTGTATGACAAATCGCTCTCATGACAGAACAGCATTCACGGAAATTGTGATTCATTCGTTCAAATCTCGATTTGTCTTTTTTGTCTCAGGGTTTTCTGTTTTCAAAATACTTTCTTATAAGTCAAAATACGGAAAAGCCTCCAAATAAACAAACTCTTCAATTTCATTCTTACACGAAATTCATACAATTAATTCATTTAGATCATTACGGATATTTAGCTAAACATCTTCCACAAGCAGAATTTTATTGTGCAGTTTTCAATGACGGCTTGCAAGACATTCTATCAACAACGTTCATATTCGATAAGATTGTCTGAATGATTCTGTATTCTGAGCGGCGACACATTTAATGCAGAACGTGAATTAATTCATTCACACTGTCCATAAATCAGTGGAATATGTGCTGACAATGCCACTTTATCCAATTAACTTGAGCTACTTCGGAAATAAGCTTAGCTCATTGCAGGCCTTCGCACATATTACGCTCATTTGAAATGAGCAACTGCAAACTGCACAGAGGCGAAAATGTCAAAAATTTATAAGCGTTTTATGGCATCGTGTTATGAATAATTGAGTAGCATTTGTTGTATCCGCCCAGATGGGAAATAGCACTCATTGAAATATTCATTTATGAATCTGCAGAAAGAAAATATTTATTCAAAATTCTATTTTTGCGTGCAACCAAGAATGCCTAGCATTTCAGATAGTATGAATTTGTGCTGAAGAGCTTGAATTTCTGCGATAATAAAAGTGGATGGCATTTAATTCCGTACGATGACATTCGGAAAAGTCCTGCATTTGCGATAAATTTCGATTACTTTGTTCGCAAGGAGCAGAAAAAACAGCAATGACGTTTTTTTTCAGCACATCTGCATTAATGCAGTGTCATGAATTTTAAATCGTTTTGGACATTCATTGAGGATGCTTCTGTCTTGTGTCATTTTTTTGTCATCGAATATCTGTTTTTGAATGAAATGCGAAATCACTGTTGGAAAAATAGATCGATAAAAATTCATTTAAGCACTTTGAATGACCATTCTCAGCATAATAAGCATCATAAAAAATTGCAGCATTTTTCTTCAGATGCAAATCGAAAGTTTTTTCGACAAGAAAAAATTAATAAATGAGCACAGGTAGAAGAGAGAGTAGCCGAGACAGACAGACAGGTTTCAATTCTTTAAATGCTTTACAAATGTAAATTCGTTTAAAGTATTGTTTAACAGATGCCCATATTCAAGTGAACAAAATGTGTGTAAGACAACAAACATTAAATCGTCATTTTTATGTCATTTTTTATTACCTAATAACACTTAAACAAATAGCCAGTTTATATTATTTGTTTTGTCATTTCTTGCGTTTGTCCGCCACAGGAATTTATTTGTGTTTGTGTACGATATTCCTGTGTGTTTGCGATTGTTTGTGATGGTTGCTGGTTTTATGTGCATCATTCCACATTATTATTTGGAATTATGGTAGCAGTGATTTTATGTACACACTAACTTTGGAATCGATGGTGATGCGTCTCCTCTTTCTTCAACAGCGATTTGCTTCGCTTTGCTTGTGTCAATCGTCGATCAAATTACGAACTTTCTGTTTATTTTGTCGTTTCACACATTTTAGTTTTTTCGTTTCGATTCGTTTTGTCGTCGGTTGACATAGCTGTGCGGCGAATATCTGACAAATGCTGGCAACAAAACGCAATTTTATGTTTTACGACTGTGAAGGTCGCTTGTGAAATTTACGATCAGTAAAAATGTACTAAAACTTAATCATACAACCAAAAAATTGTTGTTTTATTCGGGGGCAACGTGATAAAATATAAACTATATAAACCATTTAATGTGGCATTATAACGAAAGTTAAGTGTATTTGATTTGCGGAATTCAGACGGTACAATTTACCAAATGTGTGTCAATCGGGAAAATGCTGAAGACATGAGCCAGCATGTTTATGTGCAGCTTCGGCTTATGATCAAGTGCAATTGGTGGACAATTCCTTCTCTTTCTATGTATACCAAAATCACTGGGGGATTGGATCTGCAGAAAATGGTCTTGAATAGACAGTTCTATTACGAATGTTAATTTATGATTTTCTAAGTAGGCAAATATTCATTTTTAAAGAGTATGAGTTAAAGAGTTTGAAATGTATGCAAATATTTATATTGTAAGGATTTTAATATGTGTAAAAGTCAATTTTTCCCGCACATTTTTGTACGACATGTCTTCACTTCATCTCAGATTCGTCCGATCATACCTTTTTGCTTAGAATCATTTCTTTCGATTAAGAAGGAGTTAATACTTCAATATTTGTTGCCTTCAACTGCGACTAGTTTATTTGAATGAGACCGGAGCGCCACGCGCGGGAAGCTTAGAAAGAACTTTGGTGAAATGTGCCGTATCCGATGCAATTAGAGAATTATTTATGGCAGTCCTGAATTTGAACGGACTGAGCTCAAATACAATAACTTATTTACAATTACATTTTTGTGGATTTTTTTGGTTGCACCATTTTGTGCGCTTTCTGCAAAATTCTATTGACTCTCCGCATCCTTTCCATTTGCCTTTTCACCACCCTTTCGCCCTTTCTCACTATTCCTTGCCAAGGCAACTTGCCTTTCTATGACATGAATCACTATCATAAGAATCACTAAATTCTAGCTTGCAATCAGTTGGAAGATTTAGTTTCGATCTGGTTGGATCTCTCCGTCCTTCTCTACTTCCAGAACAACGTTTGATAAGATGAACGTGTTTGATAAGATCTATAACTTTTATATAGCTATCGTAAGTTTGTTGAAGGCGCAACACGCTGCACTCTAATCTTATAAAATATAATTTGTAAGCAAATAATATATTTTTTCAAAGAGCGTAATGGCTATTGGCGATTTTATTTCTGTTGAAGTGGTGATCAGATGAAATACAATGCGCAAATAAAATTAACTGCATCATCTCTATATCGAACACAAACAAATATATTAGTTCCTCTATTCACCGCTACCGTGTATAATAAACATTTAATGCATCTGAGTGGCACTGTTTGGATGTAACTTATCAAAGGCTCAGTGTATGCTCTATATTTCATATTTATTGGTAAATTTTAATGCATTTTTTAATATTTCGGCATGAAATACAGCAAATATACGAAAATCCTGTTACGAAATATGAAGATACTGTCGTATTCTCAAGAACAAAGCTTGAAATTCATAGAAACCTCCTAGTTACAAAATGGAAGACTTGCTGGAAATGTGAGCGGTCAAAGAATGAGTACAAAATGAACAATATTTTTCGATTTCTACAATATACAATATGATATAGATTTCTCCGTGATTCGCTTGCCAGAGATGCTTCACAAGCGCTTTATGAATATAAATATTTGGCTTTTATTATTATCAGATCAGAAATGCGTTCGCATGTAATGCGATGGATTCGCTTTTATTGAATATTGGGTGGTCTCCGAATAAAAGTCACTTTTAATTACCGGAGAAATCAACTCGACGACAATTAACTCTGAAAATCTGCTTTCGGCCGGAATAAAATCGATGGAATCAAAGGAAAGATTTATCATATGGAATCGGATTTTGTGTTCGATGCATATTTCCATTTCTTGCCCATCCAAAAGCCTTCCATTTTTGCCGTATTTGCGCGTTTCTAACTCCGATAGCGGTTGTAAAGTACCGCCAACAATAAATTATAGTTAGTGTGTCTTATAAACGTATATAACGATAAGTATTTGTGTTGTCGGTTAAAACAACAGCATAAGAAATGTATTCGGATGGAAATCTATATGGAAAAATAAATAAATTTATATTATTGGTATTTGAGCGAAACGTATGTGCAACACAGCACAGAGCAGAGCAACAATTCGTACGAGAGCGGGAAAAAAAGATCGAAAAGCTTATGCAAATAAATTGTCGAAGAGGTTTCGAGAAGAAGCGACCCATGAAGATGGCTGCTGTGATGGCGGGAACGCTATACGATTTCGATTCCAAAAACAAAGAAAAACAACCATTTTTGTGTACATTAGCAATAAATATAATGGAATATCTGGTGCTGCTGCTCTCTTTCGCTCTCTGTAAGTCTTGCATCTATCCCGTGTGAGAGCGAACCAGTGTGTATGTACGTAAACGGCATTCGTGTAATGTGAAATACATAATATAAATACAACGCATGTTCCAACATTAAAAATAAATTCTTGTATAACTTCTTACTTGTTATTTGTGTCTTGGAAAATGTACGAAACGTTGTGCGCTCCGAATGGTGGTGTTTAGACGTGGTATGTGTGTGCATTTCAGTTTGGCCTCTATAATGCGCGCCTCACACACCCAAACCATTTTCGCTTGACGAGAGCAAGAAAACAACATCTTGCTGCTTTTGCTGCTGCTGTTTTCGCATCTTTTTTGGACTTTTCTACGAAAATCAAATAATGTAATATGCATTCGGCGCATTTGAAAAAGAGCACACACACACCGTTCAATGCCAAAGAAACGGTCGTTAGCACAAAAGTTTTTCGTGTGCGCGCGCCCGCTTCATTCGCTCTCCCTCTCTCGTTTTAATATTGTATTGCGATTTGGCGAAACATTTGTTTGACGTTGGTGTTTTAATGGAAAAACGTAAAATTGTTGCGTACAAAGTGGAAGGTAGCAGGAGTTTTAATGTGTTTTTCTGTTTCCATCGAATATATATCGTGTACATCGCGTAATTCACTTCGCTTTTTTCCCTCTTGGCCTCAAGAATATTTATGTCTCCTTGGGTTTGTTTTTTTTTCTCACTCGACTTTGCAGCAATGCTCAAATGTGCTGCTGCTGCTGATGATTTTTTCCACTGTCTTCGTTTTTTTCTGCAAACCATTTACAAGATTTATAATCGATACGCGCGATATGCGCGTTCAAGATATCTTCCTTAGCTAGATGGTTGGCTAGAAAGCAAAATAATTGGCAATGCACATGTTGTCGTAACGAATTTTCGTTGGCTGCCATTATTTCCTTCTTTTCGCAACGACTGCCTTCGAACAGGCGGCTGAAACGAGTTTTACACAATTTTTGCATGCGAAGCACCATCGTCACACATATATTTAGATGAGAAGACCGCAGTTTTCCTTAAACATTAAATTCCCACTTTTCGCTCACTCTGTATCTCGTGTTTTCACGAAGCAATTCCGACATAATTTTCTTCAAAATAAATCGCATTTAAGTTGCAATTTCAATTACAATGTAATTTAAAAGTTTTGTAAAGCGATTTTTTCCGCCTCTGTCTCAAATTCGTTTCGAGATTTCCTTCAAATCTAATTCATTCTCGGTGCTCAGCTATTTTTATTGATCCGATGTGGTTCTTGAATTCATCTAAGCAATCTAAATCGCAAACAACGATTTGTTTTTTGTTGCATGAAATGAGGGGCGACGCTCATTTCAATGCAATCTTCTCTTTTTTTTCAATATTGAGATAAAAAGTCGTGTGTCTGAAGTACGCTGTGTATTTTTTGCCGTTGCTTTATTCGCTTTGAAAATTACCCACACACCAGAAAGAAAAAAGACTCAAGAAAATGGGCCATTTGAAAGAGCTTATGAAGATATAAACTGCTACTAAAATCAATAAAGGCCAATCTAATTTCGCTCATGCGCAATTCAATGATTTTACGTAACTTTCTTCACAAAGTGACTTTGAATTTGAAGCGACCAAAGAAGTCTTGCTCCCCCTCGGATGTTCTATTGGATGGGTTTTTTTTTCGGACGGACTTTTTTTGGTGTGGCACGAACAAAAAAACACGTAAGTTATGTTGACACTGCATAAAGGTGGATTTTCAGAGATTTTTATTTTATTGGGCGAGTTCAAAAGAGTTTTTGAAAGGAATCCATGGAATTTTTCGCATGTAATATGCTTCCGACCCGTTGGCTGCTCGGCTCTCGTCTCGACTCTTCATTTAAAAAGTTTTTAAATGAAAAATTACGGAACAGCTATTAGAATCATGGAGGAAGCATTCCAGATGATAATTTTGGAGTTCCAAGTGAAATGAAGTATGAAAAACAAATGAATTTTTGCTTGAGCGTAAAGATTTTGGACGTGTGTGCACGGCGGAGGCGTGTATGCTAAACCGATCACGTTTCACATAATAATTTTCGTCTTCTTCGTGCGTAAAACTTTTCCCATATAAAAATATTTATCGATTACGAACGTGCTTCGATTCGCTGAGTGCTCAACAGTTTCGAACATAAACAATGACAATGCCCGTCATTAAACGTTTTCGTGTTCGAGGGCGAAGGCGAAAAAAACTATGCCCGAACTGTTTAGTGGTGTTAATCTAGCGCTATCCTTCTTTTTTCTCTCAGTACAAATCTATTATTAAACCGACCTAAAGAAAAATAGTCGCAATGAGAGACCGAACATTTCACAGCATAACATGTTGTGTCAATATGATTGCATTGATATTTTTGAAATATTTAGAAATGCGCATCTGCAATCGCACAGAAGAGAACTTTTTGGAATTGAATCGAATAGATTTCCCGTTGAGGCGAAAGAGAAGGCTTGATTACATTTCATTTCGACTCGTGCACTGCCCATAAATCTGTCAATAAATTCAATAAACGTTAACAAATTGATGTATAAACTCCCAATAAAGCAGCGTTCAACAAAAGCTCACTTCTAATGAACTCTTCCACTGAATGCAAATGTTTTATTCAACAATAGCAATTCCCAACAGAATGATGTAATAATCACACGCTGTTATGATCTATTTTCATGTCTCAAATGCTCACAAATTCATTGAGCTCCACTTGCTATTACAAATATTATTTTCAATCATAAAATAGCTTTTTGAAATTGAATTACAATTTGTATATTGCAGCTGCGCCCTTAATTGTGTCATTCCATCTCGGTTGTCTCGTGTCGCACAACAAAACGCAGTCGGATTCTAAATTGGATGCTAAGAATGAACTCACCCAAATTGAATAATTTCAAATTAACTCGAAGAATTGTTGCTTCGAAAGTAGCAAGCAATTCCAGCCGATTTCGACAGTGTGCGATGTGCACCATCATCTCTCACATTTTCACTCTCGCTCCCTCTCTCTCTCTCTCTCTCTCTCTCTCTCTCTCTCTCTCTCTCTTACTTTATCTATTTCCATTTCTCGACAAGAAAAAACAATGTATGTTTGATCAAATTTAATGGATGAAACAAATTTATGAATGTGCTATTCCATTTGGATCTTGTGCGCCTTTAATGTGAAAAGGTGAATTGGTATCATCATTTTGAAATGGGTTTGGTTGCCATTTTGCCAGAGAGAGTGAGTTCCCTCTCGGTTTCATCAAATTCATATATGTATGTTGTGAGGTTGGAAGATTTTTGGAGTTCGATGTAGGTCGCAAGCATTTCCCAAACGCACATATCACACACAATTCACAACAATGCGGCTCGATCGTATCGTCGAAATGCGCACTCATTTCAACTTAGCAACCATTTGCAATCTTTACGATAATGTACATTTTGATGTAGAGCTAGCAGTTAACACCTGCAAAACGATAACAGCAACAATTTCCAAATGTGCCAGCACACAAGCGACTCTGCTCTTGCTCTGGCTCACTCCGGCACCGTCCATCTTCCTCGACGAAATGTGGCATGGTGTACGAGCCCGATAAAACGTACAATGCAAGTCGAATAAGTAAAATCAACAAGAATTATGTAAAATGTTGACTTACACGTATGTAGAAAGAGCTGGAAATGAAAATACCATCGGATTTGTGTATTGCATAGAACGACGAGAGTGAGAGATTCAAATCGAAAATATTCTAAAATTTATAACGGTATCATTTTAGCACCATCCATGTTTCAATCTTGTGATGCCGTTTTTTGCCCTTACTCTCTCTCGCTCTGTCTCTATCTCTGTCTCTCTGTTGAACACGGTCCATCCATTCAAACCGACAATTCAACCGAACTGGTTGGAAATGATTCGCAACCAGAATCGTATCGCAAGTGAAATGGAAAACCAAAAACAACTTTATGCTGAACCAAGTCGTTCAAATAAAATTTTGTTTATTTTGTACATATAGTCCCATTAAACGGAGAACAGTTTTTTGCTATGCATCGCCTCTCTCGATGTTTCTATTTGTGCTGGGTTTCAATTTGTTCCAACCATTTTTGGTATCCGAGCAAGAGTGAAGAAGCAAAGAGCGAACATGCCAAATTTAGTCATTCGATTGTGAAGCAATGAAATTATACTTGCTAAACTCAAGCCACAATTTCTAATATTTCTTGGGGACGGGAATTAAGAACGCTTTCAAATTATATGAAGTGCTTTTTGTAAAGTTTCGGTTATGGCCCTGATTGTTTTGTGCTTCAAGCAGATTAAAGGTCAGCTGAAACGGCGAGCAATAGAATTTTTTCCGGTGCCTTTTGAATGGAGTTGCGTGGCAAGAACAATAATACTTTTTCGTCGTTATGCAATAACCATTATCGTAAATTGGTTTTCAAATGAAAATTGATGTAATTAAAAGAGTGGACAGGTATTTTTGTGTATTGTTTTCGATGCAAAAATGGCCAAAACAGGGATTCATACTGTGTTCGACCATTCGGAAAAGGTAGAAAAATTCATTTTCTATTGTGCAATATTATGATATTTTTATGAGTTGGGCTTCTCTTTTCCTCATTCTTGCCGCACTTCCTGCGCTTATGTGAAATTGCGCTGCATTGTTGAAATCTCCTTGAAATTCATATTTTATCATACCTAATAAACCAAGGACATTTCTTTTCAACGCTTCTTTTGTTGTTCACTTTCTTTTGTAAAATCAAAAGATGAGAGAAAAGTGCTCGAAACGTATCGAAACGATTTGAATCAGAACAATAAAATGAAGACGCTGATGCTGCGTCGCAGAGAGACATATTCTCTGTGCAATGCAGAGCACATTTTCAACATGTATTTAATATTAAAATGCAAAATCCCGTATTTATCGTTTGTGTGTTTTGGCGTACATCGTGCGTATGGCAAATAAATTTAGAATGACGATACGAAATAATAATAATCATGCGAACTGCTATGGTATAACCGTCAATGGCCAAGACTTCTTGTATTTTTCCATGCTCAACAAAAGTGAATATACTCAATACAAAAATCATAAAAATCATAAAACCAACAATAAAACACACCCTTAGGGCATGTTGAACAGAAATTATATTCTATGCCAAAGTCGTTTATGATTTTCCATGGCATCGAATGTTCACTTTTTTGTTGTTCGATGTGCATTCTCTCTGTGTGTCGCATACTTTCTTTCTTTTTTGCTCTCGGTCGTCCTTATTTATCGTTTTCATTTGTGTGTGAGTGAGAGTTTTCGATGTGCCATCTTAGATTCCGTTCATGTTCTCTCAACGTTGTCGACTATAATTTTTCCGTTGTTGTTTTATGCTTTTATTGTCTTTTGTTGTGCATGTTTTTTTGCTAGTCTCGATTTTCCTTGAAAGAGTTTTGGTTATCTGCGACACGATATTGGCAGAGACGCATTATGTGCGTTTTTGTTATCGCCAATTGACTCTCTCTCGCTCGGTGACATCATGCGAAATGGGCAATTTGTATGTTGTATTCACTCTGAGCGAATGTGATTTTGCAAATGCTCTCAGCTTCAGCAAATCCATTTTTTGTGAATATTTGTATGAAATACTCGTCCCGATATCTTCTCTCGAAATTCGCCGATTCCAAGCACCACTAACGATATATTTGTAAAATTTTAATGGTTTTCAATCGTGTATGTGTAATGGAAAATGTCTCTCATTTCCACTTTGCCATGCCATAAGCGCTTTGGTTTTGTTTTCCAACCATTACAATGGGATTTATGACCACAAAAAAAAAAAAAAATCATCGCAAAATTACTGTGAGATTGGTGACTGAATTGCGTTCCTCTTTATCGACGTTATCTATGACTTGTGCCACAACAACAAATTAAGTGGAGTTATTTTATGTTATGTTTGCTGATTCATTTTATTACCCTTTTCCATTTCATGGTCTACCATTT
Source organism: Obolodiplosis robiniae (assembly GCA_028476595.1). Classification (NCBI taxonomy): domain Eukaryota; kingdom Metazoa; phylum Arthropoda; class Insecta; order Diptera; family Cecidomyiidae; genus Obolodiplosis; species Obolodiplosis robiniae. The sequence goes on from CM052014.1 coordinate 18,256,181, forward strand.
TGGTTGTCGCGAAAATAAGTTATGATTCAATAAAATTTTCCAACATTTCGATTCGTAAGATAAATACATTTCGATACAATTTTGTAAATCGATTCAATTGCTCACTTTTTTCATCCAAAATTCAGTTTTTGTTGTGTGATACACACTCACTTACACTCAAATTATTTGTTTTGCATCAGGAATTTGGAACAACACTGCAAATCTTGCCAGGCAAAATGTCTCTATCTTTATTTTGTCAAACGATGTCGAAAATCCGCTGAATTGAACGAAACTGAATCTATTTTGCAAATGGAAATCATCTTTTATACGAAATCAAACCGATTTCTGAGTCACCGGCCAAACTATTTATCTAGAAAGAATATGGTTCTTATTTCTGATTATCTTATTTGGCGCCATTATTTATTATAACAAAAAGAAAGAATTTCTAAATTTTTCTGTCAATTAGCTTCTATCACATCTACCGATGACACTGCTCTTGAGTAGATTCGTCTTCATATTGGTATTATTAGGTATAGAAAATATAATGGCGCCATTTTTTCTTGTTCAAATGAAAGAGAGAAAACGAGTTCATGGTAGTTTTTGCAACTTCTGCCAAGTCATTTTCATCCAAATTCGTTTAGTGGAAGAGTGTATTTGTGATCCACAAGTCTTTAAAGATTCGTCGGCAATTAATAAAGCACTAAATAATGGCAGTAGCAATACAAAACATAAAAAAGAACTCGATTTCTAGATAAGATTATTGCATTGGCGAAACTTTGTTCATAGACTTACATTCGAATATTTCCTTGAAATAGAACACTTTCAACATTTTCCCGAAAATGGCTTGATTTTGATTGCGTTTGCTTGAAGCGCAATATGCTTTCGAATATGTGACCGTGATTATCTCGGAAATTATTGTTGTACACATTGGAATTGAGGTGTGTGAATGGCTCAAAAACTTACGCCATTAGACAAATTTAATCTGATGTGAAAACTTATGCTGCGTAAATCGGTTTTACGAGAAAAGTTTGCTCAATGTGGGAACAATTTTTTCGTAAATCATGTCTGGAAAATGAACATACTGCTAATCTTAATTTGCATGCTGACCATGAATTTTGTATGAAATTACATTAGAAAGCGTTTATCGAAGCGTAATTTTCGGATTTTTCATCGAAATATAGCCTTGATATCTTGATTATGAATTAAAAATACTAACATTTGATCTCGATTAGTTTTCACACGATTAAAACAATCCTAAGGAGCCCAAAGACGATTCACGAGAAAAACACATGGCGGAATGCGTCGGCAACATATTTCATTAGAAAAACCGCACCATATGCACATCTAATTGAGTAATAATACGTAATTTAAACAATTTAAAATCGCCCATTGTTACCAGTGATCGGATTGGATGCGCCAATGAACAACATTCGATCGAACACTTCATTTGAGCGATTCTCATGCAATCGAACGTAAAAGGCTCAATGGAGATATGGAAGCCACGCCTTATTGCCGTTTATCGATTCCAGCGCGCATTTGGATGGCATGTAAATGTGTCGTAACGATCGATCGGACATCGAAAACAATCGAAAATTAAAACGCACACACATTTTAACTATTCCATTTTTCTTCCATTTTAAAGGAAAACATGTAAGGTAATATAAATTCGACAAGGTTGATCATAATGGCTTCATCAGCGAAATGCGGTACAAAATGAAAGGAATCTCTGATCCCAAATTGAATAAATCACACAGCAGGCCATTTTTTCTCTTTGACTATTCGCTTCGGTCTTTCGAATCGTCTGCGATATGGATTTTCAAATTATTATATCAATACAATTTATTACTTAAAAATTCGATTTTGAATCGTTTGATTATTAATAATCGAATTTTGGACCGCTTTTTTAAGGTACAAGTTTGATGAAGGAATTTCGAGATAATCCAAATTAAATATATTGTATCGCGTTACATTTTTGGCTGAAGTTATTTTTTATTTTCATGATACACATTTTTCAAATTTTGATTAAATGCAAGAGTATTCCGTTATTATAAAAAACACTTAAGAATACAATAGAATGCCTTTGAAGAATTCGAAAAATTGCCTTCTCAAGAATGATCGATTTTTGTAGTGAAAAACCAAATTGAAAATAAAAATGATGACGACGAGATTGAAGAAAAACCCATATTTAAGAGCGACACATGTTCATTTTGCGCATTTAAGAAAGTGAAAAAGTGCAGCAAGGAAACGAATATTGAGAAGAAAGTGTCAAAACACATTTACGATGTACAGTAATTTTCATGTTTCTCGTATTTTTATGATGCAATTAGGTGGCTGCCATAAATCATTTTGGTTGGAAGCATCGAAGATTTTATGTTTTCCCTTTTTCAGATCGCACACCAACTGATAAAAACAACAATTGACATTTTGAATGTAAGCATCATGTTTTATCTACGCTCGACGTATGTTTGTCAAATTTGCCAGCTATTTTCGGGCTCCCGCCGAAAGTGAAGACATAAACAAAATAGAAGTGATGTGGTTTGAGTGAAAACAACGAGTTGTTGCAGAGCGAACACAAAATATGAACAAAAGAATGCCGAAAACATATGTTAGCATCATGTGAACAGAAGAGTTGCGTTATATAACTCAAGAATATCAATTTCAGAGAAAAATTCAGTTCCGTTTTGTTTATTTTCAAATTGACTGTGACAGCAATTAAACAAGCTGTTTTTCTTGTGTGCGTTTTTCTTGTGTGTCTAGGCTTTGTTTTAAGCTCAACACAAATGTTTTTATGCACTCGAATGTAGTCGAGAGCCAAAACAGATCTGTTTCTAAGTAAATTTAAACAAAGCAAATTACCCATTCGTTTATTGCAGTCACTAGAAATGCACTTAAAAAGCGTATTCACCGAATTGCATCATAAAATTACCAAGTTTTCATGCAATTTAATGATCAAATTCTAATCCAAATATGAAATGGCATTTTAATCTCAATTGATATATTTGATGAAGCGGCCATTTAATACTGGCATCAACCTGGCCATTGGATTTTTGCCCGTTATCAGTTGACACAGGAGCCATTTGATACTTTAATGCGTCGGATTTGTGATTCTCTCCATTTTAACTACCGTCGGCATCGATATTTATTGTCATTGTCGAATATTTCCAATTACATTTTGCATGCATGCAACTCAATCGTTAAACAAATATGTGCCCAGCCCACAGACACCCAATGCCAAAGATTACAATCAAGCGCAAATAATTAACGTATGATTTTATTTACACGAGCTTTTGTTCTAAGCGGACTGTATGTGTGTGTGTGTTGCATCAAGCGAGATAGGTCGTTCGGTTACACAAAGCGCTCCGCCATCGTCTGTGGTCTTTCCTGAATGTGCTGTGCACTTTTTCATTGTGCCCCACACCATAATTCGATGTGTGATGCAAGTGGTGTTCAACTATAAACAACCGGACGGACAGGTTCATTCCCGTATCGCAGTGTATCGATTAAATGGCGTTGTAACGTTAGTTTGAGCGACAAAAAATCGCACGTAAATATGTTTTCGATGTGGCATTTGTTGTGCACATAGACAAACCCTCTGCGTTAAATAAACATTATTTGGTCGTTATCATGGATTTTATAGACTTTTAGTAAATTCAAGCTAAGCATTGCGAAGCGGACAACAATGGCGGCATATCGGTTGTATTCGTATTTACAGAGCCGTTAATAATGAGAATGAATGTGTTGCTATTGCGAATTAGAGTTTATTGCAAATTACATTTGGATCTCTTTCCTATTTTCTCTATACATCTCCATCTCGGGCTCTGGTTTTGGCTCTGGTTCGGTGTCTATTGTCAATTGGTCGAATCAGATTGAACGATCGTAAATGAGTCTATTTCCAACAGAATTATTTTCACTCGTTTCGTTTAATTCGAAAACGTTTTTTCGAAGGTGTTTCCCGATTTTTGGCAATGGTAAAGTGCACAAAAGCACAGCACATTCGAAAATGTATCTTTGAAATTGAAGTCCTTCAACAACATCAGAAAATATCTATATTCAGTTTTCATTCGTTCGCTTTTCATTTGACGTTTTCCATCTTTTTTTTTTTTCAGTGATTCAAATTGCCATAACGCGAAACATTCTCGTTGCTCTCTGAATTTGGGCCATAAAAAACTGAAAATCGAAATAAATCGTATCCACACTTCATATTAATTTTGGGTTTTATTTTCGATAGATTAACTTCCATCGATGCAGTAAAAACGGTAGATATATTAACGGTTCATGCTGTATGATGACGACGCCAAACGTAAACCAGCCAACGAAACGGTATTAATGCATTTTATAACCGTTTAACGTACCAAAAATGAACGGAAAATATCGCCTCGTGGATCGTATTATCGAAAATAATGGCAATATGTGCGATGCGGTGCGAGCTCTCTCACTCTCTGGCAAACAAGCCACACATGTCGTGCACCGAACTTTTTTCATTCTCATAATATAAAATGATTGTTGACGTTGGTTTTGTGTGAGCGCTCGATTGCTGCATTGTGAGAATATATATATGTGTATTATTATGAGTTATAACAATTGGCAAAGGGTCAAAATCCATCCAATAATTTTTTTTATTTTCTTTCTTGCATGCCACGTTTTCCTTAGCGAAAAAAATAGAAAAGAACGATTTCCGTGTTCATTTTCGTCTTTCTCTGCTCCAGTATTAGTTTAGCAAAGACACACACGAACGAAAATAAAAATCTTTCACTTGAATAGCAACTGCTTTGCGTTGTGCAAATATTTATTGCTAATGAACCGGCAGCTCAATGAACCGACAAAAATTGAATATACTATTTTTTCCACACACAAAGTCTTTTGCTCGTGCTAGGGGCATCGAGCCGTTGTTGTGCTCTCTCGCATAAACTCCAAGAATAAATAAAAGAGAGCAAACATGAACCAAACAAAAAAAATAATAATGAAGAAATTTTTCATATTTACTGCAACTTTTGTTCATCTTGGGACTCGGGATGTGTTTGCGCGTTTTTTCTGTTTATAATGCTAACAAATATGATCGGGTGTATCGTGCCACAGCCAATTCTTCGGCCTTCCTCTTTCATTTTTGCAAAGCAAACAGCAGCACTTGGGCAAACTACTCCGATGCTCAACGATAGCCGCCTTCTCGCAAAAACTCGCCATCGACTGAAAATAAGAATGGCAAACCAAACCGAGCTCACTTGCCTTCTCTTTCTCTCTTTTTTCTCTAATGTCAAGCTAGTTTATGAATGTGTATAATCTACGTGCGCAATTTTCCTTTTTCTTCTTGTTTTCTCATTTTCCTTCATGATGAAAAAGAATTTTTACGATATTGCCCCGAAATGAAATTGCCCGAAAGAAGCATTAAAAATTGTTTATTGCCCATTAGAGTAAAGAAAGTTCCATCGACCAATTTCCGTAGAGATAGAGAAGAAGAATCCAGTAAAACCAGTGCGTCAAACCAACATTTATTCTTTTCTTGCAATTTTTCAATAAATTCACGTATTTTGTGTTTATTATTTGCTCAGAATAAAGTACAGCCGGTTTATTCGTTCGGTGCAGAATTTAAAATTACGTAAGAATTGAGCAAGTCATTAATGAGATGTTTACCGGACTTGTTTTGGTCTAGTTCCAATTATATCCTAACAATTGACTCTTGAAATGCAAGAAAAAGTCGAAAAGGTATCATAAAATCGTACCAGAGTTCAAAATTTCATTCATTCATTCATGCAGCTTCTTCAATTCATTCAAAATGAATATAAAAAGATGCTCGGATCCGAAGAAAGTATGCAGATGCAACATTTAATCAAGAGATTTTGAATTTTTTTATCCCCAAACAATCTTGTTTTAATTACAATTTTTCCAATTTCAATGAGAATGTCGAAAGAAGACGCAGTGCCTGCTTTTTTAAACTTGTTTGTGTTTGCTCTTTAGTTGTTTCATCTGCTGCTGTTTCGTAACACACTTTCGACCTATCGTTTGTGCATGCCAGCAGCAATGCAGATATCTTGGTGAAATTAATAGAAGCAGATAGTGCTGGCAAGCGGGATGGGTTTGGATATGCATGTGAGCCTTGCTGATTGTTGTATAAGTGCTTTTCAAACACATAAAAAACGTGTGTGCTGCGCCATTAAAGGAATCATGTGTAGAGCATTCACCATTTGTAAGGCGTTCGCTTTGCTCTTCTCGACTCTCACCCTCTCTCGCTCTTGCTCACTCGCCGTTATTTTTCCAAGACACCAACTGAATTATGTACAATCTGTGATACGAAAAAGGAACCCATTATAAATGCCGAGAAACTAATATTATTGTAGTGCACGCTACGATACGATACGGATGTATGCTTGTGTATTGCGTGCATATTGCATGATTCTGAGCAAGATGAAAATCAACACACACACACACACACACACACACACACACACACGCTCACAGAAATACCCTTTTCTTCATTCCCGTTCTTTTACTTTCATAAATATTTTCGTTTTAATGTGTTCCTTTTTCATGCAGTCTCAAAAGAGTTTCGACTCTTCGCTTGTGGGGTTTTTTTGTTTTTCATATCCAAGCGGACCCAATAAAACATAAAGGAAAAAGTAACAAGAAGAATACGACCACATGAAAATAAGTCTAAGCGAAATGCGAGAAATATCGACCATAGCCACGCGTGTGACTCAGATGCCTGAGTCCATTCCGTTCCATTCCATTTCATTTTGTTTCGTTTTGTTCGCCTAAAATTTTCACGCTGGCAAAACCAATCGCCCAACTCTACACGAGAAGAAAATAAAACATTATATCGCAGCAGGGATTGCAAAATGAATCAACTAACCCTAACTTCTTCTTCTACTTCATACATTTCTTTAAATGGAACGAAGACGAAACCGAACCGCCAACTGAAAATTATGTTAGCTGTCAAGATCTTACTTTTCATGCCGAAAAAAGTGAGAAAAGTATTGAGCGTATTTTTAGTCTAAGAAATCGGTTTCAATTTCGATTTCATTTGAATAAAAATGCAACAAAGCACGATCTTTTGCAAATATTGGAATTTAAGTTCAGCTTATTTGCCAATTTAGTATTTTTCGGATCAACGAATAATAAAATAATTGCATTTTTCCTGATACCTTTCGATTCATTAATTTCGATTCACTTGCACAAATTCCGCAAAAAGGATCATTCGTAAAGCCATAAGCTTGAATGTTGCAAAAACCAGTATCAAATCGAGGAATAATTCAAAGTGTGAGCATTTGTTGAAATCAAGAATTAAATTGAGAAATATTGAGAAGAATATTTGTCATTTTCAAAAGTGCGAAGGATTCTCAAGTGAAATCTTTCTGCAAATCATCAAAACTGTATAAGCGATCTCTTTAATTCGAAAAGGGACTCAATACAATTGCTGCAAACTTGTGATTATCGTACCCTGCTCCAATGCGGATTCTTATATTGCTTCCTTGTGACGTTAGCACGAAACTGGCTACAGGCAAAACGCCACATTCCGACCACCTTAAACTCGATAGTATGAAGCAATATCCCTTACAAACTGGATACACATTGAGTTTGAGCATTCGCTGTTCCACTTTAGTATACGTTTTCGCCATTCGTTTCATTCTGTTCTTCATATATGTTTTTTCATGAATGTGAATTTTGTACCTGCAGCTGCCTGAACCTTTTGCTGTGTTGCCATTTGGTTGAACAGAGCGTATTAAAAAAGATACGGCCCTTATCACAAGCGCAACCGTGTCGTGTACGTGTATCGCGAACTCGAAAACCAACACAAAAAACAATACCATCATAAACGAGAATTAAAACGAAAAGAAATCGTGTTTTTGTGAGTGTGAGAGTGCAAATGTGCCTCTCCTTTCGAATAAATATTGAATCTTGTGCTCTCTTGGAAGCGCTTGGAAGGAGAGCGGCGGCAATCCACCTAGTATCGGTTAGATGGCGTTATGGTTTAATCCGATGGAAATAATGAGCGCCAATTTTATGAAGTGGAAGCGATTTGTTGGCAATTTACTTTTGATTTGGCAAAAAAACTAATTCGCAATTCAATGCCGAATCGATGTCATGTGTATTTTTTTCGTTGCTGATTATTTGTCAACCGGATGGTGCGAAGTGAAGAATTCAACAAAGAAAAAGATTTCAAGATAGTTAGTTGCACTCGTAATCTATTATAATAGATAATTATCGAACAAAAGTGCCGCAAAACGTTCTATCTAATCGACCTTATTAAGGTATTCAGCTCACAACCGATTTTATGTTCGAAAAAAACTACTCATTTCCAACATGAAAAGAGATAAAAAAATAAAGCTTGTAGAAGAACTTCTACGGTCGTGAACTATGAACACGCTTTGAATTAATTATGGCTGAGTGGAAAAGCACATTCCGAACAGCCGTCAGATGCGACCAAGTGTAACCATCATCTGGGCACAATAACTGTGTAACATATTTATAAATACTCATTTGAATGCGTTTTAATTAACTCCCCGAACAACACCCGAATCGCATGAGTTTTTTTATAAACCACCATATTTTCATTCGAGGATTTTCGGCAATGAGCGCATTTTTCTTACAGCAAAATCCAATTAATAAAATAAAAGCTATTCGGATAAACGGCCTCAAATATTATTTGTCATTTTTTGTTGAACAATTTAAATTAATATCTTAATTTATGGCTTTGCTTAACGCTAACGGAGCTAACAACATAAAATGAGTAAAATCCACACAATACAGATGATTTCAATCGCATGTTCAAACATTCTGTGTAGCCATCAAAAAGTGCGCTTTACAAACATCAATCCCAACCTCTTTTTTGCATGTTCTATTTCGAACATTGTTTTTGTTTTATTGGATTGAATTTCTTGTTTATTCATAAATAGATATTCAATATGCGTTGCGTTGAACGCACATTTATTCCATCCAGCGCTGCACAGAAAAATGTGAATAACAAGAATGATTCAGAACACTGCTGAGTTTTAATCTCCATTTTATTCGTGTACTGAACTGCATGGGCTGCAGCAGAAAAACAAGGCAGCGCTCAATAAATCAAAACACCACGGTGGTGCATATTTAAGCGGTGAATAAATATTCTTGACTTTCTTTCGCATTTTTTCATGTTATCATTGTTCATTTTGGCGCATATTATTTTATATGCGCATGCAAATACGCAAAACGCCAATAAATCGCCGAAAGTGAAGTTATACCATATCAAATATTTTACGTGCATCGCGAAAAACACTTGAAAAAAAAAGAGTATGTGCAAGAATATGCTGTTTTTATCAAGGAATATGCTATGCGTCGGTTTTTTCTGGCTTCGGAACCAGTTGGACATTGTTTTCGAACATTTTGGCTGGATTTTCGATGGAAGCACTTTTGGGCATTGCAACTGCATTATTACATATTGCTGTTAAATAAATAAGAGTCCTATTGAAAAAAGAAGCTTGTGGCAACGGGAAAAAAAACTCCCCACATATAATATTTCTCATGTTTGAATTGTTGAATCAGAGATTTTGTCGGTAGAACGAGTTTAAGTAGACTTCAAAATACGTTTTTTCTTCGTTTTCATTTCATTCTGAATCACGGTCAAAAGCGGAAGAATTTCGTCGAAATAATGATATTGACGTAGTATTGAAAAGTTTGAACATGAAAAAAAACTTGCGACTATCGAAAAATTTGGTCATCCGATTTTGACTATTTCTCACGATTCCGTCCGTTTTTCACGAATGTTTAAGTCTAATTTATTGTTTCGACACGAAATTCCGTCGCATGATAGTTCATTTTGAATAAAGGAATTCGAATCGTGACTCGAGGGTACAAGTTACATTCGAGATGAGTCTGATCTTTTTTCTTTTCAAGATTTTTGGAACATAAATTGGATGCAAATGGAATGATTTCTTCCAATAGTTGAATTCGCTGCTTGATTCAATTGCGTTGCTATGAAAGAGTCAACTAATCCCACGACAGCCTTCCTCTAGATTCACCGAATTAAATAAATGAAATGAAATAAAACTTGTTGTATTCGGATGATGATGCGTAATCTTGTCGGGGTCTGCATTGAATATTGAAAAGGCCCAAGCTGCATTGTGGTCAAATGTGCCTGTGTGGCGAAAAATTGTATTTGCCAATGAAATGTAAAATGTGCAAGTGAACAATGGCGCATTGGTCGGCCATTGCCGGTGTCTAGTGGGAATTATTCTTCTTGATAATTGAAGTGTGCGATACTTTGAATTTGGTCCAAGGGACGGCGGAAATGTCATAGGTTATTCGCTATGGATTTTGCCGAGTGATACATCAGACTCAATGCTGTTTCATCAAAAAATTTCCCTCGCCTGATGCTTTTTTCTATTTGCATTTTGCGTCCGCTTCGAGTGAATTTACATATTCAAACTACCATCATTCGCACTTCTTCTCATTTCTCGCCGCATACACTGAATTTTCACAATGGAATTCAGCCCGTAAATTTTTCTCGAACGTTAGCATTCAACTAATCCATATGGATGTTCATTGTCATTCATGAATGCTTAAATGAAAATATATGCATGGAAATCGTTTGGTCCGCACTCGCCTCTCAATGTGAGAAAAGAGAGATAGAGTGGTGAACAAAAGAGCCGGAGCGGGCGAGCAAGCAAATAAACGAATGATAATGAAATAGCGTGTTAAGGGTTATATATTACATAATAATCTCGGAATATATGCGATGAAATTCGTAGCAATATTCACATTAGGATACAACAGTAGCCGTTTTCCTTTGGTGTTATCTGACATCCCGTCCCAGTTTGCTGCGGATTCGCTCGGCCAGATCTTGCCGTTTATACTTTTTGAAAGCCTGCCGAATCCGCTCGTGTATATTTTCTATTTAAACAGAGTGTATTGATGCATTGTAAAGGCAAAGTGCCTAATCGAGTTTATGAGGCTCGAGTTGAATTTGAAATGCAAAAACAGAACCGAAAGCGGCGATGATGACGAAAGGGTTTTGCTCTTGTCCAAATGGATTTTCATTATTTATGCATGAGTTTAATTTTGGATTTAATGACTTGATATAGCTTTATGTGCACTTGATTAATTTGGCAGCCATAACGATTGTTCAAGGACCCGTAAACGCTTCACGCTGCTACCGCGCGCGCAGATCAAAATGAATAACAACAACGCAATAAAAAACAACAGTATTCAATAAGACAATAAAAGTAATCAATGAGATGAAAAAGGCAGAGCAGCATTATGGCACGCACCAACAATACAATTTTTCCAAACATAAATTTCATTGATGAAACCATTTTCAAAATTCATAAAAGATTGGCGCACCGAGAGTCGGTCGAGTGGCCTGGCCGATCGGTCGGTCGGTCGAATGTTTTAAATAATAACTACAAAAACGCGCACCGACGTATATCAACATAGATATTGGCTATGCAAAGGATCTCATATAAGTTTTAATCTGTATTTGTTTGTTCGAATTGTATATAAAATGAAAACAAACGTTATTTTCTGCTGGATTGAGCTCCTCTCTTCCGATTTTTTGTGTCTGTTTGTTTTACGTTTTTCGCTTTGTCTCTTCCACTCCATCTCTCTCGGCCGTTCGTTTGCTCGTTCCGCTGTACGTTTGCATTTTTCTGGACTTTGTTGTTGAACAATGTTGATTGTTGAATTTGCAAATCGAAAAAGGAAAAGTGAGGATGGAAACGAGAGAAAATGTTATTTCATGCTATGATAACGACCATTTCTAACACGCCCAAATGGCCATTAAACCGAATTTATGTTTTGAATTAAAACGATATGCATTTAAACTATTTCCCAAGAGTAAAATTTTGCATTTGAATGAATTCAGCTTACATAAATATCTTCTTCTAGTGCGCTCCTATGAATGTATTGTTCATGCTTAAACTCGTGCACTCTCTTCGTCTCTAGACGACCAGCGGTAAGATGGAGCCCGAGAATGGAATATTTCAACAAAGAAAACTTCTGCAGGAAATTCATTTGTGTTGTTTGTTTTTCTCGTTGAAAATGTTAAGTACCTATGTTTTGCCGTTGGTTATTTCCAATGGTTGCACTGGGCGTTTTCATTTTCGATTTCCATAATGATTTTGGGTAAATAGACGCCGAAATTTCGATGACAGTGAGCGGTCAGGTTTCGGGGGAGATCAACCTTAGATGAAACTGGTCCAATTTGGAATTTGAGTTTTTCAAATGATTCATGATGCCAGCCGCTGTCCAACTGTCACACACACCAGAAACTCATGGATTTTTGGGTCACTAACATGGCACAACGAGCTGTGAATTCGAAAGCACATCGAAAATATATGACCAATTTAACAATGTTCAACTTTTCAGTTACACGTTTTGTAATTTATGCGTTTGAGACACAGAGAGAGGCCGAGAAATTGAAATATATTTCAATGGCGATGCCACAGCCTACAGATGACAACCAACGAAAAATGGATTACCGACAGTAACCTCATTACTTTGTTTTTTCTTTCTTATTTTTCTGACACGCGACAGAAAATAAAGCACCACACATCTACTTTGCACTTTGTAGTCATTTATTTAAATCTAAAATGCCCGTGAGTAAATAACAGAAAATGTAGCATGAACATCGAATGGCCGAGAATATCACAAACATAAAAAAAAATAAAAGAACCGAAAATTAATCTGGCCTGTTTGATTACAACGAATAATATGGAATTATTGTGTGTTGTTTTTGTGTGTCTTTTTTTAAAGATATATTTCTCATTCCGCCTACAGTCGTGCATTGCTCATTTCACATTGTTTCATTCGCTGGCTCGCGTAATTGTGCCTTTTTTCATCCGTCTGTCCGTTTTGCAGTCTGTTCTTGCACATTCATGAAATCATTTTGGATACTGCATTCGAACAACTTCATAAAATGTACTTTTGAAATGAAGCCATGTAAATTCGGGCTGGATCCATAAATTTGTCGTCATTTATCTTGCATATGACACCATTTATTTCAAAGGGAAAAAAAAAGGAATTGGCCACGATCAAAGCACGAGAATCATCAAAGAACCAAAACATGGAAATTTCTTATATTCTTGCAATTGAAATCAATAAATTATGACTGAAAGTAGTGCAAATGATTTACCAAATTCACTGAATTATTATCAAGAATTGTGTATGAGGTGCTGTTCAAGCAAGAAGAGGATATTTCTATGAATATAACGTGGCGAGGCCTCTCTGAAACGGGCCATTTCAAAAATGGAGAATTCGAATTCCGCACCAATTTGCATATCTCGCTTAAAAATGAATCAACTCCAACGAATCTCGGCAATAAAATGCAATTTATATCGTGTGTTCTGTGGAACAGGAATCATAGTTCGATATCCATGAAATTTGTGCACCATTTATAATGCAAGTATGACGTTATCTTTAAATCAAAGGCTCAAATTCCTACAAATGTCCTGGAATTATGTGAAATTTTAACTTGAATGGTGTTTGACTGACAACATCGAACATATTTTACAGAAATAACTATTGCATTAAATATATCATGGCATTTGCATAACCGCAAAATGCATTTTAAAATTCACATTTCCAATGGCACTTCATCGATACTCCATCAATTTGATAAACATTTGATTGTAATGTGGCAACTCGCATAGTTTCGAGTGAAATGTTAAAATTCAGCGGAACGTGCGACTCAAATGCTTATTCAAAAGAATTGTGCAGTGTGAATGTGCATCGTAAATCGCAGCCAATCCAGTTGGAGCTCTGATTTATCAAATTCAATTTAAATCACACTGACTGAATTTATAATTCATTTTAATTTATATTTAATTTTAATTACAAACATTTCTTCTGTAACTTAATAATCTTCTAATTATATCCTCTAGAACATTAACGTCCCTCTTATACAAAAGTCGGCAATCAAATCCGGGTGAATATATGATTCAAGTTCATGCATGCAGAAACCTCATTTGCTGCATATTTTTGCACAAAAGACTAATTCACATTGAGTCATGCTAAATTCATGCAATTTTTATATGGTCAGAACAGAAAAAATTAGCGCCAATTACGAAAAAAATCATGCGAAATGTGAATTCTCATAAAATGGAATTGACTTGACTGAATGACGATAATGCGAAGCAAACGTGAAATTATCAGCTATACACTCATCATCACACATTTTACTAAACAAACTGGGGCAATTAATAGTACCCATGATGGCTTTAAAGGTGATTAAGTTATTATTACACTCTTATCATTGATAAACACTTCAGGCAATCTGGCTTAATTTATTTGCACATTTTAGCTATTTTATTTAAGCGTTTCATCGGGATAGCGAGCGTGTGTGTGTGTGTCAATGCAAAGTTTACCGGTTATGCGTTAAATGGTAAAATCACGTAAAGAAGGACAAAAGTCCACTACCGATGGCCACTAAAACGGCATAGATACGAGAAAGTAGTGTGGCAAACGATGTAGCTAAAGGATTACGGCAGCCATCATAATGCTTATGAATTTTAATGCCTCGAGATTTGGTAGCCAAACATAAATTCATTTCGAAGTGGCATGCATCCTTTTATTTAATGCGCTAGAAACCAACATTCTCGAGTAATTATGTGTGGCATTTGGAACGTGTATGTAAAATAGCTCAAGTTTTATCACATGACTGTACGCAATTAGCACGATCGTTACTATTCGGTCACCCAAAAAATTCCATCCCGACAAATTTTTTGTTGTTCTACAAGGTTGAAATGGTAAAAATAGCCGGATAAGTGCGTGACTTTGTTTTTGTAAATAGCCGGTAGCAATAGCTAATTTTGAAGTTATGCACGAATGATAGCACGATGTATACGCATGGTTTCACTGATAGCACTCGCCGCTTGAAAATGTGTATTCTGCTTCGTTTTTGTTCATTTATTCATTTTCGAATGCCACCATGAACACTCGTGCATAAAAAATGGAAATATATTTTTTGCTCAATGGAATCATTAAATATGGCGATGTGTATACGGTTTAATTAGATGGCGTGTGTATTATGCGTCCCTCGGTGCGGTGAGTATGTGCGTCATGCCAACGAATCAATTCTAATGCTGAATTATTTCTTTAATCGTATTTACAGTTCGAGGGATTCGCTTCATTTTAACTACCCAATCAGCTTAAGGTATTAGAGAGAAAGTTCCGACCGAATTTTTTTCATTTCAAACGGAAGAGATTTTTCAAGCACCGAATATGTCTTCGGGGCTTGATAGTAGGTTTTTTAATGAAATGGCGCAATGGTGACGTTACCTTAATCGAAACTCGATGCCAAAATTGGGCAACATCGAAATTTAAAAGCAGAAATTCTCATTTATTTTCGCACTTTACAAAATGTGCACATTTCGTAAGCGAACGAGAGACACAGAATAGGTAATCCGAAGATAAGGTGAAAGTAGAAGGCCTTAATGACTTTATTGCATTTTACAGTTTTTTATCTTCTTGCAGTCTTTGTCACATCGTACTCTCAAAAAACCGTTCGAATCATACAAGGTTGTTTTCTTTGAAATGCTCACGTCACATATATTTTTCTTTCGAAGCAAATGTATTCAAAGGGTTTTTTTCACCACACATTCACTTTGTTCTTAAGACACCTTGCAGAATCTGTTGAACTTGCCTTGAAAACCACGCAGCAGGCCATATTATGCAAGGTAATAAATGTGCAACTATGTCCTTCAGCCATTTCGAACAAAATGACGAAAGAACACACAGAAAGAATATGAAATATGAAAAATGCACAGAACCATTGATGGTTTTATGATGGCCATTAACTTTTTCTACCCTTGCCAAGCACCTTCGCACACATTTTTATTACCGTTAGCAATTGCAGCGTGTGTAAAACAATTCCTTATGCAATTCATCGACTTTCTTTATGCAATTCACATTCCTTATGTAATTGTTTCCGATGTTATTCTTGGTTAAAGATAGCACTGATTCCTTCAAAAACCCATCCTTAAACCTAAACTTTGTTATTTCGAACATAGAATTTCCTTGAAAAGTAGATAATCAATTTTTTCCACGAACTAAACAGACGAAAACAAGTCGTTCGGTGTGAGACGGATTTTTGCGTGTGTTTAGTTTGTTTCAATCTAGTCACGGAAGATGGTCGAATGCTAGTTTTTGTAGTGATTCAACGAGTTAGGTCGAATAGAAATAGTTGGACACCCAAAAGTCATGGTATTCAATCAACAAATGTGATAACACCAAAAGTCAAATGGTCAAACGGAAAACATAATTTGGTTAATCTCGCGATTTGCTTAGTGAGTCACGCGCGCAGAATTCAAACCAAAATGTAGCATGAAAACAATCAAAATAACATGAAAATGGTGTAATAAACAATTTTCGGCCATTCTTTGCCACGAAGAGAGTGTCCAAACCAAAAGTGTCGAATGAGAAATCAGTAGTTAAAGTGTGTTATATTGTTTGAATAGATCGTTTGAAGCGGCAATGATAGACCGCGCCATAAAAAAGTGCCATACAAAAGAGAACAGAACGATATTGGAGACAATCGCCTTATTTAAGCTGATGATAATTCTCCTTTTCTTTCGATAAATATGCATTAACACAACGAAAAAGGAATGAATCCAAACTAGCAATAATAGCAGTGGCGATTTAGAGATCTATGAACTATTGTGTTCCGCGGCGTATGGTTTTATTTACGAGCTATTAATGCTATTAATTTGTGTTAAATGAGTGGACGTTGTCGCGAAGCTTTTCTTCGGCAGAGGAATGTAGGTGTTATCACGAAGTTCATCCACTCGCGATGAGAGCATGTTGAACAGGCCAAACTGAAAACTGTCAACTGGCTCCACTCGTGAATGGCGTGAGTAGCAAGGAATTTAATCAGTTTAATTGAATGCACTCGATATCTTTGGTCATAGAAAATACATATTTAGACAGCGCACAACAAAAGACATTTACAAATGGCTCGTTTGCGACAAAATATCACACAATTAGCGGTGAAAATGGAAATTCCATATTTGTTTTCTATTTATTTTTTGTTTTGTTTGTGTTGATTTCGGCTGTAGTTGCATTGTAAATTAGAGGGATTTCCATTGATAGTGCGAAGCTGTTGGTGACACAAAAACCATTATATGACAAAGTGAGCAAAACACTGCATTCGAATCGTTAATTTTAATAAATATACGCTGCGCTATTTTTTATGGGTGCAGCCATATGGTATATCTCGGTCTCTAGTTGGATTGTGAACGCTGTTTTCATTGTTGTTGCTCGGCGATTCGTGAACCGAGCGCGCGATACGGATATCAAACACGCCAGAAAATAATGCTGATAAATGTTGCAATATCGGTTGTCTCGAACGCGATCCAAAGACATTTAAAGCTTTCTATTATTTACAATCAATAGTGCTTCAAAAGCAATGACAACGAACAACAACGGAAAAAAGTCGGCTCTCTGTCGTTCCGCTCGGGTTACCGCCAGAAACACTGCTGCGACTGAGATTAAAATGAATTAATGCATTCACTTCTTATTAGATGCTATAAATTCCAAATCTAGCATTTTGTGTGTTTCTATTCGCGAAATCTCTCAGGGTAATGTAGCGCGTTGATCATCTAGATAAATACGTCGGTACAATTTCTGCCTCCTCTCTGTCTCTGTCCAAAGTCTTACCATTTACATTTTGTATAAGCATTTTAGCCGATTCTTTTGCCGTTGTCGTCGATAAATTCAACTAGAATTCTCACATTCAATACCAAATTACCAATAAATTATTTGACACATTTTTCAAAATTAACAGTGTCAAATGGTGTTGTGAATTCGTCGTTTTGTGTCTGCTTTGTGTTTGCTCACCATTTTCTCGAGCGCTGTATATGACGAAGTTAATGGCCAATCGCATGTAATACTGGTTATAGCGCATATTTTTCAGTTGAATAAATTTAAATGGTTAAATCTTTGGCTCTAATAAATTATTATATAAAATAATGCGCTATGGATTTGGGTGTAACCTTCGCTTATGTAAATTTCATGCAAAGCTCGTATAATATCCGACAATTTATTTGCGTGCAACAATTCATTCGGGTTGATTTCGGCTGTGTGTGATTTGTCAAAGGCAGACATATCTTGGAATTTACCGCAACGTCGAAAATCCTTCATCGCAACAAAAGCGTTTTTTTGCAGCTCGTTCGATGATGAATAATAGTTCCATGTGGAAAAATTACATCTCCTTTGATGAAATAATTACAATGAGATGCCATTCAGCAATCTTATGACTGAATCGAACGATTTGCGAAACTTGTGTTTCTACAAGTAATCGACAGCGCATTGAAGGTAGCTAATTATCATGACTGTTATTGACCCCATTCATTGGTATTGGCCTAAAACTGAGAGGAAGAACGACAGAAAGAAAAAAAAAGAGTGCAAACCAACACGGAAAATTAAGCAAAACGGCTTAAAGAGAAATGGAAGAACTCACTTAACCAAGACGAACATAAAAGTAACAGCAAAATGCGTCTATAAATTAAAATTTTCGGGTAAAATTCTGAATTTGCATCGGCGCTTGTGCTTTAAGTCAGTTCATCTGTCTGCCTTCTTCGCTGCGAGTGTGTGCGTGTGTGAATATTGAATTCATGATGCCGCTCATGCAGAAATGTTTGGATGCTATGCTGTTGTTGATAGTAACAACACCTCGTTCAACACATCGTAAAAATGATCTCTTAAAGACCACTTTTATAGATCGTAAAACTGAACAACAGAAACCCCATAAAATTTTAACTAAATTATTTGTTTATTGCGTATGGTTGTTTGTGTAAATATGGGAGTTGACTCTAGATCAGCAACAGTGCAACGCAGTGCACAGCTCACAGTGTCCAATTCGTCGTTGGAGTTCATTTTATTGATGTATCTTATTGCGATAGCATCAACAATTTTCAACCAGTCGCTCCTGTTTATTCTATTAACGAATGCCAATCGATCCAAATTTATCGCATCAAAGTGCATATAAACGAAAACTGAATTTAATTGGATAACGAGAGAGAGAGAGAGAGAGAGAGAGAGAGACAGCTCGCACACATGTCTTGGATGCACTTAAAATATGATTGCTCTGACATGTTTTGTTATTTTCATTCGTTTGCATCAAATCACGGGCAAGTGCAATTTAATGCACAAAATAAGCAGTGAAATCCATTTAATATAAATGGAAAATCGTTCATTTAAAAAAAGAAAGATAAAAAACTTTTAAAGCTAAAATTTGTAAAAAGACTTTTAATTCCAAAATCCCCGATAATCATTGCGCCACTTTGGCACTGAAATAATTAAAAATTATATCTTTGGCAAAATGTGCAATTTTCTGATGCGAGAGTTCGTAAAATGCATTAACAGAGAGAAAATGAAGATATACAGATGCAGTATGAGCGAGAGAAATACGCGCAAATTCGTTGATAATACAGCAATAAAGCCCGATTCCAATTGAATTAATCGAAAATCAATGTCTTGGAAATGGCAAGTGTGTGTGCGAGCGCGTGAAAAAAGAGCAGTTTAATATTTAATCGCATCATTGCCTCATCTAACATCAAGAATTCATTATGTATTCGACACAAAATAAGACGAAAAAGATCGAATCATGATCGAAAAGAGGAAAAGAAAAAGAATAAATAGCCTGAAAAGAATGGAAAGCTGAGCATTGGTGTTGTTGGTCGTTCATCGGTTGAAATACGTTTTCGGTTCGCCCGAAGAATGCCGCATTTAATCGCATTCATGTAGAAAAATGCAGCACCAGCATTTTCAGCATAACAAACAAAGTGCACCATCCAACCGACGAAATAAAAACACCGAAAAACTCGCAATACAAAACAAACTAAGAATTTTTTTACGCTTTTTTTCCAACCAAAGAACTGAGCTCATGCATTATTCCGTTGTTTCTGCTTCTTCCCATCTATTTTAATATCAATTTTTTTGATTCCTCGCATTTGTGGACCAAAAACTTATCAGACGGTATTTTTGTGTGGTGCTCCGTTTGCTCATGGCTGAAACGTTCTTTGTATTCAGTGGATTCAGGTTGACCTTTTTTCGAATGCACGCATCATATACATTTTTTTTCGGGCTTGTGAAGTCATTTCAAAGTCTCTCTCATACACAAAGTATCGCTGCTGCTATTGCCGTTATTGCTTATTCATCTCTTGGGCAGCGCGCGCGATGAGAGATAGACTCGGTAAAAAAGGAAAGAAATAATTTGAATTGTTGCACACTCAACTAAGAAGAAAAAAATCAAGAAAAACGATGGCCCGAAATAAAAACATGGGCTCACTCATCGAAAAACGAGTTTTCTGATGCTATTTTTCATTCTCTCCATTTGATTCGATTCTTTTGCTCGGCTGTCTTTCTCCCTGTGTATTATTTGTTCATGCCACTTCTTCATATTAAATTCATTCTTGTTTCAATCTATTTATTTCAGTGCGTGTTTTTTTCGGTGTTCAATCTCTCGCTCTCTCCCATTTAGTCTGTGCATGTATTCAATTTCTGTGCATATTTCCTTTGCGTTTTTGTGTGTGTCCGTTGTTAGGAGCGATGCTCGAAATGTATTCAGTCATTTTTGCTTTTGTACTTCATTTACTCGTGTTGCCTAGATGCCGTTTTCATCATCCGAGAGAAGAAAAAATTGCAGAAACAGAATGAAAACCAAAGAAACAGAATATAAGTGAATGCGCGCGCAATCGAAATGACTGCTTGCATTAAAAAGATAAGAAATGAATGCATGAAAAATAATGAAATGAATACACACTCAAAAAAAGAATCCCAGCGACGCATCAAGAACTCATGAAAAATAAAAGAGAAATTCAACACATTATTATTATTGTTATTGGTTTGATGGTTGTTCGGTTTTTTTGTTGTAGCACATTTTTGATATATTGCAAATTATTCATTTGGATGTGAATAAAAAAGAGCCATTTGCGTTTTGGTTTTGAAGGAAGTACGAAGAATTCAGTAGATAATGTGGCAAAAAGCTTTTTTGCTTTTAATTACAAAAAAACCAACCGCTTTCTGTTTGCATTTCTCAGACGATGTTGGTTTTTCTTGTGTTTGCGCAAGCGACCGAATGTGCCGCGCGCTTGAGTAAATGTAATTTAAATTGAAACAAGCAAAGAAGTGATATGTACGGTTCAAGTACTTGCGCAATGGCAAAGATTCAGAATATCGTGCAAATGCTTTATAGCCGTTCAACCATTGCAATTGTGTTAATGGAAATGGAGGTGATGATTACTTTTTCGATCATTCGAAGCCTTTTATTCTCGTTTCTGAGCGAATCGGCGATCGCGTATTTTCTCAATAAAATCGCGACTTCACACATATGAAAAAGCCTTTATTCGTCTGATAACCAAAATTAAAAACTACAATTTTGATGGGATTTTCTTTGCTTTCATCGTAAATATTGAGGCGAACTGTGATTTCAGAAAGCCTTTCGGTCGAAATTATCGGATAATTGTATTTATTATAAACGAAATGCCACAAACAAGCCATTGCATATAGATCTTACACTCTCCTCCTGCATTTTTCATATAATTGTGAAAGCACTGAGATTAAATGGGCTCACGCCCATGAATTCTGTTATTGTTCCATTTTGAAAATTGCTCGCGCTGTGCTTGAATCAATTCGAGGATTGCAACAGTAAATTAAAGCGAAGCAAAAATTTAATCTGCTTGAATTACAATTGACACGTGACATTTCCCGCAACGGCAGCACCGCCAAATCAGCGTGTTGATCGCGTGTTTGCATTAGAAAATCGCTCGCTCTATACATTTATATTAGTACAGTGATAAATGATTTACGTATCCGAGGAAACCAGCTGTATTTACATGTCACTGGTAGATTCCATTAGTCGTCTATTTTGATAATATATCCTCTATCTGCACGCAGTGAAAACAGCGTTCCAAAATCGATGAAGATTATTTTCTTCATTGTTCGCCCCGTCCCCTCGCTATTTCAATGCTCGGTATAGCCGAATCTAGTGTTCACTTACGCTTCGGATTCAAGCGCCTAAAGCCAAAAACTAACAAACCGCCTTTGCTGTCGTGTACGTGGAGATTTGAGTTTGAGCCGAAACGAAACGCGTTATCTTCAGCATATAAATTTTATTCAAACACAACATTTCAACGTTGTTCATTGACTTCTTTGCTCTTCGCTCTTCGTTCCGACTTTTCTGTTTCACTTAGAAAGAACTTTGTGCGTTCGATGAAAATATATCTACATATAAATTCATACATTCAAAAACATTTCTTGTAACCCACTCAATCTTAAATCTTTCATGAATACATTATATTTAAATTTAAAAGCAGATAGCATTGACGCGTTGCTATGGCGAACGCGCATTACATTCGGTATTTGTGCGAGCACTGTGTAAGTTCGAGTTCGGCTCGGCTGCAGTCGAATATGTAAAAGAGCAAGCGAGCGAGAGATGTGAGATTCGAATGTGTGCCCGTAAAGAATCCCAAAATCCGAACTGAAAAGATATCGAGATCAAACAAACAAAAGCATAATAAATTGGAATAACTGAATTTTCAACAGTATGAACTTATCAGAAGCATTTCCTCCTTTTCAATCCAATAACTAAAATCCATGGATGTGTTTATCAATTTCATTGGGGATTTATTCCAAAGCCCAACTACCAAATCAAAATCTCAACCGAAAAATGACATCGCATTCAGAAAATGGCTTGATAAGCTCTTGAAGTTCTAACGTAATTTCCCTTTGTTCATAGTTTTGAGGAAGAGATGTATCGAATTGCGTATTTTTCCGTATTCGATGCGAATTTTTCAATTCTAAATGAAATTTTGATGTAGGTTTTTTCATGTTAAATCTGTAATGGGAAAAAAATGTATTTGTTGCCCACGATCCGAATCAACTGCAAATAGAGTTTATTTCAAAGTCGCGGCTACAGACAATTTTCGAGTGTAGCTTCAGATGATGTATTGATAAAGTGCAGCTAATTCGAATTCAGAGGATTTCTTTTTTGCAAAAAGACGCATGATTGCAAAGCGAACGCGACCAGACAATGTCGGTATAATGTGTATTTTGAGTGCATCTAGTGAATAAATTGTATATTTAAAGAGCTAGACTTTTCATTTTGGCCGAATGGTCGTTCACGCGCCTTCATTCGCTCTCGATACTCAAGTGAGTTTATTTGACTTCGAGGTTTGTCTTCTACTATTTCATATTGTATCTCATTTCATAAATTAAACACCACACTGACATATACACATTGCGGAACCATAAATTCAAGCATTTTATGAGATGGCTTCGTTTTACATATTTTTGTCAGATACAAAAACATGACCACAAACGTTGCTGTTGTTGCCGTCGTCGTGCTGCTGCTGTCGCTAGTGGTGCATGTTGTGTTCATCAGGCAAGCGAAGTGCTTTTGTGGATTTGTGGCTTTTTTAGTTGAATAAAAATAGATTAATTTAAAACACATTTCAAAGTGTCTCACGAAACAGAATAACAGCAATAAATAGTAAAGTTTTATTTGTTGTGTGTGGATCAAGTGACACCTTCCATAAAGTTGCGATATTGATTGCACGACTTCGGTATTTCCTCTGAGCTCTTAAAAGTCGTAGATTTGCCATCAAAATTAATTCAAAGATCGAAAATTTCCGTAATCACAAATCAGATTTTGATAGAAGTTTTATTCTCTCCAATTCAGTCTCCTGGAGAAACAAATGGCTGAGAAGCATGCGAGATTAAAAGAAAGGAAGCGAAATTCACTAATTCAATAATCCGTATGTCGAAACACGAGTCTCATTTTCAACAACCGAATCTAATAATATGGTTCAAGGTTAAAAGGTATTAACGAATTAAATCCGATAAAATTGAATGAATTATTGTCGAGTGGCACATAGAACATGCTCGATTTGAGCAGCATATTAAAGTGGAAAACACAGTGAGAAGCCGAAAATACATAACAACTCCAAATGTTATTTGCATAAACTGTTGAGAACTTTGGCAAGCCTTTGATTATGCGATTCATAAAATAGAATTCATATTCGCACACGTTGCTATTGTATTAGAGGCGTCAAAAAATTACATTGCACTCGATTATTGCGATGAATTTATCAATATCGAAACAATTGAATCACGTTTTCAATTCACATTCAATCGCCTGAAGTCTCTTTGTCTCCCTTTCGCTGCGCAGAAATTACAATGGAGAAGATCGATCGAATGTGGCAGTTCGTCAGATCACGACGGAAGTCGAAAATAATGGTAATATGTACTCCTTCGGTGCCTAACAGCGACTTGAAATAATTAGTAGCGTAATTATTATCGAACCGCAAATGCGACTTTAATGGAAATGCCTACTGAACAAATGATACACAGAATGCGAGTGCGAGAGCAGTACGTTATTAACAAGACGACTGCTTCAATGGATAAATAAGTAGCCATCAAATGAAACTACATCGTAAAACACATCAAAACACACCATTAAACGAAAACTCTTTTATTGCGTGTTCCTCATATAAAAATTGCCCATAAAAGAGTTATTTATCAAAGTATGCTTAATGAATTTTTATAGAGATTCCTTTTTCATTCGCTGTGTACTTTGGAGTCAACAGGCAGTCAATAGTGTGTCTAGCCCACTGACAGAGTTGTACGTGAAAAATAGACATGTGATCGAAATCAATTATTATGCATTTCACATACAATACGCTCACATTCGATTCGGTCAGTCAGCCAGGCAACTTCTTCTCTATCGATCAGACTATCGCTATGGCCAACTCCTCTCAATCGCCGCACAAAACTTCGCCAACAACATGTTTTCATTATTGAAATAACTTTTTGTGTGTGCGTTTGTGTAAATTTGGGTGCTTGTCGAAATACTTAGGCTTTTGCGAATCAAATTAAAATTGCTGCAAAAGTTTTTATTGTTTTTTATTTGCATGAATAAAATATCTCATCTGAATTCATGAAAATCAAATGTGTTTCGACAACTTCGGCACACAAACATGTTCTGAATTTTTGAAATTAAACCAATTCTGTGTCTCGAAAAATCGATATTTAACCCGGCGTGGCGAGTTTGGGACGGCGATGATACACAATGTCTGTGTTTTGTAATAGTTTTGCAACGTAGCACCACTGATTTTCATCAATTTCATATAGGCACAGCCAAAAAGAAATGGATTTGACCGTAACATTTGACCTAGGACGAATTATTCAATGAAGACTGCCTTTAATTTTTGATAAGAATCTCAAATACAAAGCAATAAAATGCCGAAAATGTCACGTAATCAATACAAATGTTCATCAAAAAAATTCATATTCGAAGTCATAAAATAAAAAAGAAGCATTGTTCTCACCTTGAATAAATCTCTAATCAGATCGTTTATTTCAAATATTCAATTTTTTCCTCATTTTTGAGGGTTAATAAACGAAATCATTTCAATTCAATTTAAAACTGCTGAATGTTCATGTTTTCCATTCCAAATGCGATAGAATAAAATCCTGAAATGAAAACGCACTGACTGGTGAATGTGTGTGTGTGTATCCGAAGCCATTAAGAGAACGGTCCATACAAATACCATGAAAGAACAAATATGGCTGCCATACTTGTTCGCATATGCATTGAGCACACTCAAATGGTGTAAATGTATATATATCATCAACAGCAGAAGCGAAGGATGGAATAAAGAAAGCAGCGAAGCCGAATCGAGCATTTGCATCTATAACCGGTCCCGCTGATACCATAACAGACGCATTCCGCATGAATACACATTCCTATTCATGCATGAATGAATACGCGCGAGCGCTAATACAATTTAATACAGAGAATTTCCATTTGAGCGAATGAGTGTGTGCGTTTGATGCACGACGCACAGCGACGAACGATGTCAACTGAAAGGCAGCGAATATGAGTGAAGTGTACGGTCCGCAGTGCACACAGGCTAAAAATACACGGCAAATCGAAATAAATCAATGGCTCAAGCGATAGCAGCGTTGCCACCATTCGCATGAATGCCCACCGACGTGCCATACACATTTAGCATGGTTGATGAATCGGAAGAAGCGAGTGAACGAACAAGCGACAGCGAGCGAGAGAGAGGAGGGGGTCGGCTTGCATACGTATGCCTTCGCTTTCAGCATTTATCTACAACGTGCCACTTTTATAGCTCACAAAATGTTTCACTGATTATTCTGTATTTGTGCAGGCCTAATGGATTCCAGTGACGCAACGCACCAATACACTCGCACGTCCGCATTCGGCAGCCTATGCTTCGATGGCGCTGTGTGTATGTATGTGCCTTTTTAATTTTGTTTGGTGAGAAAATTTATTTCTGATGTAATGGCTTGGCATAGGAAAGTTGTCAGCATTGTTTTTGGGCTTTCTGTTTCACAGTGGGTTTTTTCATTTTTCTTGTTTTGCCTACATTTCAAGCAACACAGTGAATTTGTATAATCGAACAATCCGCTCTCTCGGCTGTCACTCATTCTTGGTTTTCTTTTCCATCAACTGATTTTATTTGCAAACGATAATTTTGTGATTTTAGCGCTTGCTATATGTTTTGAAATTGTATGTTTTGCGTTGAAAGTGTCACGTTATTTTAGAAAAAGATTTGAAAATGTGAACGAAAAAAAGAGTTTAAAATGTCTTTTGATAGTCGTTTGTGCAAAATTGTCCACGAAAATATACGTCACTCGGGAGAAAGTGAATACAATGCTGGCTACAAAATAAGTGAGTTTAGAATTAAATTTGATATTATAAAGTTAAATAATATGAATTTTATTGACATTGTTTGATCTTCAACATTTTAGTGAATTTTTCCAATTCCAAGTGATTTTATTAACCATTTTTTATTTCAAAACGATTTCAAATTAATAGAATTCATTTTGAAATCAAAATTTGTCAATGAATTATTTGATTGTTCATAATTTCTGAAAATATTTTCACTTACAATCATTTTAAATTGCATCGCAAGGACTTATTGTCGGTCATAAACAATTGCGTCGGCATTTTTTCCACATCGCACTGCCCTTTGAAAAGACCCAGAATTTATATTTTCAAATGAAATCTCCTCTCGCAAAAATAAATGGCCATTTCTTGCATTCATTTCTGAAACTAATTTAAAGAAATTCAGTTCAATTAATGTTTAAGAAATGACTAAAATAAAGAAAGTTTGCCGTAGGCACACGAAAAAGCAGCAAATGATTTCAAAAAGAAATTGCTTCGTATGGCGTATATAGCTGCTAGAATGTACAAAGAACCGATTCGACTACAACCCTGGCACATAATCGTAAAACACGCCCATTTGCAGCTTCTTCTTATTCGTTTATTTCGCTCTCAAATGTAGGAAGCCATAATATTCGGCAAAAGCATTGCGGCAGCAGCACAATCATGGTTCTCTTTTGTGCACATATACGAGAGCATAAAAGCCGTCTTAACGACGCGTGCACAGCATATTCATCATTTCGGCGATGGGTGTGTGATATTACAGTTGCCGGTCGTTCCGTTTGCGTCAGATAGAGACGGTCGACGCTTACGGCGATGCAGTGCGACAGAGACGGGTTGAATTCCGATCTGAGTTGAATCGTTCGTGTATCAATACATCGCCCTTTACGTTGTGATTGTATGAGTGGACGACGGTTGCTCGAAATATGCGTGAAAATGCTATAATCGATTGCATTCCGCATTGTTTTAATCAAATGCTGGAAAAAATAACTCGTTGCAACGTCATTTTTTTTAATATTCGTCATTATTCTCATTGTGCAGTTTATCTGTTTCATTTGTTGAGATTTGAATGGTGCAGCAAACAACGGCGATTTTGTACCTTTTCAACGGATTTTATTGCGTTAATATTGAGCATATTTCCTTAATGAAAAGAATTCATAAAAGAACATTACATTGTGCGCGCTGTAAAGCGAATCGTTCCAAGAAGCAGCAGCAGCAGCCAGAGAGAGCGTGTGCCTTATGGATGGTGTGCAGATAACGTTGGGTCTGGTTCAAGCGCAAATGGTACGTACCCACAGACACACTTTCACACGGCCACGGTGTTTGCGAAAAAAAATCCAAAGCTTCTCGCACAGAGAGAGAGAGAGCGAAAGAATAAGAATCGTGTACAAAAATGGAGGTAGTGCTTAAAATCATCGTTTTTATGGCCACTGTTATGTGCAAACGAGATGGCTTTATTGCTGCATCGTAACGTTTATCGTTTATTGCAGTTAGAATGGGATATAAAATCTGACAATCACCAAAACGAGAAGAAAACTTGTGAGAAAAAAAAGAAAAGAAGAACGGTGAACGCATGTACCGATGAGGAGAGCTGAGTATCGAATGAGAGCATCCTGGCCGATGGAGAAGCGACAGAGAGAAGAAAAGGATTAGATGTGATAAGTGAAAACGAGTAGGTAAATCGAGCACAATTTGGCACTGTGTGTGTTGGTCTGCACACAGCATTTCATTTTTCATGGATCGTTCGATGCGCACGCTTCAGCAATTGTAAAACGCCAAGAAAAGAATATGTTGACGTATGCGGTACTTCTCTCTCTCTCTCTCTTTCCCTGGGCACACAAAGACACCAACACTTGCTGTTTTTTGGCATTTGCTTGCATTTAAAAGTGGAAAAAATGAAAAAGGAAATTTTATTAGAACTATTGGCGAGGGATAAGTAGACGTGTGTGGCTGTGGAGAAAACGAACAAGAAGCACACTTTCCTCGCATTGAACGTATAACGGCGTAAGCGAATAAGTGCATGTTTATTGCCATTTCCCTATCGTTGGCAGGAGTACTTTGCAGTTGTTTTCATGTCGTACGAGCATCATTGCAGTCGCAATTTACGAGACATTTATGATGTGTGAAAGAGCTCTGTATAGTTCATAAAAACGAAAGAAATGCTGCGGAGAGATTTTTATGGACGTTTTGGTGTTTTTTGGCGATACCGATGCGTCGGTGAATGCTATGCATCGCATAAACCAGCTTATTCTATACCATTTCAGATGATTTTATTTTTCATTCTCACACTTCGTGTTTCACTCAATGGCAACTTTTGTTTTCATCGTGTTTTAGGTAAAATTTGACTTTCCAGTTTTTATGTTTTAAATGATACTTTTTATTGCGTCGCATTGAGAACGTGCTGCACGTCGACTTATAAATGGATGCGCAATGCAAGATAGAAGATTGTCTTTATCGATGTCGCTCTGCTTCTGTCTCGATTTCGAATCCGAATAGGTCGTCGTTTTTCAAGAGTGATCGCCTTTGATTTGGTTTTGTTGCCTCTGGCGATGGTGCGATCGTACAAGTGCACAATCAAATGAAAACTAGTACGCTAATAAAATTTATGTAAACATCGAGTATGAATACACATCAGTGTTTAAAAGAACATTTCAAGGGTTAATAAAAATAATGGCATTAATGAATTTAAGTGGAAAATGTACGAGTTGCCAGTTTGCAAGGCATTAATTTGAATAATTTATGGCATCGTCACATCGCCTCGTAGCGTGTGGCTTACATAACCTACAACTACTACGGTCTAGCAACGATATGCCAATAGCTACATATCTGCAAAAAACGGCGCACATCACACACAGCTCTGCAACACCTTTCATCGCAATCACGCGGTCGGTTCGTTGGCACAAGCTTTTCACAATTGCATGCACTCGTCTCTTTGTGATATGCACACATTTCTTCAATGTTAATTCATTTACCGTGTGATTATGGTTGACTTTTGAATGTATTTTAAGTGAGGTATTATTGTTGATTGCTATTTTGTTTTCTGTTCTCACTTGTGCATCTAAACGTTGTGTATCTTTGTCGTTCTCTTTCACATATATTTGGCATTTGAAATAAAATTGATTGGCAAGTGGAGATCGTATTCTGTTCTGCGATTGCTTATCTTGAGTTTGATTTGTTCGGAAACTATGCTTAATTGATGTTTATGATCAAATCCGGAATAAACAAAATGCTCATTGGAAAGTGATTCTCTTAGCGTCATCACTGCGGCAAGTGACTGAAAACACCTCGTTATTACTTTCATTTTCTCTTCCAGTTTTGCTAGCCAACAATTAAATTCATTACATTAATAAATACTCACAGCAATTGATCTTTTTTCTTCTTAATTATTAATAAGAAACGTGAATTTTCCATAAAACTTAATTAAAATGTTGCCTACCTTAAGGTAGTACCTTTCCATGTGAGCTGTCATTCCAAATAAATGAGTTCAACCGAAAGAGTGTTGAATCAGTGAAGATGGCAAATGGTTCGTTCGTTTGCCGACCACACTAATAAAATGGTTGCATGGGACCCAATCTTCACGTTTTATTTCAACATTTTTTATTTCTCGAACAGTCTTTTGAATAACATTTATTGTAACATTCAAATCACGAATATAATATTTAGCGTCAGTCAAAGCCCCATTTTATTTGAAAATTGATATTCAGAATCGGTGCGCAAATTTAATTTATGATAATTTTCCGGGTAAAAAAAAACGATTTTCAATTTACATTCGGGAAATTGCATAATTTCGTAACATAATTTTTATTAAGTTTGGATTATTTTTTGTTGCTCAATACTCAGCTTTGATGTCGTCTTCGCATGGAACGCAAAAGCTTGCAATCAAAATGAAAATTGGTTTGTTGCGCGCAGTGTTGTTGTGCTCGCTCCAACCCAATGAATATATGTATTTTGAAAACGTGCCTGCAAGCCACTTGCATAAATTTAGTTGAAGAGCAAAAACTGCAAGTGTTGCTTTGAATTAAAATTCATGATTTTCGAGTTTCGGTTGTTTGCGTGGCTCGTTACAACTTCAGCAACATCTATTTATATATCATCGTATTTTGTCGCCGCCACCGCTGCAGAGCAATGGGCAAAATGTGTACATATTGCGGCGGCAAAAGACTAAATTTAATGTGAAAATAATAATAAAACAAGCGTATCACGAGTTTGGTAACTGTGCCGTCAATTATGATCATAATTTATTGTGGCTTATGTGGCAAAATGACCAAGCCAATGATGATGACGACGATGAAGCACCAAGAGTGAGAGCGTACATTCCACGCAGTATGTAACAGTGTTGATTAAACGCATATCAATTATAGTATATTCCGTTTTCATGAGTGTCCAGTAGATTCCATTTCTTAAAATAACAGCAACAACGACTTTACGAACCGAGAGTATGAGAGACCATTGAACGGGTTTGGCCGGGTTTGTGTGTGTGTGTGTGTGTGTGTGTGTGTGTGTGTGTGTGAATGTGTGTGATGATTGGTATTTTCTTCTCATTTATAATTCTGCGAATCAGATGTGTCCGAGAATGCGATTGAAGGTCTCTTTCTTTTTCTTTGACATTCAGAGATCGTCTCATCAATTATTTATTTCGATTTCGTCTGGCTTTTATTCGCTGCCTCATTTTGCCTCGTCAACTCGCTTTTTTCTGATCTGTTTCGATGTTCGAGTGCTGCTTGAATTTCAGCATAAATTAAACATTTTTTTGCGTATGTGACATTAGAGATTGATATAAACAAATACATAAAAAAATCAAAAGTCTTTGAAATGGCGAATGAATTCCAGAGGCTATTTGAATTTACCAATTTCGCAGGCGAACGTAGAATATATTGTATATTGAAAAACAATTTTTTGGTCTCTTTGAATGTGAATTTTTTGTCTCAATAATTATGGTTTCGAAATTTTATTTCAGATTTGGACGATTAATAATGACGGCAATTCGACAAAAACCGATTACTTCCATTAAGTGAGTATTTTGTTGTATTATCGATTTGGTTTTTCATGCTTGCTGGTAATAGCTATTGGCTAATTGCTAGCAAAAATGCTGAAAAAGGAGGCACCTCAAAATCATATCGTAATTGAAATTTTGTAAATTTTAAATTGAAATTCCTGCATTTAAATCGATTCAAACGATTTCTTCCTTATGATTTTCCACGGTGCAATTGTATCTCACTGTCAATCGCAGCAAGTTTAATTTAATTTACTTTCAAATCGATAAATACACTTCGGAAGCATACAAAACGGAATGTAGAAGAGAAATGCTTCGTCGATGTCAGAGTTTGATCTTTCGATCAGCGATTGCGAATCGCATCGTAAACAACATTCATTTTTCAATGGCTTAATCATGAATGAATCGAGGAGTACATTAGATACGATGTTGTTTTATTGTTAATGCATTAACGTATCTAGTCGCTTGTAAAGCTATCACTTTATGTAATACACATTCTTTATATCCGATTCAAAATGGCTTTATTCAATGCATAGCGGAGCACAGCACCAAACATCAGAGCGCTGCACTTTCCCACTTTCTCAGTGTATAATCCTGAAGCGGAAAATCGTTGCTTCGTCATGCAAAACCGTCTCTGACGACCGTTGTTTCCGATCCAAATGCAGATGCATCTTCCAGATAGAGTGAGGTTTTATGTGGAAAAAGAATTTTGCAAAGCAAACAAACGACAGTTTACATGAAAAACGGATATCATTTGTTTATTTTTCGAATTAAGCTCGAATGTGATGAGCGCGCTAGAGAGAGAGGTCTCGCGTCGAGGATACATGCTTTGGCGAACCCTTTTTTTACTGTCGCCCAACATGACAAACAAAAATCTATGGCATTATTTGATATTCATAGGAGCAACCCCGAAATATTCGGAATTTATCGAGCGAAAATAGAACGCAACAATGATGAGAAAATGATGGCAAAAAGAAGTCGATCCAATGTGGTTCCGGTTAATAATGCAAACGCACTCTCAGAACCAACATTGTTGGAACAATGATGACAGCAATAACGATGGCGATATTTGACTAACACTAAACCATTCAATGTTCATAATAACCATGAAGAAAATGCTCGGTTTCCGCAGCAGCAGCAGCAGCAACAGAAGCCGCACTGCATTGCTCGATTTTATGCACAAATAATGAATTGTTGAATGTCTCAATTGCACAAAACAAACCATTTGCTCGAGCATTGAATGCCGTAAATCAATTTTTGTCGGGTCGCATAATAGAGAATTTTAGTTTGTTTTTCCACAGGGCTCGAATTTGTCAAAAGGGGAATGGAAAAAAAAATCTCACACACAACCGACGGATGGTCGGCCATTTTTGCGTCGTTCGCTTGGATTTAGTTATTGTTCAATTGAATTATCCAGCAATTCAGTAACGCTCGAAATGTCGAAGTTGAACAATGGCAATAATCGATAAGATAAGCGATAAATTCACATGTGACAACAAAGAAATCATGATCCTTTTGTTCTTCGACGCTACACATCATCTCTATTCAATCGTGGCCATGTTCTCTAATACATTGTTCGAACTAAACATTCCGAGCTTTTTTCGGTGCTGCACCAGTTCTTTTGTGCGTTCACGTATTTGAATCGTACACGAAATGGGTGGAGTAAAAAATTCTCTCTTTGATTTCATGTCTAAAACACTGTCAACCTAAAATGTGATTTCTGTCGGCTTTGCCGTAGCATTGAAAATGGAAAACAATATTTTTTTTCACCTTTCTTTTTCGTTTCTTGTTTGAGATCGAAAAAGGGGAAAACTGATTCCATAAATTATATTTATCGCTTTATTTTCTTGGTCTTTCCCTGTTCCTTTGACATCTTATACGTTCAAAAACCCGAATTCGTTTTTATGGTTTCACGTGGAAAATCACTTTTTCTGATTTGACTAAAAAAGTCGCAAACTATTCATTTTGACTTGAGCCAACCATTTGCTCTAATGTTACCTGTTTTTTTTTCTTCCTTCTTTTTTGGGTGTCTACGTTTAAATGCGAGGACCAGCTTGAATAAATAGAGAAATTCAATGGTTTTCTTCGTTATTTCTACCACACAGAGAAAGAAAACAAACTGAGACAAAAATTATTTATTGATAATTTATTACGGTACGGTATTATGTTTGATTTTCTTTTTTATTTCGCTTTGCTGCTTATTTCGTTTTATATTTCATATGTAAAGTATTCGAGATAAGTTGTTTAATTTGTTTCGCTTTTGTGATCTCTTTTCGAGCACGAGAAGAAAAAATGACTCAATTCAAAGGTTAAATCGCTCTAAAAGGTGCACACGTTCATTCTCAACAAGGAGTGTAAAATGTCATGCGAACAAAATGTTAGTTCAAAGTCAACGCATAGAAAAAAGAATTATTCAAACAAATAAAAGGTTAGAATGCGCTTGAAAAAACAGCAACATTTTTTCTTTTTGAAAAATAAAATTACTTTCATGCTTTTCGATCGATCGAGACTAAACGTATACATTTCTTTCTTTCTTCTAATCGGCAGCCTTGCAATATGAATGCTTCAATTCAACTGAAAATCACATTCTTTTATTTTTAAATATTTCTCAAAAAGTGATAGAAAGCGATTTTCACTTAATCACATCGACGAAAAGATGGTGTATTCCTAGAAATCACATTTAATCTGTGTTTTTTGCTATTTGATATTTTAACATTGAATGAGACTATCGTTCAATAACCGATGCTCTTTTGAACCAAGCATCATTTCAATATCTCTTGCTTGGAATTAACGACAAAACTTCATGAAAAATTAATATTTCCTCATTAAATTCACATCTACAAATTTTAATTCTTTTTTATTGATCAATTTTGAATAAATAAAACTGAAAATAGCAAATTTCAAAGCCGAGATAAACTGACAAAAAAATGTGTGTTTAGTATAGCTTTTCAAGGGCAGATGTCATGACAAAAGATTCACCAATGTTCACGTGTGAAAGCAACACAAAAATCGTTTGCTGCATTTTCGTTAAAGCGCATAGCATACAAAAGCTAACACACACGAGTCGCGCACATTGAATGCGTTTTTGATGCGTCACGGCCATTTGTTGTTGTAATTGACGTTGCGGTTCTGCTCGGCTCCATTAAGTTCCATGTTTTGAAGAGGTATTTTACCGTCTCACACAGCGAATGGTTTGAGTCTCCACTAAATCGATAGCTTTCCACAATTTTTTTCTTTAATTCGAATAGAAAACAACAATAGTCGATATAACAATGGAAATAGAGCGATTTGCAGCGATAGTTTTAAATTAATTGATATATTATGCATGGAATACGACATCACTTCACATCGGCAATTAAACAATAAACATCATAACGAAATTAGCCGTAAACGCCATTTCAGATAAAGTACGCCCGAAATATGGTAAAAAAAAAGTATTTATGATCTCACCGTTTAAAATATTTATGTCATCGTTAAAAACTGCTTGAACTTTATGGCCATTTGTTGTTTTTATTAGAGATTCGGGTGTTAACGATTGAATTTACGATGCCATTTCAAATCTTGTTCACATCCACAACATTTATTTGGGATTTCAAGTTTATGACCGTTTGAGCGCATTATCGCTTTTGTATTGGATGCTTTGAAATACTTAAACCGCCTTGTTTGAGATAAAGTCCCGAACATTGAGTAAAAATCAAATTGAAAACAATCGAGAGATTGAGTCTTGTCAAATCCCCATTTCAGAGAGAGGTTTGACATTTATTTGGTTTCTCAACTTTTATTGACAACTATAAATTTACAAATTTATTTGTTTTCCATTTTTTCTGCTGAAAGGTGCTTTGAAAGTCGAATTGAGTACTTGTTGTTTTGTATTTGTTGATTTTATCGCTTGGTAATTTTTACCTTTGTCAAAATTCGTTGGATGTGATTTGCGTCCGATTCTTTTCAACTTGCCCATTTTGTGGCGGTGTCGAATGTGCCAATTGCATGCTTCGTACTCCTCCTCTGTTTCACACTCACTCCAGTGCATACGAAATAAGGTGCCTTAACTATGGCTCTGCTTCCATAATCATCGAGATCATGGAATGAAAAAGAGTATTTACACCATTAAGTATTCGTACACACACACACTTGTTCGCTTGTTTGGCGATGTCTCTCATTTTTCGGTCGAGTTTTTATTAGTAAATTATTTTTGATTTTTACGATCAGTAAAATTCTCGTAAATGTCATACCCGAACCATAAAAACGGCACATTGCCACAAAAGCTGTGATTGTGAATGAGAAAGAGAGCGTGCGAGAGAGCTGCTGTGTATGTGTGTTGAGTGCATAAAACTTTAT
Source organism: Obolodiplosis robiniae (assembly GCA_028476595.1). Taxonomy (NCBI): domain Eukaryota; kingdom Metazoa; phylum Arthropoda; class Insecta; order Diptera; family Cecidomyiidae; genus Obolodiplosis; species Obolodiplosis robiniae. The sequence continues at coordinate 18,292,147 of CM052014.1, forward strand.
TTTTATGTTTGTTCCGCGTTACTTTTGATACTGGCTATGTTTTGTTGTGGATTGTTGTTGTTTTCACGTTTTTTTTTTTTTTCATTTTGACTTTTTATTCGACGATAACCATAATGTTAATGATATTTCATATTGGGCTGGATCTCACTCGTACGCCCGCTATCCTTTTTAAACAGATGCAATCTTTTCGCTTGCTGCGTGTTTCATTCATAGTTTCCGCACTGCCACCCAACAGTAGCAAGCGTGCTCATCTCGTTAAATTGTGTCAAAACAAATTTTAAGCGCCAGGAATTTTTATTGGAAACATTATCAGGAGATTAGTAGTCATTTCGGGCGAAGTCTTAAACATTAAGTAAACATTCAATAAAACAACAATTTTCCCGTAATCTGAATACTTTATTGAGTGTTCTTTTTGGTTTGGCTTGGTACTGTTGTCATCACCAACGTACTTTGCTGTACTTTATGACATCAAATAATCGACGCATAAAAAAGAGCCCGAAGAGCAGCAGACGATTGCACTCGTAATTTTCGGTGTTACGGTGGATTTTTATGGCGGTTAACGGTTTTTGGGTTGAATTTATAACAGTTTTACGGCCATGTCGATACCGACATCCGATTACATTTTATAGATTTTTAATTTGTTGTTCTGGCCGCATTAATTTAATTTTCGAGTTTAAGTGTTAAGTGTGTAACTTTTGCCACGTGCGCTATTAAATATCATGTTTAATGTGGGAATTTTTTTATGTCCATGGGAATTTCTAACCAATTTGTTTTGGCGTCTAGCAATCCGGAGTGTAAATATAAACTCATATAAATTTGCACCTGTGATTATGATTTGAAATGCACGCCTCGAATTGAATAGCGACTGTATGCATGCATTCGTTCATTCATGAAGCGGGTGGTAACTCGACTATAAACAAATGAGATGCCAGTCGATATGCAGGAATCATAAAATACCGCTGATTCAACTAATGATAGTTATTAAGGTTTATTTATGATTTTCACCTTGTGATGTGGATGCTTTTGCTTTTGCTTTGAGCTGGGTAAAATAGACCGACATCGCGATACATTGTATCGCTGCTTGTGACGACGGCAAATTCAAACACATTGTGAACACCATCAAAGAGCGAGATTTTATCACCATCTAACCTCTCTAATAGGCGTACAATTTGCAAGCACAATTGGTATTTTTGCTTTGGACATTTTCTTCTGATTTCTTCTCACATTTTATTTTACATATTTTATTGGCCTTTGGCAAGATTTTGAGCTTTGTTTTCACTAACAGCGCCACGCCAAATCACTTACTTCGGGTCGGATTTTTGCGAAATTACCTTGTTTCGCGCGGTTTTTTCTATTCTCTTGCCATGTGCAATCAATTTGTTTTGCTGAAAGCTAGTTGCTAACTACTGGTGTTTAGCGAAGCAATGCACGTTCATTTTAATTGTATGGGAAAATGAAAAATAATAGGAAACGATCGCATGAAAAGAGATAGTTTGTGCAAAAAATCATCGCAGATTTTAGATTGGTTATTAATTTCATAATTATGACTTGGATGTAATGGTAATAGCTAGTTTTATTATTATTAGAATTATAAATTAACAAGGTAGTCATCGTAGTCGGTATGACTAGGCCTATTAATAATGCTTATTCTCAGTGAAGTTTTAGACTAATTAATTGCGAATCGGTACATCTTTTTACATATGTATTCTCTTGCTTTAACGCTGAATTCCATTATTTTTTGAATTTGAACGGAACTCTTTTTGTTTATTTCATTTTAATTGCTTTTTATTGGTCATATTCCGCTTGAGAAACAGTTTTTGAGAGGCAGTTGAGATTTTCGGAACACAGTTTTAATGAATATTTCTCTATCATTAAGGCGAAAATTGCTTCCCAATTTCAGTGAATAAAATGATCTACATTAATTTCATATTGAATCTGATCTAAATTTCTAATTTGACGTCGTAATGAAAATATCTTTCAGTTAATATTGCTAAGACACCATCTGTTGAGCTCGTTCCAACTGATCCGTAATGTTCGGCCTCAGTTCATTCAAATTCTCTTTGTCGAGCATCCTTTTGGCTCTCCAAATCCAGTTGTTGTTTAATGAAGAAACCGAATTATCCTTGTTCAATTCCTCGCCACTCAATCATTTGGAAATCTGAAACAAACAAAAAATGGTGAAAAATTCAAAGATTTTCTTGATTTATTAAAACATATGAGACACCAAACTAAATGGCTTCCATGATTCAGCCAGCGCCATACAAAGAAATTTAGAAGGATGTTTCATTTTTAGATTGTTGATTGCTGGTCGCATTCGTTATATTCAATTCTATATTCGAACGACATTCGTAGCATCGCTCGATTTTTTATGCTGCTTTCACAAGATTTATGTTATTTCTTTTCCATGTGTGTACATATACATGAGCATTGCGCACATATGCGTCTCATTGACTTCATAAACCGTTAGGATATCTTCAAAGATTTAAAGGCAAAATTTACTGTATAAAAGCAGATTTTCCTCTGAAATGAACGCATTCGTCTGTGAAACGATTTCTATTCCAAACCAAATGTACATCTTTTATGTAGAAATGCTTCAGAAATGTGACACGAATTACATTTTTATCATCTAAAATGGTTCTAGAGTTCAAGAAAGAACGTACACGATTTGTAAAATGATCTTTTTCATCCATAAAAACAATCAGAAGGTGGATTTTTCAAACTAAATGCACAAAATCCCCGAGATTTCCATAAATATATGAAATGAGAAAGCTAATTTCAAGAAAATGGAAGAAATTAAATGACCTCAATTAAAGTTAAATTGAAAAGAATGTTTTTAACTGAAATTCTGGAGTGATTTTCCTACAATTTTCATTCAATTTTTGTGAAAATAAAAAATGTTGTGCAATTTTCTGGTCGATGCTGTGTGTGATTTCAATTAAGAATAACCAAATTCTCAATTCTTCTTTCGCAAATGTTCAAAGTTGTAAAAATCTATTTGCGCCTCTTGTAAAGAAATCTCACTGAAATTGAATAGGGTATTTTTTGCACTTCATTCTTCTGCAGTTTCTTTCTGTTGGTGCTGTATTTTTGCGACAAAGAATTATGATTTATTGCTATAATGCACTCAAGCACGCTTTCTCTCTTTGTTGTTGCTTTTGTATTGGTGTTCTTGCCTTCGAATATACCAAATCAACGTGAAAAGTTGAAATATTCGTCTGAAAATTCTCCGGTGGTGGGAATAGATAGCTGTTTCTAGCCCAAACACTACAACACATCGATTGCAACCATACCTTCTTAAGCAATACCTCCGTCAGTGAGAGATCCTAGATTAGATAGAAAACACAGAGTAAGAGGGAGATATATATATAGAGAGAGATAAAATACAGAAGAAAATATAACATTGATTTATGAATTATTTTGGTCAAAGACAACAATGCAGATAAAATGTACAAACCCAATTGTTACAAAACATTTGTGCATCGACGATGGTTGAGGTGGAAAATAGCATAAACAAAGACTCGGCAGTGGAATTGTTGCGTAAATGATTTATTGTTTCGATTTGCCATATTTTACTAAACAGCCACGATCTCGCCTTCTTTGCACTGCATTCAAAAGCCGACTCTCTCTCGACACGAGAGAAAAAAATATAAATTCCCAGCTTTCAGCAAGCGCATTTGCACGAATAATCTGAAAATAAAAACATAAATGAATGAAAAAAATAAGAATTTATTAAACGAACGAATCTCTTAAAAATATTATAAAATCGATTTTAAATGGAATTTTAATTTAAATGCTTCAATTTGGCATTTTAAAATCATGAATTTCTGTAAATATTGAATGGAATTGTGTTTTCTTCATTTTTTCCCCAGTGATTATGCAGGTTCCCGAATGACAAAAGATGTTGGATGTGGCACGTTGGCTGCCTGGCTTGCAGTTGCCAGTCAAAACAAATCGTAAAATGTATTGTCGATTTGCTCGTAAAATTTTCTTTAGCAAGTGAACCAAAGTGAATTTAATATGGATGTTTATACGATGGCCTTGGCCCTGGATTTTACGATTACAAGCGTCGATTGTAATAAATGTTGATGGGATACGCGTTTCACGAAATAAACATTGACGATTACGATCAAGTAAAAATATCACTTGTGACGTCACTCGAACTCACTCTTGTTCTCGCACTCATTTTGCCGTTATTACGTAATAATCATGGCACAGACATCCTGAACAACAAAATGTGGCACGTAAACGTCTTTTTGGTATGCATATTTAGCTGCAAAGAAATACACAGTCATAATGATAAAACTAAATGAATCCCGTGATTGCGTTCCTGATTTCATCAATTCCAAGCTCAAGCGTTTTCATTTCATAGTAACACCGCCTGGCGCAACAACAGCAACACTCCATACGAATCGTCAAGTCAGAGAGACGAAGCAAAAATGAACAAAAAAAAACGCACACACAAAATGTACGAAAGCATGGAGCGGCTGCAACAACTTCCATTACACACACACTGAATGTCGAACTCACTCACAGACGCATACTCCACAAACTACTTGGATAAATAGCTACTTAGTACTTATGTTTATGATTATTTTATATTTATTACATCTATTTTTATGGTGTTAAAGGAATTGAAAGGAGTCACATCCAGCAAGTACAGTGTCTTACAAAATAGCTGAAAAAGCCAATGTCAGTTTCTCTCTCTTAAGTTTTTTGGCCGCTCAGCATTGGGCCAACACTCGTTGTGGAAAGTGAAACCATATTCCGATGAATGGGCACTGATTCGCTTGTACGTTTCGCTGTTTATTTTTGTTTGTCTATCAACTGAATGATGATTTTCACGATGTGCGATGACATTAGAATCAATCAGAAATGTATTACGCACTAATAGAAATGCAATCTATACGTGATCAACGATAAGCTGTTTCGGTTTCCATTTTTAGCGCTCAACAACTTGACTCACCATCTCATAAACATAAGTCCTCCTCTTGTAGATCAAGTAGTTAGTTTTGATTTAAAATGGCGCTGCGCGAAATCAGATCCAAATAAATCAATCCGGAATTGAATAAAAAAAACCGTTAAACCATTGATGTCATTAGGAAAATGGAACGGAAATCGACACGTTCAATGTTTTATATTTTTCGACCATTTTTCATATGTATATATACAAAAGAAACGCACGCAGCCCGAAGACAGATGAGAACAGAATAGCAATAAATCGAAATGTTTAAAAATAAAATGCGTTTTATTTACTTTCAGAGTGAGCAAACGAATGAAAGATAGATCTTTGAGGTACGTTCACTGATGTTCATTCAGGAAATCTCAATAAAAATGAGAGGAGAATACTGAAATTGATTTTTTATTACATGTTTAGCTATTAGTTTGATCGTTTTGGGCGTCATAAAAATTAAATTTTATATTATGATTACGATTATTATTATGACTGTTATTTTGTAACACCACTGGCTAGGCACACTCAATGCGGTTTCAGTTCCGATACAGGTTTATAAAACGTGTGGAACAAGTGTGCCTTTTATTAAACTATTTGAATAAAAATACGCTATTACACATACACAAACACATTCGGCACGCAGCATATGCGCTACAACAAATTCAGCAAAAAATCGACACTCACACAATCATCGGATGAGTTTGGATGAATGAAACACACAATAATTCAAATCTGATGGATTCGTAGGCCGAGAAATCTCCATGTCGATTTTGATTTAATCGATTCAAGCCCGTTTTTAAACTAATAAATCAATATTTGTGTGTCATTCGAGTTTATATGATGCGAATTTCATTATAAAACAATCACATTGCGAATAAATTTCATTTGAAATCCATAGATTCAGTTAAAAATTATTATATTTCATGTGACATAGTTCATTTCCCTGAGAAAAAAGTGAATAACGATCGTTCGACTGCAATCGAAATCGAAGGATTTTGTCGAACTATTTTTTAAATTTTCTATCGAAAATGATCACTTCCAGTCACTTTTTGGCCAGTCAATAAATTTGAGACAACATTGACCATAGTTGACATCTGAAGTTGATTTTAGTTGTCTTTTTTGTTCGAGATGATCATAGTAAGCCAGAAACAGTCACACAAAAATGTCCCAAATCGTGTAGCAATTCGAATATGTTTAACAAGGGTTTATTCACAAAGTAAAGCGTCAGGTTTATTTTCTCAATGAAAATTTAAATTCATGTAAAAGTATTCGATTTTGATAAGCAATAATTATAAACCATAATCTAGCATGCTATCAATCGGTTCGCTGGGCTTTTTAAATATGAGTGTTAAGTCATAAAATACTAGCAAAATGCAAAATCGATGACATTATCGGTTGGTAATTTTGGGAGTATGACGAACAAAAAGCCAATATTTTATGGTTTTCAAAACTCATCCTACAGCAAGTGAACGGAAATTTATGAAAACAACTGGCAACAAATGGACGAATGAAGAAAACAAAATGAAAGAGAGAAGTTAGAGAGAATTCAATGCGCTGCGACTCAATGGAAGCGAGAATGCTGAACGGAATGTTGTATTTGTCTCTTTTGGGTAAACCGAACAAAAATGTCTCCAGTTTTTATGTGGAGTTTGAGTGTGTGTTGGTTTTTTTTTGTGTTTCGTTACCTCATGTCTACTTTTTTTCCATTCGGTACTTTTTTCCAATGTGTTTCTCTTTTCATTTCAAGTGGGAATAACAGCGTAAGTAGGATATGATGAGAATTTTGATTTTTTTTCGGCTCGCCTGATAAAAGGGTACAGCACTGTGAATGCTGTACATATGGACCGACTTGGTCTTGCAAAGAAAGTGGAAAAAAGAGTGCTGAAGAGAGAGAGAAAACATTGTTGGGATCTTGTTGATATCACTGATAACCATTGCAGGCAATTCGACGAGCGACAAAAGAGCAAAAGCTGCACATAAAATATTCGATGTTATAGCCTTTGCTTTCGGTGAGCATTCTGTGTCCCTTTTAACACACCAAAATATTCATATTCGACTGGCGCAAGGGTAAGTATATTAGGTAACGAAATGTTTACGGCATCGTTATTGCTCATTTCGACAATTGTTGAAATCTTTTGTTCAATTTTGGACGTCTTCTCTTATACTTTTCTGCACATTTTGACTCTTTTTTTCTGCCATTCACATTCAATTACTATTCTTTTCACTTCAGTTTATTACAAGAAAATTGTCAATTTGAATGAAATGTGATTGGTTCAGAACAAAAATGACGCAAGAATATCTTCAAAATTGATTCGTCAAGAAATCTCAAGAGCAATTCATTTGGATGGGCAAGAGTTCATCATTCATAATAAAATTTCGAAGTTGCTCCGTATTTATTCGTTTATATTTTTCAAGTGGTTCTCATTCGAATACGCTCGTTTTCTTGATCTTTTGCACAAATGGTTCGCTTAATGTTGTTAAAAACTAGTTTCTTAATCGTTTTGCTACTAGTTCGGATCCTTCCTTGCCCATTTTACTTCGTTTACAGTGACGACCTTAATTTATGACCGCCAATAAAGCAATTACGTGATTCTTTTCAAACAAATTTGCCTACGGCAGCAACTGGCCACTTTGACGAGATTTTCAAAGGACACAGCGCATTTAATCGTTGGAAATAGGTCATCAAATTTGATAGCGCCTAAATTTTATCTGTGAACATTATGAATTATATGAATGGCTTTTGACTTGTAAAATAGTAACAATTATCCAGTATATATTTGAATTATGTCGCCCCAAGAAGCGGCACTTGAATGAATATTTGTATCCATGCATCGTGCAACGCGCAGATGATACCGGTCACAAAGTGGAAAATGTTGATTCCGCGGATTTTTTTAAATGTTCATATGGGAAAATGAACATTTTCTTTGAAAAAAGAGATCGAAAAAATTAAAAAAAGCCAATTCCCGAGTGAACAAGATAATTTTTGACAAGATAAAATGATATTTTTAAAATGAAATGAAAGATTGATTGAAAATGATCTTTGATCCATTCAGCGTCTTAAAAACGAAAATTTGGTAAATTTTTCTAGCAGAATATCCATGGTTTGCAACATTGTATGTGCAGCAAAGCTTTTCCCCGTGCTTCAAAATAGAAGCAGCAAACCACAAAATAGTTTAATGTCAATTAAAAAATATCGGAAAATGCGTACACAGATATAGCAATATTCGGATAGGCATTTTCGATGGTTGTTGTTTTTGGTTTGTCATTTTTCATTCGTCGTTGTGGTGTACGGTTTCAGGCTGCATAAACGGCAATAGCAACGACAGCGGCAACGACGACAACGACGACCGTATCGAGAAAAGTGCACACGATTGGCGTAGTATCGTTAACGCAGCAGTTGAATTGAGCATTATTGCTTTAGCCAACCCGTATTTCCCAACGCGTGTGATTGTGTGCGTGCATCGTGTGCTTGGATTTCCTCATGAGGAATGGAACAGTGATATAAATACATAGATTTCAAACGCTGTAGCATAGCCTCTGAATATGGTATGGCCGCACAGTGCTTGTGCCCAAAATACATAAAATGAGCGTGGCTGATTCTATGTAGAGGATTCAAAGAACACAGAGTGCTGTAGCGCGCTGTGCAAACCATTGAAATCGGATATTTTGGCTGTGGCTCGCCGAACAAAACGTAGCACTCAGTACGGAGCTACTGTGTGCGCCTTGCCACTGCACAACTACAAATGCATGAGAATTCGAAACTGAACCGAACTGAACAGAAGTCAGTGTAAGCGTTTATTATTATTATTATTGTTATTTTTGTTGTAATTTTTGGTTTTAGTAAGCATCGTTGTCGTCGTTGTATCCAAAGTGGAAGAGCAGCTAAAAAAACTCAGAACCATCTCTCATTCGAGCATGCAGGCGAGAGAGCGTTTTAATCGAGGGCGCTTAGCCGGATCGTATAAATTTTCATTCATTCGATTGTAAGCAACTGCAACGAACAGGCGCGCTTTTATCTCAATTTTATTATCCAATTTTATTCACTATTTAACAATAATCACAAATACGTTAACGACAATTTTAACTAGTTGGTCCTCATTCAACGCTCATTCGGCTACTTGCGTTACTTATTCAAAGCTCTCGCTCTCTCGCACTCACTCTCAGTGCAGCCCAGTGCAATAAAAATAACAACACACAACAACATCAATAATTCTCATAAAAGTTAATATGCGATAATTTTTTTTCGGTTTCGTTCATTTGTTACGCTTGTTTTTTCCAGACTTTTTCCATTGACACGATCAGTTGTGCAAGTCAATTTGTTCTGTGAAATTATTTATTTCATGTATTTACTCTCGAAATTATTATGTCTCCAGATAAAGAAAATAAGTAACGGCTTTTAATTTACTCGAAATTAATGAAAGGAATCAATTGTGAGCAAAAAATATTGCCAATTTTTTGTTGATCCGTGAAATTGTGTCAATCTTGTGCTGATTTCAAGTTGTAAATGGACAACATTTTTCTATAATTAATTATTTAAACAGAGAAAGAAGGTTACAAAGGTACGTAAATCGCGATTTAAAAAGACATTTACAATTTTGGGAAGTATAAATATGCAAAGAAGACAGAATAGAAGCAATCATTATTGAACTTCATTTGCGTAAAGTGATAAAGCTTTGAGGAGTTTTTGTTTGTGCAAATCATCGTAAGCGCGATAGACGTACAAAGGTGCAGTGCAAAAAAGTAGCGAAGCAGTCAAATTGAAAAACAAAATTTAGCGATTGCCAGTAAAATTCCAAAGTAACGATCATTCATAGAGCAGTTACCAGTTCATAAGCACGGCAATCACGTCAAGTGTATTAACTGTGCTAACTAGTAGCTTGAGTAGCAGCAGCAAAAGTTGATTGGCGTGCGCGAGAGAGCGAAAAACACACCGAACTATTGCAGTGAATACAAGCGAATGAAGTGAGCATCGAAAAAGTGACACAGTCCAAGCTCTCTGCACTCATTACTCGAAGCACAGCTCTCGCTTCGACTCACTCTCGAATACATATAAAATCGGTAACACGTTGTATAAGGCGTATAAAGGAACGTGTGAGCGCGCGCGGAGAAAGAATCGAAAAAAGAACAATATCACACTCATTCGTACGTTCAGAGAGGGAAAGAGAGACACACTCCGTACAGCCAACACACAACAATATATATACAAAGCGGAGCTCACACAGCACACAGAGTGCGAGCAATAACATCAGTCACTGTGTGATTCGGCATTTGATATCAGTATCGTTACTAAAGTCATCGAGATCGGTTGCTTAAACACTGTTTATCTTAATTGCGCCATTATATGAGGAAATTTTTGCGTAGCAAACGACATAGCCAAGTTTTTGATTTTTGCAAAATTTCGTTTGAAATTGAAAACAAGAAAATTGCCCAACAATTTCTCTTTTGGTGATCGTTGAGTTAAATTTGTGCGTGACAAAACAAAAAAACCAACAGATTTTTTTGTCTTAATTTGTCGATATTGTTGATTTTTCGTCGAAAATTTAATAACTCCGGAACAACCGATAAATTGGCGAAAATCCTTCATCAATCAACTCAGAGCCACTGAATTAATTTTGAAAAATTATCAATTTGTGAATATCTCAAATATCTGTCCATGTGTTTAAATGTGTCAAGTCTGTGACGAGTGCGCTACGAAGTCATAAAATTATTTTTGATTATTATTTTTACGATTATTGTTATTACTATTTCCCACACATAAAAAATAAAACTCTCTGGCTAAAACAAGCTGACAAGAGCCATCGAGCAAGAAAAAAATACACACACGACGAACAAATAAACATTATTAATCGCAATAAAATAAAAATCAAACAGAAGACCACATCGTCAAAACATACTATAAAATATTTAACAATTCTATGGATTTTTTGACCGTCGCATCAAATTGATTACTTACCAAGTAATAATCATAAAATAAAACAAAAATCAAATCAGCCCACAGCCATCGACAAGAGAGAAAGAGAGCGAGCGACAAATGCTAATAAGAGGTGGTGATGACATTTATGATTCATAAAACTCACTTAAAATATGATTTTGATGTGATTAATTTGGTTCGTTTTGATTGACACTTTACGAATTTTTCATTCGATCGCGACTCTTCAAAAAAAAAAAAAAAAAACAAATTGGCTTAAAAAAGAAATCAATATTCGAGGTGGAAACACAATTTGTCAAGAATTTATAAAATCTATTCAGCACACTAAAGAGAAAAAAAAACTAGCAACGCTCGGTGAATTTTTATGTGAAAAGCATCTTCGCTAAAGTGTTAACTACGTTAAAGTGGCAAAAGTCTGTAATTTTGTTTGTGCAAATGTGTTTTATTCCGGTGTTTAATTCGACTTTTACTTATTTTTGCTTCTGAATTGTTCGAGTTCTGAACAACAAACTACTAATTATACTCAAAGCAATTTTCTTCAATAAACTCGTCTACCAGTCAAACTTCGCAGTGCGAACGTATGAACAAAAAAGACCAAGCGAACCACAGCACAGAGAAAAAGAACTAATAAAATTTGTGCTTTATAGATGGCTTACGTAATAAACACCGTAGAATTATAGAACAAGTTAACGCGTGCGAAGTGGACTTTCTGAAAAACGCGATTGAAGCAATCAACAATTTAATTTAAAAAAGAAGATTTTTTTTCATTTTCAATTGATCTTTGAAACGGCCTAAAAATTCTTGCCAATATGAATTCATATTTTGAACAGAGCGGATTTTATGGACATCCGCATCAAACATCCGGCATGGGAATGACATCGGCTGCACATCATGACCAAAGTGCAACAGCCGCATACAGAGGTTTCCCATTGTCACTCGGGATGACACCATACGCCAATCATCACTTACATCAATCTCGATCTACCCAAGATTCACCATACGATGCCAGCATAACTGCTGCATGCACAAAACTCTACGACGGATCCTATACTAAAGATTGTGCCAAAACTGGATCGTCCAGCGACACAAATGGCTACAAAGATGTGTGGAACACATCAGGCGGCTCGAGTGCTCAGAATAATTCGACTCCAGTTCGACCATCGGCTTGCACTCCAGATTCACGTGTGGGTGGCTACTTGGACACAGCCAACGGCAGCCCGGTCGGACGCTCTGGAAATGGCTCGTCCAGCGTTTCTGGTGCATGGAACTCATCACAATGTGGCATCTCCGGAGCCAGTGGCCAAGTCGCAGCCGCTGCAACTGGACTCCACCAAGCTAGCAATCACACATTCTACCCATGGATGGCTATCGCAGGTACAAATCACCATTTGTTCAATTATTTAAACGATATATTTCAATTTTTTATGCGAAATTTAATCAGAAACAAAATATTTTCGCCCCCGAAAAATTGAGTGACAATGCAATCACTATACAAAAATATGTTTACTTGCAAAAATATACCAATTACTTGAAATCTAACTATTTATAAATATTTTTTAATTAATGTAAAAAACAGATGCGATTAAAGTGAACGAAAAAAAAGAAATTCCCCAGAAAAAGCTTATTATGTTTAATCCGGTTCTCATAAAATGCGAAGTGAGCGAAAAAAACCACGCGAGCGCTCGAAAGGCACAATGAACTGCCGTCGGTATTGTACGCACACGTTAACTCTGGCTTAAATTGCTCGATTAGCTGTTCACGTAGATCAACTGAAAACGTGTTTCAATTGCAAATTCATTGAAATGAATTCAAAACATTTCTTCTTCATTTTATTTTGACGATCATTTCCATTTATATGAATAATAATTTCTTTTTAAGAAATTTTTGTTGATCGCATCATTCCATAAAAACATTTATCGCTACTTGACTTTTTATGACTTATTCTTTTCACTGTCGAACAAAAAAAAAAAAAATGCGAGTGTGAGAAAAAAACAAAACAAAGTGTATCAAGGCGTAAATGCTTTTGTTCTGTGCGGTACAACCGGTATTTAGAGAGTAATTGCCAAAAAAAAAAATAAATGAAGATGTGAAGGGACGCGCAATGGAATAATCTATTGCATAAAATATGTTGTGTGCTGAATGAATGTGAACGGCGGTGATGCAAGTGAGTGTGAGTGGCTCGAGAGTGACCGGCCGCCGCATGTTTTCCATAGTAAAAGGAGCAAATGCACAGAAAATTGCCATCGATGTTCGCCATTGTTCCGAATCGCTTATGAAAGAATGATGATCATAATAAAAAGGTGCTAATCGGTTATATTGTTGTGTTTATGCAGTTTTCTTTTCCATTTTCACGTATTGAAACGGCAAACGGAGACAACGGCACTCAGCCACACAGTGAGTGTGGCACGCTAGAGAATGAGAGCGAAAAACAGGAGCGAATAAGCAGAAGCAGCAGCAACTCCAACAGATAATAGGCATTTAACACTTTTGCTGTTTTAAATCTTGCCCAAATAGGCTTATTATTGCTTATATTTATGATCCTGTTGAGAGTTTTTAAAACCACCGTGGAGCGAGCGAGCGGGCAACACACAGAATTCAAGAGCCGAACTGAGCAAACAAATGAATATGAAACGAATGAGAGTGTACAGAATCATATGCACACATAAAACGAACCAGAACCAGAACCAAACACACCCCAAATCATTTTATGACTTTCATTTTTGCATAAATTGCAAACCTTTTTTCGCTCCTTTCCATTCAATTCGCATGCATTGCACTCTATCTCTCTGGCGCTGTGTGTGAGTAATTCAATAGTCGTATAAAGCCCATGAATTTTACAACCATGTTATTCTTTGTCGCATCTTCTTTTTTGGAACATTTAATGCCGAGTGCAACAAACACAACAACAATAACAAAAAACCAGCAACTCCTTTGATAACCTGGCCACATTTTGATGATATACTGTTAGCACAAGTGTTTAAACATCATTAAAATTCACCACATAGTGTGATTCAAACACCAAATAATTGCGTAACATTGGTTAATCAATTTGTAATCATCAAATGCGTGAATTCACAAATAAGAAGAATGATTTGACTATTTTAGTCGGAACATTACCATTTCGGACGCATTTTGTTGCTTTTTGGGGCCATTATTTTTACATTTTTTATGTCTGAATTGGGTATTTTAACCTTGGGAAATAACTGAATTCCTTCTGTCTCAATAAGGAACAGCAACCATTAATGGAATATACTTCCAAGTCAAAAATAAATGTACGAACTCAAAAAACAGAAGAATACCGAAAAAAAAAATGAAAGAAACACAAAAAACGAATAAAATAATGGAATAACATATTTCAATTTTAATTAAGTAGTTGAGAGAAAAACAATTTTAAGTCAATTTCAAACAAAGTTATTTTAATTATATGAATGAAAATTTTGCTACCTCCAAAATATTTGTATCACACTGTAATGTTTCCTGTCAAAGAAACAATTGAAGCACACAATGAAGTCATTCAAGAGAAGAAATAAAATCCTCGCTCTTTTAATTAGTTTCGAAATTTGACCGCTTTTTCTCCATGCAACGTTTCCAATTACAAAAGCCGCAAACGAGTCGAATAAAAATTGTTGGTGTGTGTTAAAACGTAAAATTGTGTTGAAAGGTTCAAAGTAATGTCACGCAAAATCATGCAGCGAGCGAGAGAGGTAGAGAGAGAAAGAGAGAAAGAGAACAAAAATAAACAGATTTTTTAAAGTACATTTTATGTGTTGTGTCTACCAGCAAAGTGCAAAACATATGTAGCAAAGGAGAGCGAAGAAAATAATAATGAAAATTATTATTCGAAGCGACGGAATATGCAGAGACATAGCAAAACCGTTTTTTTATGGTGTCGAAAAATGTGTGTAAAAAAGTGTTTGTTTATATTTTCAATTCATTATTTCCTTCAGATTCCGTTGCATTTCTCTTGATAATTCATATAATTCTTTCCTTTCGTCGTCGTGTTGTTTATTGTTTCGGGCACACGTTCACAAGCGATTGTTATTAACGTTATTGATTCATTCTCATTCTGCATCAAGAGCATGTGTGCTTTTGCAAAAAAAAAAAAATGGTTCTTTTGTTATGCATCGTATTGTAGGCGGATTTTAGGTGATGATGTTCATTATGAGAAAACCAGTTATGGTTCTGTTTAGTCCGCTTACATTCAGTCAAAGTTAATTTTTTTTTTAGATAAATATCGTTTGTTTGTTCAAATCATCAAAGCTGAAATTTACGACTGTTTCAGGCAATCAAAATGAACGTTGCAACAAAAAAACATTTTTCTTCTCAAAACTTGATCAGCTTTTATTTGCAGCTTATTCATCAAAAAGCAACACAACGAACAAAACACAGGCCATTCTCTTGAATAAAGAAAAATTCAGTTTTTTTTATTTCCGAGTGTTAAATTTCGCATGTCGACTAAACCAGTTAGGTTAGCACCAAAATTATTGAGTTAATATCCAATTAAATTGCACAAAAATGAGATTGAATTGATCAAATGATATGCTTGTAACGATGTTTCATTTTCCAGGCAATTGAACGGATTCTAAGTTCAATTCCAATCGAATTGTACCATTGCATTGAGAAATCGTTATGCCGAAAAAGAGATGGAATCGCCACATAATTTCCATGAAGAAGAGATAAAATTACAATGACTGCAAATTAATCACAGGCTATAATTATTATTACGATTGCAATTGTTAAAGTGCTTTCTGAGGAATTGTTCGCTGTACACATAAAATCAAAATCATTTCGTGTGCATTCGTTGATATTTTCCATTCTCACCTTTCGAGCAGCTTGTTTCAATTGGCATCGCAGCCGAACGCAAATTATAGGTGATTTTTTTTGCTTGCCATATTTGCCTCTTTATAAAAAAAAAAACACAGAAACGAAATTCATATTTGGTTCGTACTTTGGTCAGATGTTAATAAATGATGAATGATTTTAACGAGTGAATTTGTACTTTTGTCATGCAAAAATAAGGAGAAGTTGAAGAAGAAACAGAGGAAACAAATGTATGAATTCATCATAATAGAGGTACTCATATTATACGTTTGTGTGCAAATGTGAGTTGCATTGAAACGAAATGTGCGTGCAGCGGTTACGAGAGAAAGTGTCACATTATTGCGCGACAAAAAATAAGACGAAAAGAGTAATCGAATATTTTCGACAAGTATCCATCTAAAATTGAGTAAACGAATCAATACATCAATGCACTCACGCGCACTGATTAATGTATGAATTCACAGATTCTTCAACAGTTTTTTCAACATTTCACAAACTCGGAGAAAAGAAAATTAAATATAATTAAAAGTTTGAAAGAAGATGACCAAAATTAAAAAAGTAAATCCCAAATTTAAATGTCGCGGAAAAGTTATTCATATGAGATGAGTGGTCTCGTGAGAGCAAATCTCATACTTTTACTAAAGAGACCATTACAACGTTGATTTAATTAACGGGGCAATTTCGCAATGAAATGCTGATTAATGCTTGTCAATCGATACACTTAAATAAATAGCTCAACTCATCATTCATATCAGCAGCATCAATCTCGCGTGTATGTGTAATTGTTGATTTCAATGCAGTGCGAATGATAAACACAATGCAGAAAATGCATCTTGGAATGATTCAATGCGACACAATTGGCATGTGGCTTGGCGCCAATTGTTTTCTGTGTGTGTTGTGGTGCAAAGAAAAAGTTCCTCAGCACACACAGAGGCACACCGCTACACAGAAAAAGAGAAAAATACATGTGGCTTCGTGTCGTCTTACTTGATAGACATAATATATGATACGTGCATGGTTGTCGTACTCATTTATTCGGCTTTATTTTATTGTATTTATTGCATTCTGCATACAAAAATTATCGATCCACATACGAGCGAGAGCGGACATTTTCTGCATGTCGCAAAACGCGTTACTGGCTGTCTGTCTCATTCGCTCTGACACACACGTTCCGCTGATTCAATTTCCATTTGCGAAAATTGGTGTTAGATTTGCTTGTGATCGATTATGATTGAAATCAGGAGTTCAAAAGCTGTAAATATTATGAGTTTGTCAAACATAAACAAAGTGTGTAATTAAAATTACTGCAAACCAACGATTAATAACAAGTTGTGTTAATGAAAACGAGTCGCAGACAAAATAATTACTCGGCGCAATTGTAAATATTCGCTGGTGCATGGATTGTTGTAACACGTTCGCACCGCGAAATCGACATGGGCAAAGTGTCGATTACATTATTTCAACTAAGCCGGAAATCTTATCAGATTTTTTTTTCGCGCTTTTTATTGGAAAACATTAGCAATACCGGCATGCCGCAGTGTTTAGAACGCACAATTTTGCTGTTGGCGAGCACAATATTTGTTGCTGTAAAATTAGATGTATGCCGTGCGGTAATTGATAATTACAAAGTGTTATTCTCTACCTGTCGTGCCGAATAATCGCTGCTAACGATCCACAGTTTGACATTTTCCGATCGATCAATGTTAAAATATACAGCTCTTGCGATCAAACAGATAGCGACGGCCAAATCAAACGAAACACTAATTTCAAAGTTGAAACATATGAAAAATATGCTTAACTCTGAATCTAAACTTTGAATTAAGTTTTTTTGTATACTCTAACTTTTTGGGTCGTCCGCCAATTCCCGCATGGTATTACACATTTTGCGGTAAATCGAATATATTTGCTCAATATTGTTGTTGATCGAAGTTTGCTTATTCGACTTTGGCGCAGCAGAAATCAATCAGAATCACAATATTTACATTTCATCCAATTGGAATGGTAAAACTTCTAATTCCATTGTGCACTAACCATACGAACAGCAGAGCACACCTTTAGCAAAAAACACAACCAAAAAATGCCAGACATAAACCAACGATCAACATTGTGAAGGGATGCGAAAGGTAACAAATACAAATGTGATGCGTTGCTACAAGGCAAAGGTAGAGAGGAAAAAAAGCAGGTAAACATATGTGGACTGATGTTTTTAGAATCGAAAGTGGCAGAGAAAAAGAGGAATACGAGAAAAAATGGGCCGATCTAAAAATAGAAAAAAATAAAAGCAGCACTCGCAGTTCACCTGACCAAACGATTATATCGAATTGCTGCACTTTGTTCGAGTCAAACAAATCGCCATTTATGCCCGTAGAACACACAGCACAGCCACCAGTTAAGTGATAAAACGAGCGAAATGTAAACAAACAGTAAAATGGATGAAATCGATCAGTTGTTCGCGAAACCCATTCAGTTTCGCCATATCGGTTGCATGTCTATCAGCCGTAATAACAATGGCAAAAAATGCGATGTGCATACAACGAATAAGAGAGAGAATGAGTGAAAAAAGAGCACTCGTAGCGCTACGAGTGCAACATAAAAAAGGGCAACCAAATCATCGTTTTATTCAATTACGATAACATTAAACACAACACCCAAACAATTTAAAGCTAATTATTATTAAATATTAAATTACTGAAATCGCAAAACAACAATCGAACAGCAAATGCATATGGCACATGCAGCAAAAAAATCAACTTGTAATGGCAGTTGCTAGCATTCTGCATATAGAATTTGAGCTTGAACGTTCGTGAGAGAGAGAGAGATAGAGAGAGAGAGAGAGAAAAGCGAAAAGCAAATCTAAATTCATAAACTTCATGCAATAAATTGATTAATGTGTTCGATGCATGCGCTTTTTATTGTCTCATTGCATTTTGTTCTGTTCGGTAAAAAAAATGTACAGCGGCCGGTTTTTTCGGCTCATTTCGTGGCGGCACTGTTTATGTTTATTCAAGTCGAATTCACACGCAGTTGATTATGGCCCATACATTTTTACGCTCCTAAAAAGAACACTGAATAATCATAAATTTATTGAAAATGACAACAAAAAAAATGAGAGGAATGATGGGAGCGCGCGAACCGGTTGATGAGTCGATTTCACTACTGTGACCACAATGTAATTTTAACATTATCGAAAATTCACAGTTTGTTAAAAACGTGTGGAATATTTAAACACTTATTTGCACACGCCCATAATCAATATCAAACAAACAATCAGACATTTATACACATTTCTGTCAGTACGTATAGATCGTAATGCCCCAAAAGAGACGAACAACAACAACAACGGCTATGGCCGACAGAGAAGCAAACGCACGCAAGTGAGCAAGAAGAGGCAACAAGATATAGAAATATTCACAAAGCAAAGTTATTGTATTCTCTTCACCAAACGAACCATAAAAACATCATCGTTAAGTCAGTGCTACATGAATGGCAGCACAAAACACACATACACATATGGACACAGCACGGCTCGAATCAGCTGTTACTTTGAAATTTGAATGTAAAAGAAAAAAAAAAGAAAATTAAAAGAGAAAAAACAACGGAGAACCGAAAACAGAAGAAGCGAAAGAACAAATACAGTGAAAGATCGGGTATCGGCCATAACTTGCATTCGTACATCATTTATCATTCCGACGAAATACTAGATCATCGCAACCACATATGCAATAATGTGAGATTCGTACACGAACACGAAATATACCGATGTATTTGTGTGCATTTTGCTGTTGATAATGCCGAGCATGTGATGTCGCTATAATCGCTAAGTAGGACCAAAGTTCACATCGTTCATTAAATTTTTTGCTCTGTTCTGTATTCTTTTAATTTTAATTGGCAATCATTTTTTATTTTGTTGCAATGTATCGGCATTGAAGCGATAGTATAATGTCTTTATTGGTGTAAATTTAAGCACTTTGTATGGAGATATCAGGTGAATAGTTTTTTTGTTAGCTTTGTATGCGATCATATGATTTTTATGGGCTAACACAAAGTTCCGTCGGCGATCGGTGACGCAAATTCATGTAATCATTCTATGAGCACGGTGTAGACAGTTTTTGATGTTAAATCCAATGAAAGTATTTTATTCACTTGTGTTTTTTGTTCGGTTCCTAAGGCATTTTGTCGCTTCGATGTGAAAATAAATATATTTGAATACTTAGCCGCAACCTTGAATACGGGTTATTTATTTTGTATATAAATGGCTTTTTTCGCCTTCCCAAATGAATTATATACGAAGTGTACGATATAGCCGATATTTTTTTCGTGTTCGAAAATACGAAGAATTCGACACAACACTTGAATGTTGATAAAAACAAACTTGGTGTCCGTAAAAAGTGAGCAAGAGAATTACTGCAAATTCAATAGCTTGAGCAGTTTTCAGCATTTGATACGCAAGGAACAATCACAACAGGAATGCCTCGACCCATACACTAAACCAAAACGGAGAAAGACAGAAAAAATGCACACACACACAACACACATTTTTATTGCTTTATTACGTGACGATACAATCGTAAAATTATTAGTTTTCCGTTCAATAATGTTTATGGCCTTATTTAAATAACAGCATATCTATGTATGCGCGCAAATTTATCATGATTTATGATCAGTTTTGTTTTGCCTTAAGTCATTATATGCCTATATTCCCTAGAAGGCTTTCACTAGCGTTGCTTGCATTGAATGTTTTCTTTTTGGTTGCGCACTTTTCGGTGACACACTCGTTCTTTGCAATGGCCGTAAAATTGTTTTACTTTTAATACCTTTTCTAGCATTTTAGAGCTCATTTTCAAATCTTTGAATAAATTTGTTCTACCTTTCAGGTAAAAACTGTTTCATAATTTCATTCGCTTTATTAAATTTGGTTCTGTCAAGTGTTTCCAATGATTGAACATTGACTGAAAATGGGAAGAGTTAGCTGGCGAGTAATTACATTACATTTTTTGATGCATGGCTAGTCAAATTTGACAACATCATATTCTTTTATGAAATGCCTGAATCCATTCCCGTGCTATTGCCATTCCCGTACGATTCTACGTAGATACGCTATCTACAATTTTTCTGCTTCTGAAATTCATTTTTTCCTAAGTCACAAATTAACGGCTTTTCAAACGAAGCTTTCAAAGAAAAAACTTAAAAAATAATCGGGGCTGAGTGTGTATCCAATTTATGATTTGTCGACTGAGAATCAGGTTCTGCATAATCCAAAGCCAAGATTTCTTTGCAGCCATGAGTTAACTAAATTAATTCAATTGGCAATAACGTTCGACCGAAATGGGTTTTTAAACGGTTTTTATCTATTCGCATAGCGGACCGCAAGTAGTCGAAGGGGTCGGCATCCGCAATAAATTATAAAGAGTATGTGAATTTTGTGTGTGTTTGCGCTGAATCTCTTTGCATAGTGCGTATTTGATAGACCAATACAATACACTCTTAAGCAAATAAATTGAGTGGAGAAAAAAATGCGCGTAATTATTTCCATTTTTTTCTAATTAGGTCCATAGAGACCACATAAATGGGCACACAAACATTTCGTTCCGTAAATTTAACCAAACGATCTATTTGATTGTTATCCCACACACAAGCGGAGACTATAAGTCATGTGTCTCGTATAATTATGCATGAGCTGCAGGAAGCATGCATAGCAAAACCTTTGAGTTTCGGACGTCGAGTCACATCAAACGGTTGACGGCGTAAATTATGAGCACTCCGCCGAAAATTGCTGGAATTTGGTTTGAATTACGTCAAATCCACAATCATTTACACTGTTGAAACTGCTCAAGTGTCGAAATTTATCTCAAAGGTCAAATCAAGCAAGAGCATTTGAAGTGAAATCATGACGAACATTTGTGTTCTTCGCAACAGTGTAGTGATTTGCATAGTTCAATTTTGTCGTCACTATTTCTCGAACATCGTAAAATCAGCTCTTTCTTCACAAACGCGAAAAAGACGGATGAAAAAGACAATGTATGCAGAAGGAGAGCGTAGAAAAAGTCTGAATGCATGGATCTGATGACGTTAATATAATTTGTTTTTATAATGAATATTGAATGGTGAGAGCCATGTATCGACAAGTCCAATTCATGGGGAATAAAAGAGGAAGCAAAACAAAAACAACCGAACGTTGTTCGATGCTCACATAACACCGATGCTTATCGAATGCGATGTTTATAAAGAAATAAAATTAATAACGTGAATGAAGGCAACAAAATAAGGTCAGATGCATGTGCACACAAACACACACATTTTTTTCTGCTCCGCTCCGTACAAAACTTGTGCTTTTTCCAGCATCACACGAAAAAAAATCGAATTTGCACCAAAAAAAAAAAACAGTCTGTGGCTCAGAGCACATCTTAAGCAAAATCAATGGAGAAGCAAAAATCTTCGAACGAATACAAAAAAATGATACATTGGTGCTATCTGCATCAATAAATGCCTTCAAAACGAAAATATATGGTGTGTGTAAGTAACATCATGTGTGGTTGTAGTGATGATGATCGAACAACTACATCGTTGCTGCCGCCGCCGCCGCTGTCGAACCACGAGACCCATCGACCAAATCTTTCTCTCCCTAGCCGATACACACAGCACAAATGCGTGTGAGTTTGGTGATCGCTAAGTATATATTGGCGCAAGATGAACGAGTACAAGACGAATCACACGAGCATTCAGATTGTAATATGAATAATGATGATTCAACACATTCGATACGCTAAAAAAGATGCATTGCTTTATTTTTCTGAATTATTGCCGCGCAAAAATGTAATACGCGCGCGTTCGCTCGTTCGCTCGCCCGCTCATCCGATCGATCGATCTTTTGGTTTGGGCCATTACCATTGAATGTGATGGTATGAAAAAATCCCAAGAATATTATCAATCGTAATCGCTATTTCACAAAAACGCCATAAATTTGAACCTTGTCAACAAATATTTCAGTTGGCCGTTTGGTTATGAAGTGGGCATGAGTGACTGCGAACTATGAAACTCATGCTCGTTTTCCATGCAAAAACCGTGCATAAATCTGCGTGCCGAAGCATTTTGAGTGCTGTTGTGGCTGCCCAAATGTGTGGCAAGTGGAACAAAAATCTTAACGACCAATTTAGAGCGACTTCTCTTTTTTTTTATTGAATTTTCACCGATAATTTTTCTCACCAAATAAGGGGCTATATGTTAATTAATAATCTATTGAGGTTGATTACTGTCATATCAGGCTGGTTTGCTCTGCAGGCCGTCGTGCATCACTCGGCGACGCAGAGTAAAAGTGCCAATAATATGAATTTAAATTCAATTTTCGTGGTCGCGACCGTTGCCGTTTTCGTGCTTGCTCATTCATTCTGGCGAAAAACTTTGCATGCTCATTTATAAAACTATCTATGCCAAAGTAATGCTGTTACATGGTGTTTTGCGACTGCTGCCGACTGCCGATGCCGCTGCTGGCTGGTGCTGTTGCCGATTCACCTATAAACATGTTAATTTAAAGTACACAATAATCGTTTACTTTAATGCTAACCCAGAGTCTCGGCTAAAAAACCTGTTTTAAGTTCGTCAGTCACAACATTGTTGCAGTGTGTTCCTCTTTGTGTACAACGACTAGACGATATATAATTAAATGTAATTCTGGGCACGTATTTGATCACTATGCAATGGAAAAAATCACGCGTACGCACAATAAAAGAAATGTAAAATACAGACTTTAAATTGCCGTCGAGGCAGACGTAAGTGTGGGAATAACTAGACCAAAGAAAGTGAATTTGCGTTAAAGAGCGTTTCAATGAGTTACGCGCCCATATTCTAAGTACAGATTTCATTCAAAAAACCATACGCAGTCATTTTATATGGAAATGCACAAGGTTTTCTTGAAAATAAACACATGATTCATGCCTAAAAAACCCCATTCTTTCAGTTGTAGCGCGTTCTGTTGAGCTTTAGCTGAATCGATCGCTGATTTTTGCCGTTGGAAAAAAATGGAAAGTTTGCATTAGAAAATATGCACAATTCGTTCTATATGATAATGCTTCAACAAAAAAAGCGTCGATAAATTCTCTCATCGTCGGTGAATCGTAGATTAATAAAAGAGATAATTGACGGAAAAAAAGATGATATTTCTGGTGTGGAGCTGGGGAATTTGAACCAAGGAAATTCATAAAATTATTGTGCTAGCCCATAAATTTTTGCAACGGAACATAGTAATTTATCCAATGTCATTGCGATATTCGATCGCATTGTTCGCCGCTCATCCAAATAAAAAGAAATGAAACATGATTTAAACGCATCGATAGAGCACACGTGCATCCGCACATTGACGTTTTATGCACACATTAAACTAGGATTCCAATTTTGTTCGAGTTCCGTACACTCTCGAGTACAAGTGATTCTCTAGTAGAGCAAGAAACATTACCGTTGGCGAAGCAAGTGTGTGTGTGTGTGTGCATGGCGACTACGTCTACGACAGATTAGAACAGTATTGGTTTTGCTTTTCAAGAAGCGCACCAAAAAAACACGATCTAAAGCAAACTTTGGCGCCTGTGTAAACGTAATTTTCTCGGAAACCAAAACTTCGTTTCAACGGCGCTTTTATTACACCAAAAAAAGATCAAAGAACATAACCGTACACTCTGTTTGCATTAGAAAATTAATCGCAAGCCTTATGTGTTTTTAATTTTTCTGTTATTTAATACGCGTGTGGAGACACGAGAATGAGCGTTCGACGACTGCCACATCCAACATCCATTCAATTTATTCGATTGTTCAAATTATATCAGCTGATTATTACCAATAAATTTCAACTTATTTTCAATACATCTAAATGATTGTGGCGCACAATTGAGATTTATGCGAACACTTTGATCTCAAATTTAGAAAAGATACAAAATATTAAAACAAACTACTTGAAGTTAAAACAGTAGGAACGAAATATTGGTTTGAAGAGATGCTGATTTGTTTGTTTCATTATTATCGATATTTTTCTGAGCTAAATAAAGAACCACAAATAAGTTTCAAATAGCGGCCTTCTTTGACCATTTCTTCTTCAAAAATACTTATTTTTATACCGAAGAGGTTATCGCTCCGTTTCGCCAAGTTTTCTGCGCGAAAAAGTAATCACATCGCGTCGCGATGAAGTCACTAACATTTGTTGAGCACTAATTTATGATCTCAATATTTATGTTTATGACAAAAACTTTATGCTTGAAAATGGTGACAAAAAATGCATGAAGTGAGTTACTGTTTACGTAGTGTGATTAAATAGTTTAATTGCAAATGGGTGAATGTATTCGCATCAACCCCTTCGGTGTGTCTCCATTCGGTACGCTCGCACAAACACACTTTCTGCATGTGATAACCAAAACAAATGGCCAATAAAACTGTTTACTGAACCAACAAAGTAGCGAATTCCAGAAAAATGAGTTTGACCGAACTATAACACTGAGGGACTTTGAGTTGTATGTTTTCGGTTGGCCCCCATTAATTTATGTATTTTTCGCCACCTGAATCTGGTCCGATAACAAGTAGGTTAATTTGCGTTTGGTGTAATTAAATTTTCGGTGTGTTTACGCAGGTCGAATGGCACTAAAATTGGTTTTCTAGATAAGTATATGAATTATAAAGAGTGGCCAAAACAATTTTAGTTTCCTTAAATTGTCACGTTTCGAGCAAATCAAACAAATTCTCCGTGCATTCCTGAAATACTCTTTCGACGCCGACCTCTTTCTAATTCGCTTTTGCCACGAATATATCCAAAGTGGAATGCTTAAAATTCAGGACATTATTCAAAAAACCGCAATACTGAGATTTCTCGTCAATTTCTGGCGACCAGTTGAAATGCAAGCAAATAAATAGAAAACTCAAATTTTCGTAATCGTGAAAAAAGGCCAGAAAAACATACAATTGCCGTAAGTTATGTGTATTGGGAAAAAAGGCGTTTGTAATGTGGAAAGAAATTATGAAGGAACCTTTATCTGCAGTAATGTTTCCTTAATGACTTTCTATTTTCCTATTTAAATATTATTTATGATCCGGTTAAGGGTAAACTGCCGAGCCATCCACACAGCACGAACGTACGCTTCGGACTAATGCACACCAAACGCAAACGCAATCGCATAATATTTCGGTTGAACCAATACATTGCACCCGTTTCTTCATTTTGGTCTGTGTTTTTTTTTTCGCTCGTTGAGGCTTTCTCAGTTGCATGATAGAAATGCAGAAATTCTTGAAGAAAAACCGAAAGATAATTACAATGGTATGGGAATAAAAAAACAGGAATGTTATTCAAGGAGACAAGAAATGAGCCGAACAAATAATTCAATGAAAGGAAACATGAATTCGGTGCTCCAGTCGGTCGCAGTAGTACACATCCCGAAAAAATGTTCATTGTTCATTTTCTGTGTCGTTTTCATTTCTTTTCTTTTTCTTCGAGAAATGATGCCGTCTCAAACTGATAAAGATATTTTCAAGTGGTTTTACATGAATTGCTTTGACCAAGTGCAAATGTCGTTAACGGAATACATTCCATGAATTGATATTGTTTCGGTTTTTTCTCACATGCTGTTTCACTGCAGCACTCAGTAATTTTATTACGTGATGAATAATAGACGCATTTAATGGTTGAGTCGTAAAAGTGCTAGTGACCTTGTATTGGTCACAATTTTTTCCTCGGGTGAACCAAATGTTTGCTCACACACAAACATCTATTCCACTGACCCAATGAAGAGACTGAAACTGGTGACGTTTTCGTTTGAAATAGATTCCTTTGCAATTACACGAATCGGAAACGTGGGTACAAAGTGGACACTCGATTATAGTCATTTATTGTGTTCATTGCACTTGAAAATGTTTGCTCAGTCATCTGAAGCCAGAACAGTCTGTACTTTTAGTCATAGTGATGCATAAATTGAAACATTGTTGCAAAGTCCTCGAGCACATTTGAGATTTATTTAAAACCCAATGAGAAATGACTTATAAACCAACATTTTACTTATATTCAAACCATAACTTTGTGCTGATGATAACATAAATCCAAAGAATGCGCATAGTTGATATTCAACTTTCATATCATGCTGCCTGAGCCAAGAGAATGTTGTGAACTTTATAGGATATTTTAGTTTAATAATACAAAATAAAAACAAAATGCAGAATCTGGATTCCAGATGATGATCGATTGCCTGCAATCTCATGAAACCGTCCTTAAAAACCAGTTTCCTTCGTTGAAAATCCAAGAAAAAAAAATTGGATCGAAAAAAATTGATCTGAAAAGCATGGATTATATTTGAACGTGGACACCAATATTCCGGCTAAAATGCGATAACGTAAAATGTGCACTGACCACCTTCGAAATTATATACTTTCGATACTTATTCTCAAGCACCGAATCAACGCTCGTTTTCACTCGATGCAAACGGCGAAATATGAACCGATAAAAAAATTGTTGATTATAGTGTGTTTTGGGCATCGAGCAGAAGCGAATACATAAATAAATAAACAAGAAATTAAAACAGAAACTGATGAGCAGTGTACAGAGCCGTAAGAATTATAAAAGAAACATTTTAAACACCACATAATTCAGCAACTGGCTTAATCGGAGACAACAGCGTAAAGCCAACCTCAACGATTTGCACAAATTCAACAAAACATTCTGAAAACTTTCCGCGTTCAGCGGCAAAAAATGCGCAAGAGAAAAAAAAAAGAAACAACAAAAACGAAACCAATAAAACGATTGAAAATTAATCATCGCACGGAGATTTATGGACATGCCGCACATGCAAACCGCCACAGTTTCTGGTATTTATGATACAAATCAATACATGGATTTCGGGTTAAATGAAGATTTTTGACAAACGGATTTCAAGTGAATAAAATGAGTTATTTGAAAAAAAAAAACGATTCACTTTTAAGTGATTCAACGGAAATCAGCTGCAATTTCAGACAATAATATTATCCCGCTTTCAATTCATTTTCAATCATGCACCAACAAAGGCAAAAATACTATATAGAATTATGTGCGAGATGAACAGTGCGAATTTATAAATGTTATTGGCTGTGTGGTTTTTTGCACGCATTACACCGTTTTGCAGGTGGTCCATACGATAAATTATTCAAAAGTCTCAATAATTTCGTTTCGTTTCTTCTTCTTTTGAAGCGTTATTTATTTCATGTTTCTCACCCAACCGCTAGCCAAGTATTGCTGGCGAAGAGTGTGCTGGCGCGTGAAAACGCTCTTTATATTGAATGTTAAATAGTTGATCTGGGAATTTTCTTGGGCTTCCAAGAGCCGTTCAATTCACTCAATTTCAAATACAAAATCAATATAATTTTGTCTGGTTTTGAATAACAACTATAAAAAACGCCATGATTTTAATTCATATTTTTTATTTCGTTTTTATTTTCTCTCCGCAGGTAATTATTTTATATGCATCAAGACGATTATTTTGCAACAAACGCGGCAAAATGTGAGCAAATGTCGGTAAATATGAAGGCATTGACGTGTTTCCATCTTTTAATAGCAACATGACCACAATGAAAATTTTTATACAATATTCCAGAAAATTGATAGCACTTGGGAAGTTCTCCAATCAATGTTGATGGTTGTCAAAACCAGCATATTTTTAAGTTCTCAAATTACATCAATCTAATTCAGCAGCAAAGTAATTTGCTTGGAGCAACTTTAATTCATTCTTCACTTTTGAGCATCTTCAATAAGGGACCAATTTCAATGATTTTCTGTCTTGTAAAACACTGAAGACCGAATCAAAACATTAACTTTATTCACAGAAATGTGAAATGGGCATCAAACTGTTTATTCGATTCGCTACAAGCCCAATTTATTTTGTTGTATTTTAAACATGAATATTTAATAAATTTATGGAAAAGTTTCAACGATTTAAATACGGAGATTTTTATATGATTCGAGTATAGAACACGAGACGCGAGCAAGAGCACTGAAAAAAATATGCGAAGTGTTTGACAGCTTGAATATGACAAAGAGTCGAGTCGATTTCAATTCTACGGCATGTGTCTATTAGCATAAATGCATATGTGCGCAGAAGTCACTATAGCACAGGCCTATATCTATTTTCCAGTTCCCTCAATCCGATACATTTTGCTTCTCCACACACGCATAAGCACTTTGTTGTACTTTACATTTTTAGATCTTCAACAGAACCTTGGTCATCGAAATCGTCGGTCAAGGGGATCGTTGAAGGCCACGAATGTCAATTATGACAATTCATCAAGAAAAGTCATTTAAATTTTATTATTTTAAATTAATATCGAGAAAAATTTGTGAAAAAAAACTGTTACATTTTTCCCTCATTTTTCTTAATTGGAACATTTTTCACATGATTTAACTATTTTCATTCACGGAATTTTTCATTCCAAGCACAAAACATTCATATATATTCTATGGCCATTGCTCAATAAAAAATCCCCTTGAATCTTTCATGTTCGTATTCTCGTTTTCTTCTCCCGCATTTCGAGCCATACATTCGTTTACACATTGCGGAAGAGAATGTGAAAGAGAAAGAGAGAAACGAGCTCAAATAAACTACCTGAAGAAGATCATCAACCATTTTTAGTTATGAGTGTTATATATATTTTAGCTATTGACGACGTGATTCCCTTCGCAGAGTTTCACACCACCTTTTATTAATCTATGGTACTAAACTTACTTCGAAGTTATTTTTTGGTAGGTTCACAATTGATCACAACGCAGTTAAAGTTAACAGTAGATTTTGTCATGTCGCATGTCCAATAAGAGCGTTTTCTATTTTATTCTTATAGCAATGAATGGGCTGCACGGTGCCAAACGCGTATGAAAATATATTTCAAAGGGATTTATTCATCACTGCGTATGAATAAATGATGAGCCTGATGTTTATTACGAAACGCCACTTAATATGTATATTAATGTTCGATTTAACGCTTTCAATTCATGCACAAAATGAAAAATAAAAGTCAGCGAATCATTAATTATGAGTGAAAATATCTTGATGTGCCGAAAATGCCAAGTGTTCGCGTCCTACAAAATTAACGACATCGTTAAGTTTACGATGTAAACACTTGCGCTCAAGATCGATTTTCGATCAGAGTGATTGCTAAGAGTTTGTCTTCGATCAAGTCACGACGCCGTTCTTCACATATATTCACATTGAATATAGGAAATAATGCATTTCAAAGCAGCACACGACTTCCAGTTTACTTCGCCGTTATATGAAACATTGCTAGTTGGAATAAGAAATCAAAAATAAATGTGCATTTTTCTCTCAATTTCATCTGAAATGTAGATGTTGGATTTAGTCTTACTTCCATCGCATTTTTCTATCTTCGGCCATCAATTCAGATAAAGGACCATCGATTTCTTTCCTCGTAGGTTTACGTAAATTGTAAAAATGGTTGCAATTTGCAATGTTGGTTCAAACAATGTTTTTCAAGCTCACAACATCAATTCGGCTCCTGCATTGGCTCTTCTCTCCGTTCGCTGTATTTGTGTACACATTGCACATGCAGAATTTTTGTCAGTTATGTGCATGCGAATGGAGAAAGCGCTGCACAGAAGTGCTCGTATTTCAAGTTTGTGCACAAAATTTATGTAAGGAAAATGATAAATCCTTGCAGTTGTGAGGACATTTTTCTTTGTTTCCATGAATATATTTCAATGTAGTTGGAAAAGCAGCGATTGTTTCTTGCTTGGCCCTGGTTGCATGTAGCTATCCTTTTCCATAGTCTCAAGTCCATGACGTTGAAATGCCAAAGACAAATTACATGGAGTTTCGACGAATCGTCGACGTTGGTTGAAGAAATACGCGAGTGCCAGCGAACAGAGAAATGTTCATGGAAAAATTGCCATACATTTTTCCATGTCGTTGATATTTTCCATTCGTGCTCGCGCTGTATATGTTCTTTTCTTGTTTGAATGGATCTTCGGCGTTCGTCCTGCGCCGCGCACTTTTGTTGGCCTCAGAACTTTCTTTTAATTCCATTCGTGGAAATGGATGTGAACCGTCCCTTGCATAGTGCATAGATTCCGGTGGTCTCATTCGATGAAACAACAAGTCATACGATATAAACTTCATTTTGTTTAATTTATAATTTATTTTTCTTGTAATTTCATTACCTTAATTCCTTTCGTGTCTGTTTCATTTCTTTGTCTCTGGTGTTTGTGTGCGCTGTGCATTAAGTCCATTCATCCGAGACGAGCGTGAATTATTCGAATTTTTATCTCTATCAAAGGCATCGTCATTCATTGTTGGACATTTTTCTCTCTCTCTCTCATTTTACTTTTGTTCTTTTTTTGGAAATTCTAAGATTTCACTGTTGTTTCTAGCGATTTGTTCACTTTCGATGTTGTGACTTGTGATAAATACGAAGATTTATTACTTTTTGATAGTACCAAACTGCGTATTAACCTTGTGCGATGACACATTTGTTGGTTTCTTCGATTTCATTCGTGCCAATGCCAGCCAGAGGTAACTGAAGACCCTCCATTGGATTAGTAAGAAAATCCAAAATTTGTAAGCCATCAACAAAAGCATGCGCAACCACAACACACACTCAGACACGAACCAAAACAGAAATCAATTTTCGTCGTTTTCTCTGATTATTATTATCCGATTCCATTTTTTACTTTACACCTTCTCATGTTTCTGAACAAAAAAAAATCCGGGTACTAAATCAATTATCCAAAAAAAAAAAAAAAAAACGCGCAGGGAGAGACAGAAAAAAGCCAACGGACACATTAGATCTGTCGGCCTCTAAGTGAATATTGATATTATATATAGTGGCATTTTGGTGTGCTGGGTCATCGCTGGCCCGTAATCGAATCATGGCGTATAATTTGGTAGTGAAATTAACCAAAACAAGGAATCGCACGCAGGAGAAAAGTATGTGAGAAAATCAAGAAAACAATATTTTCGACGGGAACGGTCCGAGAGAAAAAAAACCTGATCACAATATATCATTTGGTCATTTTGAGAAAAAATATTTTGTTTTGTAAATTCCTAACATTGGTACATTGGCCGCTTATTCCGCTTCTCTCGTTCTCTTTAAAAAAACATAAACGTACAAACGTCTCTTATAAATTACAAGCGAAATAAATAAATCTACAATGATGACTTCGTCGTGTGCATTTAAAGCCGTTTTCACGTATAAAATCTCGAAAAAAAACGAGAAAAGAACCAAATAGATTTTGGGCGTGAATTACACACATGCAGACAACAGGTTAAAGTGAGAGTGAGTTGGCACACAAATTCATTTAGGTTCCATAAAATGAAATGAAATGAAATAAACACCACGACAGACAAGGCACACATGAAAGGAGCTCACAGAGAATTACACATATCGAATAATTTTTCATAAATCTTCCAAACATGACACTTCACCGTATTCCAATGGTGAACGAAGAGCGAATGAATAAAATATGGATGGACACCAACAACATATTGTTCCGAATGGCCGAGTGGCTTTCGAAAGATAAACCGTTGACCGTGTGTGAATACTTTGTTGTTCGATGGAAGACGATTTGACTCATACCCTTTCATCTTATTAAAGAAAATTGTGCTCGTTCGTTTGCATATTCTCTTTCTTAATTTTAATCTGTTGCAATTCACAAGTTTTCGGGCAACAAACCCATGTTTTCTGACACAAACGCAGTTTTAAGTGTGTACTCATGACATTTAATTCTTTTCGTTCGTTGCAAACAATTCGAGAATTTCATTATTTCGTTAGAGTTTTCATAAATTTATCCTGTTCAAAAATGAGCCAAGACTCGCTTATGATTTTTTTTTTTTCACTTAATCAAAAAGCATTCACCTTTTTTCAGATTGTTACATTTCAAGAATCGAAACCACTCATGGTCCATTGAGCAACTGTCGAATATGAACACATGCAAGCAAAAAAAGCCGAATGAAAATTGAAATAAATGTAAAACTAATTGAAATTATCATAAAAATAAAACGATGTCATTTTTGCCTTGATTTTCATCCATTAACTGTGCGGGATAGTCAACGCAACGGAATCAATGTGATATAATGGATTGACTAGCATGCGCCAGATATCGACAATGAACAGACCAAACAAGTGGCAGCAAGTGTAACAGTAGCTTCGAACATGCTCATGGTTCAAAAGTGCAACATACAGTGAACTAAAAAAACGAATGTGATTTCAAATGTAGATTAAAGCGTGCTTGTAGCACTATAAAGAGTCTAGATGAAATGAGCTCCACACAAGTCGTCGTGTTCATTTTAACTTCAACCGAGCAGCAGCACATTTGTTTTATTAAGACTACAATATGTGAAAGGGTCAGCCAGAAAACGTGTGGCAAATATCGTTTATTGACTAAAAATTGAGACCAACAAAAACTCGTTCACTCTGTTTTTCGCTTAAAATATAAACAGCGAAATAAAGTAATAGCAAGTGCACGGTTGCCACCGAGCAGTGAGCGATCGGGAGCAAGTGCCGCAATAGAAAAATGAAATATATGATATCGCATAGTTCTAGACTGCTTGCTGTTGTGGAGCAGCTCGTCCTAAGCAGAGTGCTGGCATACATACAAACACACGTTACAACCAATATCCATGGAATACGACGGACAGACGCGGTCAAAATAACATTTTGAAGATTGTCAAACAGTCGTTGTCGTGTTCATATACACGAGGAGTACACTACACGATCAAAATAAAGCAATTTATCATTTTATCCTTTTTGATTCATTTTGTGTATATTTTCGTCGTCATTGTTGTTGTTGCTGTGTTTTTTTCGTATTTATTTTTGCATTTGCGAAAATGTTTGCTGATGCATTTTATCTGCGTTTTTCGATCACGTCGTTCATCTCATTTTGTCCAGATGAGTGAGGAACATGTAAATACGCCATTTGCACATATCAACCGCAAATAACTCGCTTATTCGATTTCGTCTGCGTTGTCGCTGTCGTAGTCGTCGACAACGAAACAGCTATTTTGACCGAAAGAATTTCAAGTTTTTTGGGCACAAAATCGAAATAATCTTGGTTTTCACGATCGACAGATCTTGATTCATGCATTCTTGTTGTCTTGATACTTTTCGTAACATTTCCATTTCCCGTCTGGTGCGATTCCCAAATTTGCTCCGTATCATCGCAATAAAAATGTGCGCATTTTGATTGAAATGGAAGTTCAGAGATGTGTTCATTAAAAAAAGGCACGTAATTAAAAGCGCGAATTATTCTCATGCGAAAACATATATTTTGACAAATTTCCAGTTTAATTAAGAAGTTATTCGCTTTGAAAGATGTACGACAATCGATATCGCGGTGGAAACTCATTTATAAACAAGCCTCGCAAACGGATTATGTGCTGACTTACTGCATTCATTTTCGATCACTTTATTCATTTGTCTTTTTTCACTCGATTTAATGTTTCCGAAGATTTGTTGCTTCATTTTCCCAACGTACATTTCGTCCATTCCACTCTCATTCGATGTGTATAGTTCTGTGTTCATAACATGGTTTACGTGCTCTCGTTTTTTTCTCTCTCTCGTCGTTTTCTTTCTTTTCGAAGGCAGCACGAACAAACGAAGAGAAATGTATATATATATGTGTGTGTGTGTGTTTGTATGGAAGACGAGAGAAAGAAATGGACAAAGGGCAAACAGCAAAATTGTGCATTACTCGTACGTACAAACGTAGGCGTTACCAATTTTTACACATTATAAAACATTGTAATGGATTCTCAAACACATGTACAATGCACACTGCATAACAATATGCATACATTTGAGATCACTTGTCTAGATGGCTCATAAATTTTCGCGCTGCCTGCCATATATTCGATATTCGTCTTTTTAAGTCCACTTTTTTATGAGCGGTCGAGATTTATTAGCATCTGACGAGTACATGCGTTTAAAATATTCGGTTGCTATTAGTGCGGTTGATGAAAATTGTGTACATTTTTTGACGCCAACAATGATTTTTATTCATTTGTGAGTTGAAAATGTATAAATAAAGACTATGAAGCAACACGAAACATTATAGAGACGCACAAAAAAGGCATCGAGAAAAGATTAAAAATATCGAATGCCGTCGAAAAATGATGTGAAAAAAGATCGCAGATACTTAAATATATCAGAAAAAATTCAATATTTTGCATTGGAATGAAACGAAATTCGGCATTCAATCGTTGAAAGCACCCATTCCAACCGAATAGTAGCAATGTTTAATGATTATATCAATAAATTGTAAATAGTTTAGAATGAACTGTTTGCAATAAATTCACTTTCTAATTGACTCCACGAAGAATAGATCGCATTCAATTGAGTCCGTTAGACAATCAATGTTTATTGTGATTTGAATACAATCGTTATATTCGAATAAATGCCCAATAAATTTCATTATGCACACATATTTTGAGAGCTAGTTTGTAGCATATTTCGAATTTTGAATTGAACATTCCAATGTCCATCAGTAACAATGGAGTTACGCTAAATGGATTGGTGCTAATATATCAATAAAAATACATAAACAAGAGTTTATTGCATTCGCTGTAAATTATCAAGTCGCTTTTAAAATACTTTTGTCACATGAAAGACGAACGAGAACCGTCGTTCGACATGAACCATATTGAGATCGAAGGCGAATTATTTGCAAATATGTTTCAGCAAAATCAAATGGTGTACACCCGGCACACTCCTACTTTCTTCCCATCTCAAAATTCCGTGTACATGAATCGGGGGCTTGGGCCACGGAGATTGCGAACAAACATCGAATTCATCCACAACCCGTCCATCCCTCTCTCTCGGTCTGTTGCTCACTCCCAGTGTATTTCGCTCCGAACTATTCTCGACTATTTTCATATGATGTCAATGTGTTTGTGCGAATGCAATGCACTCACTGAGTATTTTCCACTGAAATATAGCGTTAGATCTTCGTTTAAATGTAACATATGTATATCGATATATGCATGCGCAAAATGTTTACCAATATTTATTGGATCTGTAAGTTGTTGTATGGTTGCTATTACTGTTTCACTGTGTTCACTTGTCCCAAACAATAAATAACTTAGCTAAAATACTAAGACTCACACTATATTTATGCATGGTATATGCATGTGGACACGAAGCCAAAACATTGTGCACAACTTTATTGAGCAGATGCCGAATGCTAGGAGAGAGAGAGAGAGACAGAAACCGAGAGAAAAAAAAGCAATGAAATGACAAAATAGCAGCAGTAATATAACAATACAATAACATCTCGATTCGGCGATATTGTCTAACAAGAAGAACATGTCGCAACCGAAAAAAAGAGACAGAAATGCATACCAAATTGTATCTATCGGAATATATGTAACTCAACGCAGTCCATTCAAATGAGCAAAAGAAGGACAAAACAAGAGAAAAAAATCGACAGAAATGTCCACACATGCAAAAATAGAGATAGAGACAGAAAGAGAGAGAGCGTTTATATGCAAGAGCGAGCACAAAAAAAGAAAAAAAATCCGAAAAACTCCGATACCATTCTGACAAATAGATAAATTTATGGACACGGACTTATTCGCAAAGAGAAAGAGAGAATATTACAGTGTTCGCGCGCGTGTGTGTGTTTTGTTTATTGGTGTTTGCCCAAAGGACACACTGCACACAACATTCCATATTGCAGTCCAATATTGCCATTCATTCGGTCGACCTATTATCTATTTTGCTCGCCACTCAAACTCACATTATTTTTTTTTTTTTTTGATTTTTTTGTGAGTTTGAAATCGACTTTTCGATATATTTGATTCCATTCGTTATTCCCTGCTCCATTCTGTTTACCCGCATCCAACTTTTTTATGATTTTGTTCATTGCTCTTTCATTCGAATATAAAACATTTGATCGCTGGCAATGTTTTTTTTCACTGTGTTCTATCGGCCAAAATGTAAAATCAACCTCGACTTGCAAGCGATACAAAAAGAGGAAACCAAACAACAATTATTTTCACTTTTGCGGCAATAAACTGTGTGTTTCACAAACTCATCGTCCAATCGGATTTGGCACACAGCAAAGACAAACACCGCGCATGAATAAATTCACATACAGTGCACTCCCAAAAAGTGTGGCTCTTTTCGAAACCCGATCATCTCCGGAAGTTGTTACAACTTGAGTTTAGAAATTTATTTTACAGATTTTTCAAAAATTTGCTTCACATTTCAGACTGTTTAAATCCAGCACTAATCTGATTCGATTCCATCCAGTCAAGCAAGAGTTCACTGTCATTTTTTTTTTCTCAATACATAACATTTAAAACGAACTCAATTGCATAAATTACTTGTTTATTGGATTCGGTCACCCCATGAATTGAAATATTTGTTTGGGTATATTTAAATCGATTGTAATGTCGAATCGATTTTTTTCCATCCATCCACATCATTTTCTCGTTTGAGAAACAAATGCAATCGAAGAAGATTGCATCTGATTGGGTGATGTTTCGAAGTCAATTCAATTACAACTTTCGAAATCTTGTATGTTGAATATTGGAATATTGGGTACATTGTGTGCACTCGGAAGCCACAATGCCGATCCGTTCTGGTATTGAGTGAAATGGTGCAATGCTAATGCAATCTAAATGTACTTATTAACAAGGGACATTATTCGGTTACCACCTCATGCCGCATGCAATTTTGGCTTCTAATCGCCAACCAAACAAATCGAAAAGACATTTTCAACGTTCCAATGGATTTTTATTTTTCGACCGCTCTCTTTTTGGTATGCCCAAAGTGTTTCTTTGCATGAAGACACAAAGTGTAATGCGGTATGCAGATGAAAAGGGATGTTTCAAGTGAAAGTATGCGACAAAAACATGATGTAATATTTTATGTAGCATTAAATTGTGATTGCATTGAATTTCCAGTTGAATAGAGTTTGCAGTCGGCATTTCTTCTCTCGCAAATGCAGTTCGGCCTTTTCAAGCTAGCTCATTCGCATTGCTGCAGTAAGTGTTAGCCCGAATAAAGGCTGAGATTGCAACAAAAAGAGAGCGTTTCCAAAAAGAATGGTGCTTGAACCAAATGCGGATGTCATATTAATTTTTCGGACAAAACCGAAGTGAATGTGTGCATGTGTTCGCCTACCAATGTGGATGTGGATGTGGATGTGAAATGAGCTCAAGCACATTTTCTCACCGTACAATAGGCACATTGTCAGCGCATATTTATTTATGGTGATACCGTTATAAAGTTGAAACAAGAACATGCTGTTGTTTATCGCAAATAAATGGCTAAAAAATCGCTTGTACCTTCGTGCGTATAAAAATGATCGTTGGTGCGTTGTGATTTTCGACACGGCCCAAACTCTATCTCAGTGGCAGGCGGCGGCGATAGCCGAAAATGTCAAGGTTTTTGTGATTCTCATTTGCGTGCACGTTCGTTCCTTCAAATTGCAACCGTTCGATACGAGCACATAGATAGAGAAAAGAGAATGGGTTCGAATGGTTTGAGGGGGCCCTGTGTGTTTCGCATAGTCGTCGTGTGCAACAGCATCGTATTGGCCTGAGTGCCAATTGCAATTTTCTCCATTGTTGCTGTTGTTATTTGACTGTATCAGAGCATTGAAATCCCCAGCGCAGTGGCTTGCTTTCTATTGATACATAATTGGGAGTTTATTATGAGATAAAATATTATCGATGTTTGCTCGTGTTACAATGTTGAATGCGCCATGCTTTGCCACTACCTTACTCATACGCGCTCGCTCTTTTCGCTCTCTCTCTCTCTCATTCGCTCCGTAAACATGTAACTTAATTACACAAGCACATAACTCAAGAATACACACTGACTGCAATCGAACTACGGTGTGGCGAACCCAACATACTATGTACACAAAGAGCGGGAGAGAGAAAGAGCGGAGAGCACATTCTGCCATCGCATATTTATCATTCCAAATGGAATAAAATAACGCACATGCGAGTGAAAGATATGTGCACCGCATATTGGATTATCTCTCGTTTTCCACCAAATGTAATAAAATATGTATTTCGATTCAAGCCCAAAATTTAATAGGAAAACGGCATTGGGTTGAAAATAAATTATATGACTACGATACAACAAGAGCAGCAACAGCAGTTTCGGCGGCAATGACGATGATGGTGCACTTGCCGTCGCAATATGTGCACAAAAGCGGGAGAGGTGTGTGCAGCACGATATATGAATCTAGGAAATAGTAAATTAGGTGCTTGTGAATGCAGTAGCCAATATGTTATTTCAAATCAAAAATTGTGCGCACAAAAAGAATGCGTGTGCTCATTTCAGGATGACAAAAATGTTTATTGCACATACACAAACATCAGCAGCAAAAAAGCGTTGACGAATAAGTTTTCATCTGAAAAAGGAGTGACACCGCAGCACTGATTCAGCAAATCTGGCGCGCGTCATCAAACTACCTCCAATTTCGAAATTAACTTGATTTCCGACAGTAGCCAGCCCAGCATCAAAATTTATGCATTCCCATTGACAAATATATGGATATTGCTTGATAATTGGTGAATTATGCGCTTCATGCATTTGCAATATTATGTGTGTATGTTATATTAGTCCATTAAATCTCGAATTTATTTAGAGGTGACCATTGCAAAAAATATAATACCAAATAACAAATAATAATATTGAATTTATGCCATTTAGAATTTATATCACTGTAATACGCTGATCTCCGACAAAAGGATTCGATTACGTTCAAAATGGTGATTTTCAGCATTGGACTCATTGCGGATTCGTGTGGTGTGCACGTCTTGCGTGACTCAAGCACCAGCGCGCGAACCAAATCGAACAAGAGTCAAAGACATGATGTGATTCTCCATCTTTTTTCTTCATTTCGTTCTTTGCATTTTAATCATATTCCCAATACATGTAGCCATCAACCAGTAAAGCGATTTTCGATTTGTTTCACTTTAGTTTGCATGCTGCTTCAAATTGTTCCTACATTTTTCTCGTTGATCGAACGCAGCTTTAAGCACCATTATAGCTATATAATGAATTGAAATCATGGCGTGTGGCGTATATGATCTACAATTTACTTAATAAATTCTTGATACGTTGTTATTCCATAAAAATGCACTGAACTATGCTGTGCGCTCGCGCGCTGGCAAATTCTAGCGAAAGAAACAATATTCTACAAGAAAAGAGATTCAAAAGAGCGAGGTGCTGCGGCAACGAATCGTGTTATGGAGTTAAAGTATAAGGAGTGAATTGATTTGGTTTAGTCGGCGTAAAATTAACTTGTTAAAATCGCATCGAATCGACACAGACGACTTTTTAATCACAATTTCGAGTCGCGCGTTGCCTGGCCAGCGCAAAATATGTAACAGCAGATGAAGGCATTCATTGTTTTTATCGATGCTCGTATAGACATGTCGGCCTACAGTTTGTGCTGTTGCGCCGCGTATTCGTTTTCTTTTTCACAATCATCAGAACGATACATGCATGTTTTACACATTCTCGTGCTGATTTTCATCGTGTGACCATAATGATGACTTAAATTCAATTTAAAGAGGCCATTTGTGCATTTATAATGTGATTTCGATATAACATTGATGAAATTGCTCCTTTCAGCAGCCTGCAATGTCGATAGCAAAAAAATGGTTCTTTATTAAAAGTGAGGAATTTGTTACTTCTTTTCACCGTATTTCTCGCCTTTTTCAGTCATCTCATCATTGGTACGAAATTTATCATCGAAAAATGTATGCTATGAACGAAGCAAAGAATTACCCAGCAAAGATGTTGATAGAGGTGTTAATCGACATTTGTTATTTAAAAATTTCATTTGCCGCCGAAAAATGATCGTTTTCCTAAACAATTTTTTCCCCATTTCTTGCCTCGGATGATCAACGTTTCTCAATTGAATCGCAATTTATAAAATAACTT
Source organism: Obolodiplosis robiniae (assembly GCA_028476595.1). Taxonomy (NCBI): domain Eukaryota; kingdom Metazoa; phylum Arthropoda; class Insecta; order Diptera; family Cecidomyiidae; genus Obolodiplosis; species Obolodiplosis robiniae. The sequence continues at coordinate 18,332,751 of CM052014.1, forward strand.
GTTATTTGAAAATAGAAGCGTTTTGACTCGATTGGAATTGCTTTGAAGCGATTACGGTATCGGTTGAAATTATATTTTAACCATAGCGATTGTAATGCAGAAATTTTAAATGAATGTGGTCTATAATTTACCTTTAGAACAAACTCTTTCGCATTCTTTGATGAATTGAAAGACCTGTTCCGTGACTTATCCTGGCAATGAACTGGCATTTTTCTTTTTTCTCTTCAAAAATCCGTTAGTATGGCCCAAACCCATTGAATTCTTGTATGATTTCTTTCACAAAGCCGATTAAAGTATTGATTCTGTGTTACACCGAATGAGATTCATAGTGCATTCGTGTTGTCTGCAACATATTTCGGTGAGCGAATAAATTCAAGTATGTTTAATATTCGGACCAAAATGGAAGTTGAAAAAAATGGCTAAATTATAAAAAGCGCTGGAAACACAAAACGACCTGGTTCAAAGCGACGTGTATTAAAATTTATCTTGTTTTCAATATATTCTCAGCGATTTGAGTTTGTTGGCTTTATTTTCTCAATGCGATTGATGCGAAACGATGTGAACATCATTATTGCTTTTTATACACGGCCTTTTATTCTCCACCGCTCCTAGACAATACATTTTCCGTCGCTCTCTCGAGCGCGAGCGAAACGAAGTGAATTCACTTAATTTATGGAATTGAAACAGCGAAAATTTATTTATATTTAAATACGGCAGACCAACCGCACAACATCTTCAATGACTCTTTTTAACTGTTGTTTTTTCTCCGCTGATAAATTTTTTCATGTGTTTTGTTTAAAATCAAGAGAAGAAAAACAAATGCAACAAAAAAGGCGCTTGGATATAAAACAGAAGATACAACATAAATCGTACCATGATGCACTTGTGTGTTTTGTTGTGTCTTATTTTGTCTTGGGATAAAATCATTGTTTTCCCTTGCAACGAGTACTTGGTTTTTTGTGTGTGAGTGGTGCAGGATTGAATTTTATGGGAAAAGACGCCTCCCTATGTCTGGCCATGGTCAAAAGTTCATTATCATTTTGGGTTGAATTAAATCTAACAAAATCGTTTTTATTTTTCGTTCTCCCTCTCTCTCTCGCCGGCTCGCAGGCAGCCAAGTTTTGGCAAGTGCAGAAAGTAACCATGAAATCGATCGCATGTGCTAGATCCCAATAGAATTGTTTATTTTTTTCAGAAAAAATGTTAATTCACCGCATAAATATACATTTAAGCGTGAATATACACATAAATAAATAACACCGCAGAACAAATGTGACTATCGAAAGCCAGGGAAAATTCATAAATGTATTCACGAATAAGCAATCGCAGCATTATACCATATCGCCTTCGAAATGTTCCTATTTCTATTTATGTGATCTACAATTTTTCGTGTTTTTTCGATAATTTTTTATGGCAAACGAATTGGTTCGGTGGTTGGTGCGCGCACACGAGTCTGACTCGTTATCCTGATTTCGGCAAAGAGAGAGAGAAAGAGCGAACAATCTCGACAAATGCATATCACTCGCACTCAATGTAAGATAGCACGAAGAAAATGCAAAGCATTTTGTTCGATCTATAGTTCTTCGAATGAGAATTTTGTGCGGCGGCTGTGTGCATGCAAATATTTGTGCGATGAAGATTCTAAATGGAGCACAGACGCAACGAGAAGCTCTCACACGTCCTCGCCTCATACAAAAGAGCAGCAGCATCAACAACAAGCCAAATAAACACACGAACTAAATTGAACCAAACGAACCAACAAATAAAACATATTATTCTGATATATGCGGTTGTATTGTGTATATTAAACATTAAGGGGTGTTGTTTTGTTTATGCGCAACAATATATATCAACAAGGGATGTTGCAATTATATTTATGGTCTCGCAACGCCGAAAAGCACATATATAGAAAATGCCATTTCTCTTTCGCTCTCTCTCTCTCTCTCTCTCTCTCTCTCTCTCGCTTGCTAGAAATAAATGTATGGATATGATAAAAAATATGTGCATGCGTTCGAAAAGTTCGAATGCAATACTTGTCGCTGTCTAATAACGTGTTCACGAAAACAAATTTACACACGCAAATGATCATAAAAGAAATTCTTATGTTCGGCGAGTACGCTTGGGCGCAAATCTACATGTTTTACACATTAAAAATGCTTCATTAGACATTCTTATCTCTTATTCTTATGAAGAATTATTGCAAATGAAGGCTGTGGCGGCTGCGGCAGTGAGGTGCAAAGATGCGAACGAGTTTTTGGTTTTATCTAATTAAAGTTTTGCCATCGTTGCGGTTCAAAGTCTTGGTGATTTGTCTTCTTTTAAGGATACCTGAAATATGGAATTTCGTTATATGTCGGCGCGCGTCATTACGATGCAATTCAATGGCGGTGTATATTCATGTTTTCTTCAAATGAATTAATACGCTTTCCAAACAATTTCTGGCAAAATTCATCCAATTGGTCTGAGTAAACACATTTCAGTACTTCTGCTGCGCATTCCGAAATGTGTATTATTTAAAAACCCGCCAAAATGTCAATTTTCCATTTCAACAATGTTACTTTTGAGCATATGTGCTTTTAACTGAACCATTTAACGCATAATTTCATATTTCATTCCGGTAAGCGTATCCTGAATCGAGAAGCCCACACTCCTTCGTTCACCTAATAAATTCATGACGAGTGAGAGAACGAGGATAAAACGGCAGAGCAAAAAAATCAAATGCGATTCCATTTCATATTTTTTTCTCTCGTTTGCCTGCTCGCATGAGATCCATGTCCTTTTTTATTCGCTTCTTTGCAAATCGACATACACACACGCAAGCATTAAGGCACACACATTCACACACAAATACCGCTGCCAGCAGTAGAATTTATTTGTTTCGTGGTGGAATTATCGTGTTGATATATGAAAGCAGAAGCGACAATAGTTAAACCATTTAACATTTTGTACGTTTTAACAAAGGCTTATGCAGAATTAATGGGTTTTATATTTCGCCAGGGCAAGCGAGTTAAATATGGGGAATCTTGTGTGCGCGCGTTCGCCAAATTTCACATGGATTGGGGGATTTATGAGGATCATTTTTTTGTTCGTTCTACTCGAAAGGATAGAAATCATAACAATCAAAAGCGATTATTCATACATGAGCTTCATTACATTCGGATGTCACTCACTCTATATCTCCATCTCTTTTTCGATCGGACCGAAGCATGTTTTATCGCAAAGACAGAAAGAGAGAGAGAAAGAAAGAGAGAGAGAGAGAGAGAGAGAGAGAGAGAGTGAGTGAGAGTCAAGTATTTCGGACATCGTTTGCTCGCATAAATTCCATTTGTATACTTTCATGTTTCATAATATTTACTGTGTCTCAAGTCAATTTATCGGTGTTGCAACGAAAGTCCTCTGCATGGTATCAAGTTGAAGTTGTGCAGACTGCTGCCACCGCTCGCGCGCAATACCACCGCACAAAGACAAAAACCAATTTCTTCAGCGGTGTAAGTATTTCACACGCATAAGCGGTCTAATTTAAATTTTTCATCGTAAAATAGAATTATACAGAAAATAAACACAAGCATCGGTGGTGCACGTTTATTTATTTCGTGTGAAGTACGGCAGCGGCGGTGCGAGTTGCATCAAAAACACACAACTCTTTTTTTTTGCTTTGAGCAAATGGAGAAAGAGAGAGAAATTTTACACGAAGGGAGGGAAAAAATGTACAGAATAGAATGTTTTGAATAAACATGAGGCGAATGTTCTTCGTTTCGATTTTCAAAAAGTAGACAAAGAGCGAGAGAGAGGAAGAAATGCCGTGCCTTCTGCATTCTAACAGCAAATAGCAATGGAATTAAATTCAAGTTGCGAATGCGACTGAACGGCATACAGAGGGTGAGCGAGTGAGCAAGAACGACGAAGAGATGCTCTGCTTTTGGTTCTGCTGAGTGGTGCTTTTGCTGGCTTATGAACTTATTAAACGCTAGTTGGCAGTGAAGAAAAACTCGAAAAAAGCAATATTTTCTGAGTGGTGCTGCATATATTTTGCGATTTAGTTTCGTTGGTTGCTCTGATCTTGGTAAAAGTTTTGCCACTCACCATGGTCTGTTTACCCGTTTATTGTATTTTCCAATTGCTCGCCATTTTCATTGCCAATGCATAAATACTTTTATTCTTTCGGAACGATTTACCAATCCAAATAAATCCTAAATTATGCACATTTGAATTTGGTTCGCCAGTCGAAAGATTTAAACCAGAATTTGACGCCATAATAATTTTCCAGCCATTCTATATATAACAGATTTTCGTCGTTATTTTATTCCATTATTCATTCCGAGCAGCAATTCAATTCAAGCCCCAACATAAACATAAACATTCTTCCAATATAAAATATGCAAGAGCTTAAAATAAAAGCATCCTAAGCTCCGTCAAATGATATATTTTCAACAAATTCTATTTATTAAAAGGAAAGAAAAATGTATAAAAAGATATGTGACGCACGATGCGAAACAAATATGTGAATAGGGTATGTGATGAGCTTGCACTGAAAATGGTCCGGCTCCTTGTGTTCATTCTTCCTGTCTTGTGTTTCCTTGAGGACGCCGCATTTGGCGCGCTCATTTCCCCACTTTTTTCATGAAATATTTGTGTATGTTATTAATAATATCTCGTTAATACGTGCACATATATTAAATGATGCGAGCAACTACATGCGCATCGACGACGCTGAATATACAGATGGCATCGCGTGTTATATTTTGGCGAGGCAGAGCGGCGAACGCATAAAATAAAATAATGAATGGCACAGGTGTATATTTTCTATTCACCATGCACAAAGTGAAGAAGAAGACTTGTTTGCCAACCGAATTGCGCTCAGGGAACACACGTTGTGTGCTCCGTCTACCATGACAGTAAGACGATCCGCTGATTCAAATGCGAATGCTACCAATGTTACACCATGCGCTTGAAATTTTGAGTCCAGCTCTCAAACCCAACCGAACCGAGCTGAACTGTACTGAACTGTGCGCTACATGCGCCTTCGCTAAATGCACTCTTAAGCTCAAGTTAATGTAATAATTTATTACTTAATTTTTGTAATTTGTTTAAATTACACACATAGCGCGTGCACAATTTTTCGCTCATTTATCTTATCTCGAAACACTTCACATCGTTCAAATGTGGCTTTTTTCGATTCGGTGCATTTTTTATGGGCATAGATTAGTGCCGCGCAAGGTGAAAACCAGCGAGAAGGTTGCAGTTACACGTGCATTTCAGGATTTCGCATTTCTTTTGCGAATTAAGAATGCTTGGAGTTTTAGTCGAGTTTGGTCAAGTGTTGCAAATGAACGCTCAAATATGTTGAATAATGTTGAACTTAGCAAATGAAAAATACTTTGTTGCAAAATTACTATTTCAACCAAACAAATCGATATAATGTAATCGAATTTCTTTTATTTTCAGGTAAAAGATATGCAGATTCGCTATCAGGGTCATTACTTCCAGATTGGATAGGTAAGTCACCTTCTTCAATTCAGTTTTTATTTTATGTTAGTTATTTTTCGTGCGTTTTAAGTTACTTTAAGTTTTGTACATTAAACATTCAGACATTTCTTACTGTTGCGTTACTAATTGGTTTCATTGATCGATCGATTTAGTTTCAAAATTCAATTCATTATTTCGAATTGGTGTATGTGTCATTGACCAAATGAACTACAAATAATAATATTCAGTTCGTTGTAAATATTGCGTTGATCCGATATCTTGGGTTTCATTTCGATTTCATGTTTGATACTAACCAAATTTCATGCCAAAATGGGTATTTTTTCATAACAATTCTTCAGTTGAATTGAGTTCTATTGAGTTTTTCTGTTCGAAACTTCCTTTCCATTTTTTTTTTTTACTTTTGAGTTGAACGCGAAGAAGGGAGCTTGATTAAAATCTGGAAAGGTAAATCTGACCACTAACACATAATAACCATTTGATTTCATTTGCATTTTGATGGCTGCGATTTTATTCAAACTAAAACGTCTGCTTCGAATTTCAGTCAAAACGTAGTGATTATTATTTGGTGTGTTTCATTTTCGTAAACATCTGCCTTATTTTGTTCAGTTTTTTTGTACCCGTTGACTTTGACGTGTGTCATGAATAATTCAATGCAACACTTTCCAACCGAATGCTGTCACATGGAAAGTGTTTTTTCATTAATTTTTTGCATTTTATCCAAACTCAAGTTGAAATTGGATTTTTGAAATCCAAATTTCATCGTATTTGTGTTGGTTTCTATGCAAAAACCGATAATATTCATTAAAAACGTATAACATTTAATTTGTATTCAGTTTCACTGTTGTGAAAACTTAAGCATGCAAGTGCTATGCAAACAACAACAAAAACAAACGATTGTGCGACGAAAAGAGTGAATAAGAAATCAGCTAATAAATTCAAATATGCTTTTTTACACCTAATAAATTAATAACAATGTAATTATTAACTATAATCGGTCGCCTCTATTTGAGTTAATTATTTTAAGAGTATGAGCAAAACTGATCTAATCAGACGGAAAGTGTTGATTTAACGCCTGCGTCTTTTTTCGCGCTATTTATTTTATTCGTCTGAATGAAAAGTGATCGCACGATCCGACTTCTTTAACGTAATTACAGCATACAATGTTGCTGGTGCAGAGGCGATTCAATTTCATAGGAAATTGTTCAATTAAACCGATTCAACTGCAATCTTTGCATCGTCGCCCAGGACGTACAAATTATGCAAGATTACATACATTATTCAGCATTCAAGATAAATCTCCGATCGTGCGGATTAAACGGTTTAGTTTGTGTTTGCTTCGCTTTTTGATTTTTCTTGATTTGGATTTGCGTGTCTCATGAAAATGGCGCATATTCATTCAGATTCAAGTGTCCTGAATTAATTTAAAAAAAGGAAAGAAAATAATTGAATTAAAAATGAATTCAAAATACAGATGACTGAATAAGCGGATAAAATAGTTTGGTAAACCAAAAATATCACAAGAATATTCGGAAATGTTCACAAATATTCAAAAACATAGAAAAAAAGAAAAATATAAAACGAAAAATAAAATTCTCAAATGAAAACTTGTCTTGAAGCAACAAAAGCAATTACGAAATTCCCAAATTCTCAAATTCCATCGATATTTTCGAGATTGATTGTTTGTTCAATTCATATTCAAATTCAAACTCATAAAAACCATCAAAACATAAATATCATGCAAAATATTCACTTGTAAATGTATTGTACTACACGGCATTTTATAAGGGAACGAACATGCACGGCAAAATGTATTAAATGTATATCTGATGTTCTATAGCGTAAATGTGTGTTCGCATGTAAAGCGTGCGAACTCTCTGTTCGTACACAGCGATAACCAGGCGTTAATATGCCAAACAGCAACGAGCTTTGCATGATATTCGTGTGTTGAAAAACTTCAATGGAACGAATTCCGTTGAGCGGCAATTATAATTTTACAAGAAATTGAACAATTTGCTTGCATCAAAATCATGCATCAAGTGCAAATATTATTTATGCAATTTAATAGCATCCAAATGTGGCTTGTTTGTCCAGAAATGTCCATGGCCTATTATATGGCCGCTTTCATTGAATCGCTCTACGAATTCTATGTTAAATTTATGAAATCAAAACATTAATTCAAATATTTTTAATCTGGTTTTATCATTCGCCTGTTATCTTATCAAATAATAAAATTAATTTTAATGATAGCCGATTGTTTACACTTTCACCGATTTATATTGAAATCTTCAAGCGCTGTCATAAATCGCCATATCATTCAGTTTCCAGCTGCTTGATGACGATATATTATTGTCTCGTTTAAACGAGTGAATAAAAAGTCGTGCCAGTCGATCACCATTACGGCGGGCTCTTTTTTTCTGCAAAAACTAATGGGCGGTGTGAAAAAAATGGAATTTTGAACGATTTTCGTTTAAAAAACTTGTTTTTGGTGTTGAAAAAAAATTGCTTAAACAAAATAAACGCAGAAAAGGAATGAATTGTGTTAATAAAAAAATGGGTTCAGCTGCTTTTTTCAGAAGAAAGCAAGCTATTTAGCAAAGAGATACCGGCATTGCTGTGAACAACACCATTACACACTATTAATTTTGATAATATTCTCGTATTTCCTCATCGATGATAGTTTTGAATAGAACTGGAGCTTACAACGAAATTGAAAAAAGTGAAGGCTAATGGAAGCGTATAATTTGAATGTGTTGATTCTTGAAAAGAGGCTCTGATTTACTCACGTTCCGACGGCACTAAAACTACACATAATTTGTTTGGACGTTATAAGCATTCGAGGCGTAGATTTAATGAAACAATTCGGAAGAGAATAAAAAACATTCATAGTCATTTTATCTGTGACATTCAATGGCATTGTTTTATTTTCTGCTAATTGACTCAAAATTATTAGATATTTCACCTTTTTCGACAAAATACCCCTTATTTTCGACAGAAGTCGCCTTTCACAGAAGTGATTTAATCACCTCCATAAAGAAATGTATCTCAATCAAATGAAAAAAAGTCCATGAATCGTTTGAGTAGCGCTATTTGTTTGAATCAATAATTCAGATGGTGTAATTGCGATGCAGCGACGGCATTTCACTCGATATGGCCAAATCCATTAAGAAATTAGTGTGCGGTTAGACTGAATTGGACTCGGTACATTTTTCCCCCCGTCAAGTGTTTATTCTTTTGTTACCCGCCACTGCTCGGTAATTGATTATTTACCATGAGACCGCCATCGAAAATGGCGAATAAGTGCGCATGAAATAGCGATGAATACAAATCTTTAATTCCTTAAATGCGATTTGCAGACGAATAATTTATTTTTTCGAACTATTGGTAAGGCGTTGGAATTTGATAGAGCAGAATCGAAATAAATCAGTTTGGATTGTGTTTCGAATTGCGCATTGAAATATTTATAATGCTAATTTGATGTTGTCTCTGTTTTGTATGTTCAAAATTATCGACAAATTTCATTAATTTTATTGACTCATCGAGCCCCTCGAATCTCTATAACAACGTACTGAAAATAAATGAATGAATCAATAAGAAAATTGAATGAAATTAACATCGCTTGTATCAGCGCGCTCTTCGTCGCCACGCACATTCGAACATTCCTACATTTCAATCGATTATTCAAACACGGATGAAAAATATCCGACAAAAGTGACCCGAATTGAAATGCATGTTCCTTAATTGGTATCATGGCAAACACGGTTGAATGAGCATAATTTTTAATTAGTTGACATGCCGGAAAAAGTGCTTGAACAGAAAAAAAAAACGCAGAACAACAATATTCAACCCACATAACCGTTTACCGTTCGGATTGGATGTCACAGGATGGATGCCGAGAGCCGGGACCGAAAAAAAGTTTTGCATTAGTTTCAACAAACGCTTGAAAATGAACATTGGTCGATTCATCTAAATGTGTGAGTGCACATGTTCCAACACGCCACTCGGCATTTCACAAAACAAATTGCGTTTAGCCAACAAATAATTTCTTTAGCATGATTCAACTCGTGTATCTGTAGACATTCGGTTATTTGTTTGGCTTTGTTGAAAGCACACTGGCATAGTTACGTACATTATGAACCAATACATAACATTCAACGACAACCAAACATTACAGGAACGTTAGCAATTCGAAAAAATATTCGGTGGATACGAAAATCAAACAGCTTTATTGATTTTTTTTTAGTGTATCTCTTGTGCTGCTTTATTGTTTTTGGTTTTTTGTTTTGTGCGCGGTTGAATCTGAGTTCAGCAACGACGGACTCAATGACGGAGCACCGTCGAACGAACGCAAAAAACGAATCGAAGTTTTATATGTGTCAGCTTTTTGGTAGAACTCATAAATTTTCTACTTCAATCAATGGAATTTGTTCAAATCGCGGTATTTTATGGCTCAACAACAGTGCAAAAGGTTGCGTTTCTTTTTTTATTTTGTCATGTTGGCTTTGCGTTCCACATTTCAATATGAATTCACGCATATTGTTTCATTATTTTTGGGTGTGGTAGCAGCCTTGTGTTTCGTTTCTTTCTTTGCTATTTTTGATTTTTTTCCAAACACTGCCAATGCAAAGTTGAAAGCGAAAACTATTCAATATTTCGCGAAGTAATGTAAAAGGTCAAATCAAATTATTTAACGGACTGAATTTATTGCAAGTATTCAATGAAAATCAAATGTCACATCTAATGAGCACCATCGCGGAACGGAAGTATGTCGTCGCGAAACATTTTCGGACAATACAGCACACGCAAGGTACCAAACAAAAGTATTCCATGTTAGTAATGGCGTCGCGCAAATGAACCATTTGAACGCGCCATTAGATAAGAGCCTAGTGTCAGTCTGGGTGCAAAACGGTTACTATTGTTCGTCAAAAATTATATTTCGACATTTTATCTGCAGCTTATTGTGGTCATTTGAAATTCTCAAGATAAATTACAATCAAGGAACACCTTAAAACCTACATATAAAACGCCATAAATCATCCGAACGCTGTCATTCCGTCGGCATTTCTACTTAACTGCATTCTTAAACTAGAACTCTTTTATTTTGCACACGATTCACAGGCGAAATGCGATTGAGACTATTTTATAATGGCCACAAAATTTAAATTTAAATTTCGGAATTCATGCACGAATTAAACGACCAAAGTAATAAACTAGTTGGAAAATCACTTGAGTGCGATAAAAATCGATGAAATTGAAAATTTGTTGGGTATCACGGGGCATAAGAATACATTTTAGAATACAAGCCGATTAATTGGCACATATTCATCCATAAAATATGTGAATAAATGCGACAATTTAAACATACAGATTCATTAGTTGGGATTGAGTCCGTTTATGAATGAAGTAACAATGAGCATTCAAGCATCAACGACAACGACAGCGCACAAACACAAACAAACGATGGTTTGGTGCTTCATGCAAATAGCCACAATAAAACGATGCTTATAACACGCCTGCACGTGTGCTACCCGAACGACCGCATTATGTAGGTTGTGCATTTAGCTCTGTTAGGAATGGACTACAAAAACACTTGAGCAAATGAATATTTAAAATAAAAATGCTAATTTAACGGGTACATCGGGCTCGCAATGATACTATTCGGTTAAGTCGAAATAAACACTGCATAAATGCTTCTAATACGAGCAAATCTCATTTTGTCCCAATAAAAGTAGCCATATCGATTTTTATGACCGAAAAAATAACAGTTTTACCTGATTGTTGAAAGTATCGTTTGCAGCAGCAGCAGCAGTGGACAGCAGTGAACACACGACCAACGTACCTTTGCTGCTCACTTCGTGCATATGGACTTCATACACAATGGGCTCCGGTCGCATGGCGATATATTTTAAGGTGTTTTATGTATCAGTATCGTTCGTTTTGTTCTCTTCTTTCTTCGGCCGTTCTTTGCGCTTGCGACGTTTTTTATCGATAAAAGGCAATAGTAAATAAAATATTTATCCTCTCACAAATCGCTCCATCTGCCTGCGAATGGACAAACTTTGTTCGATTTTCAATTTTGAGTGGCAATAAATTTACTCAATATTTTTATTTTATTCATTTCGATATTAAACGCTCTTTCTCTCTCTTCCTTGCAAATTCATATCAATCCCGTGCAATGTAAACAATAACGGCTTTAATGTTCTTCATTCTTATTTTTAATGTGGAGCAATGAATGAGCGCATGAAGAACGGCTGCCAAGTCAATAATCTGGAGAGCAGTTTATTGCGAGGAGAATACAAGTCTAGACTTCCGCACGGAGCAATCACATTCGTAAATCGCATTTGCCCTGTTGTCGATGTATACGAACGTAAGATTGTACGTTTTATGGTTCAGTTGAACCGCATGAGCATTGTGCACTCTATAGAACGTTGCGTAATTCTAAAGATATAATTGCGATAATAAAAACAACATATTAACACATTGTTGTTGAAAAGAGGCGGCAGTAATTGTACTCGGAAGCTCAGCTTCACTCACGAACACACACACATATACACACACTTTATCTGGCTTCCCATCAATAATGACGTCATATCAAATCGCCTCTTAGAGGAAAAAAATTAACGCATAATTTCTATGATATGTGATTATTTGCTTTTCAAATGTCTGCATTAAAATCCATGGTTCAATTCACATGGTAGCTAAAAATGGCATGTAAATCTTCTCAAATGTCTATCGAAACGAAAAACATCCCGTTTAATGGCATGCGATTGAGATGGCCAAATCGGCAGAAAAAACATTGCTAAGCTCGAGCAAGGAATTCGTGGGAGAAGAAGAGGGAGTGCAAAGTAAAGAGTTTCAAACTATAGAACTTTATGGCTCAAACTGTGCAGCCATATTTCGGTTGGACCGAGAAAGAAATTGGCCACAGACCAAGTCGAATTTTAAATTACAATGAGCTTGCAAAAAGTGGCGGCAGCAGCAGTAGCAGCCAAGAGATACACATTGAATCGTATGGATGCAATAAAAGGATTCATTCATCATTGGAATGGCCCCCTTGAAAAATCATGACATGTATTAACACTCCTCCTTTTTTTGTCCTCCAAGTCACTCTTGGTCATGCTCTAAATTTAGCGCCCGGCTCATTCGCATTGACGTCGCCAATACATCTATCGTTCTCGGCTCACAATTAAACCAAAAACAAAGAAGCACACACACAAATCGGCGAGCAAATGAATTAAAGAATGTTAAGCGATGGCTTTTTTATGTGATAAATTGAGTTTGCTATTTATAAGCATTCGTGCATTATAATCATACAAAATATGTTCTAACTGCGTTCTCAAATAAACCATTACTTTGTTGCTGTTGCTGTGGATTCGATGTAATGGAATTTTCTAGTGCTGCTGCGCGCAACTGATGTCACAAGAGCGACACATGCACGGCAGCGTACAAAAACTCTCTCGGACCCGATTTATGGGCCTATTTTATCGCGAAGCACATTTTAAACTAAATTAAAATGTATAAATTTATTAATATACATAAATAAATCGGTTGTGTGTACTTTTCGCTGACAGCAATGCATCGTGCGTGTGAAGGAAAAAAATGCGATTTTCGAAATTGCGAAACGAGCGAACAAAAAAATGGTTCGATTGAAGCTGCCAGCTTCGCTCAAATAGACATACGAGTGAAAAAAAAATTAGACTGTGAATATATGAAGATAAATGGACTGCAAGCCATAAATCTACAAAGCATTTCATTCAGCTTGCTTCACAATAAATTTTTTCATTCTTTTTTTCATGTTGTTTGCATTTATTGCGAACATACATGCGCAAAATTGCTTGTTTCCATGTTCCGAACACAACCTTTTTTTGTCCAACAGCACAGAATTCCAAGTCATTTTCTGCTCTAATCGAAAAATCGTCGAAATTCGCAATTGACGGAATTATGGAATCAAGTATAAGCTTTAAATGACATCTCAATGATGATATCATTGCCTCGAGAAATAACTATTCTGTAAAAGGTGCACATTCATAATGAAACAAAACAAAAAAACGAATCTCTGCCAAGTAAAGAAAATGTAATCGCCAATAAAACGCATTCAGTTTATTACATTTGTTTCTGTCCTGGATTTCAAGCACCCGTATACAGCATGCAATCGTTGGCGTATCAGCTCGCAAATAAACTTCTATAATTTACTACACATGGAGTTTATATACATGGCAATCGCATGCGTATAACAGTCATTGTATTCCAACCGAAGCCTTACTCAAATCAAGCATTTAATTTTACGATTTGTTTACATTCGGTGTGAAAACACTTGTGATTGCTGAGGCCGGCTATCCGTCGCGTCTATTTTTGATCTCAAGTTTGCAAAAGTTTCACTATCTTTGTTTTTAATTAAAAAGTTATTTTTAATTTGTGCTTGTGAAATGAAACTCGGATTATCGAGTGAAAGTTCCTATTTACGCATCTATTGGGCGAATAAATCCGCGTGAAAGGTAAAAAATATTTAATTACAACCGAACAAATTCAATATTCAACATCAAAAGAACGAATTAAAAGAAGAATTTTCGTAGAAATCCTGCAAAATATTTTGATTTTAATCAACTCTGACTTGATATTCCAATGTCTGGCACTTTTGTCTTCTAGACGATTCGATGCATGAACAAAAAATCATAGTTTTCGTGGATTTTTATCATTCCAATCACTCACCGGTCATAATTGTTTGTCGTTGTGAAAGTTTTTATGCGAGAAAATGCAAGAGATTTGTGTCAGCAGAGTGTAAAATTCCGAAGAAAATTCGATGACACATACTGTGTTGAAATATGGCGTTGCACAGATGAATCAAACATGGATGCAGTGAATTTTGATGGCGACGTCTTAATCATACTCGTGACATTTAATTCGGCTTTTCGATTATAAATGGCCACCGTCGCATATATATTTATTTTCTATATAAATCGCACACACTTAAGCACACTGAAGACAAAATAAATTGATTAGTCGGCACATTTATCTAAAAAACACACAGTGAAAATACACGGGAATTGCTATTTAGCATTGAACTAAAAATAAATCCTTTGAACAAAAAAAATAGTAGCAGTAGACAAACGCCATCATTTCAGGCAACGACAACAGCGGCAGCGTTGAATTCGATGAGTTTTCGATGTGTGCGTGTGTGTGTGTGTGTGTGAGAGAATGCATGACATTTATTTGGCCATAAAATCAGCAGCAAACAACAACAATGGTATCGTATGTATTATTTACGTGCGCCATCTCTGTCATTTGGTTGATTGTTGTAATTGGTGCGAATGAATCAATGGCAGATAGTGAGAGCCGGCTATGGCCTTTTCGTTCTATTTCACACACCAAGTGTGCGCGCCGCACACATGCACACATCCAAATACACATTCAATAAATCTCGGTGTGTAGCGCTTGTGTACTAGTGATGCTGCTGCTGCTCTGTATCGTATATCACTTTCCACATGCGTTTACTACAAATATTCTGTTAATGAACGAAACACCCATAAACTAAACACCCATTAGAAAGAGATAAATAGATGGATAGCTCATTTGCTTCTGTGCTTTGCTTTGCTTCGCTCCGCTTTGCTGCGCTGTTCGCAGCTATGCCC
Source organism: Obolodiplosis robiniae (assembly GCA_028476595.1). Taxonomy (NCBI): domain Eukaryota; kingdom Metazoa; phylum Arthropoda; class Insecta; order Diptera; family Cecidomyiidae; genus Obolodiplosis; species Obolodiplosis robiniae. The sequence continues at coordinate 18,347,864 of CM052014.1, forward strand.
ATGCACTCTCTTTCACTAGCGCGCTCGCTTCGTTCCATTCGCTAGATGAATGTGTATTGTGGAATTTATGGCGAACGTGTAGCGCTGAACTCCTTTTTTCGTTTCGTTCAAATGGCTAACAGCCATTTAATACGATTATAAAGTATCTATTGCTGTTCCAAAATGAACGTAACTGCCGCAAATGGTGTTTATGGGAGGCGAAAAGAGATAAATGTATATGATAACTCGTTTTATAACGCTTCTGTTATAAAACTCTCGTACGGCTAATGCTTTGAATTCGTTTATAAAGTCATTTCTTTTTTTAATTAATCTGTCACCAAAGTGTTATTTCTGAAAAATTCGCCGAATGTTTGTTTTCTTTCGAAATCCAATTTTTCATTTGAATCAGTTATATTCATTTGCCGACCGAGATTTATTCGATTCTTATTGAATACATTTTATTTTTTATGAGAATGTTCTTCTAATCAAAGTTGGACTTTGACTTTCGGCTGCTAACGGTTGTAGTGTGTTTGCATCACATTTTGCACATTTTGCTTGTCATTCGAAGAAAAATGACATAAACCAAACTATTAAAAGAGATTTAAATGGTTTTTGACGTCGTAAAAACCGTTCCATTGGTCATTGTCACCAATTCGCAAAAATCATCATGATAAAAAGAAAACACACACAAAGAAAGTCGCAAAATGTACAGGTAGAGAGACGAAACTTTCCATTTTTCAACTGAAAGTAAAACCTAAATAGCCGGCATCGTTATGCAACTAGCACATGTGTCACAGTGCGTAGAGCTGTAAAACTTATTCAATGCCATGGATAAACAATAGAACGAAAATGTGCCAAAGAGGAAAAAATGAGACAGTCGCAAAATATGAAATATGAAAAGTAATAACTTTCAATTGAATAGAATTTTACTTCATGCTGACTTCGAAACACACGAATTGTTTCTTTAGGGTTGCGATTATTTCGTCCACAACCGGATCCTATTTGCTCGCAAAAATGCTATTGTGCGTAACCTTCAAACGAATGACACACATTGCCAAACTGTGCGACTCATAGCATTTTTTGTTCTACTTGAAAATGACGCAAGGACAATTGCAGTTTGGGGGTTCGCTGCGAACGCACAGAGTTTATTTTAATTCTGTTATGTCATCTGGTTAACATTTAATCAGCTGCAAGGGTCGATTTCATGGTCGAACGCGAGCATTTTTTTTTTTCGAGAAAAAAGTTGTTACTCACCACTTCGTTTCAAACAAATTACACAAGTTATTAGTTACCAAGCAATTCTTCTGTAGCAAATGTTTGCTCCGATATGTGTTTTGTGCTGTTATTTAACAAGAATTTGTGAACTCGTGTAGGAGTTTCTATCTGTCGACGAGTGTTCGGCATAGCAATATTCGGTTGTGCAATGTGCATCCAAATCAATTCAGAAAGAGAAATTCGGCTGTTCTAGTTATTTGCTGAAATCGCTTGTTCTAAAGCGGCTTTCAAGAGATTTGTCTGAAATTCGAAGGTATAAAAAGCTCTTATATTGCTACTTGAATTTTCTGTGCACGCACCATCCATAAATAATGACGAAAAAAGAATTGTTCGCGCTGATAAGTATCAAATTTATGTAATTATCTGTAGTGTGCGTGTGCGTCGCGCATATAAATATTCTTTTTGGCGCAACGACTAACGGATACAATTTATATGGGATGGCATTAAATCGAGTTTTATGCCAAATTAGAATTTATAGATGATAGTTTGTAGATAGTTTGGGCCGCGTACGAGTGAGTGAGTGTGCGCGTTCATTCGTTCACCGCCAATAGCGATAAATTCAGCGATATGAACTCTACTTTTTGGAGCAATTTAAATGTGAAAACTCAACGATTTATGCATCGAAAAGCGATTTTCGCGTATATATCATAAATAAAACTTGCAGCTTAACTTTATGGCCAACGTAATTTTTCGCACATTCAACAATAAATCGTTTGTTCAACACACCGCCAAAGAGTGTTTTATCCGAAAATCACACCACCGTTATATTTACTGCATTGTAATTCAACAATGCGACGTTTAGCGATTATATTACGCACCGCCGGTGAGAGTTCACAATTAATACACCTAATAATAAAACACTTAACATAAATCATTGCGTTAATAATAATATGCATTTCAAATTTCGTGCCATACACGGAAAGTGAGCGAGATCGAAAGCAAGAAAGAGCCGAGTAATGACTATACATGTAATTACTGTACAACACTTGAATAATTCAAGCGGTCATACCTGCTAAATTTAATGTTTGCGAATGTATGCTGGCATCCTCAATTGCCTCGAAAATCTGAATGTATTCATTTATTTGTTGAGTTCACAGTTGGAGCGAAACGAACGACGGAACATTCACATCCACACACGAGCAGTGCATTCGAGCCATTTTCACATTATAAACTCGTGCGGCCCAATAAATTTTCACTCCAGGCAGAAGGGAGAAAGCCGAATAGCGACAGGCGAAGAGGAACAAAAACGGTACACGAAATCCAACCGTAATGCGATCTCTTAGCGCATAGATTGGCGCGCAAGGAAGAAAAAACAACAGCCAACAAAATGTGCGAATTTTATTGCATAGAAAACACAATACATATCGTAACAAATTTCGTGCCGGCCCTCGGAATATGAGCTTGCACAGTAAATTACAAGTCGGTCAGTTAATCGATGTTGAAAAATAAACAAAAGCGGATACAATTATCAAGTTATCCGTGTGCTTGCATCACAACGGCCCGTGTGCTCTCTCGCACACAATTCGAATTAAAAGTTTGCACAATATTTATTTATGTGCTGGGCAATAAATTATCGACGGACACACGAATTCATATGCAATTGAAATGGTTGTCATTATTCAATGATGGATTGCTTTGATTGCGCTTTGCATCAGTGACGAACACGCTGAACTCAGCATCTGTCGCGCTTCAACTGCAGTATGCCGTTGAATACTTCTCCTGGGGTTTTCAACTTTCTTCAATTGGATGTTCGAACTCGTTTTGCCATTTTTGACGGGGCAGGAAAATCTCCTACGAGTCAAATGAAACTTGCCATTTTGTGTGTGATTTAAAAAGAGTGCAACAATTTATGCTGGCATTACTTAAAGTGGTTAAAAGGCGTTTTATGGTCATTGGATGTTCTACGAGCCAAAAAAGGCGTGTAATAAAGTAGCTGAAGTTGAACAGAATGTGATTTATACACGACTTGTAATTGATTTATTCAGATGCATTTTGCTTTCGAATGATCGAATCAATTCTTAAATGCGTCTAGTTTTTCCCATGACGATTGCAGCTCAAACGAGTTGCATTGACTGTCAGCCGACTCGTACGTTGAGTGGCCCGGCTCACAACCAGTTCTGTCCTCGCGACGCATAGTTTCGCTCATTTTCATTTGGCTTATTGATTATTCGCACATTAATTGCTTTAATTGGTCATGTTTAAAGAATTAATTTATGGTATGGAGAGAAGAAAAAAAGAATAATTTACGGAAAATCCGATGCAAAAGCAGTCGATTCAATCAATCTGGTGTTTAAATGAAGAAAATATCAGCAATAAAACTTCAATTGCTAACTAAATAATGCTGTTGCTATTGAAATTGTTGCCACTGCTGCGCCGCGTTGCAAAACCAAATATTTTCATCCTTTGCACGCTCGCAGCATAACTGAGCGCAGATAAAAGAGTGGGAAAAATGTTTATGGAATAAATGTTTGAACGCGATCCAATTGTATAATTCACGGTAATTTATCAGCAATTGCCAAGTTCGGTATTTTATGCAAGTGATCCACTTTGAAATGACTTAAACACAGAGAAAAAAGTAAATAATTGATGAGAGAAAAAAAAAATATGAAACTCAAAATAGAAAAAAAATATCTAAATTTGGAATGGAAAATGTCAAGTCATTTTTTGGGCTGTAACCTTCTTGCTGCTGTCCAACTAATCACATAGCCGTCATCATTCGACATGCATTATTGCCGAGTGAATGTGTCTATTATTTGTTCACTGCCTTCACTGTCAAGCTAACTGCGTTTCGAAAACTAATTACTGCCTCATTATTTATAATAATATGATGGAATAGCAAATTTGCATTTGCTTCTTCATTGAAATTATATGCTCGGATATAAAATCCTGTTCAAAGGCAATGAATTTATTCAATTTTCTCGATTTCTTAATAAACAACTCAATTTTACACTTAAAACATCGTGTCAAACGCTACATTATACAATTTACATACCCATTTTGCATACCGTTATGAAATTTTAAACTAGGTAATGGTCATACTTATTCAATTAAGGAAAAACATTTTGGAATAAATGAATATATCGATGAGAGGAAAGCATTAAAAATATTCTAATCAAATATTTTAGCACACGGCAAGCGATCGAAAGTACGGTTAAATCAAATACCTATTTTGGGTTCTAATTTATCCAAAGATTAAAGTTCATCGCTATAAACGCCGGGTAACGATCTTAATGTGACTGCATTTTCAAAATAAATTAGATAAAAAACTATGATCGAAGTATTAAAAACACATTAACGTTGGGCTAAATTGTGCTGAGCACCGCTTGAAATGCCACAGAAAACATCTAATCAAAGGCAATTTGGTCACGTTCTGAAATGCAGCAAAAATGCCTAAGTACAGTTACATTCGTTTGGAAATTTATTTGTCGTGCTTAAGAAAAGCAGTAAACAGTTCATTTCATCGTCTTTATTGATATAGCAAAAAGTGAATGGCACATTTTTGCCTGGAAAATGGCAGCAGCAGCATTCGGATCGTGTCAGTGAAAAAAAATAGCGTCGTCATCGCCGCCGTTGCCGGTTGCAGTCAACGATTCGGCTACCAAATGAGAGAATTCGCACACATAATGTCGAACTGTCACACAATCGCACATGTGTTGATTGTCTTTGGGTTATTTGAAATTTCTATCGGCTCCACGGAGCGTGTTGCAATTTTTTTCTTTCATTCTCCCGACCGAACACAATGCTAATTTCATTTCATATAAACGATTTCTGCTACTTTGTTTCTTGTGTTGACAACATATGATATTCAACACAAAACAGTCAGTTCGTGTTCGATTGAACGACATAGCCTTTTTCAATGTGCTCTGATAAATGCGCACCGAGCGCAAAAAAACCTGGAAAGTATCTGAATTGCATTTATGTACATTCGAATATACATATTTCATGAATTTGTGTTTTAACATGCAATAGGAAATAGAATAAACGTTTATTGTCCCAGTCAATCTTGTCGCCATCAAACAAGCAAATGAAGAAACTGTGCACAAAAAATCGAGCAAGCGAGAGAGAAAGAGAGAAATAATACAGAATTATCAACGAGACCTATCATGTCGATCCATAAATCATGATTTCAACAGGACAGAAAATGTTATTTTGTGTGTGTTCGTTTATTTTCTTCCATTCACTTTTCTCGTGATTCGTTCCTTTTTGCTCCTCTCTCTCTCTTGAATCCAAAACCGAATCATGTTCTGGCCTGAGCGAACAAAAACATTTAATTTTAAATTGTTGGAGTTTTCTCTTTAGTGCATTCATGCATTACAAACCATGTGCGCGTTCAATCGGTGAGGACTTTTCCGTTGCTATTCTGAGCGATGATGGCCGGCCAACGAGAGGGCGAGCGAGAGAGGACATGTGAATCATACATACGTCCCGTGTCCTCTGCCATTTCCAATCGTATTAAATATTCGTTTTTCAATCAGTTCTGAATTCATTTGAAAGTTTGAATTTCAATGCAGTTGCACATTAAATTTAATGATTTAAATTCCCACCCAATCATCTCGGAACATGGCTGACAGCTGAGCCAATTAAATTTAGTCCTCAGCATTTTTATGATTTAGATTCGTCGCTTTCATTTAAAATTATCATAACGATTAATTTGGATCATTCTTTGGTGGTACGATGACACACAACATGGATTCAACCAATAGAGACAATGCGAACAATAGACACTACGATTCCAATTTTGGATTTGTGCGGAATGAAAGCGACACACATTCATTGTTTATGGATTGAATCCGTAACTTCTGCTGACCCGACTACAAATTCTCTTTGTTCTTGAGAATGGCCATTGGTTCAAACGAACCATTGACCGTTGATATTTTCATTAACTCTCAGTTCATCAAATTTATGGCATGTTATTATGCTGCTGACATGGAATGGCGTTTATTCAAAAACCGAATCCACCCAAACGCTCCATGATTTACGGCAGCGTTTCTTACGTGTTGAAATACTTTAAAGGGTATCACTCTATTTTCGAGTGCTATTTAATGGATGAATGTGAATTGTTAAGCATTTTTATTACTTTCCACCTTTTGGCAATTTTTCATAACAACTTCCATATACACAATTCAATGTGATTGCGATTGCGATTGAATGGCGCGACGCTGAATGCGCAATTAAATCTAAATCACAATTATCCGGCATTTGCTATGGAAAACAGATGAATTTACTACGATATTAATCAACACCATTTTGCTTGGGTCAAATGGAAAAAGCTTTATCGAAGATTGTTGACGTCATATCGAAAATGCTATTTTCAAATCATCCATTTCAATGAATTATCAAGAATTAAGGCGTTCGAATTTATGACAGTGTTAAATGAGAAAATGCACCTTAACGAGCGTCCAACCACGTTTTGCTTTTGTCGTATTTTACCTCATATTTCGCATCGGTTGCTCTCTGGTACAGCTCAATTTGAGCTTTCGAGCCAATGATGCCGTGTTGTTTGGGTCCGTTCATTTTTTTCTTTTTCCTTCAACGTACCATAAACCACTCCGGTTGCTAACATTTTGCTTCAATTGCGCATTGTATACCTGAATCCCCGTTTCATTTGTGTGCGTTCAAAATTGACTTTTGGAAGTATATTCTATTACACATTGAATAAAACCATTGCTGGGATGAAAAGGCGAGCATATCTATGTAATTTCAAAATAACATACTTGCCTCTACATCTCAGTGAAGAAAATATCGATGCATCACATTTCAAAAGGATGCAATGAGTGCGTGGTGCACACGCTCTGTATTACACAACGAAGGATATTGAATATTATGCAACTACACCTCCACTCGAGAAACAAGCCAAAACATTAAACGTAACTAATCCAACATACATCATAATACACATCGGGTGAACAAGTGAAAGAGAGAGAGAGAGGGCAAAAGAAAGGCTGAAATGGCCAAGAGATGGAAAATTTGCTTGTATGCACTTTAAATTACATTGCAAGTAACAACGAAATGAAACGATAATGCATTTTGAAAATTACCTCCATTGCGGCAAAGGCCTCTTGCACAACACCGGCATCGGTTCACTCTTTAGAAAATTAGTGGAATTTTCATTTGTGCAACAACATATATTACATGAGAAACCAAAGAGCATAAAACAATTGGCCGGCTCAAAAGCAGAAACAACACACGGATACACCGCTCAAGATAAGCGACCAGCTAGAAGCTTTCGAAAATTGCAAATAGAATTTTGAAGAAATAAAAAATGTGTGTGTGTGTAGAATTAGACTCACCGACCGATGCGCATGTAAAAGAGAGAAATTCTAATGTGTTTCATATTACATTGGGTTTGCAGGTATTTTAATCAACATTCTCATGTTTCGGTTAACTAAAACCAATATATACGGTGTTCGTCCGACGTGTTCTATGACTACGAAAGGGATTTTGCATTTCGCAATCTTCTGACAACTACGCTAGATATCGACTAATGAACAATTTATGCAATTTTTAAACAATCAATGGCCAAATTTCAATATTAACATGAAACATATTTCATTTGACCTTTTCGGCGAACAATTTTTTCCAGAGAATATTCTTTTTCACATTTAGGCTCTACGAATCAAACTTCAAAAAACAATTTCAAATTTTGAAATTTCTTATAAAAACGAAATGAATATTCGTTCCAATACAAATTGATGCGTGGGTCTCGGTGGATTAATGATGAAAATGAATCTCAGCAGATTAATCGTCGCCTGAAAATGATATTGTGTCAAGCGGACACTGAAGTATACTTTGGATCCGTTGAAAACAACAACAAATGCATCAACACATCGCTGATCGCTGTGTGCAAGCAAAACGTTTCGAATAGCGATTCAAATGATTTAACGAGAAGCTGATTGCCATAATGAATTGAATATACACCGAGTTGATAACCATGGATCATTTCAAGATAGATTAATGACGATAAACATGTTTTATCACATGTTTCTGGTATTTCATCTCGCGTAGCTTTCACGCAATTTAGTTCGATTGAAGAGTGTCATGCATGACGACGACCGTTGCTGCCGTTCACTTGAGCAAAAAGGAAAATGGCAGTTAACGAACTCTCACGAATCGAAACCGCAATGAATTGCTTAGAAATGACAAAACAATGTGTATGGTTTATGTGTGCCTTATGTGTATTTGGTATTTCATCATATTTCAGAATTATGGAGCGCGCGCGCTCATATTCATTTGATTGGAGAGAGAAAAAGCAATATCGGCAATTGTTGATGCAGCCATATTTTTGTCTCCCGATCCGAAAGCATAACAAATGATAGCGCCAAAAAATGTATATCGAATGAATCGTTCGACTTCGAATGCGCAAAATGCCACATATTTCCACGAAATCGGAAGAGAGAGAGTGCCTAATCTGTAATATACATGAAATATCTGATAGAACGACGAATTTCCCAATTTATTCACGTGCAACGGCCTAAGAATAATGCCGAGGAGGAGAATCCGATAAACTTATACCAATCATTCGCTTTTCTCTTTACAAATATGCAGATATGCGTCGACTCAATGACACTAAATTTCATAGATAGGGAAGCAGCGAGTGAGAGATTTACGTGTATGTTGAATACACACGACTCTCTTAGGTCTACAAATAACGTATTATAAAAATAGCTTGGTGCGCGCTTGGGAAATAAATACACGATACACTTCGGCATCCCTCCGAAAAGCATGTATGACTCAAATTGCGAATAAAATATTAAAATATCGTCAAGACAATTTCGTACCCCATTCGAAATAATTTACTGTTCGCACCCAGTTTTAACCAATCGTGAAATTAGAATTCTTTTTATCTGTAATTTCTTTGTGTGCGTGCGTGCTTCCTTCATTGAGTCATTTGCGGCGGCATCAGCACACTCATCAATTCACCGATTGGCTCGCCGATAAACTTGATTTATTGCGCATTTTTTTTTAATGGCAAAAATATGCAATGAATATTTTAATATCGATCCAATTATGCGCAAAATATTTTTTCCGTCTGCCGAGCAAAATCGCGAATCTGAATTCAAAAGTGTAAATATGGCAGTTTTTAAAGCGTGGATGAAGTGCTAAATCGCCGATAAAACTAAGCATCGCCTTTATGAGTAAATAAAGCAATATCGAACGCCCATTACAATTGCTTAATTTAATGGTAAATCTACAGTTACTATGCTAGATGCAGCGTAAAACGATGACTTGAAGGCGAAAATAGACTAAAATTAACTACCTTATACTAGCATATCTCTTTCTCGGAGCGCTCACAAGCCGGTTTATTTGTTCGAAAAAAATGTTGAGTGAAATTACAACAACAACAACAACGAAGTCTCTTTTGAAAAATGAAACATGCTTCGAAACGGCGAGCATCATTCGCCGCCGCCACAAAAGTTTGTGTTTTATTTAAGCCATTTCGTGGCTTTCGATCTTCTTCTTAAAACACAACACGATTTTTCTTACGGAAACAAAAAAACACACGTGCTCTGACTGAAATATTCCTGCGTTTTAGGCCGCCGACCAGTTCACAAATACAAACACACATCTTAGCTGTTCAGCGCTTTGTCTTCAGCTCCACATCTTCTCGGTTTCCTCTTTTTAACAGTTTTCTTTATGTGCACTTAAAATATATTGGTATCACGTATTGATTGCAATAAATTCCTTGCGCTATGCAAGGCAACGAAAGAAAGAGAGCGCTCGCGCACCTTGATGATGTGCTGAGCGATACATTTTCTTTATGTATTGCATGCATTATCTGTCGGTTATTATATATTAACTACCTTAAATGAAACGAACGAACGGACGATCGATGCAAACGGGAAATACGGCAAATCAACAATAATTCATTGCAGCCATTTGATATATTTATGCTCATCAATATTTGAAGGATGAATATGATGCTACAAATCAAGCATACGGCAATATTAAAGCGAAAATCAATTCAAACGAGAGAGATTCAAAACTATTAAATGAATTCAATCAAAGTGAAAACAGCCAAGTTCCGTGTTATTTGCGACAGAGAATATTGCACCATCTCCAGAATCCCGAACATGGAAACAAAATCTATTGCGAAACTTAATTTAGCCCGAAAAATTGTCTTATTTTTTGTTCGGTTGATCTTCGAGCGATTGATCACATCATTAGCGAAAGCAAATTTATGGTTCTGTGCCATTCGAAACTTAAATTATCCAAATTATATTTCATTAAAATGTAATTTGCATTGATTGATGTTAAAGTTCCTGGTTTTCATTGCATTTTAATAAGATTTATCTCATATTTCGCCACAAATTTAATGAAAGCAATGTTTTGTGACTGTCTTCAGACGACGGAATAATTTATTCGAGTCTTTCGAATACATTGTCGAATCCTGACACACAACCACAAAATACAATACGATTTTTTCAATTAAGTGCCGCCAGTTGCGACAACAAATTTTTTTGTGCCGAACAGACATGACAAATGTCGAATGAGAACCAGTGCAAGCACACACCAAAAAAACCACGAACTCGAGCTGCAAAACGGCGGCAGACACTTATCGAAAAAGAAGAGATATTCGCCATTCCATAATGGTTTTATTTTCGAGTTTAATAATTTAAATGCGATTTGTGGGCTGGAAATTTATTTGTGTGCAAAAGGAAGACAGAGAGAGGGAGAGAGAGAGAAAGAGAGAGAGAGAGAGAGCTTACAAAATAACTGAATCAGGTTTTCATCCATTCCATTGGCTTCTTTATCATTTTTCGTTCTGTTCGTTTTCCTTTGGCAATGCTCGGTCAATTTCGAAATTGAACCGAAAAAAAGGAATGCGCTAACGCGAGCTCTCGCAAAAAAGGAATTATTAGAGCAAAAATTGTGCGGAACGAGCCACGTTCAATGTAAAAGTACGCATAATTTGAATTACAGGCCGGTTTTCAACTTGCACACATAATTAAGTTTTATTTTTATTTATATGTTTGTTTTCTGCATGCAGTACATCTTCGATCTCATCCGTTTCGCTTAACAACACGCAACAATAATCGCCTCTCTGCGTCGATTCAATGGCAAAGCGCACCTTTCCAATAGAATATTGAAGAAAAGGCCGATGAAAAAGTCGGCTCGTTGCAACTTGCAACGCAGCGATACGATACATTCACATTTATGATCAAACATTTCAAATAAATCAGATTAATAAAAGCCTAGTTCGGTTGGCTGGGATGAAGTTAGGCATTTCATGGCAATTAAAGCGATTTATTATTTTAATGGATCAACGATTTTTATTAAATCGACATCATTATAAACACATAAATTAAAATCCGATTTCATGTTCTGCGGATTGAAAGTGTTTCGCGGAATAGCTTCTCACCAGATTCAATGCAATGATAACTAGTCCATGGACTAGAAGATCATTTTCTCATTAAAATTGCACAGGATCATCTAATCTCCACTGCAACCATTTGCTACATTCCAACTTTTTAAAAGAATCATAATTAATTTTATGAATTATTTAGAAAGTCTATGTGTTACATAAGAAAGTTTGAATGGTCATAAAAAGCGATGAAATTTCAATTGGGAATTTCAGGCAATTATATTTTATTGACTTGAATGGCACACGAGCTAAACAATGGTCCCGCGTGTGCATATTTATGATCTTGATGCTTGTCTCAGTGTCATTCAGATATTTCAAATGAATGGAAGCGTGCACGAAACCGGCGAGAAAGACACACACATTCAGACAAATGAAATCGAAGAACCAAATTAAATAAATAATTCTCTACCCTCATAATTCTCGAACGATTGGCTGTGTCGAGCGAACGAACGAAAAACGGGCCTATCCTTTTAGATATTAAGTGTTAAAACTCGACGACTCTCGATTTGAGCTCATAAAATATTGAAAACCAATAAAAATTACCTTCAATTTGTTCTATTTACATTTATTTATTATTTTATGTGCTTTTGTGTCCGTTTCTGTAGTCTGAAGTCCTGAGACAAAAGCAATGGGTTCCTTTAGTTCGTTTGCCTTCGTGATTCCTTGATAAAAGCATACGCAAATCTTTAATTTGTTTTGTGTGCTTAGCGAAAATTCTGATGCTCGGTTTTCTTATGCATAAACAAAACAATGGTTGAACACAATGGGCCTTTTTTTCGCTAAAGATTTTTGTCTTTCCGTGCACCAGCAAGAAAAAAATGCCCAACGGAATGAAGAAGGAAAAAAGTATTTGCTAAATGACGGAAAAAGCGAAGAAGTTGCCATTGTCGTTGGATTCTTGTTAAAATGCTTTCATTTGAATGTTTGTTTTTGTGATAGTTGATCGAAAGAGTTTCACATCATTTTCATGTCTTTATATATAAAAACAATGTAATTGAATGTCAAACCGAACGTGATTCAAATTATGTATTGAATTCAATGCATGTGCACGTCTCCGTGTGTTCATTGCACCGAATCTTATTGTATCTGCTCGCAAAAAAACACACTCATTCGGCTAACTGCACAACGGCCGAAGAAAGAAGGCATCAGACCCGAAGAATTTTGCCTTTTAGGAGAGAGCATTTGATGGTAGTAACAAAGGCCAAAATCTTCCCATAAACACAGCGCACACACGAAGACTTTGAATCGTAAGGTTATCGGTATTTGGCTGTGTACACAATGCACAAAACGAAAACAGGATGATTCAAGCGAAAAAAAGAAATAAGTGATCAGCAACGAAAAAGAGCGCTACACGAAGAGAATAAGCGACAGCGATTTTTCCGCAAAGTTTCACCACATAAATGCAACCAATTATAAAAACCAGTTCGTGCGACAAAAAAGGGTATATAAATAAATAAATAAAAGGTAGCAGGCAGCATAGCGGTCACAAAATGTATATTGGCATGAAAAAGAGCGGCCAACACAGACGCTGCCAAAGTCAAAGATCACCACATAACTGCTGAAAATAACATTCGATGGATCAAAAATGGAAGAAACGCATTGCAACACCAGAGGAATCCTGCGATCAAGCAAATGATAAAATGTGCACACTGCATTTTGTTATAATTTTTTTCTTGCTCTGAATGTATTTTAAATTAGAATTTCTTATTTCGTCGTCATTGTTGTGGTTTTCACTTCTCAAATAAGGAAAATCAATATTTTGTTGAAACATTGTATTCTGGCTGTTATCGCACCTTTTGATTTCGCTCCGCATCTCCAGCACATTATTTAATGTACACACACATACTTCGCGCGATCTACTCCTTTCGCATTACTGTCGGCTATTTTATTTACTGCTCAATGCACTGGTTATTGTAGTAGTTTTCTCTCCTCTCTCTCACTCGTAAAATTCAATGCAATCGTATTTTTGCACCGAACAAAACGCAAAATATGACAATCCACTGAATATCGAATGATAAAATGGCAATTCCCATTGAAACTTCCCGCATTGCAGTGCGAACAAATACACAATTTATGAGCTGATAGTTATTCTTTTATTTTCTAATCGATTTCTTGAAAATATCAACTCAAATGGTCGGCTATTGTTGATTCAACTCTATTGAGAAGATCGTTGTGGCCATATTTCTTGCTGCTGCCGTTTCACTGTTTGTTTGAATCGGTGCTGCGCGAAATTAGATCGGATTTCACCGATTCGAATTTCAAAATAAAAATTTTCAGTGCATATATTTTTCAGAAAATGGCAACATGAAACATTAATGGCCTTATAAATGCACATTTATTGTCGCAAAAACACGCTGAAAATTAGAATAGAAAAAAACTGCAGCGCGCTCAGCGATGAAGGAATTTGATCGATTTTCATTTTTGGATTTGTATGTTGACATTTTGCTGTAGAGTTTTTTCTACTGCGCTTTGGTGCCTTGGCATTTTTGCCAGCTCCATGTTTCGTTTTCACGGCAGTTTTATCTTTATAATTAAATCGAATTTATTACACGTGTAAAGTTCTACAGCTACTTGTTTCCAAGCCGTTGTGGTGTCTTTGCACTCGTACACCGCCACGCAATATTTCGAACATAATTTTTTTCTGAAGCTCAAGTTTACCTGAATTTTAATAAATTATGTGATGTATTACATGATAATTTTTTTTAATTTACGAAAAAAAGCTATGCGCTGACCTTTACATCAAAATTACTCTCTTCCAACGCATCGCGAATACAGTTGCCAGAAAATCCAAATCGAATACATTGCGCACATTCATTGGAAAATTGCATTTTCGCCGAACGAACAAAATGAAAATGGTTGGGCAATTCATCAACGCTGACAGAAGATAAATTACAACAATGCGAATCGGCAAATAATGTTAACGAGCAAACAAAAACATTTACATAATGCAATTTTCATAATGAAAACATTTTGCTACAAAGTTAAGTTGCGTCGATGTTGCCACCGCGCTACTGCTGCCGCTGCCGCTGTAAAGCACGTGTTTCAATAATTTATTAATTTGCGTTGTTTGTTTTGTTTAATTAGAATTGTGATAAACACACAACATACCAGACAAGATCGCGGTCGCTATCGCTTTTCGAATTGTTTCGTATTTGCGTTATGTTACGTCTTTGAATGTGTGCGTGCTGTTTTTCGAATCTTTTGTGCACTTGTACAGATTGTCCGGAGTCTAATCAGACACTGAGCGTGAGTTTGGCGCAAAAAGATAGTTTTTGGTGCACTTCATTGTATTCATTCGGAATGCGAATGTTCTCTTTTCCTCTCCTGGCTTTTTTCACAATTGCGGAAGATACGAAGAAGCGAAAACGGCAGAAAATAAGGCCAAAAAAGCAATAATGAACGAATAAAAGGGCCGAATGATAAAACCGCACTACACAGTCACACAAGATGGACAAAATAACAAAGCAATCGCTTCGTTCGTTTAGCTGTCTGTCCGATGCACAACGTTGCTCGTTGGCTGGCCACTTTTTGTGTTTTTATCTTTTCGCAGTTCAATGGAACGTCCATATGGTTTTTCATTTTGTGTGTGTGCGCGCGCGCGGCTCGCTCGCGTAATGATTTAAAATTCCATTTTAAGAATTTTTATATTTAATGATGTGTTTCGTTCCATAAAGCTTCTTTTCGCTCTCGTCGTGAGTTTGCAAATGGCTGCCGTGCAGCAATAAACAAAAAAACGACAGACTCTCGGCTACAAAAGAAAATAAAAACGTGCTCACGAGACATTTGAATCGGCCTTTTCACTTAATTTTTAATGTTAACGTGTTTTATTTGATTGTCGTACCGCCTTCTCCCTCTCTCTTTCTCCCTCTCACTCTCTGCCTGTGTGTATCATTGAAGATCCTTTTAATTTGTGCTCGATTCCCTGTGCAGCATTGTGGATGGATGCAGTTTGCTTTGATCACATGCATATTTATGGGTGCGCGATTTCTGGATGAAACGAATCTTGTTGCCCGGCAATGAAGAAGATACATAGCCAATTACTGTTATCATTTCATTATTTAAAAGCAAGCAACTTGCGATTGCACAAAATGGAAATGCATGTACATTCGCCGGTATCATGGTCGGTTTGTGTTTCTTTCGCGCTCGTTCTCGATGACGGCTCTCGCTTTTTTGGCATGAGAAACGGCATGAGCTATTTGCGTTGGCTGAAGCGCGCACGAATATTTTCGGCTCCAAGAGCAAAAATAGTTTAGGTGAAAAATGCAAAATCAACAAAAACACACGCAGTCAGTCATTCAAAGCACACGGCAGTGAATTGTGGCCGTTTTCCTCAAATGTATGACTGTTGTTTTGAGACGTTTTTTTCCCCGCTCTCGTCTGATTTGTTCGCTGCAAGCCTTCTCTTGTTGAACGAAAACGATGAAGAATGGAGAGAAAAAAAAAACAACAGCAAACAACACCAGCAACAACGACCAAAGAATTACATTCACACATTAACATCAACATGCAAACGTTTATGCGAATAAATAAAGTGAGCACTTTTTGCATTTATTGATAAACTTATAAACATACGGTCGGTTTGGCCGGTATGGAAATGCAAACAGAATTAGAAAAACGTTTAAGAAATGGGAGAGCGAAAAAAATCATGCCGTTCCACAGGAAAAGAAGAAGAAGAAGTTGAACAACAAGCGGCGTTGCGAATTAAAGAAAAATTGAAAACGCGAAAAGTAACAACAACAAAAACTCGACTACATGAACCTTTATTTATGCCTTTAATGAACGCGAATAAATTAAAATGGCTTAAAAAGGAAACCAAAACATACGCTCTACAAAAATACAAGAAAGACACATTGTGCCATAAGAGAGAGAGATGAACAAGCGAGAGCAACAGCAAACAGTCAAATCATGAAAACTCAAGCCAGAAAATCGAACCGAATAAAGTACTTAAAACAAACATTCTCCACGCTCAAGCATTCGCACACGTAACATGCCATTCAAACACCAACATGCAATGCAAACACAAACGCAAAAACAAGCACAATCACAATTGCAATCGCTCACACATATTTGATATGGCAACAAGAACCAAAGTAATGAAAGAAAAATGCATTTCAATGGTATTTTTTTCGTCGCTGTCCGCAAAAGTAAGTGTTTCGTGCTGGGAAAAGTACAAGCATTCGTGGTAAATGCACAGTCAAAAGACAGGGAAAGAGAATACATGATCGACGAACAACAACAACGACCGAGGAAGAGGCGAACAAAAAAAAATGTCCGGCAAACTATTTTAAGTTTTCGCTACATATTTACGCTGTTGTCGTTGCTATTCGGAAAACGTTTGTTTACTTCTTTCATTCACGTCATGCGACGAATTGCTGGCCGGCGTTGCGCAATTGCGGCCTCACCCGCCGCTCGCTCGACAACCGACGTTATCTTCTTTCCTTCGCTCGCCATCCTTTTTGGCCTATTGCAAAAAAAAAAACAGGGAATGCAAATCAAATTCATTTATTATGCATTTCTGTTCATTTGGTGCATTCTTTTTGCCATAGCCACTCTCTCGTCTTGTCATTCTACCGCACACTTCTTTCTAGTTGATGTGCACACTTCTAACTTTATTTAAAAGCAAATAGAACGGACGAATGGCAGCTGAACGAGAAAAAACTGCAAGCAGAAAGCAAATAATAGAACAATAGTCAGTCACAACAGCGGACACAATGGAATGAACTGAGTGCAAGTCACCATACCAAGCAGCCGATATCAATCTTGCCATCTTGAATAAACAGCGCATAAGTGCGATGGGAGACATTTTCAACTTTCAACGCTTTTCATGCCATTTAATCAACAACACATACTGGATTTTGAAATTGACTGGCGCGCAATTAAACCGATTTCACTTCGTGTGCACTGGAAATCTCGAAGAAAGCCTTTTTTTTATTACATTTGATGTATTATGCCGTTTTAATCAGAACATTTACGGTCTCGCTAGCCCAAAACATTCCGTACGATTTTGATCTCTCTCTCTCTCTCTCTCTTCCTCTCCCTCACACTCTCTCTGACTTGAATGTTTTTTTTCGGGATACACGCGAAACGAAAATGTTCATTAAAAGATCGAAAAGATACGTTAAAATGAACTGATGGCAAAAATGAGCGCGTGATTAAACGTTTCATTTGCGTGATAGAATTTCTTTGAGTTATCGTGCTTTGCAATTTCAAAAGCGTCCACAAAAACTCCACACCATTTTCTTCTCTGTCTCTCTCCCGCTCCCTGCAATCAAAACAAAACAAGTTCTCACAACCAGAAAAAATGCCACGCATTTTATGGACGAAAAACATTATTTCATGTGTTCAGCTTCTTATGCATTTCCATTTACTTTTCGCTCATTTTTTCGCCATCGTTGGAACGCACGCGCGCGCGCATTGTATGCGAAGCAAGTAATATTTTTCGTGTTCTCTTAACTTCTCCATTATTCATTTCGTTGTCATTTTTGTTCAATTTATCTAAATTGCAAAAACACGAGAGAAGGAGCGCGCGCGCCCAGCAAAAAATGTGCAACGTGTTCGAAATGTCGAATAAATTTTTTTGGGTTTGATCAAATTGAATTTTCCAGTATTTTATGCAGCACAAAAACGCTCGTGAAAAACCCAACCGGCGATAAGGCAGACATATTTTTACGATATATATTTAAAAGATCGTTTTAAAATGGAGAAGAAGTTTGCTTTTTGCGTAAAGCTCAAGAACCAATTTTAACATTCTTGTCGAATTCCATTTTTCTGTCCAAACCGCCGAACCCAAAATGCATATGCCATTTAACGAGCGCATCTCTGTTCGAGGCCACTTTTGCGAGAGCGTCGCGCAAATGAACGCTTTTCCCATGTAAATTACATTTAAAATAATGCATTAATGTGTACCTCAGGTGCATTCTGATGATGTATTAATGCATTGATAGGCAATTATCTCCAAACGAACCATCAATTGCGTCTCATTTCAGTGCAATGAACCGTGAATAACGTCATATTTTCTCCGCCGCATGCATACGAGTTTCGTAATGAAACTCGACATGAATTGGATTCACTGGATACAAAATTGATGTGTTTGAACCAAAGCAAGTCGTCGGGAAGGACTCAAATTATTATTAAAATAATGGGTATCAAACATGGTTGTTGGAAGACAAGTTTGTTTTTGAAACAGATACAAAAATCACGTGAAATCGCCAGCAATGCAAACAATCGCCTTTGGGTGCACAAAATCAACAATCTCAGCTTTGAAATCTCTGTGTCCTGATGTTGTTCATTCTTCTGAAAAAAAATAAAGCCTAAAATAAACAAAGAGGAAAAATTTCACAAAAAAAAAGAAAAGTGGAAAAAATTGGCCAAAAATCATAAAATAATAAAGAGAAAGAGCAGGTTTGTTCCAGTGATATGAAAATATGAATGTTGCATATTTGTGCCTAATTCGAAAAGTGCTTACCCTGCACGACAGCCGCTGACAACCGTTCGTTTGTTTGTGCCGTTCTCCGGTGTTCCCATTGTTTGCTTCTCGTCCTGTGCATAGGCTTAGAAAGGTGAATTGTGTAGGCTACCTGTTTTGTTTTTCGACAAAATATTGCACATATCTTCGCCATTTGGTCGAAGCATTTGCCAAAAATATTTCTCGGTTATTTTAATGTTGCATGAATGTTTGCATCGATTCCTTTTTTACCTCCTTCCGTTTTTTCCCTTCCATTGTTTTGCCATTCAAAATAGAAACAAGTCCGAAATTGTGTGTATCGTGAAACGATTGCATAACGACAAAAGCAGAGCAAACATACGACAAACATTTGAAACAATAAAATGACGGGGAACATCATAAACAAACCATAAAATATGAAAGTTTTTTTGTACGTTTCAAACTTGCTTTGCATTCTTTTGTGCGTTCGCTCATTGTGAAATTGTGCATTTTGGCAAATTGAATTGTGTGCGTCAGTTTTGCATGCTGAGGTAACCAACAACAAGATTTCTTTTTATTCCGTGTATATTTCATATTTTCGCATGTAACGGCACATTTTTGGTTCGCAAAACTAGAACAAAACCGGGGCAAAATTCTCCGAAAAAGAGACGTTTACTCTCTCGACTTGAAACTGTGTCGTAAACAATAGAAAGGTAAACATACAGAAGACAGCGTTGACGTAAACAAACAAATAAAATAACATAAAAATGGCTGTTGCAAAACAGACAAGTGCGTGTGTTGCAAATGTGCAAAAGGTTAGCGAATCGAATTCAAAGAAATTGAATGCATTTGCAAGAAGATCGTAAATATGTGCCTTTCTTCGTGCACTATTTATGGCATATTTTTCATTTGAACTTTATGATTTATGATTGGATTGTCCGCTAGTTTTGATTTGCACGTAGAAACGGCACTTTAGATCTCTCGACCAAAGCAGGGATTTTCTCTGCAAGTAATTGTAAAACATGCAGCCGTCTCTCTCGTTGTTAGTTTTCGTTCGTCGTACGAAGCCGATAGAAGCGGTGCACTTCAAGACACATTCAGGCGGACGGCTTGGTACGTGAGTGGTTTTCATCGGTCCCGCCGAAAATTTAATAAATATTCAATTTGGTTGCACAAGTTGGCCACTGAATCAGTTCCAATGTCAAATTTTTCCAACAAATCTATATATTCATGAAATTGCAACCGCAAATGCACGAATTATAGAGCTGGCTTATGCCACACTCGCTCTCTCAACCTCTTGCCAGCTCGAGCCAGCTCTTTAAATTACATAATTTATAACTCGGCATGGAATAATGTGATAACAAATACATAGCATTAAAATCCGCTGGTGCTTTTTTGGGTGCTGGGGCTGCACTTGCACAGAAGCGCGCGCGAACCGTATCTATCTCATATTTTGCAGCTCATCGTGAAATACATTAAAATCGCTCGGTATTGATTTGCGTTATTAATGCTGGCAAATAGCGGCACATGCTTTAATGCTCTCGCGAATTATAACTTTTATGCAGCCGCACCGACGAATATTCGAAAATACGATTCGTTCACATACATTTTGGCATAGAAATATATTCAGACATAGGCATAAATTTTTATTTATAAGTCGGGAGTTGAAAAAATCCGGCAACTTTATTAATGTGCTTGTTAGTGCATGTTTGTGCGTGTGTGTGTGTGTGTGTGTGTGTGCGAGTGTGTGTGGTACGCGCTCTTGTGCCCCTTTGCAAAAGGCACAAATCCAACAACAATTGCACTGCATGAATTGTTAATTGTATCGTATTTATTGCTATTGTCATTACTAATGCATGTGATATGGAGGAAAGTCGCGTGGAAATATGTTCAGCCAACTCCGTTCTCCATAAATTCCCGCTTATTAACTTGTTATATTCAATTTTACGAGTAGAGAAATGCTTGAACCTTTAGTTTTCCATTTAAATGTCGCATTTATCTCAACTTTTGTGCAAAAATAATCAATTTTTCTCTCTTTTTTCTTCTCTCTTTTTCCAATTTTTTATAGGTGAGTACTCGCATCGACGTCCATTGTTTTGTTCGTTACTACGCATAACAGGTATTTTACATAAAAAAGCATCAACATTGAAAATCACTACGAATCTCGACCGTTTGATTCGCATCTCGCAGCCAAAATGGATGTATCGGTAAATGGAAATCTGCGCACGGGAAACGCTTCAATCTGAAATACGTTTCACAATTTGGTACTCTTTGAAATTAACATTTTTTTCGTTTTCAACCATTATTTTTTACTTGCATTAGCAATCGAATTGAATCTCAAATCAATCCAATTCAATTCAATTTTCATTTCAAATTGTTTTTCCCTTCTATGTCGATATTGTTAACCTTTTATGCTGATTTTATAGATTTACATAAAAACTCTCCGGAATTCATACATTTACGCAGTGATTTGATGAATTTCATTTGACTAAAAGTCGAATTTCATTTCACTAAAACAGAACTAGTAGCTAGAATTAGTCGAGAAAATGGCTGAAAATCGAAATGAATGGAGTTAATAGATGGGCTTGGTCAAATTTCCGAGCACAAATCTTTTCCAACCTTCAATTTCGATAATTGAATTGCGACCCAACTTTCGTTTCCCATGATTTATTCGAAAAATATACCTGAGAGAGAGAGAGAGAGAGTGGGCTGCTCAGTAAGTTCTTTGCTGGAACGTAATTTGTATTTATGAGAATATATACTTATTTCGTAACAATTTCAAGAAAAATGGATTTTTGTTGCATTCTTGTATTTTTTCGGAAAAAACAAAAGCAAAGATAGTTTAAAATCTCCAATCTTCACATACAGAATGTTGTTAAGATAAAACGAATTCAGAAGCACCAACACGATGCTATCAGATTTGCAAGAAAACTTTATTCATTGAACGCGATGTTTAGCGTTGCTTGAGCCAGATTTGTCTTAATTTTGTTCGAAATCCGCGCGAGTTTTATTAAAAAAGTCAGCAAACAAATGAAACCGGATAGGATGAAACAGCGCGCTACATATTTCTTTCGATAAATTTTACGTGATTTATGTCTTTATTAAAAAAAGCGAATAGCTTTCGACCGAAACCAAAAAAATTTACATAATCGCATGACTAAATTTTCGGCGTTCAATGCTGCAATACACACCGAAAAAAACAAAGTCGAAAAACAACGAGAAATACCTCTTTCTTATGCGTTCTATTGGATAGCGAGGGAATTGAGGAAACGATTGTGCTGCGGGTCATTCCATCTAATCGCTGATCGTCGATTAATTAATGACCGTTTCGCTACAGTCATGTCGTCGGTTTCAACGTTTTTATTTTCATTTAATAACTTAATATTCAAATACCAGACATTTTGTTTTGTTTTCCTCGTTGTGAATCTCTTCATTTGTACCTTCTTGCCGATTGCCCGTTATTCGCTGTATTTGCTGTGTTCCTCGGCATTCCAGTTTGAGTTTTAACGCTCGAATGACTCAATCGCATAAAAATCTTCTTGCTATTCACATGGAAAGAACAACGGAAATAAAATATCACACATTCAATAGAGAAGATGCGACGGGCAAAACATCACAGACACTCATTGGCTGTCACTGCTACAAAAAAAATATTCAACGAGAAAAATTGTGTATGAGTTGAAAAGTGTATTTTAACTGTGAATCAACTGCAAATGTTCGAAATTCAATGTTCACTGTATAGAACATGTTGTTTTTGTGTAATGAACCCCGCTCAAGTACGAATAAATCAAAAGTTAAAAGCATTTTTGATAGTTCATTCGTTGCCAAATGTGTGAGAGCAGACGGTTCAAATGGACACATTCAATTGATAGACGAAGAGAGAAATTTTCAAGAGGTTGTTTCGATTGCGTTGATTCGTTCCATTAAAATATATATAAATTTTGGCAGTTAGACACTAACACATATGTCTCTGCCACACAAGCTCAAACCAGCGTCAACAACCATACAAAAAATGATTCCTCGACAAATTTTATGTGGCTTTTCATTGCGCATAATTTATTGTTTCGATACAATCGAAAATGTTTGCAATTCACTGCGAAACATGTCATAACAAAGATGGAAATTTCAGTGTTTTGTCGCATCCACTTGATGTTACATAAGAAACGCGTCAACGTCACTAAGCTAGTGCGCACGACGTCTAAAGACTCTCTTTTGCACTGCCAAGATGAAATTGTCATACAACCAAAGGATAAAAGTCGTATATTGAATGAATATTGCCATTCACCATTGAAATGTTTCTGAGTTATGTCGATATTCGCTTTGTGTAACGCCATTTTCATTTGCAACATTTTGTATAGAATCGCTTCTTTCGGCTGCCATTTGCCGCTTGCCAAAATTACGTTGTCCTAAAACATAAATTTCTCGATTTTTCGTGCCATGTACTCGCAATGAATGGATTTTTTCAGATAATTAAGTGCACACTCCAGCTCTTTAGAATTAAACGGCATGGAAATTACTCAATTCACACTGAAATGTATAACATTGATGTTCTGGAAATTTAAACCATTCGAATTTCTTAAAAATTTCAATATTTTAAAAAGAAAAACATATTATGTTTCGTATTTTCAAAAAAGAGAATACAATAATGGCTTCAGTTAAACCGATTCGAATACGATCGCAATATTTGTTGCCAGTCATATTTGAAATATTTCTCATGGAGATTGTCACATATTCTGAGCGATATGTGAGTCTGAAGCGATAAATATGAAAAGAATGTGTAGAATTTTTCTGTAAGATTGTGATTTGCTGGATGTTTGTTGCTTTCAATTCATTTTACTGAATGTATTTTTGAGACTAAGTAAGTGTTGGTTAGCAACATGTCGGCGTCGTAAAAGGATGTTAAAATGTATCGGGCCAAATGTCGACGACAAATTCCAGTTGAAACATCTTCGAAACAACCGAAAAAAGTACTTCAATATTCAGCATCTGACCGCAAATTCGACTTACCAAAGTACTGGGAAACTCATGGAATAAGTTTCGACTAGAAAGCAAACGTCAACAAAAATAGTTTATTTCTTTAACGATCATCATTCAGTTTTGTCTGGAGGTCATGTTGAAATGATGAAACAAATCCGATAAACTCTGTCTCTTTGGTTAATGCCAAACTATCTTTCTCTTTTAAGATATTTTTTTTACAAATTTCACCATCAGATTGTCGTCGCATACACATTTACGCAGTCTCCCGCATGAAAGATAGCACATAATCATTTCAAACTGTGAAATGAGTTAAATTGGCTCAATGCAATCGCTTGAAAATATCAAGATTTTAATTTAAATTTTTTCTTGATCTCTGCAATAATTTTTCAATCGAAATCAGCCATAAATTATGGTTTTTTCCAATGCTATTGGTTATTGCGTGATTCAATGACTCACTGAAACCCAGTAAAAACCGTTCAAATGTGATTTAATGAACTATGGATACAATTTTTATTGCCGACCGAACGCATCATTTGGATTTCATTAATTTCCTGGTTTTAGATTGTCCCTCTTCGATTGGCTGTTTCAACCAATGGCTGAATTCCATATTTTGATGAAAAAATTGATCTCTGGGTGCCGTCACGCTGCTCTCAGGAAAGCGATGTAATTTAAAAATGGATTTAAATCCCATTTTAGCTCATCCTGTTCTATGCTCTTCATTTTGCACTTTGTCAGCAATTCAAGCGTATTCATGGAATTTATTCGACATTATTATGTCATCTACAATAGCAATTTTTTGTGTTCAAATCACTGAATGATGCTGCAAAAAAAGAGAATTTCGCAAATATCCTCCGGAAATCGGATCGGTTGCGTGCGGTATTAGAGGAAGGCAAATAAAAGATTTAAAAATTTATATATGGACCGAATCGAGAGCGAAAAAAAACCTCGGACCAAAGCTCGGTCGGAGGAAAACTTAGTGGTAACTGAAGGGAGCTGAAATGTATATTTCATGATGCCGAGATGAAAAATCACCAATAAAATAGTCATAACACGTCACATTTAAAATCCATTACAATTCTGCTTGGCTCACTGTTTTTTTGTCCATTCGGCACACATTCATCCGTGCGTGGTGGCTTTTTTTTGGCCGTGCACAGAGTTTTTATAAATTTATATTTCCTGAATAGTGCGTGTGTGACACATTAGCGTGGCTCACAGAGGCCGCATCACTCACCGTACCGTGCCAACCGTCACAAAAATACGGCACAAAAACTAAGCATTTTCGTTAAAAATTTACGACGATTCAGAGTAGATAGAACACAACCACGTTTATCGTTCAACAAACAAGAGCCGTTTGTTGTTTGCAAAAAAAAGAAGATTGTACGAGCAATTTGGGGAGGCGATGTCTTTACGGTGTGCGTACATAAAGGTTTTAAAACGATTTTTCGATTGGTTCTTCAATATGATATTTCATTATTTTATTTGAACAAGCCATATGCGCCACAAACAACACGCACAGATAAGGCAACAAGGGACTGCTACGCTCTCGCACAAGTTTATCAGGAAGGTGAAGAGCACAACTTCACGCTATATTTTAGATAGAAACTGCCATTTGGCAGTACATTTGGACTGATTTGAAATGCGAAAATTGACACTGAAATGGCGCCGTTCATCACGTACATCCATTCTCAAATATTTTGAGTTGTTTTATTGCTCATTTCATTTTGTTTGGACGATGTTGAATGAAGGGGCGTATTACAGGTTTTCCATTTCCCCCATGCGAGTTCTTGTCTCGCTCGAACGTGCATTTCCTCTCTGTGCCATCAAGACTGTGTGTGATATATCGAAGACACTCGTAAACGAATTCCTTATTTTCAGTCCCTGAAAATTTAATAAGTTTGTTTACAGAAGATTTATGGACGCATGACCCATTCATAATGCATTAGATAGAGAAATGCTCACGAACTTTTCCGAAAGTACACAAAAGTAGCCGTATCATGAGCACATTTGTCTTTGCGATATCCACAATCACCAATCTCCAGCTTGAAAATAATCGAAATTCGAAGAAATGGCTTTCATATCACATTTTATTGAACGCAATTCAAATAATTTGATTCAGTTGAAATAAAGGGCGGTGTGTTATTTTCGAAAAATTAGAATTCGATTCCCTTTGAATGATAAAGAAAAATGGTTTTCCCATTAAAATGTCTTTTTGACAAATTTCTAGGTATTTTTCGAATATTTTTCATTCGTCAACAACCGAATAGTTTCTCGAGATCAAAATAAACAGCTAATGAAGCAACCGAAAACAGTAGAATGCTTCATGCAATCATTTCGAGCGCATTCGAAATCTATCTCGAACCCTTTTTCCATAATTCTTTGCTCGGTTCAGTGACAACGTCAGTACACCAGAGATTTATTTTACCCAAAACATAAATATACGAGGGTTTCGCTTTCATTTCATCCAATGGAAAAAGTGTAGTAATATCGAAACTATTCGGAGAACAGACATTGAAAAAACTGCCGTCGAAGCAAAAAGCGAAATGGAAATGATTGTCTGTTAAAAATAAATTTCGAGAAACATTCAAAACAAAAGGCAATGAAAAGATTTGTGACTTAATTTGTTGTTTCCATTCCAGTGACGTTCAATTCGAAATACTCGAAATGTTGGCATTCTTAAAATGGACCAATAAAAATCCAAAGCTGAATTGCAATTTGAAGAGATTTTTCCAGCAACAGCTAACAAAAAACGCATGTTCGGAGCAAATTCTTGTCGGCGTCCAATTCCTTGATATTCATTTCATTAGAATAATTATGAAATGATGCGTCCAAGCTATTATTCGGCGCTTAGAGCGGAGAAACACCATCAACATCAGCCAGTGCCCGCAATAAATATATTTTGATTATAAATTTTCATTTTCTCGCAATGAATTTGTGTTTTCTCAAAATGTTGTCGAAGAAATTGTCGAAAGCATTCGGTGGTGAGAAATATTTGGATGGAAAAATGGCAGAGGGTTGGAAACTGAAGACGGAGACCATAAGATAAGGCGAGAGGCGGAAAAGAGCCTACCGAAAATATTTTCGGTGAAATACCGAGTGAACCAGACGAAAATATGTGCAATTAAAATTAACACGCATAGTCGCACATGCACAACATCGAGAGCCGCAACGCGCTCAATGGCAATATCATTGGTGCGAGTGTGTGGGCCCACGAATTTATGAAGATCATACAAAAAATATGGTGTGCGTGCTTCTCAGTCCTTAAAAATATTCTTTAATTGCTTTTTCTTTGATATTTTATTGGATAATTAATAATCCGCAAGTGCGCGACAAACCATGAACTTATTTTTCCGCCATTATATTGTTGTTTGGGCCTTTGATTTTATGCGTACGCGTGTCATTGGTGGCATCGAAGAAACTTAACCAGCCACGTCCCTCTTTCCATCACACCCGAAGAAAAGTGCTCGGGTTGAAGCAGCGCTTAGAATTTATTCATGCTTCATGGTCGAAGTCTTATATTCCGATTGGATTTAATTTCATTCAGAAGTTTCACTATACTCTCTAGCATCCAACAAATTATGGCTTGGTATAATTAAATGTGCGTTACTCGAACCCTTTTTCCCATCGGTGACTTCGTTATGTTTGTCGCGGGCTGTTTTGTTGCACTCATTTTTTCGATTAAGAATGTGAATTTGCAGCGCTCGCTCGCATGAAGTGTCTGACAGACACAAATTTATAGGAAACGGCCATTTGTACTCCATACAAACGGAGTAATTTTTCCAAGCACAGCGAATCGATTTCGAATGCCAACTTCATGTCAAAATGAGCCTAAATTCTCTATCTCGCAATATTCGTTTATTTTATGGTCGCCGTTGCACGGAGGTTGTGACATTCTATTCATTGTCGATTTGTTTTCAATATTTGCAACATAAAATTCAATCACTCGAACACGAACATATGCACACACAATCTTATTAGCCGCAATGATTGGAACATGACGAAACCAAAAAAACTGCGGCCCGAATGAGCGTCATAAAATCGAAGAATGCTGATTGCTCGGTGCTCACTGTGCTGCTACCTTTTACATCGTTTCTCCCATTTATGACTTTCAAATTCAAATGTCGACAATTGCATAGGTAAATAAATGAAAATTGACTGTTATCAAGTCGTAACCGCGATTCTCTAGCAGCGCACAAATGTCGCAATTTAAAATTCATGTACGTCTCAAATTATGGTCTGTATCTATTTTCAGCAGAAAATGATGGAATAGAAAGCTCAATGTCTGTTTCGCGTAGAAGAGGGATCAGAAAGTCGTAAAGAAAGCGGAAAAAGGCGAAAAAATGGCTACAAAATAATGAACAATGCATAAGAAATGAAGTCGCATGGATGATCTTTTTTCGCGGCGAAATACTTCAAGTTAAAGCTTTCAGCTTGAACTGATTCAGCATTGAAAGCAGCATCCAGTTCCGACTTGCAAATGTGTGTGTATCGTTTGAATAAAAAAAAAAAAAAAAATGATGTGCTCGAAATATTCGGAGAGTTCCGTAAACTGTCTTTGTTTGAAACAGTTATTCCGATGGCAGAAGCTCATCTTGCCTTATGCAAACTTGTCACTTTGCTGCTTTTTTCCTTCTAAAAGGCTTGATTTAGTTGGTGATTTTTGCAAATCATGTCGTAAGATCCTTGAAATGGATATGCTTGTCTCAGCAACTTGATACCGACATAGACAAAACAAATGCTGAGATTTTCTATTCTCAAGCCCACAACAAATGAAAATGCATTGCAAATTCGTTTCGAGAACAACAAACATTCTCTTCTTGTTGAAACCGCAATACAAACAGCACATCCGAAATCTGATGAAGAAGGAATTTTGCCTATTGAACAAGCGGAAAAACATGAAATTATCACAACACAAACAATTGTTTTCAATCGTTCATTATGCGCTTCAATACATCTTTAAAGCCAAAATATTGTTCCTGTACTCCTCCACTTTTCTCTCTCGCTCGCTCGCTCACTCACAAAACTTTGTGGCTTTGTATTTATTTCGGCTGTTGAACATTAATACGAGTCGCGCTAAACACTCTCAAACTGTAAATGAACTCTTGGGCAACATAAATGAACACACACACAACAAATGAAAAAGACAAAAAAGGTCGAGAAAGCCATTTATCGGCACCACAAACTGGATTTATCTCAAACTAAATCGTATGTTCGACGTTTACTGAGGCTGAAGTAAAATGCAAATCTTTAGCCAGAGCGAATTTAAAGGCATCCCATGCAAAGCACACTTGCACAACGAGACACTCACAAGCTCGCTCGTACTTCGAAATGACTGTGGCATTAGCTCTGGAAGTTGTGCAAAGTTCATAGATGAACTTTTTACATGTTTTTCATGTGTAATTTTTCTTTGGCGACGAGAATACGTCGATTCGCTGGCTGTGTTTCTTCCTCAACCATTGTTTGCGCCAACAGTTTGTTATAAACTACATCTTATGCATTCGCCGGGCAAACGCTTCTCTCTCTCACTCTCGTTTCGGTGTCTGTTTCGATATTTTGGTTTTGTTGATTTTTCATTCTCTTTGGCTCGCAAAGAATCATTGCGCGCTTGGCTTTGCCTTTTTTCCATCTTATTTTGTATATTTTTTATGCAAACTGAATACAACATAGTTTAAATTTGAAAATATATATCACTGCGACTGCATAGATTTGCGCGCCGTACAACATTTTCTATTGAAATGTGTATATAGAACAGGAAAAGGCAAACGTAGCAAAAAAAAAAAAAAACGAAGCAGCAGCAGCAATACGAAACAACGAACAACAAACTTTTCATTGATGTTTTCAAAAGATTTGTGTAGTTCGAGCACTTTAGCGATTTTCTCATCGAACATATTCAGCGCATAAAAAACTGATTCGATTCGAAATTCTTTCCTTATTTCGTTTCTGTTTGTTTGCTTGGCCGCTCTCTCGCTTTTGCTCTCACATGGATGTGAATATGTATGTGTGTGTTTTCCTCCGTTGCCTTTAACTGCTATTATTCAATTATTTTTTGCTTGCTTTCTATGCATACGAAATTGAAGAATCCATAAATTGACAAAAACGTAAAATGAGCATATAAACCAAAAACCTTTGCAAAAGAAAAAGATCGGATATATCTATCTTCTTGCGCAGCTCGCGCAATCGCCCGGCTGTTATCTGACTTATCAGAGCGCAAACATTTTTCGGCAACATCTGGATTAATCTCTCTCTCGCTCTCGCTGTCAATTCAATTCGCATGTGAGTCTAAGCGTTTTATTGCGTGACATGTAACTCAATCGTGCTCAAATGTCGTTATAAAAAAATAAATTGCATTTTCAACTTTTAGGTGAAAAAAAATTATTAAGCTATTTTTACTGACAGATTCGCTTCTTTCGCACTCATTTCGCAGCGCACGCCCTTCTCTCCCTCTCTTTCTTTCTCATTCGCTCTTTTCCCTTCGATTCCACTCTTTGTCCTAGCATTCATCTTGAAACTCGGCGAAATTCGCAAAGTTTGAATAAAATATTCATTTGTTTGCCAACGATCTTAATGTGAATATATTTCGTTTTCAGCATGATGCAGTTGTGAACTTGGCTTTTCTCATCTTTTCATTCTGTGCGAGTTCTTTGTACGAGTTCTTTGTACGAGTTCTTTGTGCACGTACAACTACGAAAGCGCGCACGGTGTTTCTAGAATGCACGTTTCCTACGTGAACACCTACAAAATGGGAAATGTGTGCGCTGGCCGCACACCAGAGAAAAAAGATTCACAACGCGCCAAACGAAAATTTTTCCTGATTCGTTTTGTATCAGTCGAACACAACGCCAAAACGAACTCGCACACACACATTTTGAGATCCACACATAAATTTATTCCACTTTGACTTCAACAGATTTATGCGAAAAAGTTTCACTCTTTCAATGTTCAAAATCTTGCTCTATCGTGTGCGTGTGTTACATTTGCACACCAAAGAAGCTCACAGTTTCAGCCAACCAGGGAATCGTGCACACTGCCAAGAGCTCTCGCCTTACACGTTGCACCGAATATTGTCAGACATTTGTTATATGAGAATTTAATCTAATGGACATCGAAGGGTGGAGATAACGCATTGCAAACACACAAAAAGAAATGTGTATATCGAGTTTTTGTGAAAAAAAGAATAAATCCAAACCAATTTCAATGCACGGTCGAATTTTGGTCTTCTGAGAAGAAGTCAAGAGCACAAAATAGCATCGAATTTGCATTTAAGAACGTCAAAAGCCAATAGAATATGTTTTGCTACTTGTATCCATGTCGTCTCGATTGATTTGTAACAAATTCCGTTAGAAAGATGAAAATTCTAATTATAATGTGTTATTTTCCAAACCAAAGAAGGAGAAACTCCTTCTGCGTATGACAAAACTAAGGCACAAAGACAGTAAATACCTCACGAAAATCCTCTCTAATGAAGATTCGTTATGATTTATTTCCTTCGTTTCATTTCAATCCAATCGAATGCCGGCTGCAGATTGGATGGAAAATCAGACGATATTCGAATATATGAAATTCAATACCGAAATACTATGTTCATTTGCTAAGTGATGTGACGGCATATGTGAGCACACATTTACTGGCTCTTTGATCTCCGATTCGTTTCGAGCTAATGGATACACTCTTTACATCCTCCCTCTCTTGACTGTCTACTGAGATTTCGTTGCTTTCACATTTAATTGGATACGATTTATGAGATTCTCAAATGCACATTGTGCACAAAAAAGTATTATTCCATTAGTTCAACAAGATATGAATGCAACTGAATTTTATTTGGCTGCTGCCATCAATCATTTTAAGGACGTCAGTTCAGGCGGTTTGAGTTTATTAAAAGTATATTATTGAAACCACTAATGATGTGTGTTTTATGTTTTATTTCTTGTCTTGTTGTTTCCGTTTTGAGTCTTCGCCATTTGCTCGAAACTGCAATGGGAACCAGACAAAACGAAAGATGTATGCCAGTTAATTTAAGAAAACAAACGAGATATATGTTTCCAAATATTACGTTGGAGATAAAAAACTTTTCGGATTCAAACTTGAAATTCGCCCGCATTCGACGCTGAAACTCACTTGATCATTTTTTCATTCGGTTCGATGTTTTCAACCACGAATTATGCGGTGAAAATGCATTGGAAGAACGATTGCGATTATTCAGCATAGAGAAACTTTAATAGCATTTCAATTCGACGTAAATATTTTGGGTGGATTGTGAATACATATTTCTTGTGTTGTCACGAATTGGAATCTAGATATTTGCCATAAACAATGAGAACCATAGAAAAAAAGAATTCAATCGGTAATAGAGTACTGCACAGCTGTTAACCTGCTATTTTTTCGGCGATACATCGATAAAATGATAATAAGGGATAACCAAAGCAATCTTCGATGCTGAGATTGCCGTTGTTTTCCATTTTATTTACTTTCCCGGTTGGTGTAAAACCGATAATATAAATTGCATTTCGGTTTGTTGTCGGTGCTTTCAGAATGAACTGCTTCGTGGCGGTACATTTTCCGCGCAGTATGAATGAAAAAAAGCAGCAGCAGCAGCGAATAAAGAAATTTTTGGAATTTCTATTCATGTATGCAATCGAAGATAAAGCAAATGGCGAAAGGAATTGTTTCGAATGTGTGTCCTTAAATTCGAATCTTCCTTTCTCTTCTCATTCTCGTGTGTTTGAGTGAATGGTGTGTGTTTGGATGCGCCGTATAGATAAATAATGTCGCACATTTCACTTTGTAATTCCGTTCCATTTTATTTATTGAACACATTTTATTTATTTTATTCGGAAAATCCAATATGTGTGTGTATCTATCTAAATGCGCATGTTTTGTACTATACGTATTATTGCTTTGCCGCGTCCCGTTCAGTGTGTACCCGTGTGTATTCCACGCATATCTATGAACAAGAGGAAACTTCACGTTCCATTCGCAATTAATTCAAAACGTCGTTAAATCTTCGGTAGAAGACGCGCGCTCTTCAAATATATGGCGCTCTTGATATGCACGGGAAAAATGTTGCGCGCATTTTCCTCAAGTTGCTGCTGCCTCTGGAAAAACGTTTAACGTATTCACTCTCGCTCTCAAACAACAAAGTATGTGACAGAAATATTTCATCGAAATGTGTCCCATGTGTAACATTAAATTACACAGCGACTGTGCAGTGTATACAGAGCACATCTACATGTACACCGCACCAAATTCGTTTGTACATAAAACAAACTCTAGCTAGAATAAATAAAAAGGAAGACAAGGCAAGTAAAAGCGAAAAGAACGAAAGAAGTGGCGCGTAAACACCCAGCCATGCTCGGATCCATATCGAAAACCTTAAAAATGGTTTCAAAAGACAAAAAAACGAACGAAACGAACGAGAAAAAGAACAACATGAAATAAAAATAGAAAGAGAGAGGAAGTCGCCTTTAATGCCAGATTCCTATATTGGTCGCGTTTTTTGCGCTGAACTCCAAACTTCTGGGAAGATGTTTCGTTATTTATACTCAATAAGAGAGCACTATTTAATAAGAAGAGCAAACTCTATGCTGAATATACTCCAACGAAAGATGAACTTCCATCGATATTCAAAAAAAAAAAAACAAAAACTAAGTTAAGTTTTATCCATTTGCAAGAGAAATTCTCTTTGGCAGAAAAAAAAAGGAAATTGGAACTTATCTTTTGGTTCAGCTGAACATCTATTTTCCCGACTAAAGTCTTTTAATTCCAATTCAGTCGTAAATGTTTTTGTCGCAAGTGAAAGTAAAATTCTGTAAAATCGATGGCATCGCTGAAGTAAAGAGAAAAGATAACGTTTTTTTTTTCATCGTACAAAATATCCTTGAATGAATCCAAGTACATATTGATGAAAACTCCAGTCCAGAGACAACGTGTGGCTGAAGCAATTTACAATCGAAACGTTATCGGCTGACTGTCGCTACCGCTCCATTCTCCCGACCGGTCGTCGATAATGCATGTCACTTGTTGTTTTTTTCGCAGCTGATTACCATACTTTAATTTGGAATGGCCCAACAATCTTGGTTGCCATTAAATTATGGCCGACGTGTAGTGAATTTTCGGCTTGAAATTATGTGCAAGATGACTAAAAGTATCGTTTCGCAGTCATACTTTGCTTTCATTACAGATACAATATTCACGGAGTGCCTGTTCAATGCGCTTCAAGGAATGCGCCCGACCGATGTTCGTCCCTTTGTTTCAAAGCTAATTTATGCATAAAATATAAACGCCATAGTCATACTAATTATTCAACGGGATTTCTGTTTTTTCTTGTCCGCACGCATTTGGTCTTATTGAATCGGTGTGTTTCATCAGTCTTTTTATATCATAGACTCCGCATAACGTAAAATATTCATACTTTAGTTTTCGTTGTTTGATTTGTGACCACCAAATGCACACGGCTCGAAATCAACATTAACTCACTGCAAAGCAGAGAAAAAATGCCTTTAAAGTTGTTTTGCACCCTCCAGAGCACGGCAAAAACAAAA
Organism: Obolodiplosis robiniae; assembly: GCA_028476595.1. Classification (NCBI taxonomy): domain Eukaryota; kingdom Metazoa; phylum Arthropoda; class Insecta; order Diptera; family Cecidomyiidae; genus Obolodiplosis; species Obolodiplosis robiniae. The sequence goes on from CM052014.1 coordinate 18,382,416, forward strand.
CATACGCCTTCGCTTAATCTCTGAGGGAAAACCGATCCTAAGACGACAACTTTTTTTTCTTGTCTTGATTTTGGTAGAGAGATTACTCACATTTTGTCGTTAGCATAACGGGTCCCAGCTAAACTTGTGCATGGGACATAAACAGTGGCGTAAAAAAGCGCCCACAAACTTTGCAGCACACCGAAAGAGCAAAAAAAAAAAAAAAATTAGAGAATCGCACGTGACTTTTTCTCATTGCCGTTTTTTCCAGTGTTTTTGATTCCATGTTCAATGGAAAAGGGCGCGATACTACCAGCCAATCCGAATTTCGTTATCAAAATGATAGCGAATGGGCGATACCGATGTTCAATGCCAAACCAACACAATCATATTAAATTTAATTGAGAATATGGTTTTTGTTACGACTATCTAATGGTATTAACTAATTACACGCAAGAATAGCACAAAAGTACATTAATTCTCTCCCTCTGTTACTCTCTCAAAATCGAACCAATATCGGACTGAATTTGGAAGCAAGTGCAATAAATATTGGAGTGGTGGACAAAATTTTCGTATTTATTTTCGATCCGTATTTTCCGAGTCGGCGGCAATCGGGAAAAATGAACACCACAAATAGCTTTATTTAATGAAATTTTTCATAGGCATAAATCAAAGAGTATCATGGGCGCAATAACAATAACGTATTCGAATTCAAGTCAATTCGCATGGCATTTGTATGGGATATTAAGCGCTGTTTCCGACTTCAAAACACACTGGAAAAGAATGGCAAAGAAAATATTGACACAACTCAAACTTACGCAGCATTCGGATCTAAATTGATGATTCATATTCGCCATTATGATTAATGAATAGTTTTGCCATTTTTGATTTAGATTACGACCAACCACTTCCCATAATAGCATCGAACAAATGAACGCAAAGCTAAGGAAGTGTCGTCCATTTCGAAGCTAGTCGTTTGGATTTCGATATTTTACCAAGAAATTGTTATTAAGATTTTGTGTTAAACCAAATTGTCATATGGAAAACATTCAAAATATTACCAAATTTATGATTGTGGGAGCAACAAAGGTGTCGTTAACACAAATAACAAACACGCATAAATCATATTCGTACGCAATGCACACAGTAAAAGGGATCGCTCATTTATTCGCAATTGGTTGAATCTCTTTATTTCTCGGCACACGCGCACCGCAAGTGATTGGCAATAAAAGGAGTACTGATCAAAAATGGAGGCAATCATTGAACAAGCGTATATGAGAATTTTATAGGTCGTATGGGAATCAAAGAGGTTCAAAACATCACATGAAAACATCAATTTTAAACGATTTTGTGGTCAATGGCTTCATTGAATGCACGAAAGACATTCAGAAATACTGAGCTTACAAATTACCGATCAAACATTTGTTGAGATAATCATTTATGGGTATGTTTATCTGTTTATTGCCAAAGAAATGTTGGAATGATGAAAATCGAGCAATTCATCTCTCTCTCGGCAGAATGCGAAGTAATTTAATTCAGGCTCTCAATTTGAAAGTTTCCATACATTCAGCCTACTTTTACTTTCGGCCAATCACAAGCTAAATCGCAAATGGTATGTCTTAACGTTCTTTTGATTTGAATTATTGTTTTTGTACACTTGTTTCGATGCGGCACATTTTCTAGGTGCTGCCGCTCACATGAATGCCATGACAAAAACCCCCGAAAAGAAAATGTAATTCACGCGTAAGCAAGCAATCTAAAAACAAATCTTATTTTATATATTGCCGCACATTTCGTTCTCAGGATATAATACATTCGGCAAAAGGTAAGACGAAGTGAATTATATCCTCTCGGAAAAAAATAAAATAAGAAGAAGAAGAAGTGGAAAAAGAACCAACACACCGAAATGAAAATCGGCGAATAAAATTAGGAACAAAGTGATTGTGCGATTCGAGTGCGAGAGACGAGAGAAAAATTTGGGCGAAAAAAAAGCAAAAACACCAATCCGAGTGAATAGAGCCGAAATGAAAAGAATGCACATTGAAATAACTATGCCAAAAACGATTTTGAGCCGGAGAAAAGTGCTACGTTTTGTGCGTTAAGTGTGGAAAAGTAAAAACGATGTATGCGGCGGCGGCTGCTTCTGCTGCTACTGCTGCTCTGTATATGGCCATTATTGATATAAGAGCTTCTTCATAATATGTGTGCCACGTTCATAAATATCTAGGGCGTAGGCTTTTCTTTTGCACCACATTTATTTTTCGTTGTCGTGCGTTTTTTTCTTCTTTCTCTTTTCACTTCTGAATTCGTTTTTCCTCCAATTCTCATCGGTTGTGTGTTCATTTCACATGGTACAGTATGTGTGTATGGATTTTTTCGCCTTTATCAGCGTGTTTTGGGAGTCTTGAAGCTGAGAAATATTACATTTATGGAAATACACAAGAAAAGAAATGGTGTTGATGCTCTTTATACATGTATAAGTGTTCAAACGAAACACAGCCATGAATTAGGCTAGAGAAGAAAGAGCGAGAATCGAGAGTGAATTATTGTATTCGGCAAAAGCCTAAAGGGACTTTTCTGTTTCCATACCAAATTTTATGGAAAACGAAAAACTCTCTTTCTCTCTCTTGAACAAACACAGCAGCAACAACAATGAGAAGCGCCATCGTCACACCATTCCACCGCGTATTTCAGTTGACTGTACACTGCTCAGCTAGCAGCAGCAACAGCAGCCAAAATTCAGTGTAATAATAACACGATTCTGACAGCATTTGTCGAAAACAGTGGAGAGAAAAAAATGAAACGCCATTAAGAGGGGGATGATTTCACTCAGTTTGGGCAACAACACACTAACGACAATTCTTTGGAGCTCAAATGAACGACAAAGACGCCACATTCAACGGCAAAAGAACCGAAAAAAATACATCTAACTAAATGCTTGATAGAACAATTTTTCTGTTTCTCCATTTGACTGTACTTTGTGCTCTATCTCTGCTGTGCACACATCTTCGCAACACACAAGAAAGTCTCCCCGCACCAGGATGTACACACAAATACCCAGACTCCAACATATATATCATGATGATATAACGCGAACGCACCAACTTTATCATTTTGATTACATTGCACAAAAATAAAATAACACATAACCCAAAAGAGCAAATAGGTCGTTTCCAAACCGTATATACCACCGTAAAACGTATGCAACTTGAATAGAAGTGGTGGCGAATTCACAAGCATTTATGATTGTTCAAATTTGCTGTGGAAAATGTAGGACAAATAATTTAATTCTGAATCTTCTTATGTTCACACATTTTCACTCTTTTTTTACCCCAAAATGCATACCCACATATCGTGTCGTCCAAAATACAACAAATATTATTGTCATAAAACCGATTTTTCGCTTCTCGAAGCAAAAATCGGACAGAAAAATGTGCGTGTAATGACATTTGTGCGGTGTAAATAGCCGTAATTAGAAATCATGGAGTCTCGTATGGCAAACAGTGTTGAAAGTGAATTTTTGAAGGCGTGTTCATGAGCATAATTATCATTAGTAATGTCTCGACGGTGGCTGGCATTATTTTGGCCGCGCTCTTTTGATAGACCCAAAACAAAACAACAAAATACGTGTGAATATAACAATAAAACTGCAACAAAGCAGGTGTTTATGTGTGCCTGGCGCTGAAGCATTTTGTCCGCACGTTGTTCGATGCGATATCCAATAAAAGGTTTAAGGTCAAACCATCGCCTGACTCCGATTCTCATTGGCGATTTGCCGCCGTTCACGATTCGAAATGATTCCAAAAACGCGCTCCTCCAATGCATACAACAGCACATGATAAAATATCAAATTTAAAATTGAACGAGTATCCAAATAAATTATTAAAATCTGTTAAACAATTCATAAAGTAGATGGATAATCGCATTCAAATGCGCGCGCGCCCACACAAACACACACGGAATATGTCCCGCAATTATGAAGTAGAATAACTTTGAATCACGCACAAACTCACGTAATACGCTTTTGATATCGTATATTTTCGACAAGAGAGAGAGAAAAGACCAAAAACTCGTTCACTCGGTTTGTTTGCCTGCGCTAATGTTTTAGCATCTTAACGCATGAGAAATGGCGTGGATTCTCGAATATTTCATCTCGCTCTCGCTCTGGTTCACTTCCATTTGTGATGTTGGACGGCGACACACTCACCGTTCTCTCTGCCTGTGTTTTGCCTGCACTTCCACCGTATTTGTGAGCGAGCGCGCGTTTGCCATTTTCGTCGATTTCGTGTGTTGTTTGTTGTGTGTGAGCGCAAGACCTCCTTCTCTTCGCCACATAAACACAGTATATTCGTCTTAAGAATTCCACCAGCGACAAAGGCAATAAATCAAGTCTCATGCTATATTTATTGCTTTACCGTATTATATGGCGTGTTTTTTCTCGACTCAATCCGTCTCACTCGCTCGCTCCCATCGCATTCGTTTTATCCTTTTTTTTACCATTAGAATGGTTGTTTGTGTTGCTGCTGTTACAGCCATGTATCCAAAAACGTAGAATACATTTTAGAAACCACGTCACAATATATTTTTTCTGAAATATAATATACGAACGGAACGAGTAAGGAAAAAACAACTTTGTGTGTGTGTAATGGCAGTAGTAGTTTGATGGTTGCTTTAGATTGCAGAAAATTTGGAGTACAATTCGCACTTTCAACCATTTCTGAATGTATAAAATGTATAAAGCGAAACATGAATAGACCTCATTTATGGCACAATGATTTTTTCTTTGGCTTCATTATTTTGATGGTGACGCTAAAACGCACCAGCCCCAAGAATATTCGATTTTGATTAAGCCATTTAGAAGTGGTGAAAGTGTTTCACTTGGTAACATTCCATTTGTTCCGTCGCAAACATTTCTTTTTGGCGAAACGCAATTTCGCATCAATTTTGGATATTGCGTTTTCGAATTCCGATGCTTTCGTTCCCACATTGTTTCTTCATTATTCGTTCTAAAGCAATTTCTCATTCATCGCATTTTTCAAATCAAATACCACTTAACTGCAGTTAGGACGCCATGGAGGTGATCAATTTCCTGTGTTCATCATGAAAAATAGGAGAAAGAAAGAGTAAAAGAGAGAGAGAGAGAGAGAGAGAGAGAGAGAGAGAGAGAGACAAAAATGGTGCACGTACTCATATTTGGATTTGCAAAATTCATCGTCACACGGTTGGATACGTTTACTATTTTATGGCTATTAGCCACGTATCTGCAATATATATTTGTGCGAACCTGTGCGCTTCATTTGGATGATAGCAGTCGCGGATAAGTGTCGCAAAATCTCCGATGCAAAGACGATGACGCCGCCACAAAGAGACGAGCCAGTAAAGTAGATTTTAATGAAATTCATACACACCAAAAGAGATATAAAGCGTTGCATATGTTGTAGCGGTTGAAATTATTAACAGTAATCAGTGCTTGGTGTGTGCTTGCAAAAGAATAACAAATCCCGGCTATAATTCCTTTACGTTTTACCCAAAAAACAGCAGCAGCAACCGAGGAAAAAAAACAAAACAGAAGGCGAACGACGATAGAAAAACAAAACGTGCATAATAAATTTGGTGCGAGGGTGGTTCTGCGCCGCGTATAAATATAACATTAAAGTATTTTGTATGGCACCCAATTAAAATTGTTACATAAATTGTTTTTCTCTTGTATTGTCTTAAGATCACATAATATACTTCCTCGGTGTGGCTTCATTCTCAGTTTTTGTTTGGCTGTTACTCACTCGCCAGCCAAACCGGATCGACCGTTCATACCCGTTTGGATATCGCTTTTTGCCGCCAGCTCCACTGGGAATTTGTCCGTCCCCTTTCCACTCTCACGGTCACCGCATTTGATTTCGGCGAGAATGGAAAAAATCGCTTGCAAACACCAAAAATGTTCAGTGACAAACAATAATGCTCTTCATGAGCACTTTTCCGTGTGGACGATCCCGCTCTCGTGCGCTAACTATGCGCTGTGCGTTCCAAAATTTATGTGCACAGACAAGAAATGTTTGCTCGCTCGCTCGCTCGCTATACGCATAACGTTGAGAGCACTTTAATTACATATTTATTATTTCATAGCATTATAATATCCTTCCGGAGTTGACTTTTCAAATTATGTATACACAATGCACACGAATATTAGCTCAATGAAGAGGAGACTAATTCGCCCGACAAGTTTATATAGCGGCAACAGATCGAATTCAAAGAAAAAAATCTCGGCGCTTTCTTCATTCGTCCGTTCTTACGTTTGACGGTCCGTTGTAATGAACATCGAAAAATATGCGAGAGTCATTGTTGGCTCGCTTCAGTTCAGTTGGTGCGCAAAGTGACGGAAAGATTTCGTGTATTGTATCATTAAATGACTTGCGTGCCAAAATCTCAATTGTATTGCCATAGAAAAGGACACTTAGATTCTTGGATAACGGCAGCAACAATAAAAAATCTATTTTAGATAATTGAGACGATGGTGAAAATGTGTGCACATAATTTTTTGGACAGAAAGAAAATCGGGCGATCAGCGTAAATAAACATTTGGCGTACGAGATGAATATTTAAGTGTGATTGTTGCGAGAGAAATGCCCGAGAAATATTCCAAAATACGAATAAAAAGCGAGAGAAATGTACTTAAAAGCGTATAATTCATGTCAATACAAGTTAAATGGATACACAAATATCAGCAAAACTCTTGGAATCCGACTTAAGTCAACCGCAAAACCAAACACTTAATGCTCCATTCTTTTCTCTGGAACAGTGTTTGTTACTTTTATTTGTAAATAATGGGGCAATGTATTTTCGAACAACAGAGCAGGAGAAGCGATGCAAAGTGTGCTAAAGCTTGAGCTTGGGTGAAAAATATTTTATTGCTTGAGCATTTTCACGAACAATCTGCCATTAGATTTGCTTTTCCAGCTCGATGCCACGGTCGATCACCTAAAATGAACTCGCTATATAACACTTGAATCGTATTTTGGATTTTTGTTGTTGTTGCTGTTGCTCCTTCCGATGTTAAGACAATGATAATAAGAATAGATTCAACCAAATTTAGATTCGATATCTACTGTTGCAGTTCATTCAAAGTACTTGTAGCAATGCGCTTTCTTCCATTGTACGATGAGCTGCCAGCGCCGCCGTCTTCGTTCAAAGACAGAGAATTGTAATGATAATCGAAAATCTATGCAATTTTTAGCACAGCATGTGCACTTCTTGTTGTCGCAGCGGTCGATAAAGTTAGTTGAGTGTATCCAATCGAAATTGTTTAATACACCTCTGATTTCATGCATTGCATCAGTTAAGAGACCAGCCACGTTAACAATCAAAATGGTTTGTTTACTTATAGCAAACAGCTTCAAAATTATGTGGAGAATCTCGCTCTCATTACGTCGCATGCCAGCAGCAACAGCACACACGCTGTACTGCACCAGTTGAACGCTATTCTGAGATATTTCGTCCGGAAAAAAAGGAAAGAGCAAGAGATGGAAATTGATTTCAACTTCACCATCAGTTTGATAGTAATCAATTTATTTCAAATGAATTAAAGAATTTTCTCTCTTGTGAACACTCCAGCAAACCCCTCGACCGATGAAACTAAAAATCCCCCGAAGATGCTTACGAAGAATGGCTTTCGTTGCGAATTTTTGTATAACTTCGCTGCACAAACGAAACCGCTGAATTTCATGCATTTTTATCAATGCTCATTCCGTTCGAGAGCAACATTCCGTCATGCGATGGAAGAGTGTGTGTGTGAGAGCGATAACTGGGAAAAAACGAACATCTATCGGCGAACATCAAGCACATTTTTCAGCGAATGTGCGGTTTTTTCGCGAAAAAAGACGCTGCTTTTGTCGGTATGCAATAAAAGAATTCGAAAATCATTCCACGCACACAACAGCGGCTGGCCATTTTATGGAGTTAAATAGTTTTATTTATTGTATTTGATAAACAACATTTCAATGCAATGGAATCATATTGTGGCTAATCTCTTGGTTGGATGTCATCGCCAAAACGTTTTTGAATGTCGTTTAATGGGCGAACGGCCACCCAAGAGGTTGATTACTTAATTTTTATTGGAGCAGCGAGTTGAGAAAGGGCCCAAAATAGAATTTCCTTGTATATCACTTTTGAATGCGTAATTATGTGTTGTGTTTTTTATTTTTAATGGATGTCACGAGTGAGAAAACTAATGGATGGTAAAACATGTGCTAGAATAAGACACTCAATAATTTTTAATGGCTTCCGACAGTGTATGAATGTGTTGTGTACATGTATTTGGCTGAAAAGAGACATCAAAACCATTCGAAATGTCACTGTTTGGCTGCACGTACCCAAGTGGAAGAGAGCCAATGCGATACACATTCGAACTTATGTGTGTTTATGTGTTCCTGTAAGTATCGAAACGGGAATATGGGTAGAGAGACACACATGGTTACCGTACTGCACCAATGAAAAAACGAATGCACGGAGCACAAAAAGAAGAGTCCGACAAGAATAATGTTGCCAATATAACTTTATGAACGACCCTAAAAAAGAGAGCAATGAGAAATGTGGTGTGAGAAATGGCTTTGCTGCCTCATACAATTCACATGGCTTAAGGCTACGGCATTTTTGTGATAGCATTTTGAACGTTAAATAATTTTTTTTTTTTTTTTGCTTTTTTCGGGCCCAAGAAGTTTTTTGTAATCATATTTTTTGTAGCTTGTTTTCCCTGATACATTTTGTGCGAATTCAGACGAGTTTTAATTGTCCAAAATTGAGCAAAAAACGATTTGATAAAAAGTTGCCGATATGAAAATGTTTTATTGCACCAAATTTCAAATTACTATGAACTGAATCAAAGGTCATAGACATTTTGACAAGTGAGTAAAATTTCTGTGGCCATTCGGTTTATTTCACGTTGAATTTTACACGGATTTTAGTTGCATTCAATACAATTTTTGTCGTAGAAAAACCTTTAACGATTGCCACTTTATTCCATATTCAATCAAATTCTGGATCGAAGAGTTGTCGTGCACCGTTGAAATGATTACGATTCGAAATTTATACATGAGAAATGCAGACGTATGCTTGTGCCGACGAGCATATTCGGTTCATACCGCGAGAGTGACAAAAAGATGAAACGCAAAGGCAAGCAAACGAGATTGGCTCCGTTCTGATCATGGCTATTGCATTGCAAATCGTGCGTCGGTCACTTCTTGTTCAACATTTCTCTCCACATGAATCGACCAGATTCCACGTCGCGAATAAGAATCGAGATTTCAGTCGATTTTTTGCTGCTTTTTTCGCTCATCGTGTCTATTTAAGTGCATGATTCGTTGTTCTTCAACGTATTCTCACTCTCTTGTGTTCCTTTATATTTTTAATTGAATTAAATTATAATAAATTACCATCTATTTTTCCTGCCATATTTATTCATGTCATGCGAGCCAAAGCGTGGATCGAGTTTGGTGAACCGATCAGGTTAATGAATGACACATCATTGCTAAGTAAATTGCTTGAGTTGATAATAAAGAGCAAATAGCTTGTGAATGGATCGAGAGAACATCAAATCCTCATTTATGTACAAGTCAGTGTCCAGACTTCAGAGGAATATTTTCCGACACATGCACAAATTTGATTGAATTGATGCCGCTTTTCTTCAGCTCATGAAATTTCCAAAGTACATTCAGCAAATTTCAAAACTTACAGAATCTTCCGATTCGGATTTAAGTTCCTTCCGGCGATAAAGTCCGGAAAAATTATGGTTTAATTAAAAGTTGATCGAATCATTGTAATAATTTTGAAGTAGATCTAGAGATGAAGGAGTAATTTCATAACATAATGAAGGTAATTTAATGGAAACAAAGAGCAACTGTGAGATTAACGCCGTTTCGTTAACCTAAAGCCTTTTGTGTTCAAAAATATTTCATCAAGAGCAATTTTCGTGATAAATATCGTAATTTCAAAGGTATAAATAGTCGCCTAGCTCTTGATGAAAGCGGGCAAAGAGTTTATTGCAATGTGAAGTAGTCGAAACGCAATAAATTTAAGTGGATATTTTGTTGTAAATCCAAATTCATAAGTGGCCAAACAACAACAACCACGGGAAATTCAGTGGAAAATAGCAAAAATTACCAAAATGGCAACAGCCAACATTTGATACTAAAAATACAATTTATCCGATTGGCAGCTAGCTTAGGAAAAAAAAGTTTAATGAATCGGAGAAATGGGTATATTTGCAATGCCAGCGAAATCACCAATAATCCGTTGTTCTTCTGAAAACACAAAATCGCGAGCAAAATCGCGCAACTAAAAATCTGCCAACATTAGCTAATAAATATGAAAAATGTATCACAGTGATCATAAACACAAAAATATTGTGTTGTCGGTGAATCTTTTTCTTGAGCATATCTATGGCTGGGCCGGATTGAAGCCAGTCACCGTGTTGTTTTGCATACGGACTCTCTCTCTCTCTCTCTCTCTCTCTCTCTCGCGAATGAATGCATGCATAAGCTTGGCTACACGCGATATATATATGTTGGCTTTTCAATACTTCGGAATGTCGTACGATCTCGTATATGCGTTTTAATGGTATCTGACTTCAAATGAGCACTGTTCATTTACTGCTCATTGCTCAGGCATACAAACGAACAAACGAATCGGTATTTCGGAGCTCAAGCCGAATAATTGAACAAACATTCAAGCGATACGATGCTGTGTGTAACGCTATGATGGCATGTAGGAAATATGAAACATTGAAACATGGAACATTCACGGCTACAAGAGCGTGCTAATCTTTGCATAAATCCAATGCTTCTGACTGTGTGAATGTGTGTGTGCATTTCGCATCGCACATCGTATGTGTGTACTCGATGCTTGAGCCCCGGCATCGCTTTAATGTGGTATTATGCAAAAATTTATCTGATTTAACACCTAATATACAATAAACTTAATATACCATGAATCGTGTGAATAAAACGGTGCGCATAAGTGCACGGCAAAAAGGATCCTCGTCTCACTTTCTCTCTCTCGCTCTCTGCAATCCAGCTTTTTAGTTAGACAAATATTGTCACCTTTATAAAGCATGTTTATGAATAATTAATTCGCATAAAATATTTCTATTTGTAAAAACAAATGCGTGCATTATATTTGGCGCGACTTGGCGATGAAAGTTGAAAAAAAAAACATTGAATGTTCGGCAGTTTCTGAAATCCTCATCTTCGTTCATCCTCTTTAATCGCCTTTAATCTCATCGATATTTTAAATATTTTCATCTTTACATTTTAAATATTTTCAATTCAAAAACAACGTCACGAGAGAGAAAACTGGTACTAGCTTTTGTGGAATCCGTAAAAAATTGAAGTCCTATCCAAAAATAGCACTTTGTTCGGGGCGCATTTGCAATGTCATAAATCATTTTCAAAACGATAGATAGTTTTTAAATATATCGAATGGATTCAATGGAACATTCGAATCGGATGCTGTTTTTCCTGACGCTTGTCATTTCGTAGTTCATTTGATTTTAATCACTTCATTTGCAATAGAATATTATCGCCGCATGCACGAACATAAAAAATCTAGTCAGACGAGGCCATTTATTGTGCATCAATGTTGAACGGCAGCAGCGTTTGTAAAAATTTATTGAAATCAAGATAGCGCACCGCGCGGTTGCTGCCGCCATTAGAGCATTTTTTATTATGACAGTGAACATGATTTTAGCGTCATTGTATTCATTAAACGATCGATGTGAATATAATGGCATCGTTTTCATATCATCACATATCAATAATTATTGTGATTTTTCGAAATAATACTTGAGAATGAGCACACGACGAGCGGCCATTTCGTTTTACTCCGGAAACTTTGATGAATACAGAAAAAATGGCTTCGGCGAGGGAAACATCGTTTATGTTTATTTTCGCTTGAAATCACGTCAAATATGTGACCATTATACTGGTTCCAACAAATTCGGCCAAACCCTCATTTCTATCGCTCATTCCAACTGGGCCTCTGCACAATCGACAAAATTTGGAGAGCCCTCGGCTTTATTTGGGCAATTTATGCATATGAAGTAAGCATTTTGTCCATTTGTCGGTCCTCTGAACATACAAAATAGCATTTTCAATATCTTGAAATAGTTGAAAATACATTCGATATTTGCCACGGCTCCGCAAGTGTCGGCACAAGTTTATAACGTATCCTGTTCCTTCCGCTAGACCCTTACTCTTTCCGCTGAACAAATCATTGTTTTCATTGTTATTTTATTGGTGAAAAATGTGTACAAATACTAGCAAATGATGCGTTCATTCAAAGTTTAGTGCAAGTTAAAGTAAGGTGCCAGATTATTGTTTAGCAAATGTATTGAATAGTGAAAGGAAATTTGTTTGGGTAAAAGGTCGAATCTATTGAGGGAATTGACTTCTCTTATTAATTATGTTGCAAAACCGGAACTTTCTTTTGTCTTAAGATCAAAATATCGAAAAATTTATGTGATCATTAATTAACCTAATCGTAAAAACTTGCAAAATAAGTCTCATCGAAAGTCGTAGTTCAACTTATCCAATCAAGATTGTCATTATTACATTTGTCAAATTAATTTCTATAAATCGCTTAGACACTGAGACTCGTGGCTATTTTGCGCATAAAGCAGCAGACCGATTTGATTCTCCTTGTTCACATTCGATTTTCTTTTCCGAATCGCATATGGTACAAGTGAAAGTTAGATTGGATTCAAATCAAGATAATTGGAGTTGTAGCTTCCATTTTTCTGCATCAATGAGCAATTTTTTTGTTTACTTTTTTTTCAATTTCATCCTTCATTTAATTCGATGAAGCATATGTGAACCGAACCGACGAGAAGCATCAAACGGACGGTCTCAACAAATGTGTTCTTATACAACAAATCACTTGAATTTAAGAACACGAACTTGCAAATACATAGATTTCGTTTTCATCTGAATTGAATCAGCTGCATAGATTTAGTTGAATTCGTTGATTTCATGGTACAGAGGGAGAGGAGTGGAAGAGTGATGCCGACGTCTCATCCAATCAGTGAAACAAAATGCCCAGCTCAACCATAAATTATGGGCGAGAATCTTCGTGCTTTTGGGGCTTTTCGTTCATTTTGAATGATTACTCAGCATAAAAATGTCGAAGCCACAATCATTTCTCTCTTTTTCGCTCTCTCGCAACTGCTGGTTACTACGCATTGGTGAAATTTTCTCATGCGTAAGTGATTCGGAGAAAACTATACGAAACATTTATCGATCGCTTCTGTATTTAAGTTAAGCACAAACAACTTTCTATCGCCCAAAATTTCGACAATTTGGTCCATATTTTATCATATTTGAGGCAATCGTTGTCGGGCCGTCAGAAACTAAATAATCGCTTCTAATCGAATGAATTATTGAACTAAACAATTTCAGACAAAATGCTTCAGAAAGGGTCGTTTTTCGTCTAAATTAATATAATCGTCATGAATAATATATCGTCAGTGAAATTGTCCTTTTTAAGTTCGTCGGCTTGTAAAACATAGCTTGCGGCTATATAATATTTTCATCAGATAACTTTTCCCAAACGCCGTTCAAAACGCCGGCCAAATAATTCTGTACTCTTGCAGTGAAATACTAAATATATGTTTGGTGTTTTCTGACATGAAGTAAAAACTTCGAGATGCAAATTAACTGGCGGCCATGATAATGCAAATCTATCGGAGAATATGCACTTGCACGAAATGCGATGCAACATGCCACCGGATTTTAATGCTGGACTTTGCAACCATTAATCGTACAGTGCAATTCATTTTTTCTCATTCTTTCCTGCTCTCTCCATACACTAATTGTAAAATCGGTGTACTTTTTCTGATCGAAACAAGTTTACGGTTTAAAACCTATAATTTCGACCGAGGAAATGAAGAAAGCACGTTGCTAATTTAATCGCAAATCATCATGCAAGAATTTTCATGGGCAAATAAAAGAGTCTTCATTTGGATTCTGAATTATGTAAACGCGTATGTGAATGGCCCCGTTCGTCCAACGTATTATTACCTAATTTGAAAATAACGACCGTAATCGTATGGTGAAGCGCAGCTCAACGATCGTGATGCAGAATTTTAAAATTTGATGGTTGATGTCATTGATTTCGCGATAAATCACACTTTCAGTTGCAAATACCTGTTACGCGCACGTAGTAATTTAAAAAATTATCACAATTTTTTTATTCTCACATCGCAGAACAGACGGGATTAATAATGATTTATTCACTTGCTTTTATTTCAGGTGCCAATGGATTACGACGACGTGGCCGACAAACCTACACGAGGTACCAGACTTTGGAATTGGAAAAAGAATTCCACACAAATCACTATTTGACCCGAAGACGTCGCATTGAAATGGCCCATGCTTTATGCCTAACAGAACGACAAATTAAAATTTGGTTCCAAAATCGGCGCATGAAATTGAAAAAGGAAATCCAAGCAATCAAAGAGCTCAACGAACAAGAAAAACAGGCACAAGCTCAAAAAGCAGCCGCCGTCGTACAATCTGTACACGATCAATAAATTTCACACACAACAACACAAATACACACACACACACACATAATATTACGAAATCTTTAATAATAATCGTAAATCCAAGTAAAAATAATGACTAAATTTACGTAAATTAATGACATCCCTACTCTACTATAAAAATACAAAGTAATAATATATGATGGATTAGTATGTGTAAAAAACAATTGCCCGTAGAAAAAGAAGAACAAGCTAAGCTCTCACTCAATCTCATTTTGCGGAGAAAAAACAAAGTTTCAACGCTAATTTGCTTTAGAAAACCATAGTCTGTCTGTCTTCTTCTTTTTTTTCGAATAAAATATCTTTATTTATTTTGTGTTTTTTTTTATAAATGTTTTGTTCCCCGCCATTTCATACTCTCTAATCAGTAGATTCAAATGTAGTGAAGAATAGAGGTAGAAAAAGACAACAGAAGGATACAGATTGAGCAAATTGCAAATTTATGGATTTGAAATCGAAATAGCCACAAATAGAAATTGGCAAAATCCACAGAAAAATCACGTTATTTATGGAATTCGATGAATATTTTTTATTGGAATTCAACGCAGATTTATTGACTTGAATTTAGATATTTGTTAAATCAGAAGGCAAACATTTCAATTTAGATATGGTCGAATACATAAAATCTGCTCAATTTGGAACAACTTACTCACCATAAAAAAAGCACACACAGAGAAAAAACACCTTCTTTTTCGGTAAAGAAAACATTCTGAATGAATTTTAGACACAATATCAAATTCCTTAAATCATATTCCGTTAAAAACACACTTCTATCTTTCGCGAAAAATCGTCTTTCTTTGAATGTGCAATTGAAATTTTTCGTTGGGAAAATTTTCTTAATATTTAATTTATAAATGGAGACAAAAGAGACAAAACGAAAATATAAACGAAAGTGCAAACTGTCATCCAATTTCGATCGTTCATCAGAAGCTTTTATTTCACTGGTTTTGAATATAATGTTTTAAAAATCGTTGCATGAATGCAGTATAACGGTGCCAAAGAATTAAAAGAAAATTAATAACAAGTGCAAGCAATTGTGGCTGAATGTAAATGATGTTGCAATGCGAAATTCAATACAAAATTGCTCGTTTGAAATTGGTTCGATGTTTGTCTTTTTGCAATGTTTTCACCCTTCTTTAAACTAATTTATAATTGATAAACAGGTGTGTTTTTTTTAAAGGAACAAAATGAATTTCTACGAAACTTCCCAGTGATTATTTTCTTCACACAATTTTTAATAATAAGATTTTGATTTAAAATGTTTTAATCTTTGTTGGTTTTTTTCTTTCTGAAATGTTTTGTTTCGAATTGTATTATGACAATTTTACCCCATTTTTTAATTTCATTGGCTTTTTAACATGGACAATTCGAAAATTCGTTTGTTGTCAATCAACTTTTGTACATAAAAATACGACATTGTATTTCTTTTAGTTTAAAATACCGTTTGAAAAAGCGCAAAAAAATATTCCGCAAAAATTTTCAATATGTATGTATTAGGTAAATGAGGAGTAATTATAAAAAACAGATTAAAAAAACACTAAAATATAAAAAAAAAACTATTCGATAAGGAGCTTTAAAGAGTAAAATGCAAGAAACTGCTGGTAGAAAAATCGACACAAACACACCACCAACATTGAGAGGATGGTCAACAAATGAATAAGAATTCAAATTGTTTGAAAATGTACAAGTATTTTACGAGATTTCTTCTTTCTTATTCTCCTAAGTGCAAACCAATTCAGGCCGAACAAAAAGCAGCCAACCAAATGAATGCTTAAACCTGGCAATAGAAACAAACGAACAAAATATACGAGAAATGAATATACGTAACACTAATTTTAAATTAAAATTTAAAAAAACACTGTGAAAGTATAAATTATTGATAGGATTAAACGTATACACTACTGGTCAAAATATACACTCATTGAACGCAAGGGTTTCGACTCCGAAACCGTTCTAAGAGTAACCGTTTGAGCCACAACAACTATTTTATTCAGAAAGGAAAAAACATTTTAACAATGATTTAAATTAGATGATAAAAATTGATAAGTGAATAAAAAGAAAACGATTTCATTGGAAAATTGTACTTAATTATCTTACAGAATTTTTGGATTTTAGATGTTAAATGAACAAATGAAATTAACTATTGAGCATTTGTACATGTTTCTTAAAGTAACATAGACACACACATTGAACCATTTCTACCGATAACTCATTGCCCAATGCGTTGGAAGGAGTCGAGTTTTTCTTTTCAAAAGGAAAATCGCTTCGAATGCGCCGCGTTTTTAATAACTTTACAATATCCCTGCCAAGTAAGTCTGAGCTCAAGGAAATGCTTTGAATTTCAGTGAAACATGAATATCACATTGATTCCACGAAATCCGCTTCCATTGTAAAAATAAACCACTCAAAATTAAGTTCAACCAGAATATTTAAAATGGAACCAGATTCTTCCGTTGGTCAACAAGTGAATGCATATTATTCGCTGAACCATCGTCTAACGAACAAAATTAACTCCAAATGAATATACGTAAATAACAAAGTGAATTCCTCCTTGTGTTCATGTACCGAACAGAACAAAACAAAAGCAAAAAACAAGAAAATGTAAATGAAATCAGGAACTAAATCTAGAATCGCCCCGGCAAAAAAATTTATCGAAATACGTAATAATCTAGTGAACGTTTATATGAATATTACATACAAAAAATTAATATAATGAAATAATATTATGATTATTGCTGCCGCATCCAAAAGGAAAACAGTGGCACAAACTCACTCACATCTACATACACACACTATTTCACAAATGAACATCCAAATGGACAAACTAAACAAAATGAATTGTATTACAAGTATAAGTGTATTATTAATCTATTGAGGATTTCTTTGATTCAGTGCGATAGAGCGATAAGTGCGCATAGATTTGGACATGGTTGCTTTGATTGTTTCATTTTTTGTTTTGTTCACACGCAACAATTTTTTTGGCTATTGGTTCATTGTACATTCAATTTTGATCTCGTTTTATTGCATGTAGCGACTGAACATTATGAATTTTACCTAGCAAAATGCTCATTATATTTTACGGATTGTCAATTACGGCCAGGCAGTGCAGTCAAACAGCAGCCGGTTGCAAGGCAATTTTCCGAACCGATTCTGCGTTTTTTTCTGATTTCATGACAAAAAACAACGAATTGTGTATATTTTTTTGATTGGCTTGTTTTAAACTTGATTTTGTCTTTGTTTCTATGTAATTTGTTGTTTGGAGAAATCGTTTGACACACACACAAACACACTTCATTTCATTTGGGACAAGTTATGAATAGTATTCTTGTGAATCGTGAATGTATACGTAAATAAACAACAAGTAAGGAAAAAAGAAGAGTAAAACTTAGTCAATAAGATCCATATTATAACTAAATGAATCTTAAACAGCAACAACAAAAAACTAAATGAAATGTAATTTATAATATATGGATTCAATAAAATAGAAAATAAAAGTAATAAATATATCGAATGTGTTTTACCGGATATTTTCACAGAACGAGTGAATTGATATCGATTTATATTACACTTTTCTTTCAATCCTTTTTTCCAGGAAGCATCTCATTCATTAATTTTTGTTTTTACATTACACTTTCTTCATCAGTTGCTCTATTATGTGTTTTTATTTCCTAAAACTGCATTGAAGGCCATGAAATCATCGTTAACATGCTTTTCGTAACACTTATGAGACTGTTCTACATTTTTTATTGGTGCTGAAAATGTCCACAAAATAATCTTCAATACATATCAATTTAGCTTTCAGGAAAATCAGAAGAAAGTCCAGACCGGTAGGTCAAATGCAAACATATGCTGAAAGCATAAACGAATTGATAATTTCGACTTACTTATTCCTATTGCTTAGCAATTTGCCTTAGTCGTTTGAAATATTGCCTAACGCGTCGAATATGTACTCCTGTTTCAAACAACTGAGGCGTACTGCTTAGCAATAGGAGTAAGAAATGAATGAAAAAAAAGGGAATCATATTGTTTATTTAAACTCCTTCTCCTCTGTCGTCCATTATTGCCTTTATTGGTCTGATGTTTGGTAGAATGTTTCAATTCATTCTCAAAAGGAAACTTTTTTAAATTAGCGCTGCTCCCCAGATTGTAGTGAAATTTTACTGCGATGTCAAATTTTGATCCAATTATTTTCCGGCAACAGTTATTTATCCCAATGGCACCTAAAATTCCATAATTTCAAAGTTAAGTAACTGTAAAACAATGGTTTTGAAAATAATATTATCTATTCTATTATATACGAATGTTGAAGTCGATAATAATGTGTTCAGAAATAGTGGTACGACTGATAGTTTCCGCTACATACATGGTTGTGCTATGGCAAAAGAAAAAAAAACGTTACAACTTCTTCGATTTCATTCCAGGATGGCTTCCTGCCCCATCCGAAGCTGTATGAATAGCATGGAATATGCAGAAACAATTCGAAAAAAAACTGAAAGCAAATCAAAATGCGTGAGTGTCCCTGGTAATTGAATATTGAAATATTATTTGTGTAAACTCTGCAATTCGGTGCTTGATAATTTGTTGCATTGCCTGCGAGTACATTTTGGCACATAAATTGGATAGTTATTGAATGTAAGAATCCTTTGAATTGTTAGCAAATCCATCTAACGAAAAGACGGTAAACCAATAAGAATAAAGCTGTCGGAAACTTCTTGGCTCTCAGCGCCATCTATTGATCGAAGTATCCAACTCGCCTACTTCTACATGTCAGAATGTATTCAAACCGACCTTTGTTTTTTTTTAATCGTCATTTATTTAGCAAATCTTATTTTTAAGTTTTAGAATGATAAATAAATGAAAATTCAAAAGGAAATAAAATAAAACCTGATCAAGTTGGAAACAAAGCTTAAAAAAGCGTATTTCAAAGCATGAGCTGGAGTGAAGCGAACAAAATGAGTGATAGAGACAGCGTCAGCCATATTTCAGAAGGAGGAGCAAACCGGCCATTAAAATACGAGTTATGTGCTTTTTTCGAAAATACCTTCTCCCTTAGTTCCACGCGTGTCATGCTATCCGTCTCTGTTGCGCTGCATATTTGTCGGCTCGTTAATATGTTGTTCGAGCTCATACATCTTGATGCGACCACGTGCTACGAACATATTTTATTTACGAAACAAACCAAAGGCACGAAGCAAAGCTTTTTGCCCATTGCATCGATGAAACAGTGTTGTGGTGTGCACGTTTAGTATAAAACGAAACGTAACGATGGATGGAACACAGAAAGCAAGGAAACATGGCAAGCGAGAATTCCTTGAGTTTTATTCTTTGCAAACGTTTCGTAGCTCGTGCAGCGGCATAGCTTTATTAATACGCAACAATGCTCGGTTTTTATGAATGAAACTTTTATGCTTTCAATGTGCACTCTCTCGATACACAAACTGCTGCCGCAACGTACACAGCACCGGTAAGTGTGTTATCGGTTTGATCGTTAAAATAAATGGTTTGTTATTATTGCATTTTATAGAAGTTGATGTAATTTCAAGATCTCAACAAAACAGGTAGAACAGAAGGACCCCAACAATGGACGTTTAACGATGCAATAAACACCAAACAATTGACACGAATGTAAAAATTATTTCGATTGATTTTTTATTGTTATTAGCCAAACAAATTAGTTCACACCTAATCCAAATTGCTCTACGGAGAGATTTTTTCATTTAGTTTGGTTTGGAATTTGAGGAATTTGAAATGTTTTTCGATTGTTCTGCGGAATTCTATTCGAAGCGATGAAATTGCATAACTTGAGGCGAATCATTATTTGTTGCATACATAAATGAAGGCGGATTTTCGCAGGCAATCGAAACTATGGTAGAATCTCGAGTTCATTTGCTTAAGTATTTCATTTAAGTTCATCTTTGAAGGTCATTTTGAAATGTCTATTTCTACTTGGAATGGGGTAAAAGAGAAGGTAAATCATCATTTGTTGATGAAGTCAACAAAAAATATGAGTAAACCAATTGACGAAGAAGTAAAAAATTGATTGATTTGTACGAAAATGTCACTCAGTAAATTGTTCAAATGAAATTTTTTTTATTTATAGATTTTTCATCCTAAGATTAATTATTTTCCAAAGAATATATACTTTCAGCAATATTTTGATGAAAATGGAGCCAACCAATTTATTTATTTTTTCAAGCGAGACTCTTTTATAGCATTATCTTCAAAAAAACGCATCTTCCGAACACACCGAGGATTCGAGATCCAAATGTTCTATTCAATAAATTCACTTCTGAACTCTAAACAACGAGCGACAAAATGAAAAGTACACCGTTGCTAGAGCTTGGAAAATGCAATGCATATTAAAGATCATAAATATAACGGTTGCATGGCAGGAAAAATTTATGTGCATGTGACGCTATACTTAACTGACATTTTCGGATAATTCAACTCGGTCGATGAAATAATATTTCACAACAGAATGTAAATAATTAACTTGGTTTGTGCAATTTTTCGCACTCTCGCACGTTTCGATTTCAATTTTATCCTCTTTTCCGCTCTCGACTCTTGACTAATTTGAAATTCAAGCTGTTGTGTTTGTCATCGCCTCTGTCATCATTACAGCGCCCAGATAAATTATTATTTGCGATTACGCGAAGATATTTTGTTTAAGTTGATTTCGAGTAACGTGTTTATTACCCGGTCGGTCATTGTTAAAATTTGATTTGATGTTCGGTGGCGGTGACGTTGATCCATATCTTCCGTGCGGCCGGCGTGTCTGCCGGAGTGCTGAAAATTCCGTGCTCATAAACAAGGATTTTGTCTGATAAATTGGTGTAAAGTGGTCTTGGAGAGGTGCTTTCGTTGCTGTGCGCAATTTACTGCATAATGATCATTAATTGTATCCGATTATTGGAGTACAGCAATAATATCTTTTCCTTCCTCAGTGCACTGGATACGTGCAGCTCTTGTTAGCAAATAGTTTACTATTTCCGATTTCCTGTATCGTACATCTTTCGAAGCGCTTGTTTTGTACGGAACGAAAACGATGAAACATCGGGGAGCAAAAAAAGCGATTTACACAGCAAAATATGGATTGAAGCTGGAATAGCGAGAGAGAAAGCAAAAACAAATACACACAGCATCAAAGCAGCAGTATACGAAAACTTAACTAAAAATAATAATATATAGGCGAGGAAAATTGATGAAAAATTAGCAAAATAATAATTGTTAAAACGGTCTCTTTTGGCGGCGCAAAGGATGCGGACGGGCTGGGAGCATTGTATGCACCACCGACCAGCCAGTGCACAGCACACACGGTGATGGGACAGAGGAATGAACTGTTGTGTCTATGATTTAGTACTTGGAATGTGTTATTTTGTGCACATTGATAAATAAAATACATTCGTACGCGCGACCCTGCATACGTTCACATATTTTATGCAGCCACATGGAAATTTATGGGTTTTATAAACTTGGATACCTATTTAAATACGCATTATGGTATGTTCGCTTGAAGCGTGTGTACACTGGATGGCTGGCTGTTTGTTTGCGTGTGTATGTGTTTCGGTATATGCATTCACTACTGTCCTGTGTCAAGCATAGCAGTTAATTTGTCCGTATGTTCGGTTGAGCTGCTTTCTTTTGCACTAAATTAATTACTAGCACGGAAGCAAATTGAAGAGGCTAAATTTAAACTCGAACATTCCTCTAGAGCTAAATGAAAATGCACGAGCCAAATCATTTGAAAAATTCTCGCGCTCGATTCTAATTTGTTTTCGCCGCACCATGCAACGCACAACATAAATTGATTATAAGCATATAATTACAGTATTGGCAAATGTCTAACACTGAAGCGCTCAATTTGTCACTTTGAAATAAAAATGAAGATATACTATTGACTATTCGACACATGTGCCGTCATCGGCATCACTGTCGCCGCCATTGCATAATTTCGGAGCGCAAAGTGGCAGGACATTGGCAAAATCAAATAAAATATACGTAATTTTCAATATGGAGTCGGTAAATTTATGCAGGATCAATGGAACCAGCCGACAATGTTCTTTTCATTTCGAGTCCAAACATTTATTCAATATCCTCGACCAAATTGGCAAGAAACATGAAATGAGGGAAACATTGCATTTAGATAGTGTGAGTGAGTGAGAACGAGAGCCAACCAACCATACGGTGACTTGACACATTTCATTGAAATAGCAAAATACTGCTTCAGATTCAAAAATAAATGAAAAAAAAAACATGGAATTTTTTTCTGCTACTTCTACTTGTGCATTGTGTTTTATAAAGCAAAATATAAGCACGATTTTCCATGTATTAAACGAAAGTAATAAATGGTTGTTCAATGTGTTGCTACACAATTCATGGCAGCGTTCGCCAAAAACGAAAATGTCATGTTCAAATGCCTCATGATGAATTGTTCCCATTTTCTTTATCTGCTTGGCGTGTGTGAGTGTATATGAGCTGTTGAGAGTGTGAGCGAGTTGCTGCTGCCGTTGAATTCTTGTTGCTATGAGCCCGCTATCAGTGCCATTGCTCATGTTGGGGCAAAATGAAAATATATAACTAAATATTTTCCAGAGCACAAAAGTCTATAGTTTTAATGCCAATCTTGGCCAATGTGGAATATATGCGACGTGATGGAGTAACGCTAAAATAGCCATGGCAATTTCAATATTTATCTTTTTCTACCATCATTTTTTTGCGTCTTATGCTAAGTTTTTCCTCGTCTCTCATAAGTTTTGCATCATCAGGCATTCGAAAGAGAGACGCCCGATAACGTCTCCACTGAAATATCATTTCATCTTCGGCGCTAAACAATATTTTCTCGGCATTTAGTGTCCTTATGAAAGAGGGCATCAGCCCTTAAGACACAAGAAATTGCGACTTTCGGAAGTGAGTCATGAGATTTTTTCTCATCGACTGTAAATCGAAAATGCTTTATTCAACGGCGGCATGCTTGCGCAAGAAAAGTGCAAGACATTGAGAATTTCAAATATATTAAATTGCCACTATTTTATCTAAGAATTTTGCAGAACTCATCGTTTGTTCTCTCTCTCTCTGGCAAGAAACGAATCGTTCAATTCACTTCGGTATGGCGCAATTCACTATGCAGACATATTGCCGATTTATAGACACAAAAAATGCTTTTTGCATTTAGATAAATTTTATGACTATTCGATCACTTCATTGGAAACGAAAACCCAGAGAAATCGACATAAAGAACCGTATATTTATTCAGAGGCCAATCCAAAATATTATCGCTTACAAATCCTACTACTAACAGTTTACATGCTCGTTTTGTATACAATAATATTTTTTCGATTGTTTGCACTCATGTTGAATAGAAATGCTCTAGACTAAATGTGATTCTTTCAAGTGCTTCATTGGGCCCTGTAAATAAACAGGCAATGCTAATCCACTTCAAAACAATATAAAGCCTTTCAATGGAACAGCAAATGGCATCGGATAATTTATATGGAGTTCTTATGTTTTAAGACACTTTCAATGCACAAAAACACATTTGAGAACGCAACGATTCCTTCCGTTTGACTTGACAGCAACATACACTAAGAGGTCGACTATTTTTGGCATTCCTATACATGTATTACTATTCCAGATGCTGCATCTCTTTTCCTCGCCTTTTCGGTGGATTTTTCTTATTCGTTCTCATTACTTGTTACCATCAATTAATGTGGCTTTAGAAGAAAATAATTGAAGAATTTATCATTATGTCATGAAAGTGATTTGAAAGAGATCAAAGAAAGTATATCAAAAATTATTCAGTAGATAGAAAAAGTAAGTTTTAACCTCATTCTCCCTCCCCAGAGGTCAGCAGTATCAATTTTATCGCTCGAAAAGATGAAATGAAAACTCTCTTTCCTCTTGAAGATAAAAATACAAAGGTTGAAAAATCACTTTAACAGCAAAAACCATCAATCTATGAATTATACATCTAAGAGGATAGAAATTCATTCTCTTCTAAAGAGATAAAATTGATTCTTCTGACCTCTGGGAAAATTTAAACTGTAGAACTATATAAAGATTAGATATGAGATTTTTGTTAATTCACAATTTTAAGCCAGTGTCAAACGAAATGGCAAATATACATTCTTAATGCCCATCTATTGTTTGATTATTCTATAACAATTTGTGGACAAAAAGATTGGTCCGATCCTATCAACAATCTAATCCACCCGCAAGAACGCAGGGCCAAATGAACTAGGCTTTTTATTTAATGTCGAATTATCACGTTCGTTTTCTTAGTAGAACCAGTTGAACGTTATCAACAGCAATTGTGGGACATCACCTTGGAGTCTGCTTTACAACGAATAGAATTTAGAAATTTTCTTGATAGATTTCGATAAAAATGCTTCAAATAGCCTAATAAAAACTTGCGAAAAAGTATTACATACTTGCAGTGAATGTTATGGAATGGAAAAATCAGTGTGCAGCAAAAACAATTGTCCCGTCTTTTCACGAAATGCACAAATAAATCGCTATGAATAAGTAGTTTTAGTCTGTATCAAAAGATAAAAGAGCAATTTACACAGAGATCGAATGTTTTCTTCCTCTCTCTCCCTCTCTCTCTCTCTCTCTCTCTCTCTCTCTCTTTCTTCCTCTCTCTCTCCCTCTTGCCTACTGAAAAGAACAAGGAAACATATACACTGGAATTCATTCAGATTGGATTGCTGTTTATAACATACTTTTAGCTTGGACCTTTTGTGTGTTCGTTTCGTTTCACTTCCCGTGAATTTTTGTTCGAAAATTTTTCTGAAGCAATTGAAAGTTTATGAGAAGAGCGCCAACTGGTTGTTTTTATAAATATATTCAGTGAAACGAAGTAGACATAATGTCTGGACTTTGTACATAAATCTAATTGAGCTTCAACTATTTTTTCGAGACTTTGGAGAGCATCAGACACGAAAAACTCGAAGAAATGATCGCATACGATTTCGCATGCAGCATAACATTCATTTTGTGTGTATTTTGATTCCATATTCGCGCATCTGAATTGGCATTTCAAATAGTTTTTCCGGTTCTATTGGAAATACGATGCGATTTGTTTGACTTGGCATCGCATTCAATCTTTTTTGGCGGCCCTTTTCACAAGCAAGACTTTTGCTGTACATTATTATTCCATATAAAATGAGTTTTAATTCGGCTGAACTAATACAAAAAGTTTGCGCCAACACACACACACTAACAAAAAGCACATTTGGGATTTCAACTCATCGAAAAATTTTGATGTCGAGTCATTTTTCGTTCTGTATCATCTCCTTTTGAAACGGCGATCAACTATTCGTTTGTTGAAAAATACGACAAGAAAAAATGGACGAAAAAAGTCCTACGAAACAAATAAAAACATATACATTAATTTCATTGATATTTATTCTCTTTCTTCTGCGTTGATCTCCAACAAAAATTGTCTATCTCGCAAATGAATTATTGATAAACAGTATCTTCCCTCTCTCATCGATGATATTAAGGACGTTTGCCATGCTCGAGATTTCGATGACTGAATATCGATGAATAAATATAAATTCATATTTGGATTGATTTTATGACATTTTATCGAAACATCTTTGATAAACGCACCTCTAAACTGTATCGAAAAGGATTCAATTGCCAGTGTTCTTTCCGCTCCCGTTCCATTTCCATCACATTTTCGAAGTATTGAAGAACTTTTTAGATGTTTTATGTGCACATTACCAGCGCACATTCATCTTATTTGCATTTTTCGCATTTTTGTCTTCAACATTTCATTCCAGCAAGCATTTTTGTTGTCTATCGTTTTTTTTTTTTTTTTTTTTTTTCATCTGTTTGCATTGCTTTTGGTTTTTGTTGGCATTCGCCACTTATAAATTTTTATGTCAAGCATACATATATTTGGGTTGGTTTTGAGAATCGGTACGTCTCTTTACCACATTAGTTTCGGATTCAAAGCCAGCGAAAAGAATCTGCAAAGTCATGCATATCTGCAGCATCGGCGCGTCGCACCGCGCGCACACACATTGATTTCCAACATTGAAAATTTGCAACGCAGTTTTTCGATTCACAACATTTTACCAAAATATATGGAATTTTTATGGTAAACACTTGAAGAAATAGTGGCAGAGTAACGGGAGCAAAAAAAAGTACAGCAACATACACATGACGGCCAGAATGAAAATCCTAATATGGCGTACACAAATATGGCTTCCGCGTTGGAATATTTCGCTGAAGAATTTAAGGATGGTGGAAGTGCGGGCAAAAATTTGCAAAAATCGGCGAACTTCCGGTTGCTGTTTATCGACTTGCTGACGCCAGCTCTTTTCCGAGCATTTTTATGAGAGCGCCCAACCAGAAATGGATTTAAACAAATCCGAAATCAAATAAATTAAAAACAAATGTCGATGATTTTAAAGTCATTTTGATCGCTTCCATTTCCCACAAATAAATTAACTTCAGTTTGATTACTTGAAGAGACTTTGAAGAAATTGAAACTGACACTGAAATGGAAGATGAGCTGAGCGATTGTTGCTCGTTGCTGATTAGTTCAATCATTTTAATCTTGTCAACAATTGTTTTCTGCCTCTCATTTCTTGACTCAGCAAGCGTCTTGAAAAAATTGAAATTAAACCACTCTAAGCATTTGGTTGAAGTGAGTCAATTTCAACAATTTCAATTTTAAAGATTCTGGCAGAATGTTTTCGTTATCGAGCCATGAGAATGCGGCCCTCGATGCCCATAAAACTATTACCATGACATCATTACATGAGTTTGTTACAGAAGCACTTGGTTGACTAGGTTGCGACGAAAATATGAGTTAAAATTAGATGCACGCAATGGAGCCTCCATACATTTTTTTCGATTAAATTAAAACAGTGTCTGTGTCATTTCTATTTGCATCGCATCACCTATTGCCACACACTCTCTCCCTCTCTTTGGAGAGCAACGAAAAAATACAACGAAAGACGAAATTTGCCGGCACAGCGTCTTTTGGAAAAATGAAATTGTTTAGCGACAGCTCGATGACTAAATTCGCTTCTTCTCATGCACTTGGCATTCGGCAAATTGCCTAGAAAATGTATTCGTTCAATCCAAAATCTATTCCAACAGAGAATTGTGTAACAATTTCTCAATATTCTTTGCTTCATCCAATTTACTTTTTTATTGCTACTGTTCTCTTGAGACTGTGCTGTTGTTGTTTTTTGTTTTTGTTCTCCGTGCGTAAAATACCCTTATTTGATACAGCCTCCTTTCCTATCAAAGTCGATGCGGCATCGTCTCAGCACAGCCATCACAATAATAAAACGACGAAATGAATTCGAAATGAATTCGCCGAATTTGTGTTGGATTCGATTTAATTTGGTTATCTCACTCGCCAACTGACTCAAGATTATACAATCCCGTATTGATTGGATCCCTCATTCTTTTCTATGCGTTTGCAATTTCTATGTCGCCTATTTGCCAATTTTTAATTTTCCAACTTGTGCCAATCTAATTGATAGAGTGGCAATGTGAAGAAACAATTACTCGGACAAAGGAATTGTGTTGAAAATTACATTGGCGGCCATCATTTTGGAGAGGAGAAGCGTGGAATTGGGCACAACATACAATTTATGTGTTTCGTAATCCATCATGTTGGCTGATTAATGAATTACCACCCTCGATTTATCAACGGTCCAATTGTTCTCGTTGGATTGGTGCATGCAACCATTTGCCGACAACAAAAGACGATTGCCATCCGCTCACCATCGTGTGTTACACAAGCTAAAGATATTCTCTTCCCCAAAATACACGCATGCGATCAATGCAACCAATGCCAAAACAATGCAAGCACAACCAATCGATTGGCGCTAGAAATTCTTGTAATTTCGTTCCGCATATTGCCCTGATCGATTCTTATTTCGCATCAAGTGTGGTGTCCGAGGAATATGGATTTCGAACCAGGGAATTCGACAAGATTGCATTCATGACAGATGCACCACGGGATTGAATACCGTTTTAAGTGTTTTTTTGGGTCATAAAATAGCGATAAGATTTAGATAAATTCATACAATTGTTATTTTTTGGTGGTAATTTTTCTAATTTTGTTCACTTATTCTATTAGTTATTCTCATTAGCATGATTTCTGGATAATTGAAAATTCATAGATTGTCTTTAGAAATATCTTGAATGTCTGATATGTTAAGGAATTTCTTCCGAACGAGTCTAGAGGTAAAATAGTTGTTCAAACTGCATTTCGGTGCTAAGTGCAGAAGGACAACATTTTCCATAGAAATTTCTATCCTCAGCTTGCAAATTGTGATTACGATTAGTCTGCGAAAAAAGCGCATCGCAATGTGTGTATTTTGCGTGTACTCTGTGGATGCTCTGCGAATAGCCCGTATGTGACTAGATTCGCGATGTTCGAACTGCGTGCTGCCGCAGAATATCCCATGATGAAAATTTGCGGTGATTTGAAACATAGAAATGTATTCGCATTGCGACAATTCGCAACGACAATCGGATATCCAACGGATTGCCAAGTAACTAGACTATGCTACGTTACGACTACGCGTACCATTACGTTTAGTGAATGAATAGACGTAGTGGTACGCGTAGTCGTCACGTTACACAGTCTAGCCAAGAAATAGTCAGTTTGCCTTAGTTTTCTCGTCGGGATTATTTCCATTCCAATTTGCTACTTTGAAGAATGTGTTGCTTTCGTGGTGCAAACTGAAATTAGGGATGGACTCATGCACTCATATTGTGTTTATCGGTTTCGAATTCAGTGTTGTATTTGATGTGCGTAATCGCATTTGGAATCACGTTCGAATACAATTCGGTATTCCGGCACCCTCTTAGCTCATAATTTTTCCGAGGATTTATTACATTGTTTTCAATTCTTTCACGTGAGCATGCTATCTTTTGTGAAATGGCCCTTTCTTTTCTTTCGCTTCTCTTTCTCTTTCGGCGTTTATTCCAGATTGCACAGCCTCTGGACAATTTTTGTTTTGTTTTTTTTTTTTTTTTTTGTGTGATGGTGAAAAGCTTCTTTTTATCACTTAACAATGATATCCAGCCGACTATTGATTCAGCCATATGGCAAATGTGCAGTTTTATACTGAATCTGTGTACTATTTTGCCTTTAAATAGTGATAACCATGAAAATAAAGAGATTATTATGAAATTTTGATGTTGCCATAAGAGTAAATTGTTCGGAGCCATTTTTAATTTCGATGATTAGAGATTCAACGGATTTGCCGCTCTCATTCAGCATCGATCCAGCCGGAATGTCGATTGAAACTTGATCAAAAAAATTAGATCCTTGATGTTACATAAGCCGGTTTCAATTTTTTTATCAAAAAAGCTCGTGAACTAGTTTATAATGCGTTGTTGGCTCTTGTGCGTGCTATCCTTCGGCCCAATCTTTTGATTGAGTGCAAGTTTTTCCAAAGTTTCTTTGCCACTCTCTAATGGGCATGCGAGTGGTTGAGCCGTGTGTTCGTGCACACACACACTCTCTCTCAAACACACATTCGCCCCATCAGATTACACATTTCATTTATTAACATACTCCAACGCAAGACCTGCGGGCGAATAATTCATTTGGATTTTCACTTTCTATAGTCAAGCCATTCAAATCGATACGCACGCACTCTGTAGAGCAAATAAATTATAAAACTGTGTTATTGGGATGGATTCTCTTTTCTATTTTCCTTTTTACTGCTGTCTTGTATATCCCTCTCGCTCATATCTCCGGCACATATTTCATCCATTGAATTTTTTTAATCTTCTTTATAGCCAAAGGTCACGCAATTCGACCATATTTCCATTATTTTCACTTTTCCATTCCGTTCCTTTGATCTGAGCCATTCTTATACTTTCCTTCGATGTATTGTTTTCGTTTAGACGCTTTCCTCCACAGTGCCGTCCCATCTAGGCGAATTTAATAACAAATATCACAGTATTACACCACGATATTCGCAGTGAAGAAAACTGTGCGTGCGTTTGTGCATGTGCCTGTGCTTTCTATTTGAATTGATGAATGTTGATTACTTTTTTCGATAACGAATGGCGACGTAATAATAATAATAGTTTGTTTATATCAATTTTTTCAAGCTAGAAACTGCCATTTTGAGGCAACATCTGAAATTATCCCAAAGAATGTTGTTATACGAAATGGAAAATTTCTCACAACCACTTTGCGCTAGCGAATTCAGAATAATAGAAAACAAACAAGGCATTATTGAACTAGAGCACGCAATTCACTCACTCTTTACAAAACGGAAACCAATACCAACATTATACCGAAAAAAGTCACACACATTTTTCAGGTCGACGCAAATAATATTTCATTTTTCTTAATTATTGTTAAAAAAATCGAAATAAATTGAGTCATTTGCGGTTTGAACGCCGACGTTTTAGATGTGAAGTCCTTGACGTAGTTTTTACATATTGCACCTTTTTTCGCGACTGAAAAAACTTCATTAAATTTGACCCGAGGATTTTTGGGTGCCACAAGATAATTTCGATTAAGATATTTGATTAAAACACCAATGTCGACCATTTTGTCATATTTTTCTAACGAGAATAAAAACTTATTTAAAATCAAATTTTCAACTATGGTGATTTTTGAACCGTCAATTTTTCCAATCTTTTTGAGATTTCGAAGTGATTTCCATCATTTACATTTGATTTTGCAAAAATTTAAAGAAATTTGCATTGAAAATCCAACAATGTCGGATTTATCAGCCTGGCAATCAATAATTAATGACCTTTGCCACGTGTGCGTCAAGTTTAACTCCGTTTCCTCTTTTGAATTTTTTCAAAAACGCCCATTTTTCGATTTCTGTTCGAATGAAAATCGTTATTCGCAGTCCCCTGGCGAGATTTCATTCAGTACATAAATAAGCAAATTTGCAACGCTTAAACCTTACGCAAAAGCATAAATATTCTTCTATTTGATGTGCGCACAATACGGTTTTAGTCGGCAAAAAAAGAGGATACAGTAAACGCATAGCATGCAAAAGATGCCCATTTGTTATGGTGTGCAGTTAGTGCGCGCGGATTTTTCATCTTTTTCGAAAGAGCGAATAGAAAGCGTCAGAGTTTCACTTTGAGCTCCCTCTGATATTTTGTGCTTTGGCGTTTTTATTTGCTGAATGTCTAGTATTTTCGCAAAGGTACTTGAGCGCTCATCCGCCCAAAAACATCCAAAATAAATGCGTGAAATAGAAGCGAAACAGTGAAAGTTGGGATGGCGCGGCAAGTGCAGGATAGCGACACATGTACCAGCATATTACTATTTGCTGGGTAGCTGAGAGTGAGCGAGAGAGACTGAGTGAGTGTGTGTGCACGAAGTTCGAGAAAAGATTTATTATCAAATTAAATTTCTGACAGGAGATATTGCTTTATCTTTTCGTTTTGCTCGGTTTCGTTTTTCGATGCTATTTTGAGGCTGCTGCAAGACCACCTTCTTCACATTCCTTTTCGATTCTTTGCCATAAGTGACTGCTCGAATGTGTACAAATAAAATATATTTTCTTTCTCACTGCTGCTGATCACTCGTGATTCTATTTTATCATTTCTCTTTCGTGGTAAATATCGCAGTTGTATCGGCTGCAGTGTTCGTCCATTGATTTACAGTACAAATAAGAAAGTTTTTCAGGCGCGAATAGTTTTTCTCTTTTTTTATTGGACACAGTTTCTGTTTTTTCCTGATTGTGTTTTTTTCGAGCTGAAGTTTTATTGTCCTTCTTTCAAGTCGATTGTCCTTTTTTTGGCTGGAAGTTCGAAACTTTTTTTTTTTGGTAAATCTAAAACTTTTTTCGGTTTTTTGCCGCCGAAAATTGGTTGTGCGCGCCCCCAAATTGCGAAATCGCTCTCATTAATGCAAGCTTCTATTCCATCAATGAGCCATACGCTTTGAGCGAATGCATAAATAACAATCCCGGTGGATGTCCAAAGCATCATTAGGGCTGATTAAAAGCGCATATAAAAAATTATCTCATGTTTTCTGCACACCAACCGAGCGATTGCGTACAAAAAATATTTCTCTCTCTCTCTCTCAATGCTTTCTTTCAGTATATTCCACCGACTTCGTTGTTTCTTATGTATAATTTATTGCAACACAAACAAATTGCAATTGCAAAAATAAACAAATCCACACACATGTACAGGGAGCGAGCAAGCGAGTCCGTGGTTGTTCGAGCAGTGCCATCTTTTTCTTTCATCTAAACATTCACTTGCTCGGGTATTGTGTACAGGATCTCATTTATAACACAGAACACTCGCATTTATCTTCACTACAGATTTGAAAATTTATTACAGTTAGCATTAATACTTGCACGCGGCGGTCGCTATATATGCTTCACATTCGCGTGTATGTAAGATGCTTCTGTGCACTGAGACATTCAGACGTCCTTTTGTTCACCTTATTTTTTATTTTCATTGTATTTTTTCATCGTCGTTATTATATTGCTGTTGGTCGACTGTTTGCTCTTATGCAACGCAGATACTGCAACATTTTTCGTCGTCGTGGTTTTTTCGGGGTGCGCATTTTTATTGGCTTGTAAAAAATGGCTAGCCTTACGATGGAATCACAAGAAGGAATGTATGAAATCTAGTGACACATAAATTAAGAATCAATCGAGTCTATTTACGAAATGCATCGAATCAAGTTTCGAAGCAGCGTTGACATTTTTCTCTCTGCCGCTGCTGATGCTGCTGCAAAATGCAATAGTTTTTATGATCGTATAAAAGCAAAATCTGCAATTCCACTCCAAATATATATGTGAACTTACGTAATAGATCTTTTTCTGGGTTCGCATTGAACTGACTGGCGTCTTCGACTTGATTTATTGCATTTTGATTGGCAACACATACATACTTGGCTTATCTACGCGAGATTTTGGCATCAAAGAGCTTTCTGGGCTTGGGCAAATTAGAAACATTTAGAAAATGATAGAAATCGATATAATGTATGCGAACTCGCAAAAAACTGTTTTAGCAAAAGGAACGTGTAACGAAATGCACACCCAAGTACATATATAGTGCTACAATTAGATTTGCTAGGCACTTTCTTCTCAAGCACATTCAAGCGCAAAATTCTGCATTGCAACATTCTCAGCGCAAGATAAATGGCCGGGCCATTCATTTAAAATTGACATATTGATTGAGTTAAAGCAAGTCTACATTTATACAATTTTATCTCGAATACTGTCGTTTGGCAGACATCGAAATGAGTCGCTTATTACGGTGCGATGAGAGATGTGTGTGTTAGTTTGTTTGTGATGTTGGCACCATTCACATATTCACTGCGAACTAAGTGCAGTCGGAGGAAGGGAGCATTTGAATGTGCATGTTTTAATTTTGCTGCGTTTTTTTCCTCTTCGAGAGTTTGACAATTTATTTTGGATTAGATATGCTTTGTGGTTTTCTAAATATCACGATAGAAGAGGCTCCAGAGATTATAAAATGTGTACACTTTCGGAATTAAAACATAATTTATGTGCATTGATAAACGTGCATTTTCTTCAACTTTTCGATCTCGTGCCTTCATTCGACGGTGAATTTTATCTGTTCAGACAAATCTCCAGTCATCCTCCATGCGCTCGATGCTTTTGAAGGTTCGCTCAGCGAGTGCCTCATATCTATATCTCAAGCGATCGCTGGATTTAAATAAACTGCATGCATTCCCATATACTTGATTGGTTTTGTTAATTTTGTCGGTGACAAAACTGGTTTTGTTACGAGTTCTTAAATGAGTCTGACACAAAATTAAACAATTTCCTAGTATATTTTGGTGAATTAGGCATTTTAAAGAGAGAAATTAGAAGAAAGCCACAAAAAGCAGCTGAGAAAAGTAAATGTGCGACATATTGTCCTTTTACATTGTTTCTTGTGAACAAATTCAGTGCAACTATTTGTAACGATGGCATGATACATTTTATTGTCGTCTCAAGGCTGAATGTACATTGCAAAAGGCAAATCCTTTACGTAACTACGATTCACACAAATTACCTTGAATTTTATTCCATCTCTGTTGGTTCTATGACAATCTGACGTAAGAGAGAAGACAAATTGTAAGAAAAAACACCTTAAACTGCTCTCAACAATAGGCTGAAAATATGTGTGCGTTAGAAGTGGCAACTTCAAGACAATAAAATTTTACCTGTCTCCATCTTCTTCTCGGCCATAATCCTCAGTAACTCAAAGGAATGTTCTAACTGCAAAAAGCATCAACAACAATTACTCTCTATTTTTTTCTCCAATGAACCA
Source organism: Obolodiplosis robiniae (assembly GCA_028476595.1). NCBI lineage: Eukaryota > Metazoa > Arthropoda > Insecta > Diptera > Cecidomyiidae > Obolodiplosis > Obolodiplosis robiniae. Next base: position 18,417,241 of record CM052014.1, read on the forward strand.
GTCTAATCACATTCGCATTTGCACACACAGCTAAAGTCCTTTCAAATTTACTGCTAATTTATGTAAATCATTGAAATATTGTTTATAAATTAAGGCGTAGATAAGTAGAGCAGTGTTTGTATTGTGTTCAAATCTCTGTGGCCATCATGTTACTTTGTGGGTTTTCCTTATGTTTGCTTTGTTCACAATTTTTTACGCTTTCATTTAAATGGGTTTTTATAGCTCATTCCATTGTGTTGCAGCCATTGTTTAGAAGCAAACCAAAATGGAGCAAGTGGAAACTTGCCATCGCAAAGACAACGACAAAAAACCTTGGAACAGTGATAAAAACAGGTAAAGAACTGTTTAGTAAACCGATAATGGCTCATTTACATCTGAAATGGCGTTGAACTGCAATTAGACAAAAGACACACGATTTAAGTTAGACGAATTTTGGCAAATCTTTGTGTGTGCCGTTCCAAATGTTGATTTAACAAGTGCAAAAAGATCTATTTGGTGTGTGAGAATTCCTCATTCACAGAGTTTTAGGCAAAAGAAGAAGGTCACTTGTCTTCGAGAAGCAAATTTTCTTCGAAAGAAGCGTTCTTCGTAAAAGAAATGTTGGCAGTGAATACTATTTGGACAACAACAATACACAATTGGATATTAGCAATGTCATAAAGACCAACGATTAGCCTTCGGAAATTGACTTTAAACTGGATTTATTTCAATGACTTCGACGGCTTAAAATGCGAATAACATTTACCACTTAAATTCATATTTTAGATGTATTTTTGCTGTTTTAAGTGTGATGGAAATCGATGCTTGATCGTCGATTTGGTTCGGATCGTTTGATTAGGTATATCCGAAAATCATAGAATTGTGGGTGTACAAAATATAACAACCGAAAAATATCCTACGAAATATTGAATCCTCCATCGAAACCGTGAAAAGAATCATCCGACGTATGCAAAAAAGCCCGCATAAAATGTGTCTAGCTGGCGAGAACAGCATCGATCCATGGTAAAATATGAATCTGCCAAAAGCGGCAGTATGAAGAAAAATTGCGGGCCCATCTAATACATTGTTCCGGTCTATAAATAAATATTTTATTTTCAAATACGCACATCAATAAATCTCGGAAGGAAAACTATGGATTTAAAAAGGATTTTTAAGTTTAAATTGAAACAAATTGTTGGGATTCGTGTATATGGTAAGTATGGCTGAGACTCACACTGCGTATGTGTCTATCTCGTTTGTACACCGAAAGGGTCGACAGAGGGAAAGAGAGAGAGAGAGAATGAGAAGAGAAAAAAACGCATCGATGGATACACCATGTTCCTTTACATTTTGAATTGTTTTTTGATTCGTGCTCCGACCCTATTCCGTGTGTTTCGTGTGTACGGAACCAAATATACGTTGAAATGACGTAAATCTCCAATGCACACATTTATCTGAAAAGGCAAAAAGACAGCAGAGAGTGCACACCAATGTGAATGCTTGAATGTATTTATTATGTATAACGGGAAAAATCCAACTTAAGATGAATTTATAGGATGCTCCTTTTCAGTCGTTTAGAAAGCGCACAGCGCAAACGGCTGAAATTACATTTTAAAAGTAGGCTTATGCCCTTATTTTCCCAACCGAGCAATGGAAAAAGCCGAAAAACGCATCGACTCGATTGAAACCGAACGATGGATTTGAATTGTTGTTATTCAACCATTGATATTGGAGAGTATCTAAAAAGAATTTCATTCGTCCCAGGATTTCAACTTACAAAACATGCCATGCGTAGGCAATATTCATGGATTCAAACATAAATTGTGGCGCAATTTTAAAATATCTCTCTTTTTTGGCAGCTAACACACGAACTCACTTTCGGAAGTCAGTTATAAATGTGAAAGATTTAGTTCCAAGTGGATTCGAAGACGCAATTAAAATTATTGTAATTTTATTTTCGCATGTAAGGATATGAGCATATCTGTTCAAATGCATACCTGAAATTCAATTGAATATTCAACTTAATCCCATTCGTATTCGAATCTTGCAATTCTGAAAAAAGAAGAAATCCAAGACTTAGACGAAATTTTTTTTATGCAGGAAAAAAAGTTGTGTGCAGATATTTGTTATCCATGACGCAGCATAACTTTGCCACTCACAATTCTGAACCAAACGAATGCGAACACGACATTGCAAAGCGTCATTGATTTACGTACTTGCGCTCACTCTCAAAGAGCATGCTCATTTCTGTACTCGGCTTAAAATACTACACATTTATTAAATTACTTTGTTTACCACGTTTATTCCTCTGTATTGAAACACCGAATTCCGGAATTATTCTTATTCAAGACGTCGTCTGCAACCACCCGATTTATACTTCATGACTTAATTCATAGATCCAGTTTTAAAAATATTATTCTTAAGCTTTTAAGCATACGCGCTGCACTAAGGTTTAATATCAACTTCAAACAATATCCAACATTGTCGTTGGTTGAAAAGAATTCTATTGTTTACATTGGAATTATGCAGCAATACTCCAAAGTAAAAATTATGTTAAAAAGCAAGTGAAAGCGAATACAATAGCAACGAATGGTCGCTAGTTGAATCTCTCTACCGAATTGTTGAGAGCTATTCAATGTTGACGTTCTGATAAATAACGCTTGAATTTGAATGAATTGCAAATCTTCTATTTGCATTTTAATGGTTATTACTTGCGTACTCCATTTAAAATGTGTGAATTATTTACATTTGGCATAGTTTCAAAAGGCAAATCATTGAATGTTTCGAATGATGTAATTCATCATCACTAATTTCGATTTATTTCTCCTTTTGATGGGCTGCGCCAAGAAAAAAGGACCAAAGAGGTAATTCCGAGCTCGACTGTGCCACTTTTGTGTCTAGCGCTAACGGTATTTTGTGGCTGAAAGCGGATTGCAGCCAATTCCTACTTTGTATGCGTGCAATGCGAGAATCGCCTCCGAAAAGATATCGGGAAAAATGTAGGAAATAAAATGAATGTGCAAATACAAATACATTAATAATGATGGATTTGAATCGAAAGCCCGCAGTCTAATATTCACGCGCACTCACCAGCTTCTTCACACATTCAACACGCACACACAAAATAGATCACTAAATTACGAGCAACCCAAACGCATACATAAAGTGCGCATTGTGCGATATAATGAAAACTCAAAACAATGCCCGATGAAGAAAGCCAGCAGCAGAAGCAGCAGAAAAAAATTGGAACGAACGGAATGGAAAAATGCCGAAATAAATAAGGAAACATCATTATTATTTCCGATACAGCATCGGCCATTCATCATTGGAAATCCTCTTAAATGGTTCATAAGCTTCAAAACATGATGTATGAGCATAAACGACTTATGAATTTCAAATAATTTTCGAACACAAAACCAGCAAAAACACTGGAAAAAAAATGAGCCAATACGAAAAGTTGGGCACGAAAAAGCGATTCAACGCAATGAAAGTTGGTATGGCGAGCCGAGAATGACAGAGAGAAAAAATGATGGTGATTCTCTCTCTGTTGCCTCGCATTGAACATACAGAAAAGTTCTTATCGAACTTTTCCATACGCAGGATATAAATTTTAAGTTGAAATAGTCATTTAATGAGGCAAAATTCAAGATGAATGGCTGAATCGCTCAGAACCAACCAACCATTTGAAAGTGAAAACTATTTTGGAAATGAAATCATCTGAGCGAATCAGATGAGATCGGCAATGACCAATTCAAACAACAATTGAAAAGGCTCGAATTTTTGGTCATTTAAAAGAATATCGAAAATTATTATTATCAAGATATGGAATAGCTTGATACAATCTGCACATTCCGATGGCTTATGCTTATGAAGAATAATTTTTCTTTGCTTTCAATCATTTTTGACTCTTTGAATAAATTTTGACAAAAAAACTAATCTCACTTGAAAGACAACTAATTTTCTATAAAAATTATTTTGAATTAGGGACTTTTCTGCTGATTGTACAAATTGATTTTGTCGTGTATTAAACTAAAATCCATGTCTCTGAATTAAAGTTCAGCGTCATTTTGCGGCTTATAATTCAATGTGATATCAGCTGGCCACTCTGATAATTCCAACGTTCATGTTGCATTATCGTTATCTGTTGCAGCCGAAGAATGTTCCAACTGTTCAGCAATGCTCAAATCGAATGGTTTGAATGATTTTTCGGTGCATTTTGCGTTTTATGAATGCATTATTCTCAATCACTGTATTAAATCTACCAACCTCCAACTCCGCACTTCAAAGAGATCCTCTACAGGATTCAGATAGATGTGATGCACACAAATACACAAAAACACTCATTCTGTGGCGAATGGATAGAATTTGTGTGTAAAATCATATAAATTTTCGTTCTGAGCATTATAATGTCATTTATCATCAAACACAAAAAGGTCGACATGATTTATCTGCTTATATCAAAAACTCGTTTCATATTATGGAAAAAAGAAAACAAGCGAACGGGCAGAAGAGGGTGAGCAAAATTTGTTTGAAACGTTCCGTTTTGTGCATGTGAAATGGATTACAAATGAAATTAAACATGTTTTTGAATCGGGATGAGCCAAAAGAGACCCGAAAATTATTTTTCAAATCCAAAATTCTAAATATAAAAATTAAAAATGCGTGTCGTGCAGTCACTATGGTTCCGAATTCACAGAGGACGCGAAGCGTGTTTTCAAAACGAATCGAATGGAAAGAATAAATTGATAAAAAAGTGAGAAACAGCGTTCCGTGTTTGAAAATAAAATAAATGTGATGACAAAAAAACGTGCAACACAAGAAATTGATCTATTGGTTAGGAAAAAGCTGAACAACTGATCTGCTAATTGATTTAGATGACTCAGATGTTAGGTATGGAATATTTCATTTTGATGATCATCACACTAAGCCATTCATGATGTTAATTGTGTCGTTTGTTTCGTTGGGATGGAACACGGGAAGAGTGTAGGCTTGGGCAACAAATTAGAGCTTCGTGACCATTGACCATACGCCGCATTAAATGGTCGCAAGACGCATTCTGTTTGAATGGCGAAGTGGAAATAAGGCGATTTTCGTCCAGATTGTTTGCGTGTTTCCATCACGGCGAACGCGCGCAAGAGAGCCGAAAATATCGGCAATTTCGTTTCGGCTGTTGGTGTGATATCCTTCCGAGATATTTACACGAATGATCGTCAAAAAGAACGATTCAATTCGCACATAACGAGCGTATGCGTGTACATAAATATGTGTGTAAACGCCCATAAACAAGTCAAAATAAATATTTTGGAAGCGCGATTCAACACATAAAAAAGTGTAACAACGTTAGAAGATATCGAGCGCACGACGATGCAGAAACTCATGGCGTTTTCTATCATTACAAATGATATAGCGAGAAGCAACCGAGAAAAAAACCACAACAGCAGCAGCGACGGTGGCGATGGTGAAATCACATGAATCGTTGCACGTCCTAAAGAAGCGTTTTCACAGTGAAATTTGGCCAAAATACCGAAAAATACGCAGCGAAGAGAAAATGTATTCGTTTCCTGTAAGCGTGAGTCGGTACGCAGTAAATCAGTGTGCACACTATACTGGAACAACAAGGAATAAACACAGAGAAAGTGGAACATTCTTAACGTTTTGTGTACGGTTGTTCGTCGGTGATCTATCCTTTGTGTGCACACATTCTTCATTCCAAGTGCGCTCTAGCAATGCTTATTCTATTGAGAAAAAAGGCGGAGACTTATGGAAATCTGTAGTTTTCTTCGTTCTCTCACCAAAAATACTCACAATTTTTGCATGTATTAGAAGTGTATCGCTTGTGCCGTTCGTTCGGTCCGTGTGTAGAGCATACAGCACACATACTCGTTCGACATAGATAGAGGGAGTGTGTATGAGTGAGTGTGTGTGTCTATCACAGTCGCACAGGGGAAACTAAACGAGAAGAAACGCACAAATGTTCGAGTCGAAAGGCAATAAAGCATTGGGAATGGTCATTAACCATTTTTGTGCACTGAGCTGCCACTACACAGCCGTTTTTTATATCTCATCGTCGTAACCGATCTCTCTCTCTCTCTCTCTCTTTCCCTGTGCATTCTGTTCTCTTTTCCACGCATTTCGTTAGAATTTTTTCTCTTCCATTTCTATTGACGATGTTTATCTTTGCGCCGTGCTAAAGCAACGACTATTCACATAAATTCGTTTAGCAATGATGCACTCTGTACCAGCAGAATTCAGACCGTGTTAGTTGAGTTTGTCCGAAATAGTAAGATATTGCTTGAATTCATGATCAACTTTTTAACTTAATTTTTTTTTTTTTTAAACTTAAGATGATTTATGTCGAAATGTATCGCAGAAAGAAAAATGGCCAGAGGACAATTATAAACAATGCATAAAATGAGATGGAATTGTGTGCGGTTAAATAACTCGTTCCTCATAGACATCGCAACAGCTTCGTTTGCCTTTATATTCGCTGAGCGATCTAACGAACGAGGAACGAGCGACGAGACTCAAATTAATATTTGATGTCTTCATTTGAAACCTGTTGAAGTTCATTGGGTTCATAAACAAATGCAATTATTATTTATGGATGCATATAAAATTGGTTAACGACTTCCACTGATTGTCGAGCCAATATCTTGTGTGTAAGCGGGAGATAGATAAAGTGAGAGTGAGATCATTAAAATACACGTTGAAGAAAATGCGTCTGGCGGAAGTGGCAATAATAATAGACCGACACACTCAATTCCTTTCGTTTACTACTCTCGAAATGTGTGAATAATTCCGTGGTATTCGCTGCTACTGCCGTTGTCGTCGCCGCTACCGCCACCATCGCCGCTCTCGACATCATCAAACAATTTGGATTTCGATTTAGTGTTATGATGGTTTTTATGTTTGCAAAATGGCATTAATAAAAAATTATTGCAGTGGCACGAAGCGCACCAAACACCAAAGCATATCAATGGCAAAGGAAGAATCACAGCAACAGGTGCATTTATTCCATTTTTATTGTTGGCATATATTTGCGTTATATGTTTGGAGAGAAGTGAGTATGGTGAGAGTGTGTGAGTATATGAGTGGATGTGCCGAGAGTGCGGTGTTAACGCGTATAATGAGTTTTGGATTTGCGTACTGACACTTCGCTTGCCCGAAAACAATAGTAAAAACCATTTGGATTGTGTGTTTGTTTGTGTCGCATTTAGCTCGATTTGTCTGTCTCGTCTAACTCTCGAATATATCAGCGGCGGATACTGAAAATTACGAATAAATGTGTATCTTTGTCTTTCCAGCGTATGAGCGACGAAAAGTAAACGGTATGCCATTTCATCGTTTCTGTAATGTGCGAATATCACAACTAGAATAATGTAAAATTGGTGCGAGTTTCTCCGGCTTGCACTTGGAAAGAGCCAACGAACGGGTACGAGACACAATCGCACTCTCTCATTCTCTCGCACTCCCTCACACAAACAACGCAAGCGATCACAAATTTTATGTGTGGATACGACGTCGTGCTAAAATAAATAATTGAGACAATTGAAATTGCCATGTTGAGTACATTTATTGCTAATTTTATAGTTATTGTAATGGCACCCAAATTCAAAGTTGTGCTTTCGTTTGACTATCATATGCTCATGAATTGCGTTGTGCGTTTGATGGCTTGACTGAATGCCCTAGTTTTTTCGGTCGGTCAGGCTCTCTCTCTTTTCTCTCTTTCTCTCTCTTTCTCTCTCTCTTTCTCGGCGTTTGTATGTTGTGACGACTTTAACGTCAATGATGAAGTGATTATTGCCCAGATTTATTTGTCGCGACGATTTAAATGTGCTCATTAAACTGCTAAAGCGTGTGTGTATTCTAGTCTCGCACTTTTTCATATTTATGATCGAGTATTCCTGGCAAAAAGCGATGACAAAGCGCGCACTCTCACACTTAGCTAAAGATAACACCAGCAAGAGAGATTTTTATCATCATTTCAATTGCCATAAATTGTTAGAACTATTTCATGAATTTCCCATTATTCTTCAATTTCACATACCTGTTGCTGGGTGCCGCCATATCAAATTATGCTCTTCATTCACTAAAGTATTCGCAAAGTGTTGAAACATAAATTACATTTTATTATCAAATCGAGTAAATTGGGAATTTTTCAATAGCAATTTCACTGTGCCATGCACAAAGCTAAGCCAATTAGGAATTTTATGGACGGCGTTAATTTTGGGGATGGCTTTAAAAATTGTAATCTAAATCCGTTGATTGAATTTAATTTTCAAATCAATTTACATAATGATGGCTTTCATGTAACCGTATTGAACACATAATTAGTTCTGCCTCGTCACATGTCCGACCATGGCTATTTTCTGCAGCAGCAACAGCAAAGGGAAAGAAATCTGAATTATGGCTAATGTGAGCTTTCCATGCGAACGGAACACGCAGCACAGCCGCGAGCGACACTGCTGTACGCTTCGTGGAACAGGAAAAGCACTACGATTTCATTTTACCGACGGCGAAACCGTTTTATCAGCAGCGTTCGCATGAGCCAAATTCACACACTCGATAGTTCCTTCTTTATTCATGATCCACGGCCATTTCTCAATGCGGTCAGAAATAACAACTTTTTTAATGATTCTTTTTTCTAGCAAATTAAGACATTTTGAAAAATTACAAGTTTTTGATCGGATACAAAGGAAATTTTGATCCGAACATTGAATTATGCATTACGTTATTTGAAAATTGAACATTTTGCTATTTTTTGTTAAATAAAATAATGAATAAATTATTTAGAATGAAATTTATGAGTAAATAAACATGTTTTATTAAATAAATTAAAGCTCGATTCCGGCAGAAAATGGAAGCTATGCTCCAGGCAGTATACGTCTCGTTCCATTTTCCATTCATTGCGCCAAGCGGAATTGTAAAACCCCGTCGGATGCCACAAAACCGATTATCCGCCGCAGAATCTGTAAAACAGATATATATCTTGTTTATCAATTTAACTTCTTTATTCCGCGCGCAAAAAATACTGAAAATACCATTTGTATACTTCAATAAATTAAAAAAAAGCCAACCTGAAGTTGTTAACAACGCAACTATTTGATTTTATTATAATTTAATTTGTTTGGATGCGTTATTTATTGATATTCCCACATTTATTTTATTAAACGTTTATTTGTGATATTTTCAGTGTGCGCACTGCGCAGGGTAACAAAGTATTGCAATACGATGCGATAACGAATGCTACGTATTAATTGTGTGCATGCACAATTATTGCTTTGGATGGTGCCGTTTTGCAAAGTAGAAAGTCAAGAATAAAAAATAAAATAGCACATTCCGGGAGAGATCGAAAGGGAAAGAAAGAGGGAATAAAATCCGTTGCCCATCGTTGGCTGCCTCGAGAAAGGAGGTGGGAAAGGGAGAATAGCAAAGGAGATCATAAATTGTTAAACAATATTTACGACAATTAACACAGTTGGGTATTAATAAACTTTAATTGCATCCAATTTATGAACTGCGCTATCCTTGATGCCCCGGCACTTCACAATGCGTGCAACATTCCAAATTTCAAACGACACAATGGAATTCTTTGTTCACGTGCTCAGAATGACCGTAAAATAAGTTGCAGTTTCACATTCGACAACTAATACGACAATGAAATTACGGATGACTCCCTCGCAAATAGAGAACCGACGTTCATTGCGGCAAACGACTTACTTTTTGCAGCGTAACAAGTGGATCATCGTTGTCATAATCGAATGGGATGCCATCGTCTCTCTGCCTTCGAAGTAGTTCAAAAAATTGGACGAGAAGAAGAAGTACTATACTTTATGGAAATTGTTGCGGTTGTTTCATTACTGGGCGATGCTTTGTCGGAGCTGAAAGTTTTCTGCCGAATGAAAAGCATCGAAAAAGAAAATTCATCCGTAATTTATTTCTGGTGTGTTAAGATCTACAGAGACTTTTGTTTATGAGCTGCTCTCGTTACAAATAACAAAACACTGTTGGATGTGATGATATAAGTGTGAGTATTAAATATAATTCCTGCATTTTTGCATAAATAAGAATTATTACACCCTTCTGAGAGCGAGAGCGAGCGATGTGGCGTACCCGAAGCCATGCAAACAATGTCGGCAAAAATGTAACGAGAATAAACAAGAAAAAAAAAGACAAATGAACTTCATGTTCACAACAATTGTTGAAGAGATGCGAATGAGCGAGAGCGAGAGTGTAAAGTTGAATTCAGTGCGGTTGCATAACATCAGAAATAAGAAAATTTATTATTTACAGCACAGTTAAATTGTTGTTTGTTCGTTGGTTGGTTTGTCTGTGTTGCTCTCGCTATCCCAATTCATGATTGTATAGTTTATAATATTTTCCGAATTCTAATGAATGAACACCAAAGAGCAAGAAGAGCCTCGCTCTTGCAAAAGCGTGAAATTGTTCAATTAAAATTATATGTATGAATAAGTATGTGGGTGAACGACGAGCGCAATGACAGAATTCGCTCGGCTTACAATTACAATTTTTGCTGGTCTTGCTGCAGAACGAATGGCTGGCTGGTGGCACGAAGATGTAACGACGCAAATGAATAAAAGACAATCATCCAGATGGATGAAACTGAATAAACGGGAGAGAGATGCTAGTTTTTGGTTTTGTTGCAATGCCGCCGGTATTTCAAATTGCCCGAGATTCCAATGGTTCGGGTTTGCATTCAGCACTAGAGCAAATGCACATACTTATTCATCATAGAAACAAGACGAAAGTTTGCGGTCTGCACAAAATGCTCTCTTTCTTTCTCGCAGCTGTCTTGCTGTGATTTCACTGCGTTTATCTCACTCGCAAATGAATACATTGCATGTACACAAAAGGCACAACCAAAAGTGGTTTTTCGTGCAAGTATTATCGCCTGGAGGATTTAAGCCAAGGAAATTTTTAATTAGAACTTGTGGCACAGACTCTTTCTCGCGCACGCACCCGAGTCTATGTGCTCGATCGAAGTCACAATATTCCAGTCTTATATCGCATATAATTTCATTCAAGAAAGTTTCATTAATGTGCTTTTGGCCCAGCTTCTTTCGGCAGCTAGAGAGCGCGAAACGAAGTCCATTGCATAGAACAAACTCCACGATGCACGCACTGTGAAATCTCCCGTCGCTAAGACAATTAAAATCTCTTGGCTTCCTTAAACATGTTCGCTCATTCTTTTCAATCTATTTCATTTGTACTCGCTGTTTTTGTGTTCAGCTAGCGCTTGGTGAGTTTCCTATGCGCGCAGGATGCTTGGCTTAACTTGGTGTGTAATTTCATTTGCACACGCAGTGAATTGCGATGTGCATCATTATCTGGGCAGCCAGCTTGTGCTAGTCTCCATACAATCAAGTAATTATTGTAATTACAATGCTCTTGAAATATTCAGCATCTGTTCCGTTGCCATTTTTACCCACCACACACGGATTCATTCGATATTCTACCCTTTGAACCGCCAATTGTCTAAGCTAATGACGAAACACTTTGTTCAAAGAGTCATTCTTAGTTTGCATTCATCGAACTTTAATGAAAAAAGCATTTATGAATTTTTAATGATGATTTAAACGCGATGCATATGTAATTCGAGCAAAGGAATTTCAACATTAGAAATAAAATCGAAATAATTTCCAAGAAATTGAGAAGATATAATCTGGCATTTGGTTTATTATTTAACCCTTGGATTCATTGAATTTGTTCAGTGTTTCAATGGGATGACTTGACAAATACAATAAAAAATTGGTCACCTCCAAACGATATCGCCAGGCGATAAATAACGATGACATGAATTCCAAAATAAAACACATATAAATTATACGCGCGACCAGAAAAAAAAGCAAAAACGTCTTGAATCATCGACACTTTAACATTTAACTTTCGTCTTTTTTTCGTTTTCATATTGTTTTGCTGTTTTTGTGATTCTTCTTCTTCGTTTTACTTTAGATTCCATCTTAATAAATTGTGTGTTGTGTCACTTTTAATGTCTAAACATAATTTATTTGGAGGAGGAAAACAAAGAGACAATATCGTTCGATGGACAAGTGACTGCGGGGCCGAAGTTCGTAGAAGGAAATGGTCACAATACACCTACAACACACACAGACCATCAAGCTCATAAGCTACATTAAATTCATATAAAATTTCATTCACACATAATAAAATATGGGTTTGTCGTTGATCTTGCTGCCTATCGCTTCACACAGACAGATGATCAATGCCTGAACAACGAAACATGACATTAATAAAAGATTTTCCATTAAAAACTCATCTGCGTACCCGGCCAAACCAAAAACCGGTGGAATAAAACCGAAAATGCCATACATGACCATTTCATTCGGTTATAAGCGACTCTCTCATTTGGCAATATAGAAACCACCCACAATCAGCACAGCACTGCTCGCACGTATAAATAAGACCATGTAAAATGACACAGAAAACACCTAGACAAACGGCAAAATGTGAGCCATCTCTCACTCGATGACCGTATATCAATATCAAATTTCGTATTCAGGCAATTAATAATTTGTCCGAAACGAGATTCGGTGTGAGATGCCGATGTTTGTAGCCAACAAAATCCATCGGTTAAACTCGTTCAACTCTCACTGCCGAGCAGGCCGTTGCTGCGTGAATTATTGTTAACACCATCTCTGGTTCTCATTTGGATTTTTAAATAATTTATAATTAGTTTGCTTTTCGTTGTTCAAACAAATGATTTGCCGTGTTTTGTTTCAGACCTTGTTTCCACACATACACAGAAAACTCGCTCTGGATGATGCGACGCCATCATTTATACAGCGAACGCAATGGTGGAACTCCTTGGAACCGACTCTATTTTCAACAAAATTCCATTTTAATTGAATCTGCAGTGAAGAACAACAGAGAAAAACTAAGCACATATGCTCATCATTTTATCACTGAACGTATAAAATTAATAATCATAAGATAAAGAAAATCCAGTTCACCGTTGCACAAAATCTCATTTAATGAAGCCCAATTCATTGTAAATCCCGACTAAGATTGGATTTCAGGACACTTTGCCTGTTTATGGAGATACCAGTTGTGTTGCTGCTGCTACCGCCGTCGCTGCTTTTGTAATGTTTACTCGATTTTCTCTAAAACTGATGCAATAAACAAGCAATCTCATGTGTCCACACTTGCGACATGTAAATGTACCTTGATTTTAATGAAGCAGATCAACTTTCAGCTGCATATATGAAACTCGGACTGCATGCGTGTGTTCATCTAATGCAAAATAAATAATCAAGATATAAGCTTCATGCTATGCGCACAATTTTCTGCAATTTTTGAGTCTTATATTGTGTGTTAAGATCATTGTTGGAAAATGGAGCATATTCATTACGATGGTTTCATCAAGACCTGGCACAGGCAACAAAATATGATCGGCAACGCTCTTTTGCACAGTGATGAACAGATTGACATGTCTATAGACAACAAATGTGTAGGCATGTCTATAGGCAGCCTATATATACACACAAATACAAACTAACACAAACGTTTTTAGTTGTGTACATGTACACATTGCCTACACTTTGCCTATACCAATCGATTGAATAGACAATGGTCTATGTCTACAGATGTCTATCAAAAACCATCACTGCTTTTGCATTCACATTTCAATTACGTACAAGAAAATTGTAGTTCATACAACTACGACCAAATAAAGCGTTTGCAACCGAAGTTTCAAGTTTTGGATGTTGTCAAATGGTCGCTTTGCATGCATCATGTTCAAGTGCTCAACGTCACATGACGATCAGATACAAGATCCGAATACAAAATTCAACGTCATTACGACATTCGTTATTATTAACCACCTGTTCCCACTGCCAACTGATAAGATCATTAGATTTAACGTCACATTTGCAATACCAAACAACCATAACAACATCATGTCTCTGTCAAAATGATATTTACAATAAACATGCTGCACATTTTGAGTCACTTCGAGCATTAGATTAGAACTATTCAGGTGAAATTATTTCATGGCTTGGGCCTCGTTAATTTACCAAAACAATGCAGAATCTTGAGCTGCACTCTGTTTGTCGCACTGCATATCAACGACAAAAACTATTTTCATATATGTAATTTGTGATGTGCTCTTTAATAAAATGAACACCAACAAAATGCGAACACGAAGAGAAAAAAAACTCGAAATCCAAATAGAACAGCTTGTAAATTCCGACGAATAAATTAAATGAAGAATGACAATGCACCAAATTTGGATGTTGTTTGGTCAGAAATATGAAATCCATAGATTTTTGCACTGAACATCCAATAATTTCATTCATCAACCTGATAAATGTGAAGCTTCACACGTTTTGAATTGTTCAGAAGAGTATATTAAGTTTTTGAGACATAAAAAATGGAAGCTGCTTCGGATTGGTGAATGGCTTTCGGGTCATTCGACTGAATAAAACGAAAATTTATGAGTTCATATTTTCAGAAATAAAAGATAAATCGCTTTTAGTAAGAGTTATGATTTGATTTAACAATTACTCTTCGTCGGGAAAATGTTACAAAAATCGCCAATAACACTGGCATAACTCATGAATATGCATTATCCTGAACAGGTAATTGCTCATGTTTGCGTGCGCTCTAGCGCAGAGATATATAAAATACGATTGTTTGTGGCTAAAATTCAGTGATATGCACACAATTCATGCTTGAAATAAAGCTTAATTATAAATAAATAAAATCCGAATCATGTTGGAGCTGGAGCCGAACGGAGGGAAGTCAAAGTGCTTAATTTCACACAAGATCAACATAGCAGTTTGTAAATAGGCGCGGTGTGATTTTCCGATTTGGGGCCGTAAAATCTGAAAACAAATTTCCATTGTTCGGCCATAATTCAATATTGCTTCCCATTGAAGCTCCCTCGGCCACAGTCGAAAAATCCATTTCACATTTTGCCAACGCAGATACAAAGAGAGGGACAAACACATGCATGGAAGGAGAAAAAAAAACATTCCATGGCAATTGTATTAATATAGGTCGCGTGCAACATTTTGACTAGAAGAGCAGCAGCGGGAGACACGAAGAGTGGGAGCGAGAGCGAGAGATGCAAGAGTCCGGTTGGCGTATTTTAACTTTAGAATTTGATAAATGTGTGATTGTGAATGTTCAAGTGTATATTTGTAAATTGAGCAGCGAAACACCGATCGAACACACATTCATATATGCATGGGTCGCTTGCTTACGCGCAACCAGCACAAAATTGTTCAGTAGTAAATTTGGTTAAAGTCAAACTACATAAAAAAAAAATTTACATCCAAATAAACAATGGAGCAAAATTGCAAATAATCGAGAATCGCGTGTGCAGTCGAATAAAAACGCACCAAAAACGCAAATGCCACTCTATTCTCTGGATTGGTGTAAATTTGATTTTAGGCTTGGTCGCCGGTAAATTATTGTTATCATTTCGAAATTGAAAAACGAGAATAAAATAATTGCTGAGCAAGTGACGCAAATGCATATATGCGCAAAAAATATTTTATGTATGAAGTGCGGGCAAGTGCAAACGCCAACACTTCCAAAAATGTCCATCCGAATGAATGAACAAATGAAGTAAAAAACATTGCAATAATAATAAAATTGTGATGCAAGGCTGCGAGTCAAATGGCCAAAATAAATACATCAACATCGGCTATGGTACAAACAACTGCAGCACAGCATCGGTCACGTTGAACACACAGACAACATACTAGAAAATTATAATTTATCTTCCTGAAACAATATTGAAGCGTACACAATTTATGGTAACTGCATGTTATGTGCTGTTAAATGTAATACAACATGATGTTCATATATTTCCACTGCTCATGTCGTTACTATAATTTTTTTCTCTCTCGTTTTGCTGCAATTTTTGAAGTCAGATTTTTCTTCTTCTCTTGATTGCATCGCAAAATATGAGATTTTAGCCAAATATTTAGAGCAAATAAGATGAAAAGAGATTTTCGGAGAATTATTCCGCGGGAGACTTTTTATGAATCGAATAGTGGAAGAAGAGCGACGGCTTTTAAATCATCTTCTTTCAAGAAAATGATCCATAATTCAGTTAATACGGGCTTGAATTTTTGCAATATTTGCCTGGCTACAATTTCTGTTCCCATTTTTTGATGCATATCAACGAAAAATTTAGCTGGGAATGTTTCGTTACAACTTTTGCATGTACTTTACAACCACACAGGGTCTGAAATAAATGATTTCGAAAAATTGCGAAACGAAAAGATGCCACGAGGTTGATTTATGAAAGATCTTCACTGAAATATTACATAATATTAACAAACATTTGGTTTTTAAACCAGAATCGAAGATTTGAAAAGATGAAACATTTGAAAATGTAAAAATAATTTGGTTCAAATTCAACACTTTTGGACAAATATATTGTAGTTAATTTTCTCCGTCTAAATTTCGATATTTCCAGTAGTTGAGCTTGCCAAACTGTAAATTGGAGCACTCCGCATATGTAAACAATTGCTTGAATAAAGCAATCAAACTAAAACTACACAGCCAGCAGAACCGAGGCAAACTAAACAGAACAAGTTTTGTATTGGAATTGAACACGAAATTGTGGAGGAAATACATTTTGCAAATGGATGAAAAATACAAACAAAACAAACAAACGAACGAACCGAACGAATAATATAAACTAAATCAAATGCAAATGAAGCATGTTCTCTGTAAAACCAATTGAATATTATGCAACTCGAACAATAATAGACCTTATATATCGATTGCTTTATTTTCTGGTTGCACTTGTTTTGGAAATTTGAACTCGAAAATTATATAAACAGGTTCAGTGAAATTGTTTGAGTTAATTGAATAGTTTCCATGATTTGAAATTAAAACAATTCTAGAATTCGTGACACTACTAAGCTCTGACTGTGCTGAGCAGCCATCTACTCGATACGATTCGCATTGAACTTCTGTATGTTACACGGACATCTGGCTGTCGATCATAGCTCGAGCTGTACAGCCAGCCAGAATATTGCTCGAAAACTGCTGTACCGAGGTCAATCGCATTTTTTCTCATTATTCGGGAATATAATTAAGCTGTAGATTGAAAATGGCATTTGAATCGCCCACTCAAATAGCTATAATTTAATCATACAAAATGTATGGTCATTTATTTTTAGATTCAAATCTTAAATGACAAAATGCCATTTGAAAATCAATATCGACATTCATGAATACCTTTTCACACATAATTTAACCAAACTTATGTGTTTCTTTCTCTCAAGTAGTATATGTTCATAAATAACTGAAAACAATCGCATCAAAATGGCCTTTACCGATCGCATCGAACGTCAGTGAAAAAGAGAAAAAAGGCCATAAAAATCATGTTCGACCTTGTGTCGTAAAAATAAAACTTTCAACGAAAAAGTAATAATATTGCACGCCACTGATGACACAAAATACCCGAAACGAACCAACGAATGAATGAATGGAAAAAAAGTACAAATAACAATAATAAAAACAGGAAAAAAAATATGTGAGGTACGAAATGAAGTAAGGAAGCCAAAATGTACGTTTCGCTGCGCTCTTCAGTTATCATTTTGGAAGTGTATGTGTGTTGTTTTCCCAATTGCGCTCAGCACACCTAATCTGAACACGTATTCTGTTGGTTCGATTGATGAACGGCTGCATGCCAACCGCCGCTGTTGAATACATGTAAACACATGTGATTTTTATTGATAAAATGCAAGTAGAGGAAGCTCGAGTTCCAAAGAGTGGCGATATCGAAACGGCACGTGACTTTTTCGATCCTCAATATCATTCAATCGATTCGAATTGGGTTCCAAAATGGTTTTTAATTTTTGTTTCTCGGGATGAGAAGATATTGCGATCCGCTCAAATGCTTGTTGTGTTGTCACTCATCCGTGCAAGCTTATATTCGAGAAGATAAAGTTATAAAATATGGCCATTGGGAAACGAATGAAAAAAAAAAAAATGAAATATTTATTTGCTACTGGATCGGCTCCGTTCGGTTTGATTCCGCACTTCGCGCACAATCGTCTCGGAAAATGTCGATTCGTTTAAAGTGTTCAATAAAATGCAGTCAGCCACTGGAATAGCATAGCATGGTGGTAGCGTTTCTGTGTTGATTTACAATAATTTCTGGAGATAAAACCGCTTAAAACGGACCGTGTTGGCGAAATGTCAATGTGAATGAAACCGATCCGATTGCCAGTGCATATTAAGAAATGCGAGTGTGGAACCGACCAAAACTCTTCGTTGGGTCTCGTTTGTTGTTGTTATGTGCGTCTTTAAGTGCGCGCGCTGCATATTCACTCACAAATTTACGATTTGTTTTGATATGTCTTTACGATTATGGGTCGTTTACAGAACATAAAACTTACCATAAAATTTCATCGCTTTTATAGATCAATTTATTTATGTGAGTATTTTTCGATGCCAATGAAAACCTCGGCACTGGCTACATTCGAAATGCACGCAAAATCGCTCGGCAATATGTTTACAATTTGTTTAGAGTAAACTCCTTGTTTTCATTGCACACACGAATTGATGTTATTGAAAATGATTTTCCGAAGCTTTGCCATCAGAATATAAACTTCATTAAATGGTGATTTTTGTAGTTTTTTAAGAAATCGTTAATTTACTGAATAAATTTTCCAATGCAATTCAAAATCATATTTTTTCATTTGACATCAAACAGAAGTGCATTAGTTGAGCTTTGAAGTTAATTTTGAACGCTCTTAGAATTGTGTGAGCGATGCCAGAATAGACCGTTCGCATTCAATAAAATACCAGACTTAGTTTGCTTGAATCTCGAAACACATCAAATGGAAATTATATTGACAGACAAAAACTGAAACAGTCAATTTTTAAGTCCATTCGTTGCGTTATTTTCTCAAAAGATGAAAAAACACACGAACCGACGCTACATGATTTATAAACGCGAACATATGTAATGCTGCTGGATCACTGAAATAGCAATATTGTGTGAGTGTGTGTTTACTTCAAAAATTGCAATATTTCAAAAATATTTTGATACGCACAGTTTTGTGCTGGTGCGTATGTTTATCCATACAATTTTGTTGTGCGGTATAAATGGTAAAAATGAATATTTTTGCAGTAAATTGAAATCCATATGTGGCCCAAAAAGAAAACAAACAGTGGCTGCAAAGCGGGCAAATTCTGTGTCAAAATTGCAATCGACCCACATTTTCCACACATTTCAAATGAATTCTTATGTAAATTAGATTTGGTCGCCTTTAGAGAACTACAAAATGACATGAGAAAATGAGATAACATGGATAAGAAACTTTGCCGAAACGCAAAATGGAAATCGGCAAAATTTACTGCAACTCCAGCAGCTCTATTGCGAACGAATATTTGCGAGCCAGAAAAAATGAAATCGCTTCTCACCAAGCCAGTAGCAGTTCAAACACATCAAAAATATAGAGAGCAAAGCGGAGCAACGAACAAAAAAATGTGCGTCAAGAAAACATTACCTAAAAATATTTATACACTAACATTTTATGGCTTCATTTTTTTCCCTATTTTTCCTTTGGTTGTCTCTCTGGCTTTGTTTGCATCATAAATATGAAACAAATGCGAAAATATTTTGCGCAAAGCCAAAAAAAAATATCTTGCATAATTCTAAGTGTGACGATAGAGATAAGCGAGAGCAGTGAAAAAAAATCAGAAATTTACATAAATTTCTATTGAACGCAAAATGTGAGGCATTTTTTGAGTCGATTTACTGATGTTGACTCACTGCTGGTACATTTTGAACACTATGTATGACTTTTCAAATGGCTATTTGCTACACATTTTTTGCGTCGTTTTCTTGTAGGTTCGTTTGCTGATTTCAATGATTTGGCAAAATATGTCATATTTCTAGTTTCAATTGTTTGTTTTTCGACCTCTATTGTTTTACTTTCTGGTTTCTCGAGAAGCTGTTTATATGATTTATAACTTATTTTTCTCAAATTCTCTTTTCAATTCGGATGACACAAATATGGGGCGTTGCCTTCGACCAAAAGAAAGAGCATCACTATTTTGAGACTAATTCAAAACATCCAAATCATTTCTTGAGACATTTTCAGCACAAGATTTTTTCGCAATTGCAAAGCAAATGATGTCTTCCAGTAAACATCTTCTTCTTATGTGATTCGAGAAATTCAAAGGAGATTCACTAGTTCGGCGGAGTTTGATCACTTTAATGCGAGGGTAAGACATACAATTTGAGATCATTATAGTTACTTATAAACTCGTAAAATGCTGATAAAATGAACCGGTTTCGAAGTTCTTTGATGGGCGTTTGTTTGTGTGCAGGGACGATCAAGCGCGCTCATAGTATTTTTGTCATGAACGATTAAAATGCCACGCCGTTCTTTAGTTCACAACATAATTATATGAAACCTTTGCAGCTAATGCGATAAAGCAATACAATTTTTATAATAATATGGTGTTTCACAAATGGTCGACAATCATTGAAAACATCCTTCGTGTGTTTTTCACGTTTCACACTATCACTCGCGCTCCTGATGATTGAAGGGCAACAAAAGCAGATTTTGCCAACGAACAAAATTGTAATACCGCAATTATATGCACATAAATTTATTGGATGGTAACAGGTTATCGATTTTGCACGTTCTTGTTGCGCTTCAACCGTAACGCATTTCTTGCATTTTTATTAAGCATCACGCAAACGAGCTACAGTAAATATAGCAAATATGGTACCCGAAGCCAACTTTGAGTGAAAAATAGATTCATTTGGGAGAAAATTGTGATAGAAAGGGTAAGAATTCTCTGATTTTACCAAACAAAATCAATTCAAAACTAATACATCAATCGAGAAATTTTATTTAAAATTCAAGAAATTAAAATATTAATTGATATTTTCTTCTTTACAAAATGCATTGGAATTCAAATATTTCATCATAACTTTGGTAGGTCCCTTTGAAGCGAGTTGAGTTTAATCTACAAAAACACTCACATTAGCAGCTAATAAATATGTGCATAAAGAGCAATATCAAGCCAATTGATGAGACATAAAAAAAACAGTAAAAAAGCGACGATGAAGAGGACAGTGTGTATCGAACGAAGAAGATGCGAAAGAAGCAACGCGAAAACATGCTATAGAGATAGAATCAAAGTGTGGTGTAATAATAAAGCCGTCAAATTTGTATAAATCGTCGATTAGT
Source organism: Obolodiplosis robiniae (assembly GCA_028476595.1). Classification (NCBI taxonomy): domain Eukaryota; kingdom Metazoa; phylum Arthropoda; class Insecta; order Diptera; family Cecidomyiidae; genus Obolodiplosis; species Obolodiplosis robiniae. Next base: position 18,438,441 of record CM052014.1, read on the forward strand.
GTGTTTTTATTCGATTCGTTCTTTGGACGTGAATGAATGCAAGACCGAGAGACATGAAAGTGGTAATCAGCACACAGACAAAGCGTCAACTCCCAGAAAGAAAGAGAGAAATTACACGTTGCACATAAAACAACACTTTTTCAGCTAATTTCATGGCATATGCTTTATTCGTCGCTTACTCGTCAGGTGAAAATATGGAATACACAATGTAAATGCAAAGCACTTCAATGTACCAAGAAAATAATTTATGTATGATGTCATTACTGCTGAACTGTAGCATTAAATTGACAACTGAAATTAAATTCAATTGAAACGGTTGCGATGGTCGCCAGTCGTGCTTGACTCACGAAAATATCCCAAGATTCAGGTATGATCAGTTGATTTCGCGTGACCAAAAATAATCTTGGACTATAATGATGTGAGTATACGCGCCGATTTGCATTTTCCCTTGCAAATGCAATGAACTCGCATAAAACTTTCTTCAGTTCGTCATTGTTTCGAATTTATTCGACAATTGAATAATGAACTCTATAGATGGCACATCGCCAATAAATGAACGAAAAAGATAATGGGCGAAATAGCATCCTGGTCGGGGAATCATTGATTCACAGCCGATCCAAACCAACGTAAGTCAACTCAAGCTAATGCCAATTTGACATCGGCGAAACATTGAATCTCTTACCGAAGCATTTGATTATTCTTTTCGGTTCCTTCACTTTTTCCGTTGCAACAGAGTTGCACAAAATGTGCTTTAATTGTTGAAATCATCGTCTATTTGGAGTGTCGTCTGCTGTGCATGAGTGCCGCATTCATCGTTGCGAGAATCGTTGCGAAAGTCGCACATAAGTCGTACACAACGAATTAATTAACAATGATTGATAGAGCATGTCGAATCTGGTGGAAAACCAAAAGTACTTTGTCATTTGAAAATATTCGAGCGTACAAGAGCTCTTGCTGCAATGTAATAGTTGAATCAAACAAGGCTATAATTAATCCAAAAGTATTTCTAAAGTCTACAGACTGAATTATTTTGCCTTTGTCCTTTTTTGCGCTATTTTCTGAACGAGCATTCTTTCAATTGCTCTCCAGTTTGTAGCACAATTATTTATCCATTTTCATAGAATTGGCGCAATAAATTTAAGTTGCAAAGAATGAGCACGGAGGCGGTTGCGAATTGATGAAATTTATTGTCAGCGGGAAATAAACACGCAGAAAAAGAGCAATATGGATTGAGAGCGAAAGTGAAAATGGCAATCATTTATTATGCATCGATTGTTTAAGTGAAATGAAGTGAATGAAAACATATGCATTTTACTAATAAGAAGCTACTTCAATAAAACCGCATACACGCACGCTGCTTATTGTCATCGTTCACTTTTCAGCTGAATTAACTGCCGCCCCCAAATCGAAGCGACTTCCATTTCGATGAACTACGTAACCCGCAGAATGTTACGCAGAAAAGAAAACCAATTTATTCGAAATGTGGCGAGGCTACACAAGCGCCTGGATGACTTTCAGCTGGAACAAATGGTACATTGAAGACCGTCACTTTCAAGTCCCACAGCCATTTGCTAATGCCTCGTATCGACTCTCGGAAGCGGGTGCGTATGGCGAACAAACGAAAAAAAAAATCGCCACCAATAGGCGAAGAGTGTGCACAATTTTCCATTAATTTTTGAAAACGAGAAAATGATTTATCGGCTTGATAAAAGCCAAAGTAGGATATTTAAATGGCATTTTTATGATAATATTTTTTGATGGTCGTCGTTCTCGGTGTTGTGCGATCTATCACGATGTTCGATATGCTCAATGGCCTTATATCATTCAGTTGCCACGGCTTTGGCGTCAACACAACATAAACATTCTCCCTACTGAATAATTATATTTTGGACCTCGCAGTTTTTTTGTACCTCCTTTCAAAGCAAATGGAACATTGCGTTCGCCTGGCGTTCTTCAAACCACTTGATTTTCGCATTTGGCATTTGGTTTTTATCAGTGCAGAGAATTGAATGCCATTGACGACATTCGGTTAATTTCGAATTCAGCTCAGATTCGGTCGTGTTGAAATAACGCTCGGCCGCAGGCACCAATCTAATAATTCTTCAATGAAAAACGCGATTTGAATAGAAAAAACTGCTGCTACCATTTGCGCATAGTTTTAGTACCAGCAAAAAAGTTTGGCACACAGCAAAGACAATCAACATTCAGTTTTCTGGTTCTCGAAATGATAAAATTTGGACTCATTGAACGCTGCTCTTAAAACTAAACGAGTAAAATTTGAAATCATTAATTTTAGAAAATGGAACGAAATATTTCAAAATGGATATGCACAAGAATGTAAGATGTGCAATAGCAGCCATCTAGAGGCTTCACAGACTTCAATGAATAAGGTAACATTCCCAAAAATTAATGTCGCACGCTTGATTGCAGCGGGCCCAACAACAAACTGCCAAATAAAAGATTTGTGCTGCTTCTCTTCTTATTTCAAACAAATAGCTTTGGTTCCCTGAAAATGCCGAAATGAAAACCACGTCTGGAGCATATTACCAAAATAGAAATTTGCTGACTTCCATTTCACTAATTAGTCAACACATTGTGTAATGGTGAGAGAATGAGTGACGAGAACGAACGAAAGAAACAAAACTTGTGCACCATCCATCGTCTTTTGCACAAACACATTTGAATTTCAAATGTCTTCTTTCCATTTCTTGCTGCTCCGCACTCTTGTGCCGTTGCCATAAATGCTTCTAATGCCATTTTAATGTCAAAATGTAAAAGATATTGGTTAGAATCTTTTCGGAAGCAACATGTACCATAGTGTGTGTGTTGTTCATGGAAACTTTTGTTTCGGTATTTAAAGAAATAAGTGATAACGGGTTATTCATTTTATATATTCCTCCGAAAGCGGTGAGCTCCGATCCGAGAGAAACTTCCCCGGTGCCACAAACAAGAAAAGTCTTTCTCATTCCTTAATTTCGTTTCGCTTTTAATATTACATTGCGTTCAACATCTTGCATTCGATCAACTGGGCAAGAGAGTGAGGCGATATTCACACACTCACACAAAAAATAAGCGAGCTAGCGAGAGAGCGAAGCAAGTTAAACAAAATAAATACCACACAGAATCCATCTTCTTACCGAAGCCATGCATCAGCTTGATTTATGGGCCAAGATACGACAGGAAAATTGCAAGAATGGCGTATTTTTACACTACGCACACAAAAACACACGGAATCACTCGGCAACGAGAGAGAGAGAGCATATTCACGGTATGGCGAACGGAGCATTCTCTGGTGTACACATCTGTGTGGAAACGGTGAACATTTGTGCACACACACACATTCTGATTGCTCCGGGAATATAAAATAGCAGGTATCGAAACGCAGTCAAAGACTCAAAATAGCATCAAATGCGAAACCAAATTTTCGGTGTTTTCCAAAACATCACCGCACACAAAAACAAACTTTTACTTTGGGCATTTGCTGGCTTCAATAAAATATAATCATCATTCTCATTATGTAGCCATCGGAAAGGAGCTGAGAGCTGGCCAAAGCCACACACAAATACTTCAAAGCTTTTATCTGCCAGAATTTTATGGGAAATTTACCATTTATTTCCATCGATTTGAAAAATTTCATTATTTTACATTTTTTGCCGCGTCGACGATTGCCGAAGTTTGAGTATTTGGAATATAATATAATATAATTAAGAACCTCCATTTTTTACGATTAACGAAACGTGCATCGAATATTTTTCTGGTGCATCTTCAAGTTTCGTCCCATTTCCAAGAGATTCAGCGTAAAATTGAAAATTTCAATTTGAATTTCAAAGATTAAGCGAAAATGTTGGAAGTAAAAAAAGAATTCTTTCGGTTTATATGGTACATAGTTAAGAACAATTCCGTTTTACAAACGGCGCTTAACCAAAAAGACTTTCAAGTTTAAGCTACATTCACACCGCAAAAGTGCTCGTGTGATGAATGACCGCCGAACAGCAAAACAAATATCGTCAAACAGGAAAAACTAAATGAATGAATAAATAAAAGGACGCTGCCGCGTGGTATATCTCGGCTTGGTTTTTGGTTGAATAAAATATTCTATAAATATTTATCAAAACGATGTGTGCTTTAGTCAATCGAATTGTAATTCATTTGTCATTTCCAGCCGAGTGGTCAATATTTCGCTAGCTCCAGCTTCATGCTGCTTCGCATCACACGTTCCAGTTTCATTTCCGCAATATCGTGTCAATATTTCCATATTAAAAGCATATATTTATATAGCTTAAAGTGCTTGTTCAATCGTATTTGTCACACAAATAAAATGAATTTTTATTGCTCATAAAGTTAGAACCGGAGCATTCCCATATTTATGGTGGCCATAAAACTGACGCACCGTATTTTTTTGCAAAACGACTTTGGCGACAAGTCTTGGCTGCCGCTTTACTCAATACAGGAAGCAAAAACTTGTCTTCTGAACCGAAGTCACTGCACGTGTAAAAAACAAGCATAAAATGTACTTTCATCACAATTTCACTTTCTAATCAATAATATGCTCGAGTGTGAAACTCGAACCCGTTAATTTTCCATGTAATTGTGTGAATGCGCCGAACCAAGTGATATATGAACTCTGAATGCTGAAAAATAACATACGCATTTGAATTATATGCATTCGCCGAGCACACAAAACAATCGAAATTAAAACATAAAACTGGGTGAGAAAATTATTTATGACGCCATTTTTCCACTTCAATGTGAGTAAAATCAACAATGCGCGAGTGAGACGGGGCGATTGGCTTCAGCAGCATCAGCAATAGTCGCACCAAATCAAATGCAAACGAACGACAAACAGCAGAGAAGCAAAAGAAAGGAGAAAAACGCATTTTAGAATGAGAAAATAAATGGTATGTTCTTGATATGAATATGAATGGAGCGCTAATAAAACAACAATCGTACATGATGTGCAAATGATTTTTCTGGGGTTCAAGAACAGAGAAAAAAGAATTTAAATAAATTTTCCATTTTCGTGTTTCGCGAGAGAGAGAGAGAGAGAGAGAGAGAGAGAGAGAGAGAGAAAGAGAGAGAGAAAGGATAATTCGGCGTGTTTTTTCGGCTACATTTGCAGCTTCTTTTCATCCACATCACACACAATATGCTCATTTTTCGGGTTGCATTCTGCTGGATTAATGTGTTTACTATGCACACACATTTTTCAACATGCTGTAATAACTACTCGGATGTGCTCTTTCTGGCGCGATTTTTTCGATTAGCCTATATAATTTCTACTTTTTGTTTTATTCGGATTATATTACAATGATTTCGAGAGAGAGAGAGAGAGAGAGGGAGAGAGAGAGAGAGAGAGAAGCGCACACAATGTTAAATTTATGCATTGAACAGTTGTTTGGGCGCGAGATCTATTTCTCAATTCCTTACTCATAATTTTATTGCGAGAATGCGAATGAGCCGGCTCTCCGATTTGTGTTTTCCTTTGCCGTATGCTATGTTTTCGCAAACCAACTACGTTTCATTGCATAAATAAAATTTCATCAAGTGCTAGCGCTGGATATGGACGTAAATCTATTTCATTAATAATTCAAAGCGAACACCATCTGACTTAAAGAATATCTCCAGTAGGAATTAAAGCAGCTAGCAGATATCATTCTTCGTGCGTTTTCAAACCGACCAACACACACACACACGCGCGCACGCGATTCTTCTCGGAGAAGAAGTGTGAAAAGGAACATGACTCAAGTTGACGTTTTAATTTCGACAATGTGAAAACTCGAGTCCGACAGACGAGAATTTATGGCTTTATTTTGGTTGAATTATTGAAATGAGGAATTTTATTCACATAAATATATACTGAAAAGCAATTTCAAGTCAAATATTTTTTGACGCAGTTTCAAACTTTGCGCTTAATATCGCATTGAGTTCGAGTTGTGTTTAATATTATTATATTGTGGCCCAGCTTAACGTACCACGTGAATTTTGCAAAGCTTCCAAAACAAGTGATAGTCAAGTATTTTGAATGGAAGAATGTCGTAGCATTTAAACGATCGAAACAAAGGACGAAAGTGACCAAAAATCAAATTTCGATTAAAAACCAATCGCATTCATCAAATTTGCTTTTGAGACAAAATATCCAAATCCCCGCCACTATTTAGGATCTATATCAAAATCAAAATGGTTGTCTTTTTGTCGATTTAGACAAGACAGCAGCCAATAAATTTTCGTGATTTTTTATCGCCCTTCAACAACTCATTGTGTGCCCAAATACCCATGAAACATAAATTAGTTGGGCTGTCAAAATACAAAATTCGTTGGATGATGCGTGCAAGCCGAAACAATCTGCGAAACTAAAAAAACTAGAATGAGCTGGAACAGTATTTTCCCAAAAATTAAATAATAATCAAATTCAACCAAAGCATGTCAGATTTTGGAGTGAAACAATGGCAAATGCATAATATACGGCCCGAATGGCCGTGTTATCTGAGTTTTGCATACCACCCGGACAATGTGTGAATGTAACGAGCATTTTTTATGTGTCCGTCGTGAAAATCATAATAGATTTTAGTGGTTTGAATATAATTTAGACTAACACCTAATAAAAAGGGAGAACAATGAACCAACCGAAGGCGCTCAATTATCGTACAACACCATCACACTCTTTTTTATTCATATTTTTTTTATATTTCATAAAAAACCACCGAACATAATAATGAAGTGAATATTATTTTCATTCAAAAGAGGAGGGTTTGTAATCAAGCAATTTCTACGGCGCAATTTATACATTACGATTTGATTCCGGCCCAAAGAATTTATATATGAATGGCTCAACTGCTAGTTGATTTTCAAAAATGGCATTTATCATTGCACATCGCACAAGAATAGATTTAGAATGCTCAAATGCACGCATGCAACTTGGAAACAGCGAACAAAGCGAGCGATTGCAGTATGTATTCAAATTCAAATTATTAATGGAGAGTTGAAATTGTCCTCTCTACCGATGAACAGCCATGCCATTGTGGATTGGTTCCGTTTAGAAACATGTCTCTGCCTTTTTTTTTTGTGGCAGCGACTTTTGGCATTTGTTAGATATATTCCCGATTTTCATTGTTAGGCATTGCATAACATCCCGAAAACCTCTTCTTTTCGTGATACACGATACACACATGATGTGCAGCAGACTGTCTACAAATGCCTGGAGCTTTGAAGATATGCTGCAGCTGTGCGATATGCAGATAGCGGTCCGTTTTTGTTTTCGGATAGACTTAATCCATTGAGTTTAAAATAATCTAGAGCGAGCAAAAGACAGTGAGTGGAAGAGAAAAAGGGTTTTAACATTTTTGGCTTTGGTTGAACATTTCACCGTTTTCCATATTTCGGAATCAATTTTTTCTTTATTTTTCATGTTGAATTGCTCTTATACCGCACCTCAATTCGTAGTCTTGTATCTAATGTGACATTGGCTTTAGTTTTTCAGCTGACCTTTGATGCATGGCAACAGGATCTGCATGAAATATATAATCTGATCAGAATAGCTCGGTTGAAATTGAACAATGCCAACTTAACATTAAACAATGGCCAGTCGAGCTATTTCAAGCCAATTCAACGATGAGCTTATTTTCTTTATACATTTTATCAAATCATTACGGCAATTTTATTGCCAAAAAAAAGAACGTAAAAGTGTGTGAACAAAACGTTGTTCGTAGTTAACATATTTTTCCAAATTACAATTTTTCAACGTCATTCTATTGCAGAAGCATCATCAGAATTTCTTTATGGAAGTTTCCAATTTCAATTTAATCATCACAAAACCTCCATTTCATGTTCCGATGGAAATTTGCCATTGAAAACAGGAAGTTTAAATGTTTCGGTTGGTTTGAATTGACCCGAAAATTGTTCGAGCGTCAAAATAGTTTAATTTCATCATTATTAAAGATCAATTCTTTGCATGTGATTTTCAATTGTAGTCCAAATTACGTTTGGCATCTTTCCGATTGAACGAGTCGCAACAAAACGATCAGAGCAACTTTTGACACTTTCGCGCAATAAACAAATTAATTCCAATCTAAATAACAATCAATTTATGATTCACAATTAAAAATGTGTCGCAAATGATGGATGTGCTCTCGTGCTTCGTTTTTTTAATTGTGTTTCGTGTTGAAAAATCGACTGTCGGTGAAAGCACGTAGGATTGCTGTAAATGCGAGTGCAGTTCGTGACAATCCATTAAAAATGGTGAAGCATTCTCACCTCTGTAACTAAAATGGTTCATTCATTCATGCAGAAAGAAATACCTATAAATTAAAAATGTCTTGTAGTCAGGGGGATTTTTACACAAAAACAAATAACAACAAGAGCATGCCGTCATCGTCTTCGTCCTCGTCGTCGTCGTCATCATCATCAGCATAATAAGAACATTATGGAATTTAAAATACATTTTTACTCTCTTTTTTGAATGCGAGCAAATCGACGACAAACATTAAAAACTTCTAGAAAAACGGAGGTAGGAGTCTGAAGGGTGATTTTTAACAGCAGCAAATAGAAGGTAGACGATATTTAAAAATACTTATGGCTGCGATAAAGGCCCCACACAATTTAATAAGATACCATTTTTTTTGGTTGGAATGCAATATTTTTATCTTCAACAACAAATTATTTTTAGTTTAGATTGAAATTCTCGTGTGCGCACATCCAAGGCCGCTTCCTCCTTCCTAAGCGCGGCCAAATAAATATATAACAGCCAAGCCACTTTTATTCTGGAAAAACCAAATGTTTTAATAGCTTCGAAAGGAGAATTTTTGTAGCGAGCAAGGGACTGTGCGTAGCGCGAAGCTGTTGAGACTTGGATTTTGTACTTTTTCTCGTTGGCGGAGTATCACTCACATACACGCACCATAAATACATTATTTGCTCTTTTCTCATGCACGTAAAAATGATAATAATGCAAGTAATAAGTCATCGAAATGCTAAAACGCCATCGCTCGATCATTTGGCTTGGTTTTTTAGGCCTCGCTGACTGTTTTTTGTGTGTATGTATTTCCGTTCCAAGATGTTGTTTCCAAAGAAGCGGAAAGAACAAAAAGCCACAAAAGAAGTAGCTGAAGTTGAAGGGAAACGATACCGAGCAAAAAAAATTTCCAGAATTGGGCACAAACAGTATAAAATGGAAAAAGGTCAAACTTCAGAGAGAGAGAGAGAAAGAGAGAAAGTGAGAGAAAGTGAGAGACACAGAGAGAGGGAATGAAAAAAAATATCAGAAGAATAAAAAACCAACGCACAACCAAACAAGAAGAAAGTAGAAAGTTTTGCAGCAGTGGCAGTGTGACGATATTAGCGAAGGAAAAAACAAATCCACGATAAAAATGACGTATGACTTTATAAATCTTCTTAGGGTGAGGGACTCTCTAACATCCACCATACACATGGCCCGCTTACGATTTGTTGGCGGCGGACGCGCACATTGTAAATGCAAATGGAAAATTGGTGAATTTTTTGAAGTGTGTTTATATGCGTGCGTTGTCTTGTTATTTGGTCGGTCTTTCGCTCTCTTCCTCTCTCTCTTTCACAGTCTTAGAAGTCAAAATTGCTTTTGCACCAACCCTCGATCAGTTGGCTGCTCTTGAGAAGTAGAGAGAATGAGAGGAGTCCACCAGTTTACCCGCATCACAATCGCGATATTTTTACATGCACCGAAAACAACGAACTTTCTCGGCCATATATTTTACAATGTATTATAGCATGCATTAATACTGCCGTTGGTGATTTAAGTGGTGCACACAAAAAATATGGCAGCCAGAGGAAAAGTTGACGACAGAAAATGAAAAAAGAAAAGCGGGTGAGCGAGCGAGCAATAGAACGCGCCCGTCCGATGGCAAAGCAGTTGATATATAAGTTCTTATTTCGTATAATTTTCCATATATTTTACATGCATAATATAATTCGGCGCAGAAAAATAATATTTCTGCCATTTGCAGTGGCGAAAACCTCCAGAAGATGAGCAGAATTCTTCTTTTTGCATTCATGTAGAAAGAGAGGAGTGAGAAAGAAAGGGAAAACGGATTGTTAGGACTTTTGCAAGGAAAAAGAAAGATCTTCTCGTTTTTGTATTTTTCATTGTTTGTCCATTTTTTATGCTGCTGACGCAACTTCCTCAGCATTTTCACATAAATAGTATTGTAGCAAATGGTGAAATCTGTAAAGCGAAACAAATCTTGACAACAAATGTGGATGCCATTATATTGGCCGAAGGAAAATTTGCGAAAAGCTTAAAGGGATCAAACCATCACAAAAGACCGACTGAATGGCCTGCATTCTAATCATTGAACCGCTGACGCTCAACCCTTTTGATTTCGTTTTGATTTGACATATGATAAACTCACTGATGCCCATGATTTTTTTTGCTGCTCACTCATACGCACACGATTCGAAACTGGGCAAATCTCTGCCGATGAAAACGAGACGATTACTAGTATTGAAAACTACATTTGGAGTCGCTTTAAATTGCTCAGAGAGTCAGATCGGTGTCTGGAATTATGCGAAAAGAAAATTCGTCAAAGGATTTTCTTTTATCGAGTAAAGTTTCTATAACTAATTACGGTCAAACATAAATAACGAAAAACTTCTTAAATTGGTCTTTTTTCTCTCTGTCTCTCTGCGAAATGCCGATATTTTCATTGTGTGCACGCAAACAACGGCCATCCATCTTTCTTTTCTAACTTGCCAAACGAACGATTCGAATTGCGTTCCTTTTATTGTATCTGGTCGAATAAACAGCACGGCTCATTCCTTGCATCGTGGCTGGAGAGAGAAAAAAAGCAAACTGTAAACTCACACTTGATTTATGTGTATTCAGCGAATTGAACAGCTAGAGGCATGTGCTGTGTGCACTTTTCATACCATTTCATTTTGAAGGGCCAACTTCTCTTCCTCCCTCTCTGGAGATCGTGCGGAATTTAAAATGAACAATACCCATGCACTTGCTCGCGATTCACAGCCAGCAAAATATGGATGACATTAATTGCCAGAATGCTATCACACCCGAAGCTCGCACAAAACAAACAAAATCAACATTGTTTGACATCAATTCCGAAATTCATTATATTTGGTCGAATTCAAAAGGGAAAAATAATTTACGCATGATGTATTCAATTTGTTGTAAGTTCCAATAAAAAAATGCACACACTTAAGCGATTTTGTTAATAGAAAATTTCATTTTGTCGCCTAACCTTCTTTCTGCCGTACGCACTTTTTTCACATAAGTCGACCACAAGCAGTAAATTTGATTAGAGCAATGCTGAGTTCCCCCGTTTTTCGTGAACAGGGGGAGTCATCAAGATCAAATGAAAGCGACATTTTAATGTCCTGATAGCGGTTTGAGATCGTTTTATGGAACACTTCACTACAAGTGACTCTCTTTGCATCTTGCAGACCATTGTTTCGAATATGTTTGACTAGAGGAAGTACACGAGTGCTGGGCGACGACCTAAATGAAAAGAACATAATTACCGCTGTTTAAACGATTAAAGCTTAATTTAGAAAGAAGTGTTTTTCAAGAGGTTTTCATAAACAACCCTTCTTCCGTTGACTGCTGCTGTCTTTATAAAAAAATAACGCTTTGGAATCTCTGACACTGTTACTTCGCACGCTAAAAACCTGATCTATTTCAACAAAATTATCTATCTTGACTTCGTTTCGCCTTTATTTTGGTTTTGTTCTACCTTAGGTTGGTCATTTCGGTGATTGTTCGACTGAAACCAACTGCAAAAAAATATGATGAAAAGTCTAGGAATAGAGAAGAATGTTGCCATGGGAGAGAACAACTGTGGCAAGAATACTTGTTCCAAAAAAGCAATAAATAAAAAGTCGAACTATTATTACGGAATGAAATATTTTAATTAAATTTGGGCACTCTTGGGTCACCTCTATTTTGTGCTGAAATAGAAAAACAACGAGAAGAGCCCAAAAAGAAATGAACTGTTAAACAGACCATTTTTTTCTCGCTCGCTCTCTCTCTCTCTCTCCCTCTCTCTTTTCCTCTCGGCGCGTTCTTTTTGATGCCTTGTGCTATTTTATTATGGATTGTCATGGTATATGGTTGGTTGGGAAGTAGTCAAGAATGAGCGCGGTGCCTGTGTGAGTCACGCCAGCCAGAGCACAGCAAATAATACACAAATATAATAAATAAAAGTTTTCGTTTAATTTATGATCTCACGAATCAAGATAAATTTCCAAAAACATATCTACTTCGCTCTGAAAACATTCATTTCGGCGATTTTTTTTTTCTCCTACATTCGTTTGTGTTTTGCAATCATTCTTTCTGGAAGCGTCTGTCTTTGTGCGCGCAAAGCAATAATCAGATAGAAAGAGAGCGACAGAGCCAAATATATAGAAAAAAGTCGAAACAAATATTCATTTTGTGTGCAAATCGAAAAAGAAACCCAGTGGCATTCGAAAGTAAATTTTTTTACGGGAAAATACGCACCATCAACCATACACACGCACACATCACGAACATAATTTCATCGGCTGGCACGCTACTGTCGTCAACGACAAAGGCATAGACACATTAGATTCCATGATGTTTAGGTTATTTATTTTTATATGTGTTCTCTCATATCTCTTCAATGGCGATTGCTTTCTGTTCTTTTTGTCAGTGAGTTTTCGGCATTCATTTTTGCACAATAGCCGTGCTCCTGCACGCACTCGTTTGCTAACTGAGGCATTCGTCCTAGGCCCCGGCTTGCCAAACTAACAGAAAAATCTCTTATCAATGATTATTCCACCCTGAAATGTTTCGGTATAGATTTCGTTTTTGTTAAATGCGCCTTCTTCACTCATTGTCGTCAACAAAACCGCCACCACTTCGAATAGCTAACGATATCATATATCAGCATGTTATGCGCTATTCTTCTCTGCCAAAATTTTTTCCCTTACACTACTCTCGCTCTGCTCTGCTCTGCTCTTTCTCGTCATTGCCGTCGCCGTCGTCATGTTTCTGCTTTCTCTCGATGCTTATTTCATTCGACTTCTTAAGTATTTTCTCGCACTTCTTGTGTGCGACAGGGTTCACAGATCAGCTCTTATCTCTATGATTTGTGTGTTTGGCAATTTTTTTCCATTCGCTTTTCTCGTCTCCGTACATTTTTTCCTTTTCGATAAATTCTGAATGCAAACACAATTTCTCTCGTTCGCATATTTTGTGTGTGCTGGATCTGGATGTGTATTTATCGAGCGTGTATTTATTATGCACACCCTCGTCGACCATGTTCGATATTTGTCAAAGTCGTAGAGCACATACCAACCAGCCAACAAAACATGCAACTCTCTTCCTTTATCTCTCTCTCGCTCTCCCTCTCCTTATCTGCTTCGACTAACAATGAGCCAAATGATGTTTTGGCATAAATTGCAAAAAAGAAAAATAGAAAAAGAAAGGAATCGAATCTCAATGAATATTATGGCTCTTGCAATGCATCGAATTTATACAAAAGGCTGAGCAAAATAAAAGACAATCTCAAAATGTATGGACGTTGTTGGTCCTCCGATCTAAACGCCAAATGGAAGAAAATGAATCGAATACGCTTTGGCTTAAATAAGGTGAAGAACATCAATATATCATGGAATATATGTGTGATGTATTATACATGTGCGTCCGAAGATAAATTGCCATTCCCATTCACTTGAATCTATATTTTTTCATTATCCACTCCGGCAACGAACCGATTTTTTCATCGTCGAAGCGAATCGTCTTTCCGACGCATAGCCATTAGATTTGATTCTGTGCGTATTTTATTTTCATCAATCTCATGAAATATCCGTAGATATTTCGAAAAAATTTCGTTCACCATTTTTAGTTGAATCGAAAAGAGAATCCGAAAGAAAATTGACCTCGCAGATGAGCTTAGAAGTCTCCGAGACATTTATCTCATTTGGATTGATGGAGCTCCTCTATAATTCTGCTATTTACGAAGATTGATCTTTATCTCAGCCAATCCTCGATGCGATAGTGCGCGCTCTCCGGCAATTTTCATTTGAAATAATAATCGAATTGAGCATTTCAACACTTTACAATTTGATGCAAGGCCAAAATATCGTCATCGTCGTATTTCGGTCATTCCATTAATTACCATCACCATATAATTACACAATTCAGTCTATTTATAGTAACAAAGCGGCACATTTTGAGATTTCGATCGAGCATTAAACGAGGTTATCGTTCGAACGGGATCGAAACGGACCCGCCGTTATATATTCGCCCAAAATGGTTCAAAGCACATTCGCAAATATTGAATACGCCTTTTGCCGAATATAAATTCTCAAATCACATCGAAAAGTGTGGAAAAAAAACATTTAATGTGATCGATGATAAAAATAGATAAAAAAAATTCACAAAACGCACACAAACACACCGAGCACCACTGATAAAACCAACCACGATATATTGTTATGATAATAACAAATAAATAGAGAAAGTTGGAAGGCGCAGTGCGCGCACACCGAAGAACTATAATTTTCATTGAGTTTTTCGCTCGGCATTCGATTAAACGAAATTTATGAGCCAAAGGCGAAATGGAATTATTATTGCTCTAGCGGTTTTTCGGATGTGCGTCTTCCTCTCCGTTTTGTTTGTCGATATACTCGAATGCCGGGATTGTTTCGATATTTTTGGGGTAGCCGATATGTGTTGCGCCCACACTGCGCGGATTCATCGGTTTATCTTGGAGAATAGTTCTTCTGTAACCGCTTCTCACAATAAATAATCGAGCATTCATAAGTTTTTCTCATTTCTTTTCGATTTTATTGCATGAGATTATGCTTAATAGCTGTTCGATAAAGTTTGACGCTTCAGCTCTATTCATGGCCAACTGGATTTCAATGCCGCCGCATCGTTCAAGTGGACGCATTAGTTTGATGGAAGCTATTCAATTGGTTTTACTCTAATCGTTTCGATGTTTTCCCATTCGCTTGTGTCTCCAATAAAGACATTTTCATTCCATTTTGATATTGAACATGTGAAAAACAAAGTGTCAACGAGTGATGAGAATAACCATTTTTAATTTGTCGTCTATCATCTGCTTTTTAATCTCTGGAATTTTACAGAATTGCGTAATCCAAACTGAAAATGTATCGTCCGAAATGAAAGGGAAGTCAAGAAAAAGGGAAAACTCACACTCTGCTTGAGTAAAGTAGAAAGGAAAGAAACCATAATAGCTTCTGATGACATTTGGATGGAAGCTAGAATTTAAGAAGGGTGCGATATGATAAATGATGCTATTTTCACTTACTCACCGAAAATAAAAAACACAAAAAACTCAAAAAAATCGATTGGATAGAAAATCCATATTTTTCTACAACAAAATAATTTTTGTTCTCCTCAAAATGAACCCATCAACAGTTCAGCAGCGCATTCAAAGTAACATAATAAGTTGTTATTCGAGGTAAGTCACGTTAAGGAATACTTAATTTTAAGCTTATGTTTTTCCTGCGTGATCAATTAGGCGTTAACTAAAAGTTATGGCATCGTGTTAATATGCTTGTTATTTCATTTGCGTTGCAAATGTGTGCTCACACAGAGCGAACGTGTGGGGCTGCATGCAATTGAGATGGAGAGAGAATATGGAAATTGCGAAAGTCAATTACTCATGTCGATTGCCGAATTCAATTGAATGGTTCCTTTTTCTCACATTCACAGCCGGATAAATGCGTTGATCGCTGAAGTGATTCGGCTGCGCAAAGTGTCTTTTGTTTGTATTAAAATTGGGTAATAATTCTTATGCACCCAAAAACCCGTAAATTCACTTGTTTTACACTTTAGACAAGATATCACATAATTGAATAATGTGCTGTGAACCAACTACATGTAAAGCGAATGAAGTTCAAATTTACTGCAATTTGGAGCTTGTGAGGTGGCTGTGAGAGAATAAAGCAGAGAAGAAGCGAAAAAAAATAGTTGATTAAGTGTAAACGATACACTGTTAAAATTTGAATTGGGCATGAAAAAAGCGAGCAACGATATCAACGGCAGTCGACGAGAATATTTAGAGAACAAAAGTGTTCAATGTTCGTTTTCGTGGGTTTACATAATAAATCAGCCGCCTCGTATACGGATAGCTACTGCTAGAGATGCCACAATTATGGCACACTATATGTGCTATAGTTCCATTTATGTATAGATGAACCATAAACTATCACTACAAATTATTGCCGCAACACATAAACGCAACAACACACTCTCTATCGCTCGCATACACACAAATATACAAATGGCCATATTGAATGCGCGGTTGCATGCTTGTTGTTACTCTCTCTTTCTTTCTCTCTCTTCAATTTACAAACCGATAGCGAATAAACGAAACAATTGTTCGGTATGTTTTTATTTATTTCAACTTGTGCCGATGTATATAAATCGTAAAAACAATAAATTTCCTGTAATGCGCGCATAAGCGAGCTCGCACACACACACACTTGGCTCCGTCCGCTTGCTATGCTGGGTGTATTCGCTCGGCAAAAGAGCTGCTCAGCATGAACGACCAAGTCGAGTAAGAACACGCGCCGCACTCGAAACGCCATCCGATACAATTTACGACGATGCGAATCGACCGAACGATTTGGTGTGCGAGCTTGTACATGTGTTCATCGCATCGACAATAATATAACTCATTCAATGTTAATTCATCATTCTCACATGGCGCACACTGCTCACATACGGTTCTCCTTGCATCTTTTAGTGTTGCTTCTTCCATTCATCGCAGAGTACGGTGTCGAATTTGCGCAGCGCAGTCACTCTTTCGAACGGAGCGAAGAGAAGAGCGGTGAAGAACAGAACAAAAAAAAAATCTCACACATAAATAACTCAGAAGAGCAACTGTATATGATAGCAAAGCAACCGCGCGACAACAACACAACACAGCCGCTTCCACACACGAATCACAAGAAAGATCGAAGGAAACGAAGGAGCGAATCGAAGTTACGCATATCATTTCAAAACGCATCGTCCGACAGAGATGCGTCTATACATAATATTGACGATACCAATCTGGATGACTTCAATATGAATCCATCAAAAACATGCTACGCAATACGTTCACGCACTTCAAATCATACACAACTCACAAAACGCTCTCACCAACATACACACGAACACTCGCACACTCACGCTCGCGCAAACACATAATCACCTTCATGCTTGCACACTAACGGCCTTTCGTTACGGAGTCCGACTCGACTATCGACGATAAATTTCCATTGGTGTCTAGTTTATACATTTTTTCCATTAGATTCTTTTTTGCCCGTCATCCGTCCCCTTCGCACGAATCATCGCTCACTTGCTCGCCACACTGCCGATCCGGCTCTCTGTGTGTGCTAGACAAATGAGCGCACATTCATCTTCTCCCTTCACAGCATTACGACAGAACAAGACGAAAGACCATCAAACACAAATTATGTGACCGAAAGAGAAAGCGAGAGAGACCGACAAAAAAGAATGCGAATAGCGCAACAAAAGGCATCACACACACAGCAAGGGAAACATACAAAAAAGCGAGAAAAACGGAACGAAAGAAAAAGAGAAGAGAATAAACGACCCAACGAAAACGAAAATGAAAATGGTTTATGAGTTTGCTCCTCCTATTTGTTGTCTCTTTTTCGCCGCTCACACATAAATTTTCAAATGGCAATCAGTCGTTATTGCAGTGTGTTGTGCTGCTGCTGCTGCTGTCGCTACTCTGTTGCTGTTGTGTTTCCATTTCGAATCGTGCGCCGTGACACACTGTTACACGTTTCGGAGTATACGAATTGCGCTTGGAATTGAATTGAATTTACACGCGCCAAAGGAGCATCAACACGCAATTCCATTATTTACGGTGTAAATGTTGTTCGATGAATTTCGCTCTTGATTTTTTGAGTATATATATATATATATGTTTGCACTTCTGTTTCAGGGGTAATAAACCAAAATATCATTTTAATTATTGTAAATGTGTGTGAATTTTGATATGATGTTGCTACTGCTGCTTTAGCGATGGCAGATAGTTTATTGAGTAATGCAAAAATGAATTTTGAATCAAGAATAATGTGTGTCTATCAACAAAACCTATGAGCTGATAATGGCACAGGGAATTTTCATTCGCATATGTCAGAGTCGTTAGAATTTGAATTTTCAGCGACACAGTCACTCGATTTTTGGGTTGAATAAATGCGATGGAATTTTAAATAGGCCTATCAAATCGATATTTTAATCAATTTTCGCCAGCAAACAATATTCACCGAGCTTCATTATATCAAATTTATTGGGTGAAATGCAAATTTTCCAAGTTATATGTGTATCATATTACTTTTGCCTCCTTTTTGCGGTGCAATCGTGTGTACGCGCTGATACGATACCTGAAATCATAGTCTCTGCGCGCACAACTACAACGCCAACATAAATTTAGTCACATGGAGAGCCTCCACTATATCTAACGCAAACACATAAACAATCCAAGCGCTTGCATCGTGCAAGAGTAAAAGAGATGTTGGCAAAGAATGAAAAAAGCCCCCTGAAATTGTCACAATGCCAAAGAGCATAAGCGAGAAAAAGAAAAAAAAGAAGAAAGTTAGAGCCAAAGGCACACATAAAATGCCATGTGAAGTTCGGTTCGGCTCTCGAAAATATATGTCGCTGTGTGGTGTGATTCACAGTGTATATCATTCATTTGAAAGGCACACCACACAAATAAACGCTTGTGTAGAGGATCAACTCCACGCTATCACACACAATACATTCATACCATCCACTATATATAATATTGTTGCTGCTGTTATTATTACTATTATTTTATATTTCGCGTATCGTCTGTTCAGTCTCTATACACATAGAAAGTGTACGGTACACTCACCATACACACGGCCAGGATTAAGGGTTTTTTTTTATATTTCAACTGTTTTGTGCACGCCGTATTCATCGTTCGCCGTTTTTGCTTCTTCTTCTTCTTTTTCTTATATTGCCATCAGACTGTTTCATCGGAGCTCATTGTACATAGCACACCAACCGAACTCGATCGAGTCTCTCTCACATGTATCACACTGTGAATTGAATGCTTTATGGGTTTAGTTTGATAGAAGTCGTAAAGAAATCAACATCTCATCAGACAAACCAGCGCATCGAACGAACTGACGAACACGTCGCACAGCAGATTTTTCGTAAGGTTTTTTTGGTCTCTACATCTCGCTTTTTGTGTGTTTTACCGAAATTCTGTTTGTTGTGTGTTTTGAAGATTGCAATATTGGTCAGCCGGAAAGAATCATCAGCGAATAAATAAAAGATGATAAAAGAATCAGTGATGTTTCAATGCAATAAACTAGCCGAATGTTGAATGTCTGTCATCCGTATTTTTTGAGCGCGGATTTTAAGAGCGCACACGTTTTGTGAGCAAAGCGAAAATATAAAATTAAAATTAATAAATCGGAACAATTTTAACGCATCACTACATTCACAATCAAATCATATACATGTGAAGAGTGCTGAGAACAAACGAGGAAAAGAAAATAGATTGTTTGGCTTGTAAAGAAACATTTCAATTCGGTGTCAAGTTAAAGAGATTTCGATGAACTTGGCTCGTTCTGTCGCCATAAAACAAACAGTTTAAATGAGTTTTATTACTTGGATGTGCAATCAATTTTAATCGCAAGAGAGAAATATCTCATACGAATCGAAAGACAGACATTTCAGAAAAGATCACACATTAAAATTACAGCTCCGAATTACTTAAATCTTATCTTGATTTCCACTTTTCCGCTTCACCGTCAACATTTTCATGGTCCGTGTTCGCATGGTTATTAAATCCCAGCGGATCTTAGCCAGTGACAGTGTACCGCGCGCGTGCATCATCATTTTATCGTAAAATCACATTGAGTGTGACAATTTCAATCGATGTGTTTATATTTATTATTTGACACAATCCAACAGATTACGTGTTACCTTTAATAAAAATACAAGTGAATTTTTATTGCGAAGTGAACAATTTTCTACTGCATAAAAGAAATCAGTAAGCAGTCGAAGCCAAGACGAAATTTATTTGGGTAAGTTTTCTATTGATTGATCCTTTCTCGCTTCCAATTTTATTTTGGAGAACCTTTTATTTACCACTTGATTCCATTCGTTGGTGTTGTTTTTTTATTTGATCAATCTTTGAATTGATCTTAAAGTCCTTAATCTAAGTCAAACATTGATCATTTTGAAAAGTCAGAAAATACAAAACAAATCAATCTCCCAAAATGATTTAGAGAAGAAAAATTCTCCTTCTTCGTTTCAATCGCCATCGTGTCGAAAATTTTGAATAATTTTAAAAACCTGCCCACCAACAGAACCATCCAAGAAGGCAGCATGAAAAACAAAACAAA
Organism: Obolodiplosis robiniae; assembly: GCA_028476595.1. Lineage (NCBI taxonomy): Eukaryota > Metazoa > Arthropoda > Insecta > Diptera > Cecidomyiidae > Obolodiplosis > Obolodiplosis robiniae. The sequence goes on from CM052014.1 coordinate 18,458,817, forward strand.
CTTTTCGAGTTAAAATGTTGATTATACATTATCATACTCATTTGCACTCGCTTGTCACCGACAAGATCTTGTCTTAATCAAGAACATTTTTAATGCTATATCCATGTCTTCCTTAATTAAATCGTGTTTTCGGTGGAAGGAAACGACATGAAATTAGTTCATATGTTGCTTTTGCGTTATTAGAACATTGCATGAAAATGGAGTAAGAGAGCGTCCCAATGAGTGAGCGGAGGGGATGAGAAATGGCATCAATAATAACAACCAGCAAAACACATACACGCACTTCGAACATTGAAAAAATTATAATTTTTGAGTTGGCCCGTCGGGGATGTGAATACATTTATATTATAATGTATGAAAGTAGCGACAGAGAGAGATCGAGAAAGAGAGTGCTGGCGTGTGTAATCCATAAACTTTGTATGCATAGATTCACCCAAGCATGATTCCATGACAATCTTTAAGCATTCAGTTTCGACAAAATATGTATATTTTATCATTTATATCCATGAATACAATCTGTTTATGAAGTCGGAAGATATTGTATGCATGATTCACACACAAACACACACGAACAGAAGAAGAGTTTCTTCATTCCGCAAGTCCCACATTCCATTTACCAAAGCCTAGTTTTCAGTTTGCTACACTCTTTTTAATCTCGAAAATTTTCGGTGAATAAATTCTTGGCATGTTCTTTCCGCTTATCCATCTCGTTCTCTTTCTCTCTCTCTATCTCTCATCCGACTTTCATCTAGTTAATCAAAAGACGGCGCACAAGTTATTTACATGCATCCAAAAGTGTACCGTATTTGATCAAATTTGTAATAAATTCATGAAAATTGGTTGAATAACTTTGTCTTTGGTTAAGTTTTGCACTTCAAATGCGGCACATTCGATAATAACGAGACGACTGGCAGCAACGACACTAGATGACGTCGAATACAATCCGAAATTGGCTGCTTTGTATTCCGAAACACGACCATTTTTGTGAGTTACCATTTTCAATTTGCACTGCAAATGGGTCTTACACAATTACAATTAATCAGCCGCATTTTGGCTTGAGATGTTGCTTACCTTTTTTGCTCATCACGCTTCGTCTCTATTGTTTTGCGAAAACAAGCAAAGTTTTCATAATTTCGCACCATACATGAAAATCCACTTCGATGGCAAATTAGCTGACATTTGGCTTGCATTTGAAGCAGCCGCTTTGAGCTCACGTAAGCACGAGAGAAATAAACGAACAAACTACAAAAAATGCAATGTATTTACAAAGTATTACAAATTGAATGGCATGTGCAAAAAGCCGTTTGCACTTTAAATAAAGCCATTAAATCAATACCTTCAATTGATTTCCACTTTGAATCATTAGAATTAATTGAAATTGGCTGGTTCTCTTACTAAACACACAATTGCCTGCTGAATAAAATTCGAATGGATTGGTTTATTTATGAATAGACAAAAAAATCTCAATCGATTATTTCGATCGCTTCAAGTTGTGGTCATACAAAACTTCTGTTTCTAACCAACATACACGTTTGAAATGCTCCGATATCACATTTCAGTTGGCGCTACACGCTCATAAGCAATTCACAAGCTATTGAACAAAAACAAGCAGATTGCATCAATACAAACCCTTTGGGAATAAAGATGAAAAAGGTTTGATCGCTCCAGGAACTAAAGCAAAAGGGACAAAATCCACTGATTATTCCGTTGAATGACATGTATCTATGCATTGCGTATTTTCGATAGGCCTCGAAATTAGCTAATACTTGCAAACATTTTGAGCCGACATGTTTTATTTTATTTCAATACCTGCAGTCGAATTGTGTTGAAGACACAAATGTGAATACTCATGCAACAACGCAACGCATTTAGTATGTGATTGAGATTCACCAAGACAGAGTTTTTGTCTGCCTTCAATAAAATTGCATTCAATCAACCCATTGAATAAATTAAATGCTTATGAAAGTGTTTTGAATCGTATCGATGACAGAGAAAATGCTTTCAAAAATGGCTGACATCAGATTTAGTTTCATCTCTCATTTTTCGTGAAAAAGGAATTTTGTGGTGCTCATAAATCATGCTCACCAAAGTAAATCTTTTTTTTCCTTCGGTGTGAGCGTGTGAGCTTAAAAGCAATCAAGATTTAAATTTAAAATGCAGTGATTAAAAAGATCGATGCGAGTGTGTTCGTATAGGGAAACGGCAATCAATTGAATCAGGTCTCTTTTGTTGTGCAAAAATCACACTAAAAAAAGCCTTCGCTCGCATACAAAAATAAGATTAAAACATCTATTAATCTTTGGCTAGAATTGAACGCAATATATCGTCCATTAAAAAAATGTATCATGTGGCCAGAACATTGATAATAGTGACATGAGAATCAACTTTGCAGAGGATTGGTTGAGTCACGACCACAACCGGGCGCGCGCAAAATACTAAACCGCCTAAAACTGAGCCATGGATGGACGATTTTTCGACGACGATCATCGGTCGCCGCCGCAGTTAAAAAAGCTACATCTTCTACAGTAATTTTTCATTCACCATTGTTGAATATGTTTTGCATGTGTACTGTTTGACAGAGATAAATACATTGAATTTAACGACAATTTATAAAGTGTTTTGCTTATGTCATTTTCCACTGGGAGATATTTTTTTTCAATTCGTTTCTTCTTCATTTTGCATGTTGGTTTTTATTAATTTGTTCACATATTAAGTGTGAGATTAAGTATCGCCAACAACGCACATTCATTAAAGGATCTCCAGCGAATATAGAGATGAACAAGCCACGGAACTCAGAAGAAGAATGGTGCACACATTATTCTTTTGCACAAACACCATATAAATTCTGTATGCTGAAGCCACTTCGAAACACATTATTTCAATTGGCTGATTCGTTGGCTGTCTGTGTGTCATTTGTTGCTCGCCATCGCCCGGATGGTCCGTTCGATTAATGACCACACTTAATCAAGTTAAAAATGATTTTAAACAACAAATGTCTGCAAATGCAATATGGTGGTTTTGCCATTAAATTTCGGCATCTCGCACAACACAAAAACCACTCTTGCCACCAAGTAAGTAAATTAATTTTCACAAGTTCTTAGCGTCGGCTGAACACTTTTACTTTTCGTCTCACACAAAGAAAAGATGGATCGAGAAATTTGACTTTAATGTAAACTCGAAAATGCGCCGCGTTCATTAAAAAAGCAAACGATGATTTTGTATTTAAAATCCCATCAGAGAAAATGATATTTGGGTTGAAATTTCCAGCTAGAAAAAGATGTAATTTCTCATAATAAAAAGACTTTTCAATGGAAAAAGCAGAATGAAACGCAAAAACTCAATTGAAAACAAAAAAGAAAAAATGAGTTTTCGTGAAATAAATCATTCCAGTAGAAAAAGGAATTAATAAATTTTAAATGAGCATTTCATTGACAAATAGTCTTCTGTAGTTCTGTCAATTTAATTGATTTCCATTGGAACAACTTTATCAATGTTGTAATGCGGCAGCCCGGTCATGGAATATTATTCAATCGGTATCGGATCGTTGCGGAATCAATCAGTGTCGATTCACATAACAAGTCTATATTGGTTTTGGTCGTAGTTTTTCTTTTATTGCAAGCCAGAACAAGAAAGAGTTTCAACCGCAGCAATTTAGTATTCTTGTGCATGAAAAACAAACGGCCAAATGAAATTGTTGTTTCAAGTGCAAAATGAACATCACGACTTTGACCCACGGTTCATTCCATATTATGATATATCGAAACACACTCGATTCATTTAAATGTGGAAAAAATCATGTTTTTGTTATCAATATTTATTTCAGTTATTTGTTTTTGTTTTGTGCAACAATTTTTTTTTTTTCGTTGTTGAGTCGGCGTTTCCGTCTCTTTTGGGGTTTGCCGCTTTTGAATCACAAATTGCGGTGTGTTTGTTACTTATGTACCTCTTGAAGATGTATACATTTCTTTATTGTAGTTCTCACAATTTAAATGGACATTTAATTTCCCATGAGCTCATAAATTTTGCGCCGCACTTTTGTCATCGCCATCATCATCAGAATTGTCTTAAAATAAATATAGAAATGCCAGAAATATAAGTAATTCCCATTTTTTATGCGTTTTTTGCTCATTTCGCTTGACAATGATTTGCAATGTGATCATCAATTCTCATGAGGTAACCGATTAAAAATACATTCTACAAATTTAACACTTTGTTTTATTAAATTTTTTCCACTTAAAAATGTGTTCCGATTTATTACAAAACTCAAAGAGACTTTTTCCTCATTTTTTTTCTTCCGACGATTTTTTTTGTTGTGTGAAATTATTTCAGAGCGAAGAGATAAAATGAAATCTCCACGAGAATTGTATATCAACATTTAAAAATTGAAAAAAAACCTGTTGCTATAGTCCGATCCTTACTGCTCTGACTATGTTAGGATCAGATTGTTAAAATAGACGCTCTTTGAACACACTGTCTCTCTGTCATCGTTGCGACATTATCCAAAAGTCTCATCCAAATACAGTAAACTGTACGGTTGATTTTGGTGAATGTTTTGCAAATTTTTGCAGCCCCGAACCGAAAGACAATATCCTTATTGCGAACATGTAATAAAATCAAACACAATAAAAATGAAAATTCGCACGAAACAGAAGAATGGAACGGAGAAGAATCGTTATCTTCATCACATTCAATGCACACAAACACCAAGTGGATATGGGTTTGCAAAATCGTCAAGGACATATTTGCCGTTTAAAAACAAACAAGATACGATAAAAAAGCAATAGCAGAAAAACACACGGAGCACATAACAAACGTTGAACGTAACACGTCGAGCAAGAAAAAACCATGTCACAGACGGTAAAAACAATATGTAAGAGCGCATCAATTACGCATTGTTCAACGAGAAATGCGGCAAAAAGGGAACGCATCTGTAATGTGCTATGCAACAAAAATTCTATGGCTTCACATTTTCGGTTGATATGGACGAAAACCAAGTGAAAAGCAAATGTATGACAAATTTTCATTGCCATATTTTATTACCTTCATTTTTATGCAGAAAATAAGTATTTGCTTAAAAAGACTGTAACAAGTATTCGATGTGTATTGCATGCGCTTGTTTGTTCTTGCGAACGAAGAAAAGAAATTTGCCGAGAAAGAAATGAAGAAAGTGTTTCCTTGTTGTTGTTGTTGGCCAAAAGCTGTATTATACCTGCACGAATTGCAGTTAAAGAACCATGAAAAATGAAAATCTTTTCTTGTGATTTCATCAAAAGTCCCTCATATTCAAACGGGCATTGTGCAATCGGAGGAATTGACGTAAAATGTGGCAACAGCTGAAACGAACGCACTCTCTCGTTCTCTCACCCGTTGCTTTTTCTGCTGTGTCGTTCTTCATGTTCGCCTCATTTCCACCGACTCTCTCGCTGTGAGTTTTCTCTGGTCTTCGGCCGAAAAACTATTCGATTCCTGTGACATGGCCAAAAATTCAGCATCGAACTAATAACAAATGAAGTTTCAGACTCTACATGACAAACTGAAGTACGACAGATAACAGCAGCAGCAGCAAAAACGAACTGACAACATTTTCCAAGCGTACAATTTTTAAATGCCTCATACACGTATGCAATTTCCACAGAACCTGAATAATAAATCATATTTTTTTCTGTTCCCTCATACTCTGTCGCTCTTCGTTCGACTTTTTTTCCCTCATCGAATGCTATCCACATCCACACAAACACCACATTCGCAAACATACACTCATCCAGAATCATCCAACCGGCACACACACACACACCAAAATTGCACACAGAAAATAGTAAAATTAACATTTTTGCTTTCTTACTCGGGCCCCGGTTCAAATTATTCAGTTGCCGTTTGGTGGTGGCCGCCGCGCGCACATTGCTCGTTGCATATATAGGTAATTATTGTTGTTGGCCTCTGAACATATCATATCCATTTCACAAGCTAATGCCATAATAATACGCTTGATAATTGCAATACTTGAAAAGCATATAATAAAAACTGCATTCTCGCGTGCAAGCACACTGACTCTTTTTTTTACTGCACGTATTCCGATAGCAATACAAGAACAAATTGGTGTCGTGTAATCGGCAATCAGACAAACGCAACAAGAAAGGAGAAATTCTTATCTTTTTGGGCTCCAAGCAAAATTCATATGCAATATAATTCGCACACGAAATCGATACGAGAAAGAGACAGAGAAGATGAGCGAGGCACTCGAAAAATGGCTAAATTAAACCAAACAAAATATACACAAATCCAGAATATATGTGGCGATTTCGTCTCTTGTGCTTTGTTCGTTATATTTTACACACTCTTTCTCTTTCAACAATTCCCTGATTCGGCGTATTGGCTCGTTTCCTTTTTTTCAGGTAAACGAAAGCGTGTTCTTTCCGACAAATTTTTTATCCTGAACGCGAGAAAAAATGAACACTATGAATTCGCCAGATAATTTGAATTTCACAATCAGAATTAAGCACCATTCCACTGGTTGAGAAGGAAATTCGTAAATTACCCATTCGAGATTATATTTGCACTCATTTCTATCGTTAATTCTGTTGAACGCTCACTGATTAGATTTAAACAACATTCCGAATTAATTTGAGAAAGAGCCAAATCAGATTCAGTTTGATTCGATCACAAAAAAGATTTATACTGAAAATCCGTTTCGAAAAATTCAATGAAATAAGGGAAATAAATAGTCGATGTTTGACAAATCAAATGAATTACTTTATGTTAAGAGCAACGCCCATGAATCTATCCCGCGGAAACCCGGAATGCGCGCATAAATCGTGACGATGCTCTTGCACTTTCTCTTGAAGGTCCTGCTCTCTGTCTCGAGAAGGGTGTTTACTTCGAAACAGTCGATTACATTCAATTTATGCACATACATTTCATCGATTAAATTTCGCATATCCTAATGGTGAGATATCAAACGACGTTCGGGTGTCAGAAAAACAGTGATTTATTGGTGCGAATGCATTGCGCCATTGATTTACCATAACGTTGTGCATCCGATTCAAAACAAATTGAGTAAAAAATGGCATCGAAATCGGCCACACCACCGAATGACGAATTGATATAGAGAATGGCCCAAACAATGTGCTTGTACATGTTTTCGAAGCGCATAAATCAGTATTTTATATTATGGAAAACGGAAGTGTCAAACAATAATTAAATGTATATTAGTTTATATGGTGGAATGAGAGTGAACTACAGGCCGAAGGCGTTCAGCGATAGCGAAAATAAGATTTGATATCGAGTATTGGGTTTTAAATTTAAGGAAACGCACATGAGCTCAAACGCTCGCACATATTAGTTTCGATATTGCGTTTAAATAAAGTCTAAATGCTAAGCCCCTCACAGCGACCAAATCCGAATTCGATTTGAAATTATTGCAGCTCACATGGAAACCAGTTCAATATCGCTAAATAATAGATTCTGAATCGATTGAGCCTCATTGAATTTATGCATGTTTCAATTGTATTTAAACAGCCAAATCTACGGCCGGGGACGACGCAGCATTTTCCATAGAACTGAGGGCACTAAGCTACTATGCTTCAATGCACACGGCACAATTTTTACAATCGCATTTTTGAATACATTACAAATGTGGCCACTCAAGCAATAAATACCGTAATAAAATACAAACATTGCCAAAACTGTACTGCCATAGCAGAGACTAAGAGACTGTGCGATACACGCAAATCATACGAAAAGTGGGAAGAAAGTGAAAAAAATATATATACACACACAAAAGAATCTAGTAAAAAACTATTTAACCATGAAATTGGAGATAGAGTTGCATTGATTTATTGCTTAATTTGAGAATGTTTTATGCAATCCAATTTTGAAGTAAAGCACTTTGGTTGGGCAATGAACACCATCTCCATACATTTTCTCTCTCCTTTCGGACGCAGTATCCAATTGAATTTAAATAATTCTCGCACACACCGGAATAAATATATCGAACGCATACACTTATTGCGAGGACACAGCAAGGTATTAAAAATCCATTTGCTGCCATATTCCATTTAAAGTGTGGCATTTATTAATATTCAGGTTGTGTTGGCCGCCATTAATTTTAGTTACACGCATAAATTTTAATTGCGGGGCGATAGAATATTCTTCTTTATTCGCATTTTATTGTTGACACAACAATTTAGCCGATAGACGAAATTAGCGAGCGCTCAAGTAGCGCCATAAGAAAAGGATAACATGCGCTTGTATTAGTCACGCAGCCATTGCTGTCCGTTTGTTTGTGTGTGTGTATTTGTGTGTTTGTGTGCGTGCGTAGGATAATGGCGATAAAGCAGGGAAATGCGGGGCGAATTTATTGTGTTTAAGTGAGTGTTTTAGTGTGAGTGAGAGTCAGATGCTCTGATAAATCCGTCTTGTGTGCATTTGTACGATTTACGATATACGTTTGTAGAAACGGAACCGTCGACCCTTCTTCCAAATGTTCCATCTTTCCCTTTTTGTTGAGCGCACAGCACTGTGGCTGCCGCTGCTGCTGCTGCTGATGCTGCTGTTACCGCCATTAATACAACACACACTGTACGCCAATCCATATACAATCATGGGTGCTTAGCTGTCATTTTAAGAGTCTATTCTTAACACGCCTAAATTATGTGTGTATATTCATATGTATTACGGTATTTCTATTGCGCATATGTATGCGAAAACTATCAGAAGCCATTATTTTCTCATTCACTTGAAAATTTTAGAATTATGGCCGTTTCGAATACGCATACAATCACACACGCGCTCGCTCACTCACGAAGCTATACATATGAAAAGACAGCGAGAGACAATCTGGTGTGCCGGAAAGTGCATCGCACTGGATTACACTCACGATGAATTGTGAACACGCATACAGATTGTGGCACTTTCAGAACACCATATGGGCAATTTAATTCGAATAAAGAACATATGATTCAGGATGAAGTCATAATAATAACATTGCGACTGCATATAAATGTGTACACGACACAACCCGAACTCCCGAATCTAGATTTTAACTATTTTCTATTAAATTGAAATTAAAAGTTTCTTCAATCTTTTGTTGTGACACGTCTCTCGAAAAAGTTTTAAGATGCACAATCAGACGCAGATAACACCACGGAATTCTATGGAAATTCATTCTCGTGTAGATTTGTGTGTATGTTACTTTCGGTTCACAAAGAATTTTCGTTATTGTTTCACTCGTCTGTTCTTTGAAATTTTAATCTCGCTCGGATGAAAAATAAATCCTCGAAATACATCTTGTTGTTAGTTTGACAGTCTGAATAAATCATGACCTGTTTGTGTGGCGATCGCAGGGAGGAGTCAAATCTCTTTCTCAGCGTACGAACAACAACAAAACTGAAAAAAAATGTATATCGACAAAATCACAAAGAATGCTCGAAGAATCATGTGTTACTACTTTTTAATACGAGCCACATCGTTGTAGTTGTAGTCCTCTTTGACACATATGATTTAAGGTGTATCTCACAGTGATTTATTGTTAATTTTCGGCCTTTTTCATTTTCCACGGATAGAGTCTCAGTTCTCTCTCTCTCTCTTTTGTCTCAACCAAAATTCACCTTCAGGTCAACCTTTGTTCGTGTCTCGACGCAATATTCGTGTGTGATTTTTTATTTTTGGTACCCCGAAAAAAAAAGTGAACAAATTCCAGTTTCCATTCCATTTGATGTATGAGAGCACTTTTTGTGTTTTTGAATTTCATTGAATTTTTATCACTTAATATTTTCTCCCTATGTTCTGTGTGACAGAAAATATTGCTGTTTCCTCGAAGATTGATTAAGTAGCCGCAGAAATGTGACGAAGTGCTAATACGCCTGAAAAAGTGAAATGATTCATGAAGTGCACTGATTGTAAAGAAATTGAAAGTTCAAACAAATTGTTAACTTTAAAGTGCGCAGAAAATTCGTGTAAATGTTTTAAATTTAATTTATATTTATTTAATTCACGCGAGTTCCATTTAATGAGATGGATTTGAATACGAAATATTTAAAAGAACTTATTCCAAATGTCGCGTATTGTTGCTACCGCAGATACGTCATATTTCTTGCCACATTTGGCCAAACCATTTTTAATTGATTTCTTGTGTTTGTTGTTTTAGTCGGTCGATGTCGCAACTCTGTCAATCCTTCGGTGTATTTTGTTGAATAACTAATAAATGACTCAATCGAAATTCTGATGATTTAATTTTGTCAATTTCCTAAATTCACCGCTCTCACGAAGTTGATTTGGATATGCTCGTCTAAAGATATGCATGTAATGTTCAAAAATATCTTGTCATCTTGGATTTTTATCGTTCGATTGTCGCCATTTAAAACCCATTCACATGACTAATAAACGATCATTTACAATTATATAAAGCAATTCAAGCGTGTTTTATGGATTTGAAACGAATTCAAAATGGCTTTAAACGATGAATTAATTGAAATTCAGTCGGTATATTGAGTATTTCGATGATAAAATAGCTTTAAAGCTGAATTATAAATAAGTGACGATACATTCGTAAAGTTCCTCTTTCCCGAACATGAATGCCAACGAAGGAAAAAATGTGGCGGCACAGAAGTGCATAGCGTGAAGCAAATGCTAATTCATCGATAAACATTGAGCGTATGAAACTTGGCTGGCGCCGAACCGCACTCGGCCCAAGTTTAAGCTTCTTTCATCTACTCAACAAAAGTTTGTTGTGTTGGTATAAATTAAAAAAAATAAACACGCACATTGATAAAGCTGTTTGATCTCGATGTAGAACTGAACATTAACATTATGGTGAGCAAAACAAGCTATAGATTTTACAATGAAATCATTCGATAAACATATTCAACATTGCTCATGCAAAATAGACAAAATTTACTAATTTGAAATGAATGAATCGAATTGTAGGCGCTTCATTAAAATATCCTTTGCATTCAATGACACAGTTGATTATAAAACCGAAATATATTTGACATTTCATTAAAATGGTCAAATGAAGCACGCGTCCGTCTCTCTATTCCGCTGCTAAAACACGCGATGCGAATGGTGAGTGCCGAAAAAAGTGGAGCGAAAAATAATTAATGTTGTGAACAATAAATCAACGCTGGTTATTTGGTTTTAATTAAAATAATGAGATGTCTCCAAAATAGAGAAAGTCGCTATTTGTTCGCGCTCACGCCATTTGTAGTGTATAGGCTTAAACCGAATGGTCAATTGCGTTCAGAGAACATGCGTTGTTGTTTGCTGATGTGTGTGTGCGAAATGTTTCCTACGTTTGGTTTTGCCGCTTTTTAATTAATTAATTTATTACTTTTGTATGTATTCACACGTTCGAGAACCACATATTCGATGTACACATCGGCGACCAAATCGGCGTGTTTCTATGGCACTATTATTCGGTTAGGTATATATATATATTACACTCTCTTGCGGTTTTTTTTGGATTTGGGAATTATCAAAAACGTAAATACATATAAACACACGATTCTGTCATTATTTATTTGCTTATTTTAGCTCATACAGCGCATTTTCAGTGCCCCGCACTGTCTCTCCACTGTACAAAATGTATAATGTATAAATAGTAAAGCAGAAAATGAAAAGAATGTCACCAACCAAAAAAAATATCACACATACAAATTATACGATGCGAATGTTTAATGCACAGAATTTTTAATTTATTGATTTATCTTTTGATATCCATAAATTTCGAGTTGATTTACGATCATCTGTGGTTTGGTTAAGTGCAGCCAAAATCATCATCGCATGCCAAGCACTCTCTCCACCACATTCTAATTATAATCAAATAGAGAAAAATTAATTTATATAGTCATCAAGGACTAAAAATGGAACATTTTGTTAAAATATATTGTCCGCAGCAGCAAATTTCGGTTCTGGCAGGTGTAAACTTTTAGAAAAGCCGCTTCAAGCGATTCAATCACATTTTTTGGCCGCTTCGAGATTAAAACACATGATTTGACGTTCACCTTAAATTTGATGAAGGCAAAACAAGTCCGCGCAAGGTTTTACCTTATTTTTTTCGTATATTCATTGTGATTGGAGATATATTGGGCAAACACTGAATTCCTTGACTTTTGAATCTAAATGTTGAAATCGTTTCTAATCAGCATATAAATGAGCTTCGATCTCGATCAAAAATGCGTGCTCACCATTTTCAACATCTCGACGATATCTCGATAAACGCGATTCTTTGAAGAAGAAACAGAGCATTACGATTTCTCAAACGCAAGACATCTCAAATTATGTGCATTGGAAACATGCCTAACGCAAAAAATTAATAGAAATGGTCCAAAAATTTTAGAAAAGAGGAAGAAACCAGAAAATATATGTGAAGTGCTTATATAATTTTAGAATGTGTTATTCTATTGGAAATTCCAAGCCAGGAAATTTTACCGATGCTTTTAAAAATACTGCGTGTTTTTTTTTTCACTGACTACGAATAAGTTTGCCGTTTGATTAATCAATAAAACAAATTTGTGTGCTCTGTGCTAGGGTGTCACTGTATTAGTGATTGGCTTCTTTTTTGTGTGCCACAGAAAAACATTCGACATTTCGTTGCTGTTGATAACCGGTTTTTATATTTACAGTATTGTGTGTGGAGCGCATTTTGTTGAGTCGTTCCTTCCTCTTTTTTACGACGTCTAAAATGTTGTTGTGTTTTTTTTTTTCGTCTAGATTGTTTTGTGTAGTGTTTCACCTCACCGAATTGATTAATAGCTTATTTAATATATTATTGTGTGTTCGTACGTTCATGGTATGCAAGAATGTAGCGAAACGAACAAATCGAAATTATTGGATTGTCGAGCCGAAATTCACGAGAGGAACAAACGGTGCGTCGTCGTTTGCCGATTCAACACAACACTTTATTAAGACATTGAAGGGAAAAAACTGCTCTTTTGAAATGTATACACAGCGAAAAGGGCGGAAAAAGAGCCCAGCACGAACATTTTATATGGAAATATTCCCGGAGCGCGCAAGTGAGAGTTGAGCGCATGCAATCTACGTGTTTCATGATAGCTTCAAACTTTTCATTGATTCTGTTAATCGCCCTAATTTCGGTAGTTTTGCTGTTGTTCTTCAACTCGTTCGCAAATGTTCTACATTCATGCAGAATGCGGTGCTGCGATGGTGATACTGGCATGTTTTTTCGAGCGCCTTGCAAAACTGTAATATTAGGTTACTAGCATAACCGTGCACACATTTACATTTGAGACACGGGTTTTTCGGGAAATGTAATGTCAGGAATGCCGCAAAGAAACCTCCGTACTGTTTGCTGCAAAAGTTGAGGGCAAAACAAAAGAGATGAACGACAAATATTATTTACAACGAGACCATATTTTCGGGCAACAAAGAATTTCCATCGAATACCAAAACACGCATACAGACAGAGCAAGAAAGACACAGATACCCAAGTTTTTGGCATTTCGTAGATTTTGCGCCATTCATTCTATTTATTTGGATGTGGGTTTCTCTTGCACGTTTGCCTATCCTGTCGCTTATTGTGCGATGAAGAGTAAATTAAATTCAGAAACCATTTGTACCACACTTTTTTCGGTGTTTCGCGCAAAATGTGTGTTTGTGTAACAGAGAGCCGAACATCGGAAGCATGGAATCAATGATTTATGAACCGAAAATGTGTGCGTTCAACAAAACACACAAAAGATAAACAGAAAGTACAAATACCCGAATAGATTGGTTTGAATCCCGTGTATTCAACCTTCTTTCATACTTTCCCAATGATTAAGCTGCACAAAAACAAACACCAAAAATCAATATCACCTCTGAAAGCATCGAATATTAATGGTTCGAGACAATTTTTTTCGTGTTTGCGCTCCATGCGAATTATCGACATCGAAGTAGCTTCGAAAAAATTCAACACTTGTTTTTCTCGAATAAATAAACCATTTTCCGAAGATTTTCGTGCGAGAACAATACTTGGGAAATATAATTATGCTATTGAATGTGTATTTAAAAATTGAATTTATTCACTGTATTATTATGAGATTTACATTAATTTATGATGATGAGTATGCGAGCCGTTAGCTCTGCCCACAATGGCCGACACTAATGATTCATTGAAATTGCATTTTAAATATTAACGAAGAGTCAGATTCAAATATTATAAACGGCAATGGCTTATTAATACCGCACATACACACGCTGCTCGTTCTTTGTTGAATATTTAATGATTTGGTTGGCCGAAAGAGGTGCATTGTTCGGAATCGCTTTTGCGATGCCTCATTTTGTCAATATGAAAAACAAGTGCTGCCATCACTACGGTCACGTAGCCCACCACAATATGCCTCGTATATGTGATGGTTAATTCACATTCAAAATATTAGATAGACAAATTAAAAATTAAAATGAATTTAATGAAAATTTATTACAAAGATGCTTCGCTGATGATAAATGGTGTTTACGCTGTGCAAAACGTCACTCTCTTCAATATTTGTTTCGCTTGATCCTATTTCATTTGGCCAGATGAATTCAAATCCAAATATAATAACTTTATGCGTGCTCACAATGCGCTCCATGGCCAATCGTGTTGGATCATACAAATGCGCTCATCCCTCCGTTTCAATAAGCATTTGTAGAAACACCCTTTTGATATTCACAGCTGCAAATTAATCTTACTTTGATATTTATTCGGTTTTAATAACTTATAAACACAGCGCGTTCATTTTCCTTTTTAGAAGGAAATAATACTCTGAAATGTACTTTGTTTTCTTCAGCTATTGAATGCTATTAAAGGAGTTGAAATTGGAAGGCATTTCTATCGATCTTTTTCACTCGATCATGATTCATGCGCCATTCGCATTAAAATTCCATTAAAATATTTGATATCAAGAATGTTACGAAGCTTTGAAAGAATTCATTTGAACGCTAAAATGTTGAATAATTTGCTGAGAACCAATTCCTCTCATCAAAAATATCTGATGTTTCGAAGCTAGAAAATATTGAACGCAAATAAAAGCGATTGAAGTTTTCAATCTGAAAAGGGCCACGTTGAAATCGATGAAACTCAATCACCAACCGATTATCCCACATTTAAATGAATATTGTTATGCTCGAAACGTAAATATAATTTGAAGCACGCTGCGACAGAACAAAAATTAATGGCGCCATTTATTTTACGTTCTTCATGATTACTCGGCCGAGAAAAACGGATCAAACGAAAAATAAAAACAAATAAGTTTAGCGAAGCGAGTGAAGTGTCATCCGTGGAGTTACGATCGTGTGTGGGAATTAGATAGGAGAATATCGTGGCCATTGTTTGTGTGCCATTGCGCGTGCTTCGTTTGTCCCAATTTGAATTGTATTTCGAAATCGATAATGTCCAATGTAAATTAAATGCCAATGTCTAGATTTATGACTGACAGCGCTTATTTGTTGATGCGATGTGCCAAAAACATGAAAAAAGCACATTTACATAAGCCAAAAATCGATCAATATGCTATTCGTTGCTTTTGAAATATCACGCGCAAAAATCGCAACGGATAAAAAAATGGCCGGTAGAAGAAAAGCCATCAACAGCAAAGCACACTATTTGTATTCGATAAAAATGAAACAAGAAAACGAATCGATTTCAGCACTTTTAATAAAGTTATAAATAATAAAATGGATTAAGTGATATGTATCTTCCTCGCTCTCGGTATGAGAGCCGATGGAAAATTGTACGAAGTGCAGAAACTAAAATGCAGCATTCTTGAAACAGCAGAAAAATAAGGGAAAAAAGCGTTGAGATGGAGAATGAAGAATGAAGACTTTTGTTGAATCTTGTTGAAGGAGCATTTGTTTTTATTTCTTATTTAAGAATAATATTTCATTCGTCTTTCGCCGTGTAATAACAATTTTCTGTTGCCGCGTCGTTTTTCGCGGCACAAACAATTACCAATTTATCATAAATTTATTTGATCTGGACATAAAGACTCTCTGTGGCGAGAAACCCTCATCACAAGCGAAGCCGTAGAGGAGAAGCTATCTCGGTAACGAAGCCGCAGTTTCCCATTTTTATTTAGAAAGAGAAATTGATCTGTGCCTCTGAGCCAACAAAATGCAATTCAAAATTCACCCGGTGCAGATGATCTGTTATGTTATTGCGATTTATTTTTCCGATTTGGTGTGAATGTTTACGAAATAGACATGACGATACATCATCGCACAAAATGAAGCCGAAAAGTGCGCAAACAACTTGCAAGATAATAATGTAATAATATATTTGTCGGCTTGTTCGGATTCTTTAACACAATTTGTGTGCGTGTGCATTTGACATATCAGCGATCGATTTTTGCTTTGTTGCAAATCGACAGACGTTGCTTTGTTGCAGAAAGTGAGAGAAAGATCAACAGCACATCATTGTTGCATTATCCAAACAAACGCGATCAACTCATAGCAATAAATGACTTGATTTCGGCTACGAAACATTTTCAATATGGATTCATTTCTCGAATCAATGCAGACGGGGCATCGTGATCAATATTTATGTGCATTACTCAATTTTATTTCTGTTATGGGTCGATATTTCTCTTTGCAATCGAAACATGTTTTGTGATGGTTCTCTTTATTTGCACATTTCCACTTTTTCCTCGTCAGTGCTCATTCTCTCGCTCGCGCGCTGCATCTGACTGCGGACACACGATATATTTCAAGTCATGAAAATTGTGTAATCGAGTTTTTCAGCATTTCATATCCGTTTGCAGTTTTGATTTGTTTTTCTCCTATCTATATTACATTTCTATTGGAAATAGATGATGGCCATCGTACTCGCTTGCTCTCTGTCTCCCGAAGTAAACTGAACAATCTCGACAGAAAAAAAAAAAAAAAAAATGTAAGCAATGCATTTCCATGTTGCTTGCTTTGAAGCGGGCGAAGATGCCCATTTGGCAGCGACTCTTACGAAAACCGCACGAAAAGAAAATGTTGAGACGAGACCGAGAGCGAGAAATGTTTGGAACAATTTGATTGTATTTTATCTGCAAATTTAATGCTGCACAAACAATCGAAACGGAAAATATAGGTGGCAATAAATCAAATCGTTAAGCTTCGACTGCTTTCTAACCCGAAAAATGAGCAAAAAAAATCTTCGAAAGACCGACGCAGCAGAAAGTTGTGCTTGAGTTGCAAGTGCGATGCAAATATTGCGAATCGGTATGTTCAAAAAGCGCATGCAGAAATTGAGTTCGTCTTCATTTATTCGAATTTGAATATGCTCGTTTATTGCACTCGATGCGCTTGTGGTTGAAACTATCTTTTTGGACAGAATTCAAACGCGTATTCGACACAAACCAAACCACGTTCGTACGTGGAAAAAAAAGAAAGAACGAAAAAAGTGTATTCACCAAATGATATGCAAACGCTCCAAATGAGGTTTGACGTACTTTATATTTTTAACTAAATATCTTAGCACATTCTGCGCACCATTGTAGCTCATCCAAAGTATACGACAAATGGAATAAAGCATTTGTTTCATTTTGTTTTGTTTTGTTTGCAAAAGTTTTGCAAATTGCAAGCGAAAACATCGTTCTTTCGTCAATTTGCATAATGCGCTTCTTTTCATTCGTTCACTCTATTCACTATGCTCCGGGGAGTTTTTTGTGCGTCGCACACTAAAGTGATATCCATCATGTTTACTTCAATTTCAAGCAAACAATTTCAATTTTCTACATGCTTAGCGTATTTGTGGATTTACAATTTCATTTTCTCGGACGAATTTGCGAAAGAAATTAACAACATTTTTCGTCCAAACTTGTTTTCCATTCGCATTACAACTTTGAATTTGGTTTCAAGGATGGTTTTCAAATAGATTTTATAATGAAAATTTTATATTTCATTTGAAAAAAAAACATGATCTTTGGCAATAATCTCGAAAAATTGTCAAAATTTTTGGTTCACTTTTCGATAAAATCACCGAATATCAAGAGAAACTCCTATTATATGAAGATTTGCTAGCAAATTTGTGATGTCCATCGCAATTTTTCAAGAAGAAGACACGAAAATGATCATAATTTCCGTTACTTCAATCATTTTTCAAGCGCAATTTTTCGTTGCATAGTTTTTGTCGCTGTTTCTTGTAAATTTTCTGCGATGACAATTTTGAACGAGGAAAAAGATGAAGAACTGTTGCTGCGCATTGCATTTATTCAACCCGAAACAGCACGATGTTTACACAAAAAGTGATCAAACTGGAACACAGGATACATGTGTCGGTAATCATTCAAATAGACCGCTAGCTGATCCACGGCGAATGCCATTTGTTTACTCAATTTAAACATATATTCTTTTGTTTTCTTTCCTGGGCGCAAATGCAAAAACAACAACCGTCCGGCCAACATGAATGTGATGCAATAATTTCAAAGTGCAATTTGTTCTTGCAGTAAATTAAATGAGCAAAAACTACACATAGTCAGACGTCTGATGGTTGCTGAAGTTCTTTTTTCTGACTGCTGTTGTACGCGCAGCAGTTCACATTTCATTGTAGTGGAAATATTTAAATTCCTGTAGCGACAAGTGAAACGCTTAATATAAAATTCGAAATTTTTCACTTATGCTAACCGACTCCATACCAAACGATTTGCAACATAAACTAGAAATTATTCTATTTTTCGCATTCTTCGAAGAATTAAACGAGATTAAGAAACAGTGTTAATATTTGCACAAACCAATTTGTCTCGGTTCTGCGATGAAAATTAAATATTTACATTTTAAATGTGTAACGTGCGGTGTTTAGCAAATTGTTTTGGACATTGGCCAATCAGAACGATCCACTATCAAAACAAGTCACTTCCCGTGAAAGTGTGAATTAAAAGCCGATAAAAGCTTTATTCTGAATATCTTAAGTTCGTCCAATGCATATTTAACTATACATATTACCAAATAATTGTGGAATACGGTACACGATTTCATCATTCATACGTAAATTACAATTATTCATCAAACACTGTTTTCCCCTGAGGAAACGCCGAAATATATGGCAAAGTATTTGAATAATCATCAAGCGCGCTGCATTTTCTGTTTTTTTACAACAAGAATGCACGAACGCGTCATAATTGATTTATGATGTGCTCTTCACAAATTCAAATTAATTTCAATAATTCTATGTAGTAATTTTCATAAAGTATGCAGACGGTGTTCTTTTTGCGGAACACTTTTTGTTCACCCAACAAATTTTTCAAAATATTGTTTTGGTCGTGGTTTGCTGAATAAATGAATTTCAATGACCTCTGCTCATGAGGATGTAAGCGAATGGAAAGAATTGAAAACAATGATTTTCGCGTGTTTGAAACTAATTTAGGATATCTTGATGTTTTTTTGTCATCTTTATTTTCATGCTGAAGCATGAACATAAATTCATTATTACGGAATAAATATTGCCAATGGCATTCGAAAATTCTAATTTCCTCGACAGAGAGAAGCGAGAAGAAAATAATTGGCACGAATAAAGAAAACTTAACCGTCGCCGTTGAACTGCACCCTTGCGAGCTTTCGGAGCTTCGCAAAACCTTTAAAAGCAACCCTTAGCGAGGGGTGTTGAAATGAACACAGTGTTTGTCGAAGGGAAAATGAACTCTGATTGTGTTCTTTGCTAAGCAAAGGTTCAATCCACAAGTGAGAACTCTACAATAAAGTATTCCGTTGAACAAACAACCCATTCATTCAAGGATGTGTCGGTAAAACAGAATTTCATAGTCAATGAATCAACTGTTCGTTCTGGTTGGAGGGTTAAAATCCACACTTTAACGAGCTTCGAAAAGTTTTGAGCTTTTTTCAGAAGTTCTGATGCAAATTTTAATCTGTTTTCTCAATTGATGATTTCCCATGCTCTCCTATTCGTGACCAATGCTGTTCATAAACACACATGTAAATGCCATTGAATATAAAAAAGTAACAAAATGAGCAGTTAATTCGTAATTTGTCTGGTGGCAACAGGTTGAAGTGTGTGTTCGTTGGTTTGTCGCCTCAAGATCTATTTTATTGTCAGTCATAAAATGTGTCTTAAGTGCGGAACAAGTGAAATTATGCAATGATATCTTCTAGCGAAAGAGTGATGTTGTATTTCGGTATTGAGTCATTATTTGTTTATGAGGTCGAAGAAGCTGCCGCTGATTGCCAAGGCCAGGCTATAAAAATAATCGTAAAAAATAACGGCAGTAAATAGACAAAATTTAATGTGTTTATGTTTCACTTTCGAAAAAATTCTGTCAAGTTTTGTGTCTGTCGCCGCTCGCAATCGATTGTGGCTATTAAACAGATTGCTGCAATCATTTCGATATGTTTATTTGCGAATGAAATGCGGCAATTTTATGAACTATTTATTTTGAGTGGGAGACGTCCATTCGTCGATATAGTATGTATACACGTCGGTGGCGTTTGTGCTGTTGTTAAATCGTTGTTTATGACCTCTCTGGCGCTATATATGTTCTATCAACGGCACACTTAAATTCCGTCACAGATTACATAACCATAAAGACAGTAGGAATATCAACTGTTTTGATTATATCAATGCATTTGAAGCAACTGTTGAATACAGAGTGTGCTGTGGATACCGATCGTTCACATAGCATTCAACTTGTTGACTTTTGACTGAGCATTCGGCTCGGCCATAATCATAATAACTATCGAATCAAACATGCATCCTTTACACGCATATTTAAACGGCATAACGTCATATTTGTCACAGCGCAAATATCCATCGAGCACATGAAAACCGTCATAAAAATACGATAAAAATAATAATAAAACCGACACATTTACTTCTTGTTTGCACTCATAAATATCTTTTGCGCATTCTGCTTTTTTTACTCTCGCTCACATTCAGCGGCGCAGGCAGTGCATCAATGCGGTCACTATGAATGTGCTGTTCCGCACATATTCAATGCCATTATCAATTCATTCGTTGGAAATCTCAAACGTTCGCATGGACGTTATATACTTACACAAAATGGTTTATGTGTGTTTTTTTTTTTATTTTGTTTCCCTCATTCATTCGCCTGAGTCCATCAATTTGAACTCGACATTGCGCCCGCGCGCTTTATATCATATTAATTTTATTACTATTTTAATCGCTAATAATGATTTACAGAATGGAAAAAATACTATAAATATTACATTAATTTGGCATTTATGATCATTTTAACGATTTTGTCGCACGACACCCATCAATCGTATTTTTGTTCGCTATTTCGTGTGACTCGCTGTTTGTATCGGTATCTTTCACTCTCTCTCTCTCCATTCGATTAACTCTTAAACTGCAATAAATTTCAAAACTAATTTGGTAATTTATATGAGAAGTTTTTGTTGCTCTATTTCATTCACTGAAATTTTATGAATGAAACTACGCAAAACGCGCCCGGCCATCGAATATGTGATGAAAATAATAATTAGCATTCTGCAAGACGGAAAAGGCAAAAATAACCGAGAGTGAATTTAATTCTATTCAGATTTTTCAATAAACATTCTTTCGATCAATTCGAATAGCATTGCAGTAATTCTTGTGTAAGCCAAACTTCAATCGAACAGATTCATTCTCTCTCTCTTCTTGTATGTCTTTTTCGATTTTATTGAATGGGATTTATCTTGATTCGATCGTGTTCGATTGTTTCCGACGGTGAAATAAATGTAAATGGTTTGTTTGTACGCGATTTTGAGCGCGGAAATTTTCAAAAGCGCGACAAAAACTTGCTCAACCGTATTTTTATGGAGAAAAAAATCTAGTTAATACACAAAATATGGAAAGATTTGAGTTGGCCGATAAGCGGTTTTGAAAGCGGCCGAGCGAAAGAAATAAACATTCTTGAATATTCGCGATGCTCGTACGCCGCGCCGACAATGCAAACCAGCAATAGCGTTTCGTTTTATTACTTCAGCATACTGAGAGTAGTTTGTTGTTTTTCGCGCAAGGCAATTTTCGCGTGAGCAAAATAATAAGTTCAACATGAAGATCAAACAAGTCATGGATGCTTTGCATTAGATTTGGCTTGAGAAAGGGAAAAAAGTACGATGAAAAAAATCTCAAATTTGCTCGTTCATTCTCTGACGCGCTCAATTTTGAATAGGATGATTGTGTCTGCTTTTTTTCCTGTGCGCAAAAACCTCGTTTGTTGTACGTTCATTGCCGCTTTAGTTGCCATTTCATGGTTTTGCAAAATTTCCAATTCGCACGTAAAACTGTGGCGGCAAATACGGAAAAAAACCACGATTGCAATCTTTTTATCGCCGAAATTGTTCATTGTTAGCTCATATTTCTCTCTTTATTTCGAATTGGGTATTTCATTTTATTTCTTTTGCGAGATCTTTCTTTATGCTAATGTTTTGCCGCGCGCTTAATCTTCAAAATATTAGAAATTCAAATCGCTATTACTTCATCTTGTTAGAGCATCAGTGTCAAACATTTCTTAATAAAACACACCATTTTTGTATGCGCGCGAAATTCATTTTTCTTAGTTTGAACTTTAGTTAGTCGATTTCAAGTTTCTGGAATCTGTTTTGGTTTCTCTTTTTTTTTGTTTCTCAGTAATTTATTACCTAGGAACAGGCCCCCGATTTCCCATTGTCTCGCGCGCCCGCTCTCTTTGCAGTTTCATGCAAAATTCGGATTTAGAAATGTTTTTGGAACCATTTTGACGATTTCCATGTCGCACCGCACCACATAAAATGGACCAGCACATGAATCAGGCATCATATCATAAAACTGGCCCCAAAATGACGCATTTCAAATGTCCACTATATATTCAACATGCTTTGAAATTGTTGACGACATGAGAATGGTGAAACGAGTTCATGAATCAATTTTTATTTTACCCCAACTCTCTATCTCATGGTCTAAATTCTAAATTTTTAATCGCAATTCATTCATTCCACTTTTGATGTGAAAACATTATGCAGCAATCATTCCAGTTCATTGTTGTGATTTGCTCATCTCGCAATAATATGCACATTCATGAGAATTTCTTGTAAGTTTTTGGTGGTTTTGCGTCTCTTAATTTATATTTTGAACGAACATGGGTATTTTTTCGGCAGAATTCATTTACATATTTTTTTCTCTGCTTCCTCTGTTTCGCCGTCCAACAGTGAGTTGATCACAATGTTACATATCTTTCGTTGTCGCTCAACACACATATTTATATACGTTTAGCATGAAATTGAAATTTATATAAGCATTATAAATAATCCCGGGCGAAGCTAAACATGTTCGCGGATGACGGACAACATTTTCGACCATTTCAAGGCGACTCCATCGACAGCATAGAGCGCACACATCCATCTGAATGTAACTCAAAGTTTTACTCGAGCATCGCTCTGATTAGAATGTTAAATCACTCAATAACTCAAGTCTCAGTGCTCCGCCGCGAACCATTTGAATTTCGAATAAAATATAAAAAACTGAGACTGAAGAATAATAATGTTAATTTATGACGTGATTAGGAAAATCGAGGGACGAAAATGAAAAAATAGAAAAAAATATCAAAAATATGCATAATTTATATAAATCAAAAATTCGAACGTTCCCAATTCTAATAGAAAAAACACATTCTAGTAACTTTCAATGATTTGGCTAAGTTTGACATATTTGAAAAAAGATTCAAATACATTTTGCTATTAAAAAATAAAATTGCAAGAGTGAAATATTCTGTTCATCCTTTAAATCATGTGCAGCAATACGATAGCAAGAAATTGAATATTTCTCACAATTTCTCAAGAAAGGAGAAAACAATTGAATGAGACAGTCAACTGTGTATTTCAACATATTGTGCTATTCTTGATCCTCTTTGAGTTTAGAGAAGACCACATATTCTGTATTCGTGTGCGCTGCACAATTCGTGTGACAGAAAGAAAACAATGCAGAAAAGTGTTGGTCAAAAACCAGGCGCGATAAATACTAGAATGAATGCTCGTGTGCATACGTGATGTGGTTCTCCTGATTATATATTGGGATGCATAAAGTATGTGCATGCGCTTACTTTGATGCCGCAGCCAATTGTCAAGATGCACCACAAAGTAAAGCGCTACCAGCAACTAACAAAGACTATATTTTGAAAAACATGACTGTCAATGGTGCTAAAGTGAGAATGAGAATGGGGAAAAATGTAAGAAAAAACAACGATCGAAAGATGGTACGGCTGATAATTTCTAATTGTCACTTCGTTTATATAATCGAAAGACGGAACAATCTTCTCGAGTTGAATGCTTATAAAATTGAAAAGAGCCAAAGTTGACTGTTTTCACTTGGATTTGCCTGATTCAAGGCAAATCCAGTACCAAGAAATGAATTCACGTACAAATTATTCGAATTTAAATGGTTATTCATTCGATTGAGTGGCTCTTCAGTCAGCCAGTATCTCATTTGTGCAATGAATTATACCATTTGAATCATTCAGCGATATATTTTGAAAAACTGTAATAATTGCGGCTTGATACAGCACGAGAAGAGAAAAAAATGACGCAGAATGAAACACGAGAAATAAAAAGCTAATTGCCTGCAGGTCTAATTATCGCGGCGGTTACCCATTACACTTGTATTGTTATTGAGAAGCCTTTTTCTGTATTGATGTTGATTCCTCTCTTTAAATGTAATAAGCATTTCATTCCTCCGCTTCTGAATTTCCATTTCTTTTGATGCGCATTTTACAAGACTCAACTTAAGGCATGCGTTTAAGAATGTTTAAACGCGAGCGCGCAAATAACTTACAATAATCATGAATTAGAAAAGCCACGAAGAAATGAACACACACACAAGAAAACAATCGCAAAACCGTTGAATTAAATCAACTTTATTCTGTCTGCATGACGGTAAACAATGAAAAAAAAACTAAATAGCAACAGATGTGTATGAGTATGGAATCATATCACTTTAAAATTACGACATTCGAAATATCCCAATACCAAAACCATTTCACAATCTAGCAAAAGAGAAGAGAAAAAAAACTTAATTCCATGTTTTAATTAAAGATATGAGCGTATTTTTCCTGGTTTTGCATTTTTTCTCTTTAAATGAGCATTTTAAAATTACACACAGCCGAACGCATTGTTCTGTTTTTTTCGTGTTAACAAGTAATCAAATAATCGTTCATTTTGATAAGAACATTGTGCCCTTCACATATGTGAAGCTATCATTTAATTGCTGAGACATTTAAGTGCGCACTCTAATTGACTATGCATTTGTTTACACTTTTAACAACAATTCCAGGTATTTTACGTAATTATAATGATAGCCGACGCAATACTACGCACGCATTTCGATGCGGTGGTGAATTGAAGGAATACCTATTCCAACTTCGAACATAGTAATCAATAGACTAAACTATTCATTACGTGAAATTTGCATTTTAAAAATGAAAAATGAATATATATTTAAAATGAAATGTGCAGAAATGAATAGCTACTCCAAATACATCTCAGATACCCGAAAAATGTAGTTTACCTATTTCAGTATAGATGGAACTATAGCTAAATAATATGATTCGCCCATATGTTTTTAAATTAATGAGTCTCCATTTCTAATTCGCCTTTCTTCTTTATTTTCAGATAACATTAAAGGCGTTTTATTCAACATTTTTAAATTAGTGAAATTATCTTCAATCCAAAGGATAATTTGAAGGTGGGCCCCAATTAAATACTTGCCTTTTTCTAAGAAAGCTGAAAAAATCTGTTTGATTTTATTTCAGTTTGTATTTTTACGCTAGAATTTAAAATTCCATCTGACATTTCTTCGTTCATATTCATTCCAATAATTGTAAAAATTTTAATTTTATCGAAGTTCTTTTTTGTAAATTTTCTGAAATCACTAATTCACATCAAATGGAGGTGTACAGTCCATAGAATGCGTTTGATGATCCTGATCTAAGAAGAAACTTCTTTTTGTTTCGATTGTATTTGAATATTCAAGCAAAATGATTTGAATAAAGTTACTTTGTAGTTGCCCCAGACGTTTTCGTTGCAAAACGGTCAATTTCAACGAAGAAAAAACAGACGATTTAATTATTCCATCGGAGGACATTGAATAGAAGTCGAAACAAAGGATTCCAAAGTTAAAACCATTCATTTGCTTAATAAAGGCAATGCAATTTTTTTCGATGCGTGGATCTATCTATTGTGTTCAAAGATTTCCTAATGCTGATATGAATCTACATTCAACCATTGTTGGTGGTTTTTTATCGAAATTCCAAATAAAAAACTACGAAATATTTCTCGGCCTTCCTTCTCTTCAGTCAACTTAATTCAGCGATAACGAATGCACTTACCAAATAAGATTATTATGTATTGAAAGAAGTAAAATGATGATTAAACATTTGCGTTATTGCGTGTCGAGTATTTTGTGGTTATTGCGCGAGACCTTTTGTGTCGAAGTGCCGTTTCTTTGCTTCGTCTTCATCGCAGATAGCCTCTGCTTTTGGAAATACACCAAAGATTGCCTACGATGCTTGAAATTCGAGCCTCGAATGCATAGTGCAAATAAAAGGTCTTCATCATCTTCGGCGTTTTATCAGCGCGAACCGTGTACCGTCTGGATGTAATCGAATTTTCACTTGAAAAACGAGAACCATCAAAATATCGTTACAAACGCCGCGTGTTTTAACACATACTCGGGATATGCTGCGTCGATCCGCCCGTCGCATTTAAATTTCATTCTTCATCTAAACAGAATTGTCTGCAAAAACCGGTCTCCATTGCCGTTGAATATGCGTGGAAAACTAAAAATAAAAATAAAACAAATCACAAATAAAAAGGCACCATGAATGCAATAACTAATGAAGTGGTTATTCTGTACGCCGGCATCCTTGTTAAATATTTGCATATTATCATTGCAAATTAGCGTTTTTATTTTGTTCAAATCGCTCGCTTAATTCCGATTCATGCGCACAGCAAACGATGAACCGTCCACATGATTCTTTCCATCTTTTTTTTCTGTTATTCTGCTAAATACTTACGAATGCCCAACATATTCTTCCTTCTTATTGATTCTATTTTGCTGTTTTTTTTTTTTTATTTTGCAAATCTCAACGAATTTGATTTCACTCGCAATTCCGTCCACATGTTTTTTTTTTCAACGTGAAATTTCTCTTCAGTCGAAACAAAATTGTGATTATGTGGCTCAGAATTTACATTTTTCTTTTTTCTCTCTCTTCCTCTGTCTGCCTTTATTTAATTCGCTCCAGTCAAACGAGTGAGATTCGGATGTTGAATCAGTTATTCGATTGTCGAGTAGTTTGCGATTATACAATTCGAATCGCTGTAATCACGGTGTTCATTTCATGCACGAGCTATACACAGGCTGGCTGAGATAGATAGAGAGAGAGAGAGAGAGAGAATTGATTATTTTCATGAGCGATTTGTGTGCACCGTGTTCGATTATTTGTTGTTGCTCCTTTTTCCATCTCAACGCGCTCATGAGATTGGCTGCCAACAGCTCAGCAGCCAACATTTATTTATGTGTGATCCTGATTAGTAATGCTTCTCGACTTAATAGCCAAGAATATTTTAATTATTTTGTTACAACATTGAGCTGAGCTGTGCGGCTCGCGCACGCGAACCTACGTTTACTCGATGACTGGATCTCTAATCGCACAGCTCAAAGAATTTCATGCGAAGGGTAGAGCGTATGTCGTAGAACATTAGTTTACAATAAATATTTGGCATTCAACTTAATTATAGACATTTTGAAATTATCTGAGATCGTCCACGACATAGCTCAGGATATCATTGAAAGAAGAAAAATCTTCTTTCTTTGGAATATTTCAACTATTTTCCAATGTATTCAAATCGCATTCGATAATCTCAAACAATTTGCCAGAGTCGAAAGGCGCGCATATATCACCGGTGCTAATCACGACAAAAGACTCGAAAGACAGCGAAAACATACTATTCTTAGTGGAACAAGTCGGCGATAGCATCGAACGTCATGTCGACGGCTCAATCCATTAGATCTGATATGCCGAACTATTTTAACCGCAATAATATCCATATTCGATTATACGACAAATTTCACATGTTTGAAGCACACACACGCTGCAGCAATTTCAAAATCAAGCAAAAAAAAAATGGTTTTATCCATTTGACTTACCATATTTGTTTTGCAATATTGAAATCCTGAAATATAATGTTTATCGGGGCAAAAACAGGCGAATTTCTTACAAATAGGTAAAGAGCGTATTGAATACACAAAAAAAAACAAGAGAGAAAATCATTTGGAAATATATCCAAATGGTAATCTAACTCTTGCGTCGTAACAAGGCACGGCTGATCCGATACAATAGCAAGTGTACTTACACACTACGCCACATACACGCGAAATAGCGACGATAATATTGTCTCCGGCTGTTGTCATTCTTGTTTTAGTTTTCACAGTAATTTTAGTTTTTTCTTCGTATTTCTTATTCGAATCGTTGATAAACGCAACATTCCTCGTTTTTTTGTTCGTGTGATTTTGTTTTTCGTCTTCGTCTTCCTTCTTTACATGTTCTTCACGCTTTGCGATGGCTCCGACAATATTTCGCTGATACTTTTTCATGTCGTTTTCCTCTCTGTTGATGGGCTATGCGAGTTTTTTTCGTCGCTCGTTTCGAAGCTTTTTTTTGTCGTTACTTTGTAAATGTGTCGTACAAATAAAGAGATCTCTTAATAAGTAAATAGTGCCACAATGCCAGCGTTCTTCGCGATTCGCCTCATTCATTGTTCTGGTTAAACGATTGTTTCGACAAAAACAGAAACTTAACAAGGCGTATGCACAACAACAACAACAACAACAACAACAACAACAAATTAGCAGATATTATATGGCAGACAAAAAGTTGTGCATTTAATTGCTATTGCATCGATGATGGGACATTTAAAGCCCGGGCGGGAGACGCTCTGAATTTTTTGCACAAAAACTAATCGAAATCGGATTTAATGCAATAGTATTCAAAAATTCGATAAATTTAAATATTTGTTTGAGTTGTTTTGTGTACGATTTTCCACTCAAATTCATTTCTATTTGAAATTTAATTCAAAATGACAGAATATCCAAACAATTCATGTGCTATTGTTTTCATGACTCAACTTCAAATAAAGAAACTTCAACATCCAGACGTAATGAAAGTAAAGAATTCGCAAATCAAACCACTTCACAATAATATCCGAAAAACAAATATACTTATCGAATGCACACGCTTTGAATGGGGTCTCTCAGAGGCTTAGAAATCAGAAAAGTGATGCATATGCTCACTCTTCAGCATAAAAAGGACTTTGTTTGAATGGAAATGGCTATCGTTGACTTTCATTATCCCGCACATATTTCAATGAATTTTAAAGCGAATCACAAAAGTGTTTGTGCTAACAGACAAACGGAAATCCCTAAAAGAAGTGGAAAGAGATGGAAGAGAGATTTTTGAGCTAGAAAGTTCGAAATTATTAAATGGCATTACGTCTTTCTCATCCTCATCTTGACTTTATAGAAGATTAAGTAAACTATTTTCGAGTCAAAGGGAGAAAGAGAGGGGGAGAGAGAGAGAGGTTGACATAAATTGCACGAGCATGCCAAAATCTTAAATGCTCAACGAAGACGACTTTCAGCCCTTATTTTTGCATTCAACGATTTCATTCGGAGCAAACATCGTAAATTAAATCACACAATTCAAATGGTAATATATGGTATCTGTGCACCAGCTAACAGACGATATAAGAAATTTTTGTAAACAATAGCTGTCTCAGTGAGGCTACACATGCACACGCTCGCATCATCCACATCATTTCATGTATAAATCCAGCGATATGTGAGAGAGAGAGATTCTTTCCTTATTCCTTGTGCATGTGTGTGTGTGTCGTCAAAAGTCAAGTGAAAAGGACGCAATTTTAAATATTCGACAGAGCTTAAAACCCTTGTTTGAGCGCACACCATACCACCATTTCGTGACTTTGCACACAATCTTCGCAATTGGCACAAGCAGATAAACGCAAATGATTAAGAAAAAGAAACATTCGAAAAAAGTAGAATATTGCCATATATTTTAATTCGCAACACCAAAAATGCCTATTACATTTAACGCATGATCTAAAAGGCAAATGTGCGTATGCACACATCTTGTCTCCGTCGCCGTCATCGTCGTAGTCGTAAATACGCATAACATTTCAAAGCGGCTCTAGAGTAAGGCAATAATATTCTTTACAAAGTAACAATATCCATGGGTTTGAATTATTTTCAGATAATCCATTTCATTTATCATGTTTGCATATAAACCGAAAGGCGATTGAGCATTTGTATTGCTGTAAAACATTCTTGGCGAAAAATTATTACAGTACATGTACTTAAAAGCCATTGCATAAATTATAGCGAACAAAAAAGGCCATTGCATTCGATTTGTAAAATTGTATGAATAAATGTAAGTGACACATTTTTGTCGCTCGCCTGAAGTGCGCTTTGGCTAACAGCTGTTCGCATTCACACACAACGACGACAAACCGAATATACAAAATGCGCCATACAAATACTACGGTCAGACGGTGCTCTCTAATAAAACGTAAACAATTAAGTAAGTGAGTGAAAAACGCACAACGTGCTCTCCGATGCAAGGAGATGGCCATGAAGAAATATTAACAATATTCGAGCAATTTCAAGGCCTGCATTTAACATAGGCAGTTAGAGAGAAATTGCACAAAAACAGAGTGCGCTCTAGAATTACAGCACTCATTTTCCCATGATAAATTAGGCATACAGAAAAAAACAACACCGAAAAGAGAAAAGCGAATGAAAGGGAGAGAAAGCAGAACTAAGGTAATATCGGTTCATTGGACGCATTGCGTTCGGAATGATTTTATTTCTTCACTGCGAAGGACTGAGTCCGAAGTTCTTTTGCCGTTGAGTGCGTTGCAAAGGAAACTCAATATTCATATTAAGTGTTTGTCTAACGGTAAATTGGAAAATATCCGAATGAAAATAACAGTGTAGCATGAATAATGGCCGCTCCATTCGGTTATAATTTCATCCATTGTCGTGGTGCGAGTGTGAATGTGCATGTATTTCGGTTCTCCATTCATTTCCCACTTTTATGCCCTGTCTCTGTTCGGTGTGTGCTGTTTGTGCAGGCCCGCATACAAACGGAACGATAACGTGCGTGTGGCACTCATAGTGTATGCGATTCTCCATGTATTCTATTATATCCTTATTCAGGACTGACGTATCACTTGGGTTTGTATGGGATTTGGTCCGTTTGTGTGTGCGTTATTGGTTGAACCCGAATAATGGCATTTATTCGAGGCAGGATGTATATAGCCTATTCGGTTACCAACACCATTTCATCTCATCGAATCGGAGATTTATGTATTTATGACACGTTTAAAGAGCACATGAACACGTTGGCCAAATGAACATTGCTTGATATTCATGCCTTGCGAATTCACCCACTTTGATGTTCGCATTTGGAGATGAACTCTTGAGACGCTGCCAAATGAATTTGGCATTTGCAAAATGATTATTAAATTTAAAGTGATGCTAACAAACTATTTTAATGTGCTGATGAAATTTTATCTTTTACGATGGATTGCATGCATGTTACGTGTGTCATAAAATCGTTATCTCTTTACGCATGAATAACGTGCAAGTAGTAAATATGGAAGATTTATTGAGTGCGAGAGTTTGTTTACCGTTGAATTCATCAATGATTGATGGCCGTAAATTGAATTTCCAAGCCAGAGAATATCAAAAGGCAATGGCGATAATTTAAATATTGAAAATCCTCCTTTGTATGGAAAAATATCCACTAAAAGAAAAATAGAATTTAATTTCTCGAATGAATTCTCCACGAAATCGCAAAAATTGCACGAATTCACATATTTGTTAGCATTCTCTATGAGTTTGCTTTGGTTTCCCCCCGTTCAAATTGGCAGTGATCATGAAACGTGGAAAAAATGTAAATAAAGAATGGTCAGTGACGGACACATCAATTTCCTTCCTTTTCATTGCAAATAATGTGACGAGAGGCTCGTGAGCGATGTTCATTTTCTTCGTTCGCTCGTTTGTTTCGCTGTACGATTTTAGCTTTCATTTAATTCGCATTTCACGCGATACCACCTGCTCTCTGTGTGTCAACAAAAGGCACTAAATTTGATTGCGAGTGGCGCGATGTGTTCCAGTGTATGCCTCAGCACGAATTCATTGAATTACAAATGTTGCATTCTGCTGCATACAGATTCGCACATTCATCAAACCGCGGCAGCAACTCAATAAACTGAATTTTCACATTGCGGAGTGCGGACTGTGGCTGAGCGAACGAATGACAATAATGATGTTGCCTTCGTCTCGAGATGTGTGATTTTATGGCAATTATATATCAACTATATTAAGTCGCTTGTGAACGATTTATAAGGTGATCCGCGCATTTTCGTCCGATTTTTATCATTTGCAATTCTTTATGTCATTTGATTGAATTCAAATTTCAACGGGTTTTATAAGTTTCCAATTAGTCGAGCTGTGTTTTGTGCGCTGTTTGTTTTGGAATGCGTTTCATACGTGACGCGAATATAGAGAAGCAGATGACATACGATTTGGCGCACACATACTGAATGCATCGAACGAGATCGAATCCGAAGATTCTGTTAATCGCTTGTTTACATTTTTCTCTTCATCGTTGAGCATGCGATCAACTCAAAACAAGATCGACATGGAAAACGGTGAAGGTAATAAATTATATTAGAATGTTGATGGTGCCATTAAATAGGATTTTCACCGATTAATACCTCGCATTATAACGAACTGTACGAGCTGCGTCTATTTTTAATGCATGCTTTCAATTTCTCTCTTTCGATCACGCGGCACATTTTTTTAATTTTTTTTTCGTCATTTCATTTTTCATCTGAACCGATCAAAATGTAATCGCACCGTATCCATTTGATGACATACGACAAGTGCATATGTCTGATTATACACGATAGGATTAGGTTGTACAAGCCAAAATATTGTTGGACGCCGTGTTTGGATTTCGGTCGAACAAACTAACATAAAAAAGCAGCATTCAAAACGCCCACGAGTGACACAAAAGATTTCCCAAAGGTAATTGTTTGCGTGCAAAGTGGATGAGTGAACAAAGTTCTTTCTATACAAATGTCATTTAATGAATAAAAACATTTTCGGGCGGAGGAGCGTCGAATTCCAACACAAAAATTAATCATGCAGCTGCGCGCTCAATGGGATTATCAATGGAATTTATGCAATGTTCGAAAAATAATGCGCTACTTTCGAAATAAATAATTAATTTGTCATGAGATCAACTGGATTATTTGACAAACATGCGAAATTCTTTGTTTTCCTCAACCGAAAATCTTTTCATCGCAAGAATTTTCCGCGAAAATTCAACTGACATCATTTTTTTGATAGAATATTTTGTGACTTCAACCCCAAAGCCAACTGTATCCGAATCCAAATACATTTATCATGTCGAAACACATTTTCTGCTTGAATATTTACATAAATTAAGATCTTCATCATCTTTTGTCTCTCCATTTTCAATTACTCGATGCGCACAAACATAAATCAATTTTATACACACTTGATTGACCAATAATAATAGATTCCGCCATGAATGCCAAACAAAAAATAGCGCTTTTCACGGATGAAGACTGATTTCCGCCTCTGAAGAGAGTCGCTGGGTCAGTATGAAGGAACAAAATGAATTGGTTTGGCAAAAATTGCCTTCGCTGCCGCCAATTATTGTCGAAGAGAATTCCAATATCCAAGCCGTTCAAAAATCGTAAAAAAATCAATAAAAATATGTCAAAAACGGAAATCGTAGGGTTTAAGTCGGCCTCACTGTGTCTACATGTCCTTGCTCTGCACCGCTTCGCTGGCTCCTTCGGACAAATTCTGCGAAACAAGTCGGAAAAAACAAAAGAAAATTATAAGAAAGACAAACAAGAAAATCTTATTACCAAATTGAATCGAAGTCAATTTAGAAGATTAGATTCCGTGAATAAATGTATACTTTAAGAACAACTACTTTCGTTGTGCTATTGTTTCATCCGAATAAAAAGCGATGCACGCATTTTATCCTGATTGCTCGTTGAAATCCCTTGGAAAAAATTCAAACCGAACAGAAGCATACTTTTGCTATAAGCTGTCCGAATTCGTTTATGTTGATTATAATAAATAAAAAAAATGTATGCGGAACAAGAGCGAGGAAATTCAGGGCGAATGAGATTCGATTCGATTGTGTTTCGTTGAAGGAAAAATCCTTCATACAATAAAAAATGCCAGCAAGCGTATCCGAATGCTTATAGTTGAATCACGCAAAATCAGAAATATTATGTGTTCGACCGACAACGGCACATGATGAACGGTCCAATGGATTATGCCACATGAGTGTTTGTATGATTATGGAGAGTAAAAGTATATTTGCAGCCTGTCGCTCAGAGCCAATAAAAATCCATTAATCAATATTGCTTTTTGCTGTCGGAGCGCTCGATATGTGCCTGAAACCCGAGAGTCTATTCTCCATTTCCTACGATGTCCATCAACTGACGGCCGAAACCAAAAAAAGGGATCGAAAATCGGAAACATTTACTGCATACAAAAATCGCCGCCTTCCGAATGCTGTGCTAAGCATAGATATTAATATGCAAAAAGTTTATTTCGAAAACAACAATCCATCAACATTTTCGAATAGGCGATCGCCATTTTGAAGTTTTGAAATTAATAAACAATGGAAATATACACAGATATTTGGCATGAGGAGCCATGAAACTTTGTTTTTGGCATCGAATTCGGAATTTGAAGAAATATTTCAGAAAGTCGAAGGAAATGGGAACAAAATAAATGTTCTTGAAAATATTCATGCACTTCTAAAAGAGTAGCATAAATCCGGTTGGCCACTTAGCTCGATGTACAGTACACATAAGTATTGCCATTAGACCGGTTTATGATCGCTGATAAACAAATTAAAGTGTTTCTTTCGATTTGAAAATGTAGAAAAAAAAAGATTGAATCGAATCAAAATGCAGCTGCAAGCCAATTTTTAATTAGATTTACAATCGAGTTGAGTGCAATATGATATGTTCAGCTGAATAATTGAAAATATAAAACAAAAATCTTCGAGTACAAAAAAGCCGAGTTGGCGAATTCCTACCTATTTGTGCTGCGACCAATGACTCTCCGTACACTTTATTTGTCATAAATTTACACATTCGAAACACGTAACAAATCTGGAATTTACGAAACAATAAATGAAATATGGAATTTAAATAATAAATCACATCAAAAACTTAGCCTTCAGGTTTTCAAATGTACTGGAAGTTGGAGCAAATCTTTGTTTGCAAATTGCACTATCGACCGCAATCTCAATGACCGACTCCATGAGTGGTTGCGTTTCTAATCTGAAAACAAGAAAAAAAATGCACATAAATAATTAAAACATGTTTTCGTTGGTTGTATAATTGAAGATTTCCCACTCAATGTAACCATTAAATAGAAAGGTTAAAGAGCAAATTTAACGGTTATATTCCGAATAATGAGTAAACACTCGAAGCGCATTGAAAGAATAATCATGAAAAAGTACATCAAAAAACTTTTTATTGCTGATAAAATTTTGTGAAACGGGAAGAAGAATTCGTAGTCGTCTATGTTTTCAGCATGATAAAATCTGCTGCAAGTTGCAATAAATGAGTTCATGCTTCAACCAACACACATCCCTTCAAAAAGATGAGCTTGCTTGCTGTTCCTTGCGGGGAACGAAGATGACGGTCCTATTCATTAGTTTGCAAACACGCATCGTATTAGATAGGCTGGCATTTCACCGAACTCGTCGAGTGCGATGGAAAACTTTTTCGCCACATGTAATTTTCACATGATAAAAGCAATCGTTAGTCAGGTTGAATTGTTTACGCTTTGCCGACACAACATAATGTTTTATGGCTAGAGAATAGAAGAGAACGCTACGTTCACACCGAAATAACGGAATCGAACCAAGCGCGCACTCCGTGCAACGCTTAAGATTTGATTTGAATTCGATTGCACACAATTATAACAATATATATCGTGTTTGTGTCTAACTTAGGGCAAATTTTCCAGTCCATATTCGAAGCGA
This sequence comes from Obolodiplosis robiniae, assembly GCA_028476595.1. Taxonomy (NCBI): domain Eukaryota; kingdom Metazoa; phylum Arthropoda; class Insecta; order Diptera; family Cecidomyiidae; genus Obolodiplosis; species Obolodiplosis robiniae. The sequence continues at coordinate 18,494,894 of CM052014.1, forward strand.
CCCTTTCAATTGTTTTGTTTACAGTCGATTCCGTAAAGTGTGTGCAATTTGAAGATGTAATTGTATGTGTGTATCGTCATCGTTATCAGTGGTGTTTGTGCAGCGAATTCACTCTCTTTCCCCATGATGGCAATGAATTTCTATATGAAGACACAAACGATTGAAAAACAATCTACCGAATTGTTAGAATGTGTTTCCAATACACGTACATGACAACGACGAGGACGACGACGACAGTTCATCCTTTCGTGTAGATGTTGATATTCACTTGTGTTGTCGTGGACACAGTTAAAATAATTTCTACTGTTTACGTTCTATGTGTTTGCTTCCATGTGAAAATCATTTATGCGCAGCATCTCAATTCATTCTTCATTTTTCCTCCAATTTGTAGCGCGCACGCAGTAAATATTTCCTCATATAGTAAATTCTCTCTCTCACTCACTCTCTCATCCACAAACACATAAATCGGCGAACATTGTGCGATGCGGTAACATTGGTACATGCACGGCGAGGTAAATAGCGAGCTATATTTGAAGCAGCGAGGCCAAAAAAGTGACGGTTTCATGCTTTATCAGCAAGTGTTTGAGCATTAGTATCAATCTGAAATGATCCATTGTATGGTCGTTTTATACAGAACTGTGAACAAATTTGTAACGTGCCGTCTGTTGTTCGTCACCGAAACGTTTTCATTGTGCGGCTACACTTCGTTCAATCAGATTTATGCATTCGTTGTGCTTTGTTCGATCTAAAAAACGTCGTCGCAAAATGATATCAATCGTACGAGCATTGCCGTGGAGGTGCACATGTGATCTAAAGAAATTCAATAACAAAACAAAATAGAATTAATACAGTTTAACGGAAGAGACAAATTTGAAATTAATTTAAATTGAGATATAAACACAACGAGTGTGAGTGCATTTTATAAACAATAAATTGATCATTGAGTTGCTTCTCAAACATTGATTTTTCCCTTTTATTTTCCTGTCGAATGCATTTAAAATCGAATCGCGTTGATTAATTTAAGGAAGGAAACGTGATTTTGATTTCTACGTTCGTTGACTTTTGCTTTTCAACCATTTTTGTTCGGTCCGAAACATACTATAAGTTTTTAATTATTTTCCCAAAGCAATAACCACCCGAAAGCGGCACCCATAATATCTGAAGCATAAATAAAACATTTGTAAATATAAAATTCTTATTTAATTTGACTTTCATTGTTCGAATGGTACATAAACTTTCCGAATATTTTAAAATCGATTTGACTTTAAGGAAGTTTCCGATTTCATCGCACTTTAACTATCTAATCATAAATATTTTTGATACAAAAAATTAAACGTAGATTATATAAATTAGAGTTAAAATAAGTAGATAATTCGTCGAGGTTTCAAAAATAAATAAAAAATAATACAATAATATTCATAATAACGATAATAAGAATTCAGATTTAATTCGAAAAATAATAGACGGAACGCGAGAGCACCGAGAGAAACGTAATTGTCGATTGGCGGCGTGTGGAATTTTTGGGAATTGTTTGAAGATTTTAGGCAGCGACGTGTGGAGCAAAATATTGCGTGCAAAAGATATTCTAAATCATGCGAACGCATAAAAATCGATACGAAATATACTGGAAATGTGTGTGAAAGAAATGGTATGAGCAATGACGATGATTCACAAGCAGCATTGAAATAATAGAGCGAGAACAAACACGCAGAATGTCAGAGAAGATTATTCTACCCTCGTTCTCGTACAGCAATTGAATCCAAAAAGCGGCAAAAATACCAATTCCCTATATAAAAACCAGTACATAATACCCGACACCGAGAATACACACAAAAACGGCACATTGTAGTGCTGCTGTTGCTGCTGCTGCGGCGTTCTGTATAATTTTCTAACAGCAAAAGAGACTGAGCGACCGACCGACCGAGAATCTATCTCAAAATCGATGCTTCGAAATATATACGCAAAATCTACACACCAAATACAATTTGAAGAAAATCAATAAAATTTATAAATATTCTCTCTATCTCTCTCTCGTTCACATCCATCGAAGTGTTGTTACGCGTTTTCTTGCGTTGGTCGTTACTCATGTATCATCTAATCATCGTCAAAGTAAAAGACGAACATACTTTTGCCGCGCGATGAATCTAACACAATCGAAGCGAAATCTGGCATTTCGTACCATCACAACGCTTTGATAACAAAAATCAATAGCAACAAAAACGACGACGACAACGACAGCACCTTTGCAACTTGGCTAACAATAAAATGTGGAAGCGGTTCAAATGATGGAATGAGCCAAACGAAAACGAATAAGAATATTTTTTGTAAAAAAACGGACCAAACGCTGAATTTAAAGCTGCTTTCGCCCTCGTGTAAATTGTGTCATGTTAAAATTATCAAAAGCAAATGCGAATAACGAAGAAAAAAACGAACAACCACGAACGAATGATATGCGATAGCATTTCAAATATAAAACATTGCATACTATTTCTCCAGAACAATCAACGACGCGATACGAACACTAAACGTCACATTCCAAAATGGCATTGACTTGTGAATTTTCTTCGCGGACATTTTATAAATTATTGTAACAGAGAATGTAATATTTGATGATTTATGTTCTTGATAAATGCTATTTATTCAGCGCGTTAAAAGAAGTATCAAGGAAGAGCATCGGGACGAAGGACTGAACCAATGCACGCGCCCGTTTGTACTAGCCGTTGGCACCAAACAAATTCTAGCGAGCGAATAATCGAATCGAAACTTTTGCGATTTGACATCGACGACAAAAACAAACCAAACCAAATAAACTAATAATATTTCAATGAATTATATTTTCGTCTGTCAAAACCAAAGTTGAATTGATTTGCAGTTGCTTTGTGTTGAGTCGCAGTCAAAATAATCGTTTTCGGTGACGATAACGCGATAAAAATACGTTGCATAAGAAACAAACAAACAAAAGAAACCAAAAAAGTGTCCTTCGTGCAATCGATTGCACAATTCAAACAGGTGAGAATGCAGTCATTCAATTTGCCCTTTATTTAAATTTTGCAGGAGTTATTAAAGAAAAAGCGACAACAATGGAAATTTATTGTTTTGCCGAGTGATGATGACGACGACGATTTATACTTTTGATGAATCGGAATTGAGTTATTTTGTAAATGCCGTCGGTAAATCGATGAATGCGAGCAAACAAGATGAATGGATTCTTTGGCCGTTCTGATTGTCGAACGGAGTTTATATAATTTCGATAACTTCATGAAAAATGAATTATTGGACAAAAACAAAGGCCAACAATCAAATAATTTACCATATTGACAGCCTAGCTAAATTAATTGATAACCAAAGTTGCACCGCTCAAAAATGGAAAAAGAAAAAAGGGATCAACTTAAAAATGAACTTGTAATAAAGTAATAAATAATCATAAATTCGTTGCGATTTACATTTTTCCGCCTTCTTTTCGATTGAAGTCGTTCCATCTCGTTCTCGCTGGTGCGCACACGGCCAATTGTTTGCCGAACATGTTCAATGCTAAACGTAACACTTGCAAAACAATAAGAACCACTAAATAGCCAATTGCTAAAACATGAACTACACATACGTTACACACCGCCGCCGCCGCCGCCACGATTACAATGTACGCACGGCTTTCGAGTTCGCTCTCTGCCACATACGAAAATTACACCACACGATTATTTAAATTGCAATAAAATTATTATTTACAATTTTATTATTGCCTTTTGAATGTGCGCGGCGGAACATTGTGAACGCGCAAACCACAATGCGACCAATAAACCAGCGAGATCATCAGCAAGACCCGCGTTTCTAACCATGTGTCGGAGCAACGACTGAATAACACTCATGAAAAAACCCGGGCGAATGAATAAAAAATTCTTTGCGGTTGTTGAATGGCTTGGGCTAAGAAGTAGAGGAAGAGAGCACAGTATCAGTGCGACAGTCGCTCGAAACCAGTACGGCATGAAAACGCATACAATCAAAAAGGAAACACGAAGAAGAACAGCAACAGCGAAGCAGACAAAAAATTCGTACGCGATATCAAGAAGGCTTTGGTGTTTTGTGAGGCACAGACTGTGACAGCGTACAAAATACAACGAAACAACATTCCAACATTACGCGCTTTTTAAAGCATTGCATCGACTTCCATCCAAAATTTAAAAAAAAAAAACACACATATTCTAACTGTAAAGCCGATAGGAGAACATGCGAAAATCGTTCGCCGGGTTCGGCATGTTAAATGTATGTTCGGTTCTTACCTAAGGTGCTCGCCCTTAGTTTTCGTGTCTTTTCCCTCGTCTTAGAGCGCGCATTTCTATTCATGCAAACTATTTTCTTTTCGACATTCAAATGTTTTACATCGCTATTACCAGTCAACTTCACTTAGGTATCGAGATGATTCGACAGCTTATCGTTTTTAGTTTTCGGAATTTGTCTATTTGGCCGTGATACAGTTGCATTATGATTTCATTTCCTTTTCGTATCGTTCTATTTCGGTCGATCTTAACTTCGGATTCGAACGTGTGTGCATATATGGTATGTGTGAGACACAAAATGTCTTGCCGGCAGCACATTGAATGTAATTCACAATAATATTCTATTGGCCTGACGTGATCTAAATCGGAACGATTACTCGTTGAGAGGTAGACGTTTCACGAGATAGAAATTTCCTGCCAATTTAATTCTTTATCGCTCTCTTTTTTGCCATGGAGAATTGAGTCGACAATTCAATTGGAATAAACACGCATAATGCATGCCCTTTCTCTCTGTTCCAGCCCTGTTGAACGCTTGCATTCACTCCCACATAAATCTTTTAAGATGCACAATGCACATCATGCGCTCACAACTATGGCTCAATGCTTATGCATGATTGAAGTACTTGCAAAACGCCTGCCGTATCGGTTGGTCAGAAGCTCGGATTTAGTACTTTCAAACTGGCACAATACAATATTCAAATAAAATACGGCTGTTCTAGAGCTCAATTTTGGTTGCATTATTTAGATTTTATGCTCCAAATCGGATCGATCGATCCCCATTTTTCTACTGTTTTGATTCAACTTATCGAAAATGGATTTTATAAGGTAATAAATGAAATGGCATTTGACTACTCTTTTTTCTCGATTCCAGTCACTCTTTTCCATCCAAAATCAATTGAACGACGTTAAATATATTTCAAATTCCCAAAAATTGGGATTTTTGTCCGTGAGATTTTCTCATTTTTCACATTTTTTTTATTGGATTAGCTCTGTAAAATTGACTTAAAATGAAGATTTAAATTGGATGTCCAAAAAAATGCATGCTTCAAAAGAATTATATGGCGTAAAAGGGGTTGCCTTAATAAAAAAATGCTCTCGATTTCTCTTTTCTTTCACTTTATTTCGAAATTCAGGGCAAGTTTTAGCATGAGATGATGTAACAATTTACATAGAATCGACACATTTGAAACATTTCGCATGGGAACAGCAACGAATACGGAAAAGTCGGTTTGCAAGCATTTAAATCGACAGCATCTGTGAGAAACGTGACTCGATCGAAAAGAATCCATTTCGTTCCATCACATATTCGGTGGGTTGTGGCTCAAAGTGACCGGTTGCGCATCTTCCTCAGTCGCTATCTTGTGTTATACATATAGATTATTCATTCTGTTTTCACCAGTGAAACAATTGAGGGCAGATAGGCTTAGGCTAGATCTCGGTTGATCTAATATATCGATATATCGACACGTATTCATTCTGATTTGAATTATTTAAATCGAGCTTTTACATGTGGTTGTTTGCATTGAGCCCCCGAAAAGACATTTTCGTTATGCAAACTGATTATCGAATGAAAAGAAACACACACGATAAGTTGGAAAGACATGTTTGGGGAAAAAAGTGTTGGATTCGATGAATTTATGTGCTCGTCGAAATTCCAATGTGTCTCATAAATCACATTCATCATGCACCGACCCCAAACAAAACATTTGCACAATCACTTCAAATGATAATCCACGTCCCAATGAGAACCGATGAAAAAAAAAAAAATTCTCTCGAACTGTACAAACGGAATCCAAAATTCTTTCGATGGTCGAAAAATTCCCAAGAATTATAATAGTTGATATTAATAGTTCGAATGGTAAAAAAGAGAATATGTGTGAAAATCATTATTCGAGCGTTACGACACATAAAAGGCAAATACAACTGAATAAAATCACACGGAAAAATTACGAAAAGGCCAGCGAACGAGAATACAAGTGAGCGAGCGAGCGCAAACGAGAGAAAGGCAGACAGAACAAGAATAAGACGAGTGAATAAAGTTGCTCCTCATTGAATTTGATATAACGAGTTCATAATTCTTATTTTCACTGAAAACAATGTCGGTACGAGATAAAATTTATGCATTACGTGCTCGATTCATCGTTAATAGTTTAACAAGTGGCTCGTACATTCTTCTTTGTGAACAAAATACATATGTGTGTGTTTTACTGTAGGTCTCTTTTCATTACACTGTTTATATTGGCTTCGACAACATTATTCGCTCCTTTTTGCATTTGATTTGGTCTGCACGATGAACCATGCGAACAGACGAAACTCGATTTGATGAATGGAATGGGTTTTCAGCGATTTTCGAAGGAACGACGATAGAATCGGGTAATAAGTCATACAAAAAGGAGCACATTAAAAAGGTCGATCATTTCGAAATCGTGGCTCTCTTTCAATATGAAAGGTAGATGGAATCACAAACAGTATCATTCAAATTACTGAAGGTCCACGAGATCAAGCGCCAACTGTTGTATGCATGAAACGGTTTCAGAGTTTTGCTTTGTTTCCTTAATTTTTTCGCTGTTGCGGCTGTCGGTATTGCCCTCGCAAAATATTCATTTTATGGCCATATTCAATTTGATTCTTTTTACATTTTCATCGTTTCATCGTTCCTGATAAGCGATTGTTTGATGCCGACACTCTTGAATTTATTGATGAAAATTCGTGATGACTTTTTTCAACGCGAGCAGAAAAAAGTTGCTTTATGTTTTTTAGATTTTTTTTTAATTTTTATTGTTGTCAATAATCAAAATTCAATCGTTCTTCAAAAAAATTCATTATTTATTTCATACACCAAATGGTCTTTGATCAATTATATGGAGTGCGTGGCATTTAGAAATGGAAACGATACCGTTTGAGTTTCGTGGGTCTTGATAGACTCTAATTTATTTTTTGAAATGCACAATTGCATTTGCGCCCATGACCATGATCTCAGGCAGTCAAACCGACTAAATATTCAATGTAAATAATAAATCTGTATTGAGAACGCCAAATCAAATTAATCAGCTTCATCTGATTCACCACTTTTAGCAATTTTTTTTTTTATTTTTCCTCACAATGTTCACTACTCTGGAAATACGCGCGCTCATTTGAAAATTGTTTCTCTCTATAAAATGATTTTCTAAATTGCTAAGAAATATGGCCAAAACGTGCAATTTCTGCATAAATTCTGAAATTATTTTCTGTACTTCTTCCTAAGTGATGATAAACTGTATAAAATATTTGAGCTAAATAGTATTCGTTTTTCTGAAAGCGATTGAACTAACACTTGAATCGTGAAATGGTGCATTTACCGCAATTCCTGACATTCACTTTGAATTCGACTCGTGTTCATTAACTGTAGTCTCGAAAGCCTAGACACTTTTAAATGAACTGTAAAGAATTGTCTCCTTAACCAAAGTTTCACTTTTTTTTTCGTTTTGCTTGAAAGAATCGACTAATGCGAGTAAATTAAGAGCAGCGGCGATAGCCGAATGTGTGGATTTAAGAGATAAATTAGGAGTAAAATGGTTTCGGTAACGAAGGTATGAGTGCTCCGAATCACTTTCTTCGGAATCGGTCGCATTGAAAATGTTGTAATATCTTTAACATGTGTTTGGCGGAGAGAGAGAGATAAAAAACACGAGACGAATCTATCCATGCATGGATAAGTTTCACAACTCGTACCCTCCGAAAAGTCATTGACAGACACGGAACGTTCGGCTAACGAAACGAAAATAAAATGAAAGGCCAGCAAAAAGCGGCAGTGACTGCGCTGCGGGTAGCATTAACGGTAACAATGTGTATATATGAGTGCATTTGCACTGTAATGGAACGGAAAGACGAAAAAAAACGCACGAAAAAGTGTACGATTTCGACCGACAACTAACAAGTCTCTGCTGTTTTTTTTTTTTTTTTTTCATTTTCGCTCGCATTTTCCTGAAATACGTTAAATCGTTGGCGTTGTTTAACAGTTGATGTTGTAACTATTTTCATTTAGATGAGTCCCCCCGAAAATATTGGAACATTTGAGTATGTGTCCATCGTTCTTTTTTACTCTCAAGTTTGTTTTCACAAAATGCAGATTACATGGATGTGTTGTACTTGAAACTTTGGATGTGTAAATGATGAAAAATAATAAAAAATGTGTGTATTTGTGACGAGTTTTGGCTGACTGTCTTTTTCCCTCCCAGTATTTGCTGCTGCTGCTACGACGATGAGTATCGCATGTGTACGCTTCGAATAGCTGTAGACTTATACGCTTTGGTAATTACGTATATATATATATAGAAAGAGCGAACCCTCTCTCGCACAGGCAACGCTACACATTATTTGTGTGCACAAACATACGACAAGTACAAGTTGCGAGCGAAACGAAACGTAAGAGAGTAAAAGCAAATGTTTTTTGACAGGCGTGGCTTGACAGTAGGGGTTGATGCATTTGATTTACGACCTCACACAAAATAATAGTATAGAAATGTGAAAATATTATAACATGGATATGCAATCATACTCACATGCGATGAACACAGCTCCACTCCGCTCTGCTGAGCTGAGTTGTGTGCTGTGTGCCATAGTCGTCTTCGTTCATCTAGCCAAACGAATACTTATGTGTCGTTGCCATCACTTTCGTTGTTGGTCTTATTATTATTTTTCCTTCTCTTTGGATTTGCCGTTTTTCATCATCGGTCTCTCATATTTTGTTATTCATGCAACGCAACACTATATTGTAAACGGACAAATGATACATACAAATTTCTTTCTTTTTCGTATGCAATTTTTCGATGTGATACTTTATTTAATTTGATTATTTTTCCATTCAATCATGATATCTGCTTTTAGACTAATGTGCGATCGTCATCGTCATCGTCGACGTCTCGCTCAAGCACTTAGTGTTAATTCGTTTCTATCCCGATTCAAATCAAACACACACCACAAAATAGACCAACACTATTTTTCACTCCGAACATTGATTTTTTTAATGCCTGGCAAGATATTTTGTATCTCTTGAGCGCCCCCATCTTTCAACTGATATTTTGAGTCGGTTTTGTCCGCCAACCCACATTTTCATCAATGCCACTTTTTCGAGTATGTTCGCATTCACTTTACTATATTACATTTCTCGCACTATTGCGGAATATTTTGAGCCAACACGAACAATAGTTCTGCTACATATTTTCACGATGCTGATTCGGAATGTAAGTTGCAGCTTTTGTGAATTGAAATGATTCGCCCGAAATGTTCTCTATTGGCGTCGAGAGCATATTGACGCTCTAGTACACATGTATTTCTGCACACGCTGCCGAGTGATATGGCGCCTTTGAATCGAAAAATCATTAAGAGGTTCGTGCCATGGGATTGAAGGCGGCCGTCGATCTCTTAAACGTGTGGAATACATTCTCGTGTCTTTACGACGTATTTTCTATGCTCTCCCGCTCGCTCTCATTTAAACGGCTTTAAGAAACACGTGTCGCAAATCACACTCCATAAATGTAGCCATGAGTGTTATATTTGAAGCAAAAACAATACGCAACAAAGCTCAATTTATCTATTTTAGCGATGCATTGCTAAACATTTTGAAAACGCGCCACTGCGAATCCATTCGAATGCTGCGCGATGCGATGTGAGAAAATCAAAAGCAATATGAATTGATAAGGATTATAGTGAATGAGAATCGTGTTGGCACGTACCATCAATGCCGTATTTTTATTAAGATTAATGTTATGTTTTGATTCGTTGTGTCTGAATTTCAGTCTGTATATGTTGCAATTGGAATTGTTTTTTATTTGGTTGCACCCGACATATTCTCATCGGCATCGTCAACATTGGTAAACATTTTGAATAATTCGTCAATTTCAAAGAGTGATAAATTTGCTGGCTTTTGAGAACTTGTTGCAATGTCTTTGGGTCTAAAAACAGATTTCAGTGTGAAAAGAAGATTTTTCTACGCTCCATAAATCATAGAATCGCCACTAATACCGTGTGTTTTTTCTTTTCTTTTTTCTCTTCAGGTAAGCAAAAAAGGAAGTAAAGACAATTCTATTGACTAGAATCAACGCAAAATGAAAGCACCTTTAGAATAAAAGCAACGGTCGTTCTTGTTTATCAACAAACAAAAGTCTAATTGAAGCATGTGCAATTGGGTATTTGCAAATTATACTGCATAGAAGTAGAAGGAAAACGGAAAAACAATCGGTCTTTTATGTGAAAGTCAGTTGCTTTGTGATTTTCACTCTTCTTTAACTGACTCAGCTGGAGAGCGTCGCTATTTCAATAGACTCGAAAGTTTTGCGTCTCTCTGTTCCTTATAGAAAAGTGACTGCAGTTTCTTGAAACAACAGTTTCAGTTTTACGTAAGATGCGTCGCTGTGTCAGCCAAGACACAAAAAGTGACCGTACCTGAAATGTGTGCAGTGCAGAACGCACAAACAATATGATGCAATGGAAGCAGAACGAATGCCAACAAATGGGTAAATTGTTTATTTACATACACAATAAATATTTCATATTACGAAAACTAAAGAAAAGTAAAACGTTTGTTGCGATAAAATGCCAAACAATGCGACCAAGAAAATTCTAGAGAAAAGAACGGGAGAGAAAAATTGTGTGAGTCGACGAGCAAAAAAAAATAAAACAAAAACAACATGACACAATGAAAATGAAACCGGCAGAAAGAAATGATTGCGAAGAGTTGTCACACACTCAAACAAACCGAAAATCGCAAAAGCAAAACCAAAAATTAGAGCACGTAGAATAATTCAGTTCGTGTATTTGCACTATCTGGAAGTTGAAAGAATGAAATGAAAAAGGCAGAGCGAACGAAGACATGAGAGACGACAAGAAAAGTTTCATATGTCATGCATTGCATACCTTTCACATATTGTTGCGTATGTCGCAAAGTTAAAGAGGAATACAGAGCGCGCTGGAAAAAGGCAGGCAGAGCAAAGAAACGGCATGCATATTTTTGGATATCACGCTATCTTCTTTTTTTGGTTCTTTACTTTCGATTCGTGTGTGACACTGACAACGACTTCATGTCGGCTTCACTGTGCGCACCGCGCGATTCACATACCTTTATGCTGGTTCATGCAAAACGAAAGCATTTCTAAAATGTAACTTACACGTTACTTTGTTTTTGATAAAATTTTCCACAAATTTTTATTTTTATTTTGCGTTGTGCTCCATTCCAAATTTTTGTTGTCGCATCAAATGAGTTGAACGAATTTGTATAATATAAAGTGAAAAACACACAACATCAAATAAATATAGAATATAGACAAAAGTTCTCATACGGAAAATATGCCCGTTCAAATATTTCTATAGATCGAAATAACATCACTTTCTATTTTTGTTGCGATCTATTTTCCTCGAATGCTTTTTGATTTCTTTTTCGTAAGCAACATAGAACCAAATCTCTCGTTTTCCGTAGCCATCGTCTCTTTTAGTCGTCGACGAAAATTCGAAAAGAAAAAATTATGCCGTACGCTATTCAACGGCACAGCTATTGAGATGACTTGTGGAATACAATGTGCAAAGTCAGTTCGAACTTGTGACTGGAGAAAAAGTAAAATTGTTTCCTTCGTTTAGAATTCTCTTTGCAGAAAACTTTTAATGTAACTTTTTTGTGGAAATAATTTTTTATGATCCAAACAATTGTCATAGTCTCACCATGAATGTAGTCGTTCGCTTGGCTACAAAAAACTGCGCCATGCTGATGCAATTCTTAATAATCGCCTTTTTCCTATCTGCAACAACAGCAACGCACACAGAAAAATCAAGTTTATGAAAGACAAAGAAACACACTTAACATTTTCTATTAGCTATCATTTCCTTGACCATGAACAAGGCCACCCTCGGTTTGTATTGGCTTGCCTGCGAATCTGCATCGTCAGTTCCTATCCTTCGCACACACACGACTGAGCCATAAAAATATGGAAAGCAATAAAAATGCTCTCATTCCATCTTGCCAGTGTGCTGTGAAAATGGCCATAAATTATTTTCAAACTAGATATAATGTCTTGAAAAAAAAGCCTAATAGATTTCTACCGAAACATCTCTCTTAGAGCCCAAGCTAGCCGATTTTGCTTACTAAGAAAGGAAAAAGAGGAACTAAATTGGCCCGACCATATCTAATCTTCGGTTATTATTATATCATAAATTCGCAATATGGCTCAAATATTTAACGACTTTCTTCCGAGCCATATTTGGCAAAAAACAAGAGCAATGCCATTGAACGTGTAGTGTTTTTTATGTCCTCTGCACCAGATCAGAAAACGAAGAACGCATAGCAACGTTATGCTCATTAGCAATAGTTTGGCAATAGATAAAATATGATGCTGAAAGAATGAACTAATTATTTGTTCATGGCTTTGAATTTGCCTCAAGGAGAAAATAATGGCAGTTTTGTTTTTTCGTCATTGAAATGCACACTGATTTGCACGATGTTTTTGCAACCACGAATATGTTCTTTTTTTCCGCTCGCAACAAATGCTTTTCAATGCCGTCGTCGCTGGTTACTATGGCCCTTTATGAAAATCCAATGAACAGGAAAACAAAAACACCAAAAAAGCAGACGAAAAATGAACAAATTGATCCAAAGTCGAACATGAAATACGAATTTGCACTCGAAAGGGAGAGAGAGACTGAAAAGTATATGCATGAGATGGCACCAACAACGGGAAATACACCACAATCGAGGACGACACAGCTCAAACGCGGACAGCAAATCAATGAATGGAATATAATGTAGTATGATCACATGCGTTCATACGATACCGTTTGAATGAAATTGTGCTGGTGCGTTTCGAGTCAGCCTCGTGATTGCACATTGTGAAGGAAAATGAGCCGCAGAAAACGGCAAGTCATTGAATGAACGGAGCAATTCTGAACGAGGAAGAGAGAGAGAGAAAGAGAGAAGGAACGATGGGTCTATGCGCACGCAAAATTTATCCAAAAATTGGATATGTAACCAAAAGCAACCATAAATCTTACATTGATTTTTAGCACGTTTTTATTCACCCCTATCAGTTTTTGACTGGCTCTTGGCCTGATGTAAAATACATCAAATGCACGAAGAATAGCATTCACACAGCACCGACAGAGATGAGAAAAATGAAACAAAGAAAAACATTGAAAATTTAGTCTTTTGTAACGGTGACGGCGTCGCATGGTGCAAAATGAACACGCACACGCACAAATTCTCTCCTCTCGATTCTTTGGTGAAAAAATGGTTTGAGGCATCGAGGCACTCAGCCGCTGTCTCTCTCTCGCTCTGACACATGCACGCACTTTTCATTTTCGATCCAAAACAAGGACGATCGACATCTCTTTATGCGTATACCTTTTGAGACTCAGCACACAGCAACCGATCAAACACACATATCGCAACTCAACCAGAGTACAATAGCTCGCAAAAATAAAAAGAGCATAACGAACCGTCAATATCCATCCTATAGCAAAATTCACCACAGAATTTTCGTGTATGATGTAAATGCAAGCGTGTTTCAATTCACTCACTCACTTAATCTCTCTCCCTCTCTGTTTCTATCTATTTATCTGAGTGAGTGCGAGCGTTGTAAATATTTCGGGCAAAAATGTTCTGTGAAACATTTTTTTCAGTCGCTTTTCGGCATGTTTGCCATTTTGCGCAAAACAAAACCAAACCGAAAGCCATAAATTATATATCGGATGCAGGCGGTATTTACCACGATATCATACAATTTTTTTTCTCTCTCTCTGCTGCTCGAATAGTTTGCAAAAAAGTACAACGCAACAATACGTACGATACGGAGAACAAGAGAAAAAATATGTGTGTAGTACAAAATGCTCATCATTATTTATAGATATTTGTTGTTGTAGAGCGCACTGTTTAGTGAAAGAATACAGCCGATGCCTTGATTGAATAGAAACTCAATCTGGCCAATATTGTTGCTGTTGCAAAACCGGCAAAATGTTCAAACAATTGTTGTCGCTTTTGTTCTGCTCTCAATTTAGCATAACCATCATCGAATACTGCTGGCTGGCGTGCACACATTAGCCGATTTTTAAATTGATTAGAAGCGTTTAGACCGAAAATCAATTACACCATTCACAATTTTAAACCGTTTCATAATTATGATGCGATTTTTTTCTCGTGCAACTTCCGATTTTTTTTGCCATAAGCCAGTAGTCAATTCGATGCAGTTTAATTTGCAATCGACAGTTTGATTAAACGTAATTCATTTCAATTTTCGGAATAAAAACGGTGCAAAAATGATGACACCAGTGATTTTTCTCTCTCTCACTCTCCTCGTTCGCTGTCTGCGTGTTGTCTTTAGCGAATGGCGGTCCGCTTTCCGCTCAGCTTGATATCCAATCGAATTAAAATAAAAATTATTTGCATGGAATCATTCGTTTCCTTTTGTGATTTAAATGTTTTGTGTGTATGCATCAACATTGATTTTTAAAACTCTTCCTATCGGCACGATGGTATGTACTGTCACGGCGATTGCCAATGATTTTGTGATATGAATTCGCTCACTCGAATCAGTTTTGATTAAACGTCCACGTTTCGTGTGCGCGCACTGTGATTAATGGGCATTAATAAATTACATTCATGATAAAAATGTGTCGAATGAACACTGAGAGAGATGAAACGAATATTGGGTACACGAGATGCACCTCAGTTTCGATATTCTAAAAATTGAAAGCGACTCCGTTGCATGATGTATGTGTGCACTGATAGATTGAAATCGGCTCAATCAAACGCACACAAATAAAACAATTATTGAATTGTCAACCGCAGAATTAATGTTCACGGCATGTCGACAATGAAGCGTACACTTTTATATATATGGAAAACAAGAATTGAGCCACGAATTCCAACACTTTAATCATGCATTTGATTTAATTCGATGCAACGTAATAAAATGTACTGATTTATTGTAATATTTATTGTGCATTGCTGTCGATCCGAATGGATCGAATTAAATTTCGACGATTCCAGTGACGCAACCCAGTTGACGAAAGAATCACCAAAATGTGCTTCATTTCAAATGCAACAAAATCGCGTGATGGCACACAAAAAATCAATGTGGGCTTCAGCATTCAACGACATGCAATTGAATTTTCGTTATCAATGGAAAAACGTAATATCATCGTGAAAATTGAATGCACAATCTGCTCGGATCCCGGACAGTTCGACATACACAATATCAGGCCATAAATCACCGGCGATTTTAATTTAAAAAGAGCTATCTTCACTCTAATTTTTAATTCTTTTCCTATGCTATGCTGTTCGCCGCGCCAGCGAAAATGTATCAAACGACAACAATGAACAAAAAAGGCGAACCTTCAGCGAGCGATACAGTTTGTGCACAGCGTGTTCACATTTCCCTTTTACTAGTTGCTTTCCGTTTTAAGTGAAATCGGCCAATCGGATGCAGAGAGAGCGAGTTAGAGAAGGGAGAGAAAGAGAGAAAGAAATCGTAAAATATTGTGATAAGCGAAACGAACAATGAAATATACGCAATTGCCTTTAAACAATTTATGTTGTTCCGATACATTGTGAAGAATCTAATAAAAGCGAACATACCGATTAAGTAAACTGGGAAAATTACAGGGCTGACATGATAATCGACACATTTTAAAGTTCAATGAATTTACTTTGGAATCGACTGCATCAGAGAAAATTGCGCAAAGAAAAATTCAAATCATATTATTTTAGTTTCGGCCTCTCGATGCAAATTCATGAAACAATAAAATACGATTTCTTCCATTTTTTCCGCACATTTTACATGATGTTTATGATTAACGGATGTGAATACATATCTCATACTCTCCTGAAACCACTATATACACGATGGTAGCCAATCAGAACGAACTGAATGCTCGTGCGCTGGAATAATGAGAGTGGTGCAGACGTTTGATTGATTTTCGGTGTGACATTGATTGATTGTGGCATTTGCGCTCATGAGTTTTCCCTCCTTTGTGCTAGAACTTGCTCAAAGCGTTCGCTGTGTGTGTAAACGGCTCATGAAGCACAAAACACGAATAAGATGGAGGGATAACTGAAAAAATCGACCGCATACTGCACACTCCATATTCGAGTATGGTTCGCAAAAAACTAGGCAACCATATTGTTGAATCCATGTTTTTCGCTCGATGTCTCTCTTAATGAAAAATCATGCATTGCTTCGTATCAACTCATAAATCCTTCGGTGAATCAAATTTCTCAGAAGAGCCAATTTAAATGTCTAACTTGTTATTTGAACAAGGATCCAGTTTGATGCATCTAATAATCAATTTTTGTCCTCGAATTAATCATTTCTCAGAGAAATTACAATTCCGTCCACTTTGAATCGCAACCGAATCGTTTGTTTAACAGCCAATGAATTTAATTAGAGGTTTTCGACCATTTTTTTATGCAGCAATGATTGCTTTTGAGCATCTTTGGGATTTATGAAGACGAGTTTGTATTTGAGCCGGCATACATATGTGAATGATGATGCTTGAAATTCCAAAATTCGATGCAAACTCACTCACAGTCGGCTTAGGAATTGTATTTCGACGAAGAATATATCACGATCACAAAACACGCGCTCTCCAAAAAGACAGTCGAATATGACACATTCATATTCATTTTGAACAATAATCCTGTTCCTGCTGTTCAGCATGAGACGACGTCTTGTTTTTTTCGTCGGTCGGTCGGTGTGTTTGTGTATTTCGGAGGATATTTTGATTTGGAACTCAACATTTATCGCAACCGCTTTTGAAAAAGGTTGTTGGAATTTGTGACCGAGTGTGAGACAGAGAAAGTGATACTAGATTCGGATAAAGAAGCGCACATTTCACAATAGAACCCCAACTAATCGCAGCATCACATCAACCAACTAGAAAATTCCATAAACAACTGATATGGCTATATGCAAACGAAATGTCATATCAAATAGAAACGGTCGAGTGAATGAAAAAAAAAGTTTTTCTCTAGAGTTGTTTTGGAAAAGGGTATTCGGTGTGCATGAGAATGCTGTCATTTTGCATTTTTGCCACTACTCGATTCACAATCGTTCATCGTTTGCTTTGAAATTGAGAGCCCACGAACCTGGAAACGAACTCAGACCAATATTGTTTATATGCGAAATTTTCGAGATCTTAGATATTTTAAATGCGCGAGAGTGTAAAAGACCTATCGAACCACATGCTGACAATGTCGACGTGTTAGAAAGCGAAACCTGCTGGATTCTCCTCCGATTTTGATTGTTATGAATACCAAAATTGCAGGCGACGATGAAAGCAACGTAAGAGGAAAAAATAGCAGCGGTAAACCGGAAAATCTGCTAAAAAATTTGAATATTGCCGCCACTTCACAAAATGTGTAAATGATTGTGAGCAATTCGTTAAATTTACCCATAAACGCTAGCGCAAGCAGATAACTTTTCCGTGACTGAGTGGAAATATTTCGTCGACGCCAACGAAAGGGAGACAGAGATCCACATCCTCTTAATACGGGCCACATCGCAGTGAAATTCGCTCAAGTTTAGCCCCTGTAATGCGACATCATTTTTTTATGAACCCAAACATCAGCTGAAACTCATTGAATATTCATTATGTTAATCTTATGATTCTTCCACCATATTACATATACATTTTGTGTGATGCTTTGCATATTCGTAGCCCCAATGCTCGAGATAGGCTCAGCGAGAACACCAAGATGTGGCTGAAAGCGCACACCAACCTAACAGTCTGATTTCAACGATTTTTCGGCAAAACAGACGGAAATCCGAAGTTTGAATGACGTTTTCATTTGGAATTTCCATTCAACTTATATTAAACCTCATAATGCTAAATGAGGATGTAATGTCTTGAAATGCGCGCGAGAAGGATGCGCTCCACAACTTTCAGCCATCATATTCTTTTTGTTTTCAAGTTTTCGTAGTTAAAGTGGATTTCTTTAATTGAATTCCATTGAAATCGGTAAATTGAAATCTGCGTAGGCCGTTGAGGGATCGCTTCTGATTTCGCCCATGAATCGCTTTGGCTATGCTCAAATATTCGCCCGTGCTCATTTTTCAGAACCGAGAACTCATGCAAATTGTTTTTGATTTATATCGGATCTCTCCCGTTGTCCGAGTTGTCAAATGAAAAAAAAATCCCTGAAACTTCTCGAATGCATTAATTTTGCTGCTGCGGACCAAAGACAATATTGTTAAATTCAACTTAAAACAATATCTCAAAAAATGTCGTCAACAATTGTGTTCGTGCATCGCATGTGCTTGTCGATGTGTTGGTGGTAATTCTGGCGAATGTTGCACGCGGTGGCAGTGGGAGAGCACAATGTTCAATCGCCATCTTAAAATATCGTCCGAGCGAAATAATCGAATTATTTCGATTGAATAATTCCTAATTGAAAAAATATGCTACTCGATATTTGTGTTGCCAACCGCCTATATCATCTGCATTCCATGCGACAATATACCACACACACACACACGCACACACACGCACACAGCACAGGCTGAAATCAACAGACTATCGCATGCATTCAGGAGTTGAAATGCGAAATGCTGAAAAGCAAAACACATCCGGTTTTATTTATGGCTTTGGCGAACAACAAGCTTCGCTAAACGCACGTACCATCTCTCAAGCGTTGGTGAATATGACGACGACGCAAATATCAATTTCCGAATTTATCGTTCGCCGATTCGCAAACACAAACATTTGTTTGCTCTTTGTTTCCAGTTTGGCTACAGACGCTTCTTTTCGGTACACTCAAATTGAATATTTTGAATCGAATTAAAATTATTCGAGCCGAATTGAGAAAACAGGTTCTCTCTCCCATTTATGACATATGCAAAGCTCAAAAATACTTTCCAAACTCAAAATGCCGAATGCGCTTTGTTCAAATAGTTATATGGCCATAAACACCCCTTGAAAATGGTTTTTATCTAGTTATATATTAATATAACACAAATAAAGCCATGATAATAGCGGTAAGTTCCGTAGATTTAGAGTACCATTCAGTAAATAACCCTTTGCTGGCGGAAAAAACGGAGCTAATGAAAAGATTTGAAAAGAGGACTATTTGAACTGTCCTCATCATGAAGAATGCGCCGAGAGAGAGAGAGAAAGAGAGAGAAAGAAAGAGAGAAAGAGAGAGAAAGAGAGAGAGAGAGAGAGAGATACCGACGAGATCAAGTAAGTTACTGAACAAACAAGAAAAAGATAGTGAGTAACAAGCATTTAACGGCCGCAAGAGTTGTACTAGCACTGTTTGGCTTTTGTTGTTGCTCTTTGGCTTGGCAAAAATTAATATGTTAAAAAGCCGTATGTGCACAGGATAGTCGGCCAGATTTGAAATGCACAATGCGACACACCAAGCGCAAGTCGCACAATTGCCTTTATTACCAGCTAAAATAATCATAAAGCCACGATGAAATGAATCAATAACGCTGCGCCGAATAAAATATGAAAGGAACATAAAAAGGCTCCATAGAATTTATGATTTATGGAATCTGAAAATTTTAATGTTATTCATTGGCTCCTTTTTTTCCCTGAAGAAAGGTGTGTCTTTTCAACCAACTCTCGCGACTTTTGAATCATTGGCAATGAAATTTTTTTGGCATGAATTTTCGTGGACTCATCACTTTTTTCGGCAGCCTTTGCAGCTGCTGTGGAAAAATGAAAAATCGCTATAATAGATTATAACGTCATATTTATAGAGAAAAAAGAACTCGTTTGATGTCTCATTTCACCCTTTTCACTAGCTGACAAATATCGATTGTTGCTGTAATTTCTCTAATGTGTGTATTTAATTAAAACCTTTTAAAAATCCATGGAGACCGACAGCAAAAACGCCAATGGATTAGTAACACCAACATACAATAAACCAAGTGACTGAATTAACTATTTGCTTTTTAGATATTTTTGGTCTCTACACCTCCCCCTCTCTATCTCTTTATCACTCTCGATTGGTTGTTGTTGTTGTTTTTTGCGTGATTTCGACGGAACATTCCGCAAAGTAAAAGCATTTTACATTTTACATCCGGAAGAATGCTTGAATAGAAGCCAAATCCACTTGAATAGAAAAGAATGTTCAGCACGTATTCTTCCGTTACTTTGGTCGGTACAGCTAACGTTGTGTTTCGCACCCACATTTCTTTCGCTCTCTTTTTTGTTTATGTTACTTTCTCTTTTCTGACGATGCCATATTATTTATCACTTCCCGCGTTCCCGGTACGCGCTTCAATGCATTGTACTGTCGTGGCGTTTGTTAAAATACTCTTCCTTTCAATTGCACCCGAAAAAAGAGTGTGTAAATAATAAAAATACAAAGACGGAAAAAATCTGTATACGGCTCCGGCGTACGCTCAACGTGGAAATGTACGAATAGAAAAAAGCAACAGCAACAACAAACATTCCATGAATAGAGAGCAGCAGCAGCAAAAAAACAATGTACAAGAGACTAGATAAAACAAAAGCGGATCTTCGAACCATTTATTTGCTTTCAAATAAATTAACAAAAACAAGCGCAAGAACGAAACAAAGTTCTAGCACTCTCTGGTTCACTAAAATAGGGTCGCATTTACACACACATTGCCGCATGTAATGCGCTGAATAGTGAATTTGAAGCGACTATAAAAAAATCGAGCTGGAATGCGGTGTTTTCGATAAACAAAGACCCATTTGCTTATTGATTGCAAGCGTTACTCTTGCACACGTTCTTCGTTCGCTTTTTATGCTAAAAATTTGATTTTAATTAAATTAATTTTTTTTCCTTCTTCGGTTGCATACGAAATCGCACGCGCGCATTCGCGACGAAATGTGTAAGTGAAACGGAAATAGAAAGAGGGGATTTGTGTCAATCGAATGGAATTCAATTTTCAGGAAAACGTGATTGAATATGCATAGTTTTCCGATTAACTTCACAGCGCACGGAACCAAGCGCGAGAGAAAAAGAAACGACGCGAAATTGCGAGGACAATGTTAGACTTTCATTATCGCACTGTCGCTTTTCCGATCATGAATTGTATGTTTCAGAAAACGGAAAAAAAACTCGAGACCCTCCAGCCAACAGCAATAACGGTCACAATTAAAATATGGTCTGTGATTCACATTTTGTATGAGTGAATGCCCAAACTGAATGTGCAATTCACAGTTACTTCCCTTTGAAAATGCAATTCCAATTGGTTTTCGCCCGGTTCGTTTTCCAACTGAACATTCCCACCCTTAGATAGATATAGCTCACGGCGCGCTATGCTGCAAATGGTGCGGCGATGCAGAGATTTCCATTCTTTCACCAAGCTTCTCTATATTTAATGAGTAGTGACAGATTCAGTGAAATACGTAATATTAAATTGTGAAATCATTTGTGCTGCTTTCGATCCTTCGTCGGGCACCGCAACCATAATTGTCAACGCACTTTTCCCAATTTAATTAGAGGAAAACACATCCATTACTTTATTAGGTCACATGAATTATCTAAAAGCAGCAGTTAAATTTAATTGTGATCACTTTTCGATATTGTTCGAAGGGTGTTTGCTTGGACATTTTATGTGCGGCATTCAATCGAAACTTTCAATTAAAAATGAGTTGTCTTTGTTTCGAAAGCGTAAGTTCTATTCGAAATGACGCCATTTTCGCTATATAAATTAGAATCCTATCAAATTTTCGACATTTTCGAATGTTTTTGTTTTCGATTGAAAAAGAAACACAGCAATCGACCGACAAAAGAGCGCAGCGCACATGTCAAACATGTACCCATAAAAACTGTCTGAAAGAGAGTGAGTGATTGTGATTGTTTCGCCTACAGCTTTTCATTATCATGGAAAATGCGTTCAGCCGCCCTGTCGATGTTTTGCACATTCAAATTATTTTGCGTGTCGTCGGCATTCGCTGTATGAGCACTTCACTTGATGTTCGTCTGGATGTACCACACATTCCGTGTTGCAAATGGAGGACATCCAGAGAGCGATATGAAGCCAGAGGGTTTGACTTCAAGTGCTGTTCCGTTGTTGATTGCCGCCGAAAAATGGAGAATCATTTGATAGAATTTTTGTAAGCAGACGAGCAAAAAAAACCCCGGCTTTGAAACCACTTAAATGAAAAAAATACGTTGGCTTCCTTCTCCAGCTTTTACACAAATATGGATTGCATTTTTACATTATTTTTATAGTAACCGTACTCTAGAGCCACCGGTTCCATTCTGGTGCTTTCTATTCTGCTACTTTCCGATCTCAAATTACGAACCATTTCATTGGATGAGCGCGCGCGTTTTTCCAGGCCAGACATGTTCATCCATTAAGTAAACGTTTGGAGCGTGGTGGTTGTATTTTTCGATTCGCCTCTGCCCTCAGCGAAACAATTCCTCTTTCGTGGTTGATTGTATGTTGTCGGAAGAGTCGGATTTAATCGTTGTTTTGTTTCTGGGAAAAACTTTGTTTTCCGTCTTGTGGAGTCGCCGTATGACTTATTTATTTATTTATTGGATTCTTCGTAAATGCGCATACATCACAGCCAATAGATGCGGAAACCAGGCGCATTATTACTATTATTTATTAACTCGAGAGCCAATAGCAAAAGTTCTTGATTTTAATTTTGACTTCGAGGAGCCGATGCGGGTTCGCAGATTAAGCTATTTTCTGCCAACTTTTATCAACAAAACTTGAAACTTTGTGCGAAGGAGGCGACAATCATTCATCCCTTAACAGTTATTTGAGCACATATTTGATCATTGCTATTGAACGTGAGAAATGTTGCCAAATAATGTGCTGCCAAAATAATTTGAACATAGTTTTATGGCAAATCCAAATATTTGTGCTTGTGCAAACACACACAATTTCAATACGTCGAACAAATGAACGTATGATTCATGGCGTCACTTGACCCATGGATTATCTTATTTATTGAATCGGGAGGATGGGCAAAAGTTTTGAACATTTTCACATCTTCTTAATCATTGCAAACAACACTTCACAAATCCTGCCTCTTCATTTATCAACTGGACCTGGGCCCGGACCTTACAACAAATATCAATTTTTATCTAATTATCACATTGTTTGAGCATTAAAATAAAATGCAGTGAAAGGACAGATTTTGGACTGTTTTTCTTTAACTCCGTATTCGTCTTTTGCTATTGCATTTCGAGCTGCATGCTCATAGCCACTTTGTTCACGATACATATTTTACAACTGCACACTTTGCGTTCAACATAAACAGCTCATTTTTACGATTTATTTGCTCATTTTTCTTCTTTACTCATTCCATTTTCTTGTGTGTTTCATTTCTTATCCTTATGCCGTTGCCTTTACCGCTGCTGCTGCTGTTGCATGCGGCTGCTACACCGTAGTGCACTCCATTTCACTCTCACCCTTTGCGAGCAATATGTATTATAAACATTTAAAGCACACAATTATAATTATCTTAAATGGAAAACAATTTACCTAATAGCGTCATAAAAATGTATTTCATTTATCTTGGAAACTCCTGGCAAATGTCTGTTTACATAAACGGTAATGTTTATGCACTTCATTTGTTTATGCATCGGATGCGTCTGCATCAAAATTGAGTTGGAATATCAATTTATTTACTCGCCAGTAATGGTTATGATCTAGATGTTTTTCAGCTTTAAAGCCATAACGTTTTATGTCAGTTCAAAAACTATTTCATTCGCATCGAATTTGCCAGTTTCGGTTGTATTTTTAACGCTTGAAATTCTGATGAAGCATGGGAATATGATAGTTAATTAAAATGGCTTGTTTGCGAGAGCATCGATATCAGTTTTTGGCGTTGTCGACACTGACAGCGAGTGCCGCGCGTCGATTTTCAATGTAACATGTTACATGCACAGCATGGCTTTAACCGTTGTTGAAGCCAAAAATCGGAGCCGAAAACATTCGAAGCTCCAACTGTTTGTCATCTATTCGGTTGCACATAAATTAGAGTGTTTTCATTGCAGCCAGCTGTTTTCCTGTTGAATTCAAACCTATCAAAATGGATTTTTCATGTTGACAAAACAAGGCGCCACGAGCACGAAAAAAAAAATATTTACTGCTATTTTCTATTCAACTTTGGTGAAATGAATAAATTTTGCGAACGGCTGAATGAAGTTTGAGCATCGTTACTTCCTTCGCCAGTAAATTCAATCAGAAAGGAAGAAGGAACCGGATTTCGGATGGAAATTTTCGGTCAAAGGAAAAAAAACGCCGCGAAAATTAGAAAGTTAAATCATGCACTTGCGTTCGAAATAAAAATGAAATGCGCGATGAAAGTAATAATGAAGCAATGGGATAGACATTCATCATAGTTAAGTGCTCGAGATGAAGTGTACTCGGTGAATGACTATAAATTATCGTCGCTGTGATAAAACACGCAAATCAAATTACAATGGGATCCATATCGTACAACGACACTTATTAAAATATTTCCCGTCGTGGTGATATCGTGAGACTATGACAAACATGCATCTTTCTCTCTCTCTCTCTCTCTCTCTCTCTCTCTCTCTCTCTCTCTTTGAGTAGCCATTCGGAGCAACGAAAACAATCAGCACAATCAATATGGCAGGCAAATATCAAATGCATGTCATATGCACACTTGGCATCGCAATTCAATACCAAATACGGTGGTAATATCAAAATAATGCATGATTAATCTGTTTAAATTGTGATCTCGATCCCATGTCATAAATTTATGACTGTCGTATCTGCATAAGGTCAGCAGAACCATAACAATTCAATTTGATTATGCATAGCACATTCGCAAACACTCAGAGATAGAGAGAGCGGGAGACGGTAACGTCCAATGGGGATCACAATATATAATCTGGTTATCGATTTAAATGCATTCTAATTGATATTGCTTAAGAAAGAAATTGACGTCTTTTTCTTTTGTCGTCGCTGCGATTACATATTATTGCGAGAGTTCAAACCATATTTTCGCACAGATAAATGAGACGAAATGAAATTGCTGACTATATATTGATGAATACGCATTTCATTTCACATCTTGATTCGTATCTAAGATAAAGCACTGTCAGTGTTCATTATATCGCATTTGAATATTAGTTGGACATCTTCATTCTCAGCAAAATTATTTTAATTAGCAGATAATATTGAAAGTTTCTTTTTTAGGTATTTATGAAATGAGGAATTGCAATTGAGTTTGATTTTGGGGGTGTTTTATAATGAGATAGGTTTCTCACAGTACAAAATGATTTCAATGAATACGAAATGACTTGACTTAGTGCTAAAATGTGCACGTCGACAAAAGTACCGTGCAATTTTCCATCAATTTCGAATGGTCCTTGGCAAAAGCTTAAACTAAATCGCATCTTGCCAATTGTTATGGCTACACCCGAAGGGTGGAAATTTATTTGAATTCATCTGCATAGATTATTTATACATACAATTCAATTGGATTTTGTTGTTTGCGCTGTTGTCACCTTCGGCAAATAAAAACAAATGCGCCAAACATTCAACAACGACGGCGGCGGCAGCAGTGACGACGAGTCATCGCATTAAAATAGCACAAATGTGGTTGGACATTCGTTCGTTTTATTCGCCGCACTTGTGTCAGTTTCTGTGGAACTTATCAAACAAACTGACCATGTGACGCTGTGCTCGTGTGTGCAATGCATGCAAATTTATACATTGAGCATGGAGAAAGCGACAATCGCTCGCTCGCTCGGTCGCTTGCATTGCCAATACCGAACTACCCTAACCCTTTTTCAAAAAGGCAATTCAATTTGCACCGATAATCTATCCAAACACTCGACACGAAATGAAAATCGCACAATTCCATTTCATTGCTGCAAATTTGCATATGTAGCGAAATGAGCGAAAGACGGATACCGAACCGAATCGAGTGTACGGTGGCTGGTTTGGCGAATTGTGGTCAGGCAAATGTACACATTATTTGTATGTTAGCGCGCATGTTAATCATTCAATTGCATCGTTAAACATTCAGCACGCAGAAGTTGAAATAAATACGAATTGCATTTCGAGTATGAAACAGTGTGACGATTTACCTTTTGTTTCTGTTGCACACACGCGCGCGCTCGCACATTTTCTTGAGCTCATTTCGCCTAAAGATTGGTTTCAACTGGAAACAAGCGTTGGACATGAATCACATAAATCACTAAGACCTATTTCTTTGAGCCATACAATTTTTAGAATTCAGTTTTTTGCCTCGAAATCGTCTCAACTCAGGGGACCACAATACGATTTGTTATCTTTATTGTCTATTCATAATTTTAGGTGCCCATGATATTATTGTTACGAATCGAAACAATTTAATTGAAGATTAGGCGATTTCGTCATTGTGCGTTTGCAAAGTAATTTATGACCTGAGGTCAGTGGCGAACGCGTTTTTTCTTGCGTTTCATTTGTGATGGAATGTGAAAACTTTTTATGAACATCTCGCACCAAATGAGAGAACACGTTTTAAAAAATATAATCAAAACATGATCCATTGTTGACACTGGAACGTGTGTGTTCGACGGAGTTTCTCACGATTCATTTCGAATTGCGAAATTAATCTTTTTTGTTTGGTGGAATTTCAGCGCAGAAAAATGCGCACAATGTGTGTTGAATGAAGGGAACCCACAAAATTCACTCAATCAATTTGTCATTGATACGAGCAAAAAGAATAAATCTGCTTGATAAATTGCAAACTAACCAGCTATAAATTTCGAGAGCAACATTGTTGGTTGTTTGTATTTTTTGGGGCCATTTTGAAATGATCTTGAGCCAAAGCAATGCTTGAATAACTTAGAAAAATACCAAACTAAACACACAAACACAAGCTTGCGCGCCGCATCATGCGTTTCAACCTAATTATAATTTTCCTTTCATTGAATTTTCAAAATAGAGAGACAAAGCCGGAAATGCCATAAGAGCCAAACTTGATAAACTTCATTTATTGTGTACAATTTTTCGTTCCGTCTCTCACATCTTAATAAGTTCGATTGTACAAACGCCCTCTCAGTCCGACTCATGTCGTTTTGTTTAATGGAGAATTTCGAAAATGTGCGGCTCATACTCGGAGAGAGAAAACAAATTGTATAGCGAAATAGATGCGCATGGCAGCCTTCCTATTGCTCCGTTCCACTAAGTATCATACGAAATCATAGCACACAATACGTTTCTATTCTCTGGCATCAACTCAGCCGTTCACGCATGCCATAACAATTTAAAATAATGAATGAAACAATGAACAGTGCAGAAAAAAGCAGCGAAAGAAGAATGATACAAAGAACTTTATAATTTGACGCAATTAAACAGTTAGCGAGTAATATCCGCATTTATTTGATCAACACACAATAATGCTCCCCCACTTTCTGCGAGGAATTCGTTCATTCCGAATCTTCAACATCTTCAAAAATCTGTTCTATCTATCTACTGTATTTATTTGCATCTATTTGTTTGATCAGTGAAATTTGTCTATTTTTGACTGGCTTTTTGCAAATTTGCCACCACGAATATACAAATATGGTTACTCTGGTGGAAATTTTAAAATTTTAACGGTTCTTTGATTTGCCTGCTGAACAGAAACCATTGCAAACTACAACAGCTTGCTCAATGTTAATGTTGTATTTTTTTATTCGAATGCCACAATCGGCTTGCATATGAATTTCGACTATTTTGAATGCAACTTTCAAACTCCGAATGCATGACTTCAGACAGATAGCACGCATAGTTCAAAATGCACACTAGAATGGGATGAACTCATTGAAACGTTTGGTCTAGTTCAAAACTCTGAGATTCAGCTTGGAGTATTATCTTGAAACTTGTGCCTTAATTACATGTTCAATCATTCAGTTTGGATGCCTCAATTTTACCTTTGGATCACTTAAAAAATTACATCACTTAAAAATGGAGAGATCGACGGCAGGAATATCTGGAAAGAGCTATGGGAAAAGCATCGCGGCTGCATAATATCACATCGTTTCGACTTTTTCAAGTCTCAAGTTGATATTTTAAGCGCCCTTTTCTTCGAAATTAATTTTTTATCTTCGATTTGATGCAATAAATCAGATAAAAAAATTATTATGTTTCGAAGTGACGGGTTACAAAAGTCTACGCGAGTATTTTTCCGAATGATGGTAACACGTACACAAATAATTGATGCCTTTCGGCCACTTTATCATGCACTCGATTATTTTTCTGAGCGCAATGTTGTCTCGCGAATATGCTCGGTATGTGTGTGACGTGCACAATCCGATGTATATTGATAAAACATTGCCAAATCACGCGTTTCGTTTTCACATTTTATCTATGATTCCTCGGAGATATTTGTCATGCGGTCGAAAAAGCCCACGATTCAATTATGCGAAAGAGGCAAAAGTCTTCACTCTGTTGTGAACTGTGAAAATTGCTCGCTGTCTGAGTTCACTCGACAGCAGTTTTAAAACCAAAATTAATTTATAAATCATTAACATAAATACAAAGCACATTGTTAGAGTGACACATCGAGTTATATAAGGAATGAAAGCGTGCAATAAATCAATCCAGAGAGCGGAGAACACAGAGAGTAGAAAAAATTACATTTGAAAATTGTCCGCAAAATGAAGATAAATCTTTTGAATTTACCGTTCCGGGTTTTCTCGGGCTTGTCGGTTGAAATGGAGATGTTCGGGCGAGCAAATAAAGGCGAAAAAATGCCGCTGCTACAAAGAACCATTTTTTTAATTGTTAAATGGTCGTCAGTGATCGCTTCTTTCTTGTTTGTTATAATCATAGCTGATTCTGATGGAAAATGTCTGCACCATGCATGAGAACCACACCTCACCTCATCTGAAAATTTGCAGGTAGTAGCTAATTTCTATTGTCAAACCAACAAAAGGAAAAGCGCAACCAGCGATTACATTGTACACAAATTTGTTGCGTAGCCACTGCACGACGAATTTTTTATGTGTCTCTTTTTTCATAGTTCATGCCCGACCGAAACGTACAAAAAAAAAAACTTGCGCAATATAATAATCACCCGAGTCTCACTCTCTCACATGCAGTGCGATTTAAGCTGGTCACTGCTTTTTTCGTACTGCTTACTTTCAACTTGTTCAAATGAGGAGAGATCTTCACCGTCACGAATGAAATAAGACAACAATGTTAATAAATTTTCTACATGTTAAAAGATTATTTAGAGATTACCGACAACATGCGCATATTATATATATTTTATTCAGACATCGTCGTGGCGGTGTCTTCTTTGATTTTAAATAAAGAAAACCAACAACAACGGACAAAAATCACAATTGGTGAAGTGGGCGGTATTTGAACTCAAAAATGAACGCAATAAATAAAATTTTCGACTTTAATTTAGACGTGAACGAGATGGGAGGAAGAGAGTGAGAGGGTAAGAGAGAGAGAGAGAGCGAAATCAAAATCATACCGCGCAATAGATGATAGAGATATCCGTAGTTTTTTTGTCCGTTGGTGTGTATGGTTTTGTATTGCCTTCATTTCTGCGTTTGATTTCATCTAGCACCT
The DNA here is from genome assembly GCA_028476595.1 of Obolodiplosis robiniae. NCBI lineage: Eukaryota > Metazoa > Arthropoda > Insecta > Diptera > Cecidomyiidae > Obolodiplosis > Obolodiplosis robiniae. The sequence goes on from CM052014.1 coordinate 18,524,652, forward strand.
GTACCTATGATTTTTGTTTTGCTTTTGCTTCCTTTCGCTTGTTGGGTAAACCTTAATTTTCGATTCATGAAAACTGGTATTATTTAAAGAGATTGTTAATTGTGTAAAAATTGTGTGTGTATGTGTGTGTGCCTAAACTATGAAAAACATGAAGACATTTTGTGTGCACTGTCTCGAATCTATCATTTTCTTCACTTTACTGAAGGTCAATTATGTTTGTCTAAAATTATTTAATTTCCTTTCTCTTTTGTTTTCCAGGTAAGCAAACCTATAATTCTTGCGATCGATACTTGTCATTTGAGCTCTAAAATTAGTGGTAAGAATGATTTAAGATGAATTTCAATTTATTCGGTCACATGATAGAGGTGAACAACAGGATCTTCTTCGTCTGCGTGCACCAGACTCTGTTCTCTTCGGCTTTTCATCATTTTCAAGGGATCTGGTTCTGTTCCGTGATTGGGGCCACATCTAAACCAATGAATTGAACGGAGAACCAATTTATCTTTTTCGGACGAAAGACTTCATTGGCTCAATGAACAATATGCTAGACCAACGATTATGATTGCATGCACTTATGTGAATACTGTATTCTCATTGTTGCATTTCCTCCATCATCAAACCAAACGAATAAAACTACAGCTTAACTTGCTTTGTTCTCGCAATGCCTTGTGTTGAAATGCTGCTTTGATTCTCTGCGCGATCTCTCGAGTCGACATGAAAAAAGTTCCATTGCAGCGGAATCTAATTCAGCATTTTGTTCAAAAATTTGCTGTTACGATTTTCAGTACTTTGGTTCGTTTCACATTACACCCAATTAAAATATTTCTCAATAAAAATGTTTTCTTTGGAAATTCCCGGATTTTTTTCCACACATTTCAAAAGAAACATCTGATTCGAGATAAAGAAGATGGACCCAATTAACGAGCAACACACAATTTCGACATGAAATCTAAAATAAAATTGTAGAAAAAGAAATTATAGCTATGCGGCTATTGTAAGATACACGCACACAAATGCTGATGTTTATCTTTTTGAAAATGGTCTATCTTTCTTTCGAATTTTCGAGATATGCGTTTGAATATACGTTTTTTGCATATTTTTTCATAAAATCCGTTCCGTATGATGGTTCGAAATGGTTGTTTTACCATCGCAACTATCACAGTCTACATGGCGCATATTCAAAATGTGTGTAAATCAATGATTTCTCTCAACAACTGAAAATCACAAATCGGTTGAAGTCAGTTGTCAAAAAGCAGCTAAAACAAGCATGTGATTAAGGCTCTTGTTGCCAACAACTAAATTGGATGCCATGAGATTTTTGTCGCACACAATAAATGCACAGTAAATTTCATCATACCACATCGTGAGCGAATTTTGGCCGCTCTTCTATTTTCACATTGTCAAAGGAAATGTCACATCACGAGACTGGCATTGCATGTGAAGAAAAAAACGAGATACAGTTAACGTTCCAAAGGAGGCAGAGAAAAAAAAACATGAACTCTGTGTGTGACAGTGAACAAAAAGTGTCATTTCTTATGTAAAATTACGGATACACACAGTTTATACGAAATGAGTGAGCCGCATTCATGTAGAAAGAACATGGAGAATCAGGCACCCAAAAATGTGTCAGTTTTTTCAAGAAATCTATGCGAACCATGATGTTCAAGAATGGAACAAAAATCATTCACCACAGTCGAAAACATACTTACTTACTTCATGTTCGGCGAGCTAAATTTAGAGCCTCCGCCTTCTTTTGCTGGAATATCGAATGCCAGCTATCCACAGGAAATTGTCATTGCTCGTTTTTTTCGCCGATTTCCTCCATTCGGATGTTTCATTTGAATTTTGTTGTTAGAATATTTTGAACCGGATCTGACATTCTATAAGTTCACAGAAGTTGCATGAAATTTAAGTGCGCCGTTACTTTCGGAAAAATAGACGAAGTTCGACCTCGCAAATGAATATCAATTTATGGTAGAATGCGTGTGGACCATATTTAAGCGATAAATTTATTTATGCACGCACCAAATAGAGCAATACTGTTGTCCCATTCAAATGTTGTCTTAATTACGATGAGAATCAAATGTGTGGCCCAAAGTCGAAAACAGCCTTCATATCTTTGTGCTGTGGTGACACAATTAAACACATAATAGGCAATTGGCCCGTATGCAAACGATTTATAAACAGATGTCCATTTCATGCGCTAAACTTACTGAATTCAAGGTCTGCCAATGTGGGCTCTTTGTTTTCAAAAATGCATATTCCGTTTCTCTCTTCGTGCGCTTCCATTTTCAATGATCAATTTGCTCCCAATTTTTGAATTCGCTCAAAATAAAAGTTGCCCTTCGAAGCTCCTTCCTCTTGTGTCCGACTCACTCAAAGGGAATTTGTAATTTCGACAAGCGCACAAATATAAACATTTCGAATGGAAGCGTAAGTAAAAAGTTGGAAAAAAAATAAAGGTTGGAACTAAATGCGTGCACAAAAGCAAATTTATGTTCGGTTTTGTTATAATTTCTAATTTATTCGTTATCACAATCAAATCTGACAGAAACATGCAATTTTTTTTATCGTTTTGTAGCGTGCTTTGCCGATTTCGTTCAATTCCAAATGAGAGAGCCGCGCACTAAACACATTTTCGTATTCTACCGTATTCCACAAATTTCTGTCAAAACGGTTTCGTTTCAGATTTCATTAACTTTTACTTTGTGTATTTTTTTTCTTTTTCGGCTGAAATGAAACTGGGAGCGTTCAAATCAAAAGAATAACTGCGAAAATAGAAACGAATTTAATCAGATTGTTTTCCTTTCTACTTCGACACAGTGGCAAGCGCGGGAGCATTCTACGAACGCGAAAATATGGTTTTGTTCTAATGCTTTTTCTGCACATATGCTTCATTCATTCGTATTTAGCTTCACCGATGAGCGATTTTTGGTGCTGTGTGCTCGCGAGCGAGCGTCCGCTCACACTTACGTTTCACACTAAATAATTAGAGTAATTGTGCTATCTTGAGCCGAGATTCTTGACGCGGTGTACTGTGCGTTTTTCTCTAGCCAATTTTAAAGGCGCTCTGCTATTTTCACAGAATATCGAATTAATAAGGTTAAGATAGCAATCGAATTTCATTAAATTAACGGTAATGCACGGCATTAATGGCATTCTCATGTTCATTGTCTGTTGATTCGATGGTGCACAAATCGGCAAAACACAGATGAGAATTTGATGCCTTTTTTTGACGAGTTTCTAATTATCACGCCGAGATTTGTTGCATAAAATTAACATAAATTGTACGTGTTTAGCGTCGCGGAATCTTTGATAATGTGCAAAAATATTATAATCTTGATCTTGTTATGCAGAATTGTTAGTGATTCACTCGTCTTTTATATTCCACGAAAAAAAATGTCTTGTTTTCTATTCAAGAAAAAGAAACAACAACTTTGTACAGCTCTTAATTTGGAGCAATCGTACCATGCGACCGAAATAAATTACGAAATCAATGGAAATTAGCGGAGAGTCCATGAAAATCAACTCTTAATTAAGAGCAGACATTCGATAGCAAACGTTTAGGGGCTAAGAGTAATTTTATGAGACACCGTCACATCGAGACGTGGCGAGTGTCATGCACACAGACTCGCAGTGGATTCGCATTCATTTATTATTCATTGAAAATTTTATTTAAAATTAAATGTAAATGAATAATGAATTTCCTTGCTACATTAGCATAAGTGTAATGCAGCATGGAAAATGACATTTTGGCACCGAGGCCGAAAGTGCAATTCGCAGGGAAGCGTGCGAAATTATACATCATCTGCCTCGAACAAAAGAAAAAAACTAGTTGAGGCTAAAATAGACCGAGCGATGACAGACAATGAATATTTTTCTACTCGAAGAACAAATTCGAAAAATGAATGAAGGAAAATATGCAAGCCTAAAATTAATTTCGAAATTCCATTCGTTTCATAATAACAGCTCACTTGAAACAAATATTTGATATTCAAATAACGAAACCATAATTATCCTTATCAGCAGCAATTCGCTGTGAAAGATACCCACTTCGGGCCGTTTCCTTGTGGCATGAGAGAGCTTTTTGGTTTTCGCTTTGGCCAATTCGGAACGCACACAGCAAAATCTGCTCACATTTATCTTATTGTGGATTGAAACCTATCATTATTATTACCCATTGTCTACACACACATGCTCATGAGCAACGAGAAGTGGAAAAAAGTGGCCCTATCAAAGATCGGTATTAGCGTGTAAACGTAAACGATTTCGTATAGTGGAGAGAATGACGAAACCCAAACATAAAAAGCGATTTCAACAAAACAAAACAGCGGACAGGCAGCAAAAATGCGTACCGTATGCCATGACAGGCGATAGAGTACATAAATGTACATGGAACCATAAAACGTATAATTATAATATAGAGATGTATACGATTCTATCCATCGGGTGATGGTGAAGTTAGTCAGGAACAATAATAATAACAACGACGGTGCGCACAGCAACGAGAAACCAAACAGCCAACCAAACGAACACCAATACACACGCACACCAATGACATACTCGAAATGCAAACAACCATTTGGCATTGATACTGGCGAACGGCGCTGCATCTGTATGGGTGTAGTGCGGTGTTCGGTGTGTTGTGTACTGCATTGTTCTGTGCAAAGGCACACACTGGTGATGGCGGTACAATTGTATTGGTGCTCTGGCTGTTGCTGTACATGAATCCCGATTGAAACTACCATATGATGGTGGAATTATATATGGGATTGCGTCAGTGTTTGTCGCTCGCGGCAACAAAACTGCCTGCATTTGTATTGGATTGTGTTGTGTATGCAGTGAATGGATTTCTGTGTTTTCCTTTTTGACTTTTCCCACATTAAAACTGTTGTGAGTCGAGAGCTCACATGGTGCCGGCAATAGTATTAGTTTTCATCGTATGGGAGCCGTTGTAGAGAGTCAGCAAGCAAAATAGCAACAAAAACGAGAAGCAACAGCAAACATAAAGCATTAGCGGCTGTAATAGCGAATATTGAACACATAAATACATCAAATACACATCAAAGTGTAGCAAAGCTAGAAAGGGAGCGAAAGAGAACGAGAGAAGAGAGGCCGAGTGTATATTCCACAGGCGCGTGTATGTAATTCATACGATATTATTAGTAGTGTAGAATGGCAAAGTAACCGTCCGATTCTCTCACATCTTGCTTCAAAAACAACGCACACGGATAGATTGAATTGGAACGAAGTAATATGAAACGAAGAGCGGAGCGCACATGAAAATATTATATCAACGGCAGCAATAGAACCACACTCAAATTGAGTCGCTCACTGAAAGGCTGCACAATCTGCACTACGCAACGACCAAGAGAATATGAAAAACACAAAGAATCGGAAAGAGCGAGCAAGAGAGAACGAATACATGTGTTGTATATATAGAAAATTGTAATGTTGACTGTTTTTCAGTAAGTACACATCAGTGAGGTTTTTTAGTGTTTGCATGACATTCGGGAAAATAAGTCATAAATACATGAAAGAGCGCGCAAAAGTGGATTTTTTGAAATTATCGGGGAAAATAAAATCAATCGCTGTTGTAATTCCATTTAGAATATGCCATATTTTCGATGCTGATTTTATTTTGCCTTCGCTTTTGATGGACGATCAACGGATAAAAACCGAAACAAACCTCAAATAAGTGCGATTTTTATTTTGCGATAAAATTAATGCTGAGCTTTTTTGTTCGTGGTTGATTTAAATCGATCAATTTGAATCAAATTGAAGACGAATTTGTGTGATTTTTTTTTTTTTTTTTTGAATTTTGAAATAATTTCGTAATATTTCGCTTGCCGAAGAATCTCTCGCGCTTATAAATAATGCTTGGAATGAAAGGATTTTTTTTGTTTTCAACGACAATGCATTAATCGACTCATTTAAATGTTGACCAATTTGCTCTCGGAAATTTGAAGTGTTAATTGCTATTAATGAAACACAATAAATAAATAAACGAAAAAGAAAACCAGAACGAGAAAGAAATATTCTACTTGATCTACATTCCAACTGTGAACTAAATGTGTGGTGGCGTACACTTGTGTATATCATTTGAAGATTTTCTCTCTATTTGCGCGTTTGTTGCAAAAATTGTTGTGTGAACACGCTCGCGGCCGAGTCAATTATATTTCATCTTCTCTTTACTGGAACTCGATCTGTAATAATTTTTTGTTTCGCTTCACTTTTCGAATAAGAGCGTAGAATGATCGTGCGCATGTAAATTTATATATAAATAAAATTTATCACCGACAGAGTTTTGAATCCACTGTGCGTGATGTGGAGCGAATGAAATGATTCAAACTCCTGGTTTTGTGGCAAGAAAGGATTTTAGTTCGTGTGCATAACAGAAGAAAATGAAAGAGATTATCAAATAAAATGTCGCATCAACTGTTCGCAAATGATGTTTGTTTTGGGATGATGTGTGGTTTCACTACGAACGATAAGACACATTAATAGAAGCAAAGGCAACGATTTTTCGAAAATGTGGTAGACAATATAAAAACGGTTTCAACGCATGTTCAAATCGATTTCTTCAAATCGGGTATAAATTGTCGGTGATATCATTGGTCTACAAATAGGATTATTTTCGAGTTTAAAGTGAGTATTTTGACATTGTTGGTTAGTGTGGCATTAAAATTCCATCGGAATCAAATCTGATTCAGATCTTCCCAAATCCAAATCAATCTAATCGTTTGAAGTGTCTTCATTATCTTATGTGAAAACAATGTGTTTTTTCACAAGTAAAACATTGTTCGTTTAAAACTCTTATCAATATCATCAATCATTTCGGCATACCGATAAAAAACTCAAAGTTCATAGTTGCGCCAATTGTTATTATAACACATCGTAGCAGTGACATTCAGAAGCATATTGAATTGATTAGGAAACAATTACTCGGTGCGCGCACAAGTTGTTTTTCCCCCCATCTGTATCTCTAGCTCTCCAAAGTCATGTTCGATGAAGACCAAACGAAGTGTAGCATAGCAAAATCTTTGAGCAAAACTTGTCGTTGCTTCTTTGCACGTTCCAATTTTATTATCATATTTTCAACAGTAAAATTTTAAACGGTACACACCATATGTTCTTATACAACGAACCGTAGAGACCAATCTTCTCGAGATTTACAAAATGCGAGTGCAATAAAACGTGCTCGTCGGGTCTTCGGTAAATTGCACATTACGGCACGCTCTCAAGCCGTTTTGGAGCACGGAGGTGTTTGTAGGACACGAAAAGCGTATCGCCAGCAAAACCATATACTCACCGTTTTCTCGCTCAATTCGTGTAAAAAGCGCAGATTCTCCCATTCGTCTTCGTGCACAATCACACAAAGTGCATGGTGGCGGCGGCGGCAGCAGCAGCCAGCGAACAATGTTGTTAAAATTCTATTTCGTTGTTCTCATTTGTTCTGTTGCACTTAATAAATCGATGGGAAAAGAACAAATGTTTTTCAAGAACGGCGGTGCCCATAATAATACACGGTGTGAACGCGCGTCAACACAAATTCAATTACGGCCAAAGAACACAAATGTCATGTAATTCATATGCAAGAGCCGTTTTCGAAGCTGAATATTGAAAGCAGAATGTTCTTTCTAGAGTGTGGGTTCTGTCTCTCTCTATGCACATGATTTGCGCCGAGCTGCGAAATATTTATTCTCATTTGAATAAAATTGCAATTTCAAATGAAAGAAAGAGTAGTAGACATTATGAGGTTTTTCGATACTCACAGCTAATTTACACAATGCAAATAAATTCGCACAACAACATGGAAATTGATCGGCCAAATTGGCGATGTGTGTACATATATATATTTTGGTTTGTCTGTCGATCGACCGAAAGCAACTTATTCTTCGGGAACACGTTTAATTGCACACTTCGTATTGCATTCAATTTTCAATTAATATTGCACATACCGAACCGGAGACTCATTCCAAATATTCGATAGCCAATGCAATGACGACGTGAACGCAAATCGTGTTAATATTATTCTATGAATATTCATGGCGAATGTGTGACAACGGTGCGCACAATCAGCAAATATAAAATGATCAAAAGTAACATTCCTCATTTGCATGACGGCTCAAAGAATGAAAATTAATGCAAATGCAACAACAGCAACGAAAAAAAGAACAACCTCTTTCGTTGGAAGCAAGACATTTACAAATGTGATGCAATGAAGGCAAGGTAATCGATGTGTGCTCTATGAGCTTGCGCTCGCACAAAAAACTACTTTACAACAATGTAACCGCGCGCTTTTATTGCTGTATTCCAATTTTAAATTCCATGTTTTTTTCGTTGCCTGATCTTGACTTTTTGCTTTTGGCTTCTTGAGCTCCCGCTCTCTCTCTCTCTCTCTCTCTCTCTCTATCGATCCAACAACTCATTCGAGATCATAACAATCGCCGGATTAATGTATCAATTGAGTGTACTTTAGACCTTTGTATGCTTCAAATCACTGTACTGAATATCGCGAAACGATGTGAATGCAACAATGTCTATCTAAGCGATATCGAACATAATAACGCGTATAATAATTGGTTAAAGCTGACAAGGGAGTAAAAAGAAATACAATTTATGAACTTCAACAAATGGCGTCTACAACTCGCCGTGACTAAAGCAAAAGAAAATATTACAAATTGATAGCTTGTTATCCCATAATAAAATCACTATTATTTCTACTCTCTCTCTGGATGCAGTCTTCTTTCCGACTTCTTTTTCGAATCGCCTTTTTTCTCGCTCTCGTCTTTTGTTCTGTTCGCCACGTATCGACACATACACTTTTCGTGCAAATCGCTCTGTGTTGCTACTGCTTTGTTGTAAGTGAGACTATGGTTGATAAAAAAAAACAAGACAAAGCATTCCGAAGCGCATCGAATACCGAAGAAAGGACAGAGAAGAGCGATGAAAATTCAGGGTGAATATTGATTTTGAAATCAAAAATGTTCGGTATTACAATCGCCAGCCTTGTTTGAATTTGTTCCTCGGCTATGCAAACTCTCTCTGCATTCTCAAAACTATTCAAGTATTCAGTATCAAATTGTAAAGTTACTGTGCGCAAATTCAACAGTGTTATTCCTTGCAATGTCCTTTCATTGCATTCTGAATGCAGCATTCAAAAAAAGGTGTTTGACTTTCACTTTGGGACCATGCCCGTTTAAATGCACACACACAATTGTTATTGCTATATTAAATACAAGAACGTTCCGCAAGGAATTTGTTGCAAGATGGGCGAAAAGGTAAAATTGTACCTCCCGTATTATTTATTGCTTTGACTTCGACATTCGGTCTTAGTATATACTCAACCAATTCATTCTCTTCCATTTTTCTCGTCTCAAATAAATTCGGCCGTGGCTCTCAGCTTGCCGAAATTCACCGTCTGAAATTAATTTTTTAACAGACGATGTATACCGTTTTGATTTCGTGCACTATAATTTTGTCGTGCAGAAGGAGAAGTGCCACATGCACATACAATCGCATACATAAATTGTATGTTCAATTGAACGTATTTAATTTGTGGTTTTTGGAGGATATGCTATCGAACTATATTGAAAAGTGCGTGCGGTTAATTCAATGGTTCTTATACGATTTTCCCCAATCAAATCCAGACGTATTTGTTATTTGGTAGTCAATTGCAAACTCTTTTAATTTTTGATTTATGGTGCTCGTTCTCGTTTGATTGAAAATTGGTACTGAACAATTGATCGCTCGGTTTAAAGTGATAATGTGGGAAAAGTGAGTGAAGAAAATTGCAACGGAAATAACAAGTCTATAATTGGAGAATGATCAAAGCGAAGAGATGAAATGGGTAACGAAAACATACGTTATCTGACTTTAAGCACGACAAAATGGATGCTTGATTTTTTTTTCGATATTTCGAAGATAGTTCTTTGAAAATTACTACCTGTGCTCGCTCTTTTAGCTCCAATAAAATCGACCACAAATCGAGCCATACAGCTATTATCAAGATAAAAACAACCAGAAACCATGTGGTGACTCGAAAAAAGTGGTTTAATAGCCATGATGAGTTCATTAGAAATGGAAAAATGGAAAACAGGACAGAAAAAAATGAATTTCGTACCATCATGTAAACACATAAGGCTCAATTGAAGCCAATAAAAAGGTCGATGTGCGGATGGAAGCCAACATAAAATGTAAGAGAATATTTGTACGGGCCGCAGCAGTTTCGAACAAATGTTCGAGTTAAATGCTTATGCTACCAGTGTTTTGAAAATTTATTACATTTGTTCATCGAGTCAATGACCATTTTTTATAGATGATCGTTTTCTCTGTCACTTTTATTTATATTCTGTTTCTCCTAACCTGAGCTAAGGCAGTTGCTGTTGTTGGACACAAGCGATAAAGATGCAAAGAAATCAACCGAAATTCGTATCGCATTTGAAATGCGAGTATAAAAAATGTACTCCGTAAATGATGACCTTTTAACCGTAATATTTGAAAATAAACTCCATTGAACTGACTGTGTACTTTGGTTCATTCAGACTCATTTTTAGCAACATTAATTTTTATCAGTAAGCATTCAGCAACAAATCGATTGGCGGTTAAAATTAATTTGGTGATTAAAAAAGTTCAATGTGAATATTTCCGAATCGAAAAAAGTAATTTTTGTCAAGCATCAAAAGTGATTAGCGTGTTTTGCCTTGCCAACGGTATTTCATCGACATTCGACCGACCTATTTCCAAAATATCCGGCCGATAAAACTCGAAAATCGTGTGTTGTGATTTTTTTCAGTTTGTTTCGCTTCAGCAAGAATCTTATCTGTTTCGACTTATTCGAATTCAGCATGTTCCTCATATTTTCATGAGTCACTTCTCCGCGTGCAGTGGCGAATACACCGAAAACGAGTCCCGTACTTTGTTTATTTTGCCCGTTCTTTCGGTTGCTTCTTGAATATTTTTCAGCGTGTGTTTGTTTTTTTCCGCGATTCCACAAAAATGTCGAATGAGAAAAGATCGAAAACAACAGAAATTATTTGAAATGTTGCCTGAATCTAATTGTTAGAATGCCTGCAATAAATTATATATCGACCCGAAAATGCACACAGAAAACGACACACAATGAACAAAAACTGGGAAACAAAAGTGAATTCAATGTTGAATATCTTGAGCTGTTCTTCGAAAAGCATGTTTTTGGCCGAAAAAAAAGAACTTACGTGAAGAACAAACGAGCAAACGAACAAACCAGGCGAAAATTGTAATCTTTTTCGACGAATGAAATGAAAAACACAACGACTTGAACGTGCGATTTTATTTAAATTTTTAACCTACATATCGACAGTCTGCTTTTTTTTCGCTGATAAATTCGAATTCTTGAAACGAGAACCAAAAACCGATATTACAGAATGGAACAGTTGGCGAATGTATTTGAGTGCGCGCGAGATTCATTTTGGCACGGCATATATTTTTTCCGTGTGTTTGCCGCTTTTTTCCTCTCTATGGTTGTTACGCGCTTGAAAACCAGTTTCGATTTTGCTTTCCGTTGACTTTTCACTCGCTTTTTGAGCACGATTCATTTTTTTTTTTATTATTGTCACAACGTTTATCGGTTTTCGCTTTTTCAAATATTCTTTATTCTTTGTTCCTGAGTAGTTTTCTACACACGTCAAGAACCACAATAATCACGCAAAATAGCGGGCGCCCGTCTGCGTTCGCAATCAAAACACACGTGTAATTATTATTGGATTTGCTGCGCCATATATTTATTAAATTTCTAAATTCAATTAATTCCCAGCATCCATTAAATCGTGTGATTCATTGCTTCAGAATTCTTAACCTGAGATAAATCTCTAACGTCGTCCGTTGAGCCTCGGAATTAGAGGAATGTGTTTTGTCTCATATTTTGATTCAAAGATCACTAGCGATCGCATTATATTTTGATACGAGACCCGACTTTTCACGAAACAAAAGGATTATTTATATTCGAAATATTTTTATCTAAATGGTTTCATCACACTTCCGCTCAAGAAAAACGTTTTTACTTTGGAAAAAAATTGCTTGCAGAGAAAACGGCTCATTCAATTTGGATCAAAGTCAGAATAAATTAAAATAGCAATAAATTCATCAGACTAATTTGCGGCCATGAACAAAAATTAACAATTCAAAATGAAGAGATATAAATGGTAACGTTCTAATTATAAGGGGAAGTTGAATTCAAGCTTTCAACTTGATAAAATCGTCTAATGGAAATTTTGAATTTCTATTGTTTGATCAAATAATTGAATTGGGCCTAATACCGGGCCAAATTCATAGAACTACATGTTACATTTTGCGTCGCATGTTTTCCAAACAAATTTAATGGTGAATTCTTCGGAAATCTCTTTCAAAGCTACTAAAGTTCGGTGGGATTTAGGAAATCCTACAAAGAACCTTCATCATACAAAAGAATCTCAATTGGTGCACAGAAATGAAGATATCATGTCACCATCGGCCACGTCAAACGGATAATATTGTCTTGTAATTTATAAATCTACGAAGTACGATATCATTCGTGCTCGTACATTGAAATGATAGCACTTTGTGCTAAGAATTTCAATTCATATATGCCGTTGTGGTGTATTTTTGCGTGATTGTGCTGTTTATGATGTGATTCGATCGCACGAGAGCGAGCAAGAGATGTGCCACACGATTTTTCTGTCTGCAATGTAAATTCAATTGTAACATTTGCTTGGGTAAATTGTTTTGACTTTATCTTGTGTGCGAATAAGAAAGACAATTCTATGAGTGCGACGCGAACTGCAGACGCGAATTTTCTCTCTGTAAGCGCTCGCGATCAATGATACCCCATTTAGTGTTTGCAATTCCAAATATACTAACGCACACAATTGGCCTCTGCATTGAAACATCACTGAATGATGATCATCGAACACGTTTCGCAGTTTTTCGATGCTCTCTGCTCGTCTCTTCTTTCCGTTTTGTTGGATGTTTACATCGCATGTTTCATCAAATGTAATGAAGTGAACAAAATTGAATAAAATGTCTGTTGTAAGAGCGCACGATCAATGCAATGGTAAGAAGCGAACATGAAAAGTCACCATCGCACATGCTCTCGATCCGGTAAAATTGTCAGCGCTGTGCGACTTTTTATTTGCTTGTTGATTGATCCGATTCTTGTACTTTTTCTCTCGTTGCTCGTTTGAATTTAGACTGTGGCTTTTGTGAGTCAAGTTTGATTTGAATTAGCGTTGAGTTTCTTTCACATTCACTTTATTTGTTCACGATTTGTTAAACTGGCCAATAATCGCATTCTAAAAGAAATTCTTATGATTTTTTTTGCAGCAGAAGAGTTTCATTCCATTTGACTGGATTGTCTACAATTTCTTTTGATCCGCTCGCGATCTAACTGCGCATTTACTGTTGATTTAATTAACGAAATTGCTCATTTCTTATCAGGCGCAAATATTTTCGGTGACATCGTCTCAGTGTGTGGCAGCCAAATCAAGACATTCGTCACTTCGTACTTTTTTTCTTTTTCAAGCGATATTTTTCGATTCGGCATTCGCGCGATATATTTTGTGTGTGTATTTATTTTATTGGCACGTTTCGTTCTAAATTATGGAATTTCCTTTATCACAATAAAGGATAAATAAACCTTGCAACAATGCGTGTGTGGGCCGTGCTTTCGTGTTCAACTGAGCTGTTATTTTATTACTTCATTAAGGTCCCAATACGCACAAGTGAACACCTATTCCGGCCGAATCATTAAGCAAATGAACCAATTTTACGCATTTTTGACGCAACTGAATTGTATGGTTCGGTCGAAAGGACTCTCTAGACGAAAAAACAATTCTACAAATGAACGGAAATATTGTTTACAATATACCGCCTATTTCAGCGCATTCGAAATGCGTAATTTTCACGAAAAAGGCAAGGAAAAGTAATAAAATGGAAATCGCATTTGGCTGCAATTAGAGCTAAGGTTTTTTGCTTTCAACGCAATATTTTCTCACCTGATTGTTTCATATCGTATGCTCGCCATAGTTACCAACCACATTGCACTTCCCCAAAACTATTGCCGAATCAACATCAACGAAACACCCGTCCGCGGCTTCCGTTCACACAAAACACAGGACGAACAAATAGGAAGGAGTTTCGATTTTCTGAATGGCGTGGTAAAACATAATAATTTCTCTTATTTGTCGCAAGTTTTTTCCCCTCTGTTTATAATTTAACGCTGGTAGTTGGCAGATAAAATTTCTTTTTTCGGCAGAAAAGTAACATAGGAAATGGTAAAATCGAATGTAGTAGGTCAAATTGAATGGCCTAGGCACGTGAACTTTACCTTCCATGTAAAAAGCCACGAGAAATGCGCCGCGTACACGCTCACTTATTTGATTTCTAATTCGCAGTTCATAAATTTCACTCGAAAATTGCCGAGTTTATTTTCGCTCGATTCATCATGCGCTGCGATTAATGGCTTTTGTTGGAAAACTTACCGTTGCCGACGTTCATCGTATGCAAAAAGAAAATCAAGCCGACACAAAATAAAACAAGAGTGAAAACAAAAGTTTTGTAACTTTCGATGGAAGTTTTTCACAACCTGTTTGTGTGTTCGAGCCCGTGTCATTTATCGTGTATGTGTAATGTCGATACGTTTAATCACAATGAGGGTGAACTTGATGGCAAAAAAATATTTGATATTGAAAAAGATAAACTGCTGCGCAAAAAGCTTGATAAAGATTGATTAGGTGGAAACGATCAATTGAATTGCACGGTGCACGCGCGTAAAGCATTCGAAAAAACCCACTCAATGCTCGTTTGATTGACAAAAATATTTGCTATATTTTGCACATCAAATCGAATTGACTACTTGAAAAACGCTAATTGGATTCCATGTTTGACAAACAACACTCTCTCGTTAGGCCTTATATTGAGTTTTTACAATAAATTGATATTTCGGACAATTTATTTAAATGAAACTGCCACCCACATGCTCAAAACCCCCAAAACGAATCAATTGGGATTATCCAAATTATTTTTAACCATTTATTTCAATTTTGGCTCATTTTTCCTTGCTAATTAGTTTGCGGTTTGAGAAATCTCTTGTGAATACCGCACACAAAAATGGTTTTGGAAAAAAGAGTGTTAAACCAGATATAATTAGTACGTATTTATAATCAATTTGTTCAGAAAAACTGAGCGGTAATGCTCATTTTAATAATTTCATTGGATTTTTTGATGCATGTGCCCAGAGATCGTATCATTCGCGTTTTCACTGCGCAAATTCAGTTGAAAAAAACAATGATAATTCGCGTGAGCGCAAGAGAAGGAACTGTTTAATCTCATTATGATGTATTTGCTTTCGCTACTAGATTAATTTTCAAAACTTATGACATTTTTTCATGCCTCTTTTACTCTTACGACTTTCGTAATTACGGCACATTTTTCCGTGTTTGTCAAAAAAAAAAAAAAATCGGCTACTGCTGAAACGGAAAGCTTGTAGTTTTACACACCTTTTCAAAAACACAAAAAAAAACGTAATGTAGGAGTCAGAAGTGCATATGGTATGTCAAAATGAAGGTGGCAGCTCGTAATGGAGTGAAAAGGTTTCTAAACGGCTGATGAAACGCATTTCATAACATATTCAAGTGAAATTGAATCACAGAAATACCGCCGAGAATAGGCCGATGCATGGAAATTTAATTTAAAAATACAGCAAAATGATTTTACCGAATTTTGCCAAATGACACTAGCTGGTGACATTAATAATAATTAGCATAAACTGGCGCACTGGTTGACTGATGTCGACAATGCATAGGCTCATCCTCCGCCATACCATTTCCATGTAATTCGACCCGAAAAAGTGCCCCGAAAACATTTTTTCTTTTCGTGTGTTTTATTTTGGCAGTTTTGCTGGTTGCAAAATCCAAAACATTAGCTATGATTGTCAGATCATGTTGGGATTACGCTAATTAAAAAAGGATTTTAGTTTTCCATTCATCTGGATCTAATTTAGATATCAACATTTAAATGGAATTAATTTTTTTTCCAGTTTTAAATGGATTTACATTAAAGTACAATTAAAAATGAAGACCTAGTACATGCGAAGCTTGCCCATTTTCCAAATCCATTGAAGTTTTGCGCGGCCTGCTAAAAATGAAATGCGACAACCAAACCCAAAATGTCCACAGCTCATTACAATAAATCATTATTAAATTCAAAACATCGAGTTTAACAAATGTTTGAACATTGTTTGGAAAGCGCAGATGCATTCGCGACGGCTGCAAATTTCTCGACATGAATTTTGCGACATCACCAAACTATTTTATGTAAATCTAATTGAATAGAAAATGTTATTTGTCATGCTTTGTCCACTTTATAATGGCCACAATATAACAATGAATACAATTCGCCATCGCTCTCGCTCTCACATTGGATTAAAAGAAATTTTATCAATAGAAAACATTCATGATGAAATCCAATCCATCACACTCATTAGTTTGTTGATTTTGTCAAATAAACAGCGATTATTTGTTCCGCTTGGCACACGATCGCTTTATTTATTCACTGGAACTATTCAGCTACTTTTCATAATCGCTGAAGATTCACTTGAATTGAGCGGTCGCGTACAGCCCAACCTAACTAACTCCACATCACATCGATTGTTCGTCACAGTATTTCGACATTTTTTCAAAATAAAGGTCTTGTTTTATAATTGCGTAACAATTCGGAGCGTAAAATTTTATTCAAATTGTCGCACCTAATCCTGAATTCAATGGCCGCCCGCTGCTGTTCCAGGAAAATGCTTTGAATTAATTTTTTTCAATTCTTTGTTTTCAATCTTCTCATTTGTGCTTTTTTGGAGCCGAGTTTTTTTTTCGGAATTTTAAATTACTTTCGGGTCGCTAATCTTGTAATGAAATCTGAAAAAAACGATTTCACTCAGACGCACCAAAATTTGCTGTGCGATTGCCACAACAACCATCGAAAATCAATTGAATCGAATGAGAAAAATGCTCGATAAAGTCTCTTAATTGCCAGTTTGAGACGTTAAATTAATTGCTGTAATTAATAAATGACACGAAACACCGAATGTGGTGCAAAAAATATTCGAGAAATCGATATGGTTTTACGAAACGAATGACGTGATAAACGGAAAAAAACTGGCGTTTAGAAATTATTAAATGAATATTTATGGATATCTTTTGCATTTTTGCGCGAGGAAAAATGAGTTTTAATTCGTCACCTGATGATTGCCGATTGCACATTCACAAGCTTGGGTGGTCGCTGATGAACATTCTTTCACAGTTTTTCGTATTCTGAATTTCTGCCTTTTTTTAACTGAATAAATTTCTTGTTATTTTATTGCTGAATCGAAATAGAACAAAACGCATGAACAATTTTACAACTAGAATTTTTCATAGTGGTTGCTACATTGTTGTTACGCAGAACAAAAGTCGTTCATGCGCCGAGGTGCGATCATCATGCAGCTGATGCGCTATTTTTCCATTTTTATTATGGCAATCGTAAAATTATCTTTTGATAATGATTTCGATCGTTTTTCCCCATATTTTTACAAAATGGAAATTTTACGGGTGCAATCGATTATAAATGCTTTTGATTATATTTTTTTATCATAAAAAGTGACTCACAGAAGCAATAGGGAATACGAGTGGAAAATAGCAAAAACAAATAAAAGGAAACCTAAACAGAAAAAGCAATGTAATCGATTTGTAGCGATGGGTTGTGTGCGATGAGAATTCGTTACGCCCGTAATTGAACCACAATTACCACCATATGCTAAACTTGTATTCGTGTTCTAGAAATTAAACGTTCCCACAATAAAAAACGCGCCAAATCCAAATGGTTTCTCCAGTCACTTGTTTACCTTCGGTTGATTTTTCATATTAAATTCCACTATTTTATAGAATAACGAATGCGCGCAGCTGACATCCAATAAACCTGTTCCATTTGTTATCTTCGTGTAGTTTTAATGCGTCACTGCTTTTCAGCGAATGCGTTGGAAAAGATTGCGAGCGGTTCACAAGGCACTTCTTCCGGTTTCGAATGGGTTCGGTTTGCATTAGACAAATAGCATTTCTCAACTCTTCGGCTCATTTCTCAATTCATTCTGACCGTCATTCTGAAGCCATGCGATACCTTTATGTCGTCGTACAATTCCAATCGAATACGTTCTTTCCGAGATGAATACACGTGAAATGAAGAGTGTTTTTTAAGAATTATTTATTTTTATTACCATGTTGAATGTGCAAACATACGATCCAGGTGCAAAGATATGATATATGGAGCGCATACGCAACAGCAGAGTTTAATTGCTTGAGTGGAACAGCATGCAATAGATTTTAATTAATTTCTTTTCGCTGCTTTTATTGCATTCATATCTAATTTTAAAAATGTTTCTTCTCGGTGCGATATTTTATTCATGCAACGGCACAATTGGATTCAGTTTCACTTTACCAAACCCATTTACCTATATTTGAGTTTGATTGCAAGGCGATATGCGACCGCATGGACTGATTTCAAATATTGAGTGGCGTAAGAAACTCGAAACTGCATAAGCAACAACACATTGACTAAAACTATGACATGAACAGTGCTCAATCCGTTTTGCGATTCATTACGAAAAGAACGCAGTTAAATGCAATGGGTGCAATAAAAAAAAACAGAATATTGAATGAAAGAAAATAAACGTGGCGAGACACAAGTCACGCAAACTCCAAACAACCGATTTAGCACACATCCGATTTGATAGCGATTTAAGCATTTGCTGTTTTTTCTCTCAATTTTTGCTCTGCTTAATTCTTCCACACACACTCTCTCGTTCCCTCGACTCTGATGAGATGATTACGCACGATGCGTACGCAAAACGACCCGTTTCATTTTCAATGCAATTGTGTGATCTTTTGGAAGGCAAACGAATGTGTAACTTCGAAGGAACTGGCCGTTTATCATCGAAATAAAGAGAATGCAACATCTCTTTCCATTCAAAGAGAATTCAGTGCAGAAAAAAAAAACCGTCAACCAACCGCTCTGCAAATACACAAGAATGCGAATCGTTCATTTTTTGCCAGGATATCTCTTTTCGCGGGTTCAAATTGTATTTTCATTTACACTCGTTGCTTTGCAGTGTTCCTACTCCCGTTGTGTGGCTGCTTCGGCTGAAATGATTCATACTTTTGGTGGCGTTCCCGTTTTTTGTTTGTTCAACAGTAAATCCAACACGGCGGTGTGAATGAAGAAGATATTCATGTTGCCTTGCTTTTATTTGCTGCCATTTTCTTACTAGATATTTTCATTCTTTTTAATTGTTGCTGGCAACCGACACAACAACCACATAATTTATGGGCACACATACGCGGTCTTTTTACTTTGGGTTTCAGATTTTCGAGCTTGGTTCGGCTCGACACTCACATGGAAAAAATGCATTCAGTTAATATTCAGGCATTCACAAGCCGACAAATGATTACAAAAGCATTTACATTTTTTTGGTATAAATTACCAAATCCAGTGAATATTACATTGCATAATGTCGACGGTGTGTATCTCTACGCTCGAAGAGCGTGCTGCGTTCTGACACACACACACACACATACACAGAAAGAGAGAGAGACAGAGAGAGAGAGAGAGCAACGCATCCGATGCCAAGAAGTATGTGTGTGATTTTGCTACGCGAATTGTGATATGCCCGGGAATGATACCTCGCCGTTTGGCAGCAAGAACAACAGAAATCGCAGAGACTCATTAGCAATACACATGATCATTGTTTTTCTCTTTTCCTCCATTTTTTGGGTTTTTTGTGTGTTTAATTTGCTGGCTCAAAATTATTCAACTCCTTTTGTGTGGATTTGCTTAAGGCTCTCGAAATTACGAGCTCTCTAAATTTTATTTCCCTGAATTTCGTTCTATTTCTTTTTTCAACTATCTCTAACTCAATCGCTCAATCACCATATTACTAGCTGATGGATCGAAATAATCACATGGTTAAAACAAATTGGAAACGGAAACCTAAAGGCTGTCTTTAATTGCTTGAAAATGGAAAAAATCATGTTAGGATAGTTCCGATCGAGAGATGGTAAATTTGGTTGAATTACGAATGATTCATTCGAATTTCCATAAAAGTGGCATTCGTTCGAAAATGATGTTTTTCTGTATAGCTACAGCGCCGAATATTTTTCGAGACTTCGAAATGGATGATGTCAAACTAAACAAAGGAAAAAGAGAAAAAACAACGAAGAAGCTTTGTAACAAAATCGAACACATGTTCTGTTTCTCACCAACCATATAATTAAGGCTTTTATCCAATCAGAAAATCTCTGGCTTAACCGTTTGCACTCCGTTTGCCGATGTTCGTGTGTTATTACACATTGCCTCTTCGCTGATCTATTTCGTAGTCTTTGTGCATCTAAGCACAGTCGTTGCTTGAATATGAATCGCATTTAGACATATCGTCGAACCTATAATTTAGATGCATGTGTCTGCTGTGTGAATCCGAAAAAGAGGAAGAGTTCGTTTCAAAATTCTCGAATTATCCATCTTTGAACTGCATTCTTTTTCCCTCAGGAACCTCCATTTAAAGTCTAATGTTATTGAATGTAAAGAGAGAACTCCTTTGAAACGAATCACTGCAGAACAGAGACATGCAAAGAAAGGGAAAAGAGTCGTCATAAAAACAGCGATAGAGAAAAATCGTCAACACTTCGTGAAATGTGAATAAAATGCACATTAATTTGTATGAAGCAAAAATGTCTCGTATTGAAAAAATCTCTTATAATTTTATGATTTATTAATTGTATAATTGTTGCTATTATTAATGTTATGCGCCACAGAACATCTTACTAACTTATATTTACGGATTTAATATTTATTATTCATATTCATAAGTTATGCGCGCGCACACAAAATTGCACCGCACACTAGCAAATAAACATCGTAAACGAGCAGGTATTTTAGTGATCAAAGCAAATGAGAGAACTTTCTCAGAGAGTGAGAGAGAGAGAACGTGAGAGAAAGAGAGAGAGATGAATCCCATGGAAAGAGAGCGAGAAAAAAGAACGACGAGAGGAAAAGAGGAAACAACGAAGAAGAATTATGAATTTGTTATGGCGTACAGAGGTAGTGCAGCCATCAATTACTCAGGCTTTGGATACGTTGTTGGTTGAAAAGAGCTCACCGTCATATGGTTTGGACGCGAAATGGAAGTGCGCATTCATTACAATCACGCACAATTCACATTGAACATTAATGCAGAGTAATTGTTATTGTAAATTAATTTGCCATTGTGATATGAGCGCGTGATGGCAAAGCAGTTACAAGAGAGAGAGAGAGAGAGAGAGAGAGAGAGAGAGAGAGAGAGAGAGAAAGAGAAAGAGAAAGAAGAAGACGTGGTAGCGACGGCAGCAGCAGCAGCTATTCAAAATCCCAATTAAATATTCCATTTGAATGGTGGAGCACACGGCGTACGATGGACAGAAAAATAGTCAAAGTGAAATAAAAATTGAATCCATTATTCATCATCATCGCCGTAATAATTCGTACGTGCAAGTTAAACGCTTAAGTGGCCGCAATAGCGATAAATGCAACACGCTACAGCTATTAAGCAAATCGAACAGAACAGAAACAAGAATACACATAAAAAACCGCAATTGAAAACAGAACGAAATTTCTTTCGTTAAATACGTATACCGCGTCTGCTTCAAGTGCAAAGAAAAAATGGGGAGTCAAGTGCTTAGTTTTGTGTATCAATGTGCAATTAAAATGCATGACGATCAACTGTGATCTATCTTGTTGATAAAATGCAAATCAAATATATTCCGAAGCGGTGTTAATCTTTTATTAATTTAGCAAATCGCAAATCTATATAAAATGCATCGATAGTTCACGAGCCAGTCCAACGGAACAATGCAATCTTGGAATTGTAACCGTAAATCGAGGGAAGATGAGCCGAATCGACGCAGAGTCGAGTCGGAGCAGCAAACGAAACTGAATCGAAAGAAAGGAATGTAGCTTGTGTTTTTGTCTGTTTCTCGGCATGAAACATGCAGATCTGCCACAATGCGCTTATTTTTCATCATCCGTGTGTATTCAATGCGTATTTTTTCGTTCTTCTTCTTTTCTGCTATCATATTGATCAGTTCTATTATTATTCTTATTTGCGTTTTACTTTGCAATACGTTTATCATTAATATTCAAACAAAATAGTTGTAAATGTTATTGTAAAACAATAGCTGCAGCAAACAATTGCAAAAAAGTGCGGCAGAGAAAAAAATCACACTGAAAAAAAATCAGTGTCACATGGCATCTCTACATGCAGGAATGCATTTTGCAATAAATCTTCATTCGATATCACAGTGCATTCTTCCCCAGCACATACAAATAAAACTTGCACACATGAGAGAAAGAATAAAAACAGAGTGCGCGGCCAAGCTGCGAAGCAATTATTTGCATTTTAATTACACAATTATTATTTAACACCATTTTAATCATTTTTCATTTTCATTATCATTTACCATTACGTATTTTAAACACATCACACTCGCATTCGAATGTGTGAATTGATATGGTTTTTATTCGCATTTTTGCGCCTTCAAATGCACCACTTGCAATGTTGTTGTGTGTGTGGCGGCGGCGGCGGAGGCAAAAAGGGCCAATTCAAGTGGATATTTTAATTTTAAATGATAACAAAAACGCAATTGTCAAAATGTATTTTGAGAGGATTAATCGATTTCAGTAATCACTTTTGACTTCCCATTTCATAAATCATGGAAAATGATAGTTACATTATGTTTCCGCTCTTGTTTTTAATGGAAAATAAAAAAAAAAAATGACTCTACTATTTTATTCAAATGGATGAATATAATTTTCACATTTTTACTCAAGTTTTTTGTGAACAATTCGGTCTTTCCTTTTCATTTCGGAAAATTCAAAGGTTCATTCCAATAAATTCAAAGGTTTTAATAAATTTTGACGCATTGAAACATATTCTACTGACATTTTAATATTCGAAAATTAAACTTCTAATGATATTGCACCAATATATTTATTGAATCGTTGATGACAACGACTGTAAATTGCTTCGAAACAAACATCCACTATGAATTGCTGCTATCCTCGAAATAAAAATCAGATTCTCGCCTTTTACCGCTTAATGCCTCTGAAAATAGTTAAAATGTTTCCGCTAAAATGCAAATGGAAATGACGGCGAGAGCGGCACTCTGTGTATTTGTTGGAATTAAATGCAACTCACACTCAAAACATCAAAATATTAATTTCTCTGTGCATTTTAATGCTCATAATCTTTCTGTTCGAGCCGATGAGTTTATTAGGCGATCCATGCTACAATATATTTCGCTTCGTCTGCACACACATTCACTTGTTTTCATTAAATAATATGTGCACGACTTTTCCATGCAATGTTTCCATTAAACATACTTTGATGCTCTGAATTTATAATTCGCATATTTTTATGTCATTGCTTCTGGTTTCTATGTTATATGTTCCGTTGCAAACAGCATTCCCGTAGAACAAACGAACAAACGAGACATAAAATGCGGCTGCATGTGCGACATCCATACTTGTTTTTCATATCGCAAAGACCAAATTCGAAGCATTGGACAATCAAACATGAAACATGGAACGCTGAAACGTATGATAATGTTGATGGAATGGAGTATGATTATTGAATTAAATTGAAATAAATTTGAATGAACGCGCTTTCTGTGGTGCACTGCGCACAACTTATACTCGAGCTGTCGGCATTTTATTGAACATTTTATAGTTGAAATGAAACAGTGATAATATCGGACCCACTTTTATGAAAATCGTTCAGTGATAGCGAGTTTCTAGTTGAAATCGCTTATTGGAATGGCCTAGTGAAACTCTTTTTAATGGTTTGATTGGCCATTGGAAACGGACGCAATGCTTTTGATCAATAAATTTTCAACCGGCAAATCGAACAAATTGTATTGCTCGAGCTAAATGATTTAAATAAATTCGACTTAGAGAATATTTCGAGAATTTGACGTAATAAAATGGACAGAGTGTTAATATTCCTAAATAGTGAATAGGTCATCGCTTGAAGTGGTGAATGGAATGGCGCGGGTCCATCTCATTGAAAAATTGAATGCCTTTATCTGGACAGCAGCTGGTTCCCAAATTGTTCAATTCTGTCCTTGCATTCATTGAGTGAGAATGAGCGAACACACGGTACATTAGCAGCTGAAGAGTTCAGCCTGAACTAGAAAGGAATTAAATATTTCAGAACCCTCCGAACGCCATATGGCTTCATGCCATTCAGAAATCAACACAAAAACCATAATCAGAAAGCAAATTCTCCAAATTAACATTTATATAATTGTTATTTAAATATTCTCGATTTTTCATTATTTCACTAACAAAAAATCTAGAAAAAAACTCAACAAAACTTCAAGCCGATGAAAATCAAACAAAAACTCACACAGCAATGAAATTCTAGAAAAACTGCGAAGAAAGTGCTGGAAAAATTACGATTTTAGCACTGAATCTAATCACGATCAGTGCAGCGGAGTTTTTTCACTCTATTCGCTTACTTCATATCGGCCAAATATGGTGAAAATTAAGTCATTATTATGGATGATATGCCAAGCGCTACCATGCACATCTCACTCGCATCCGAGATTCCAATGCGTATGAATTTATGAATTAATATGGCATTTTTTTGCAATCCATTATCATTCGCAAATAAATGCACATATTAAATTCACATTGATTGCATACCAGACGTACGATTCTCTTCGTTCGTCCACTTGCGAATGCGCGCATAAAAAAATCGAATATGCTTCGAAGCTAAATCGAGTTTGGCTGTATGCAATAGAAATCAACAAAACGCGAAAGCATTTTAAATGGAAAAATATTTTCCAACGTTAATTGAATTGTTACGGAAAATGTTGAATATGGACTGGTGGCGTTGTCACGCTGCCAGCATTACTAATTCCGACATTTTTATGTGTGTCAATTTTAACAGCGGCATCAACGAGACTCATAACAAAAACTCATTGGCAAAGGAATAGCAACAAATTCCAAACCACAACATTGACAACAACCTGTTCGCATCGTCGATTACAATTTCCACTGATTTTCAAAGTGCAGTCAGTTTAAGTTCGCATCAACTATTTTGCGCTGGCGATCACATTCGCGGTGATAATGCGAACGGTTATCTCTGCTTGCTTTTTGAATCACATTGTATTGCTTCCTTTTGTTTCTTGTGCAAAATACTCTCGGCACTTTTTTGTATGGCGGATGCTCAAATTCGCTTCATTTATATTCCAATCACATTTTGAATTATTTACTACATTGTGTGTTGACGAGTGACTGGAAGACGCACACATCGGATACAAAACGCACGAATCGAAAAGTCGATTACAACTCATACAAACATTCCGCATGAATTATTCGGTTTGCAATCAAAAGATGTATCGTTTGGTGCTGTCTCTTTGCTTACGCTATTGTTGTCGATGTCGCTGCGCTGGTATATTATTGCCATCCGCTGAAACGGATGAAAGTCATTCATCAGCAAATGCGAGAGCCAATATGTCGGAGAGTTTGGTTGTTTTCAATTTTTATTATTATTATGATTGTATATGAATTGGACGTTCGCATTCCCAGCAGAATTTCGGTCTGGCGTTCAATTGTCTGATCATCTTGAGACGATCGTCATCATATTCCACAATGAATTGTTGTCAGCTCGCAGCGAAATCGCCGACATAAAAAACATTTGCTCCAAGTACTACGAAGTAATATGTTACTGATGTTGTGCATTTTTTCGCTCAAACCACCTGAGCCTTTTCTTCTCTCTGCTTTCCTATTCAAGAAGATGCTTTTTATGGCCACAAATATTCACTGCGCTGAAATTATTTTCCATTGACCGGACGAATGCAGTACATAAATTGTGCAAATGTGGCAAAACACGTTTGTTTGCCGTCAAGGAGTTGATAAATTAAAAAGCATCGCTTGCAAACATATAACGTATTTCTACCACAAATATAAATATACTCTTTGACACGTTACTTACGACCAATAAAAAAATTAACCATTTCAAGTTTTATTTTGCGTTGCATTTTAACCTAATTTCTCTTGAAGACATTTGATAATAATTTTTCTCTCGTTTTTGTTGCAGGTAAAATTTGATCAGCTACTTTTGTCTTGCCTCCAAGAAATACGGTAAAATTTCTATTTATTTTTTAAGAAATCTTGAAATAACATTTTTGGATTTGCATTTTAAAAGTGTTCAAAAGGTCAACTGAAGATCGATCACACCGATTTTGCATAAACTACGACGCAAAAACTATCGCGTCATTTATTAATTTTTTGAGTAAACAAAAGAATGATAAAAATCAGTAACAATTCAAAACAAACTCGTAAAAGCATTCAAATGACGAAAGAGTGACTCTGAATTCAAATCTTCGGTCAAAACAATGAGTTGGTGAATTCATCGAAATGCCGTCGGTAAAATGCGTAGTGTCAGAAAGCGATCATATTACTCTCCAATGATCGAAGGTTCATGGAAAATTTCAAAAGTCAGCACCGAAGTGTATTTTTAGTAAGCAAAAAGTAATGGAATTTTCGAAAACCAAAGATCATACATCGTCATCACGCTGAAATTTTAATGGGTTTTATTCAACTGGTTTCCGTAAATAAACCAAATTCAAAAGAGAATTTGCGTAATATCAATCAGATCGCTTTTTTAAATAGTAAAACTACAAATCTTTAAAAGTAAAACCGCAAAAAGAGCATAGGTCAATCGGCATGAAACCGCAACAAATATTTATAGCGCCTACAAAAGTCAATAAATATTTATTGAATGACCTGCTGTGAATACGTTTATCGCTGTTGTGATGACAACTCATGTTCGTTAAACGATTGGTTTTATTGCCGTTTTTATCGCTCAAAATGGTTAAATCTCCATTAAGTGGCGTTACCATAAAAGTACATTTGAAATGCCAGATAAATAACTGTTGCTACTGCAGCCACTTTTAAAAATATCTAAGACCAAATTTGCGTAGTGCGAGAAATTGAAATAACGAGCACAAAAAAATTTAGAGAAATTACAAATGGTGGCACGTGCCAAAACATAGTCTGGAAAATGTCAGTGTGTGAATAATTGCCTTTTTAATCGTTCTTGTTTCATTGTGAATATGTAATCGACGGTTAGCAGTATTTAAGAACAATTTTCGTTTAGAATATCAAAATCATAAAAAAACGGAAACAAAGTAAACACAAAACAAAAAACGATGACAACAGCCTCAAAGTCCAAACGGCAAATTACATGAGAGACATAGAGAGCGCAGACACACACACAATTTCCGGAATGTGATGCGTAAATGCATTCAGCTGATTTATATTGATCTCTCACTCTCAGCCATTTTGATGAATGACCGCCCCCTTTTTACGTCTTCTCACTACGTCACTACGTTTTTACATTTCACTTTTTTCCATCAAAATTTCCTTTACACACATCATCATTTGCTGTACTGTCATATTCGCCACCCGCCGCAGCTGTTCCAAACACACGACCATAGCAAAAACCAAAATTGAATACTAACGCACAATAAACACACACGACTGAAAAACAAAAATGCAAAATCTTGAGCACACCAATACATAGACGCACTGAGGTGAGCGCCGCACGTCATCTATTGCAATAAAACTAAATGTTGATTGGTTGGCCGGTTTTGATCTCTTTTCCAACCGATTACTGTACACAACACATTATATTCATCTTTTCTCCGACTGCTACTTTGTTGCAATTTGTCCGTGACTGTAAAGTTTCTGTTCCAATTTGCATAAAGGCAAGTGCAGAATTTATTCTTTTATGCACGAGTAATTTACATGTAAATATAAAACCTTCCTTAAAAGCTGCGTTGAAAAATGGCCATAAGACGTTCATTTGATTCGGCTTATGGATTATAAGCTCAGTGCAGCAAATGAAATCTTTGCAAAGAAACATTTACTTTAAATTCATTGACTCTCTTGCGAAAGATTAAATCACGATCATGAAAAAAAAAATTAAATCAAAACATATAAAATGTTCTTTCGGTTCAACAACCAACATAAAAATGTATTCCATATGAATTTTGGCGGCCGCATCGAATTAGTTAATCCGATATATAACAGGTGTCACTGCCAACAGAGAGGGAATCAAGAAAATTTATGGTCTTTTCTCCTCCAAGCATTCTCATTCAAGCGAGTCTATTGAAACATTTGCCACGAAGCTTTGAAGGGTATTCGTCATGCAAGCTAAGCGTGTATTTCAAAACTCTCACTACTTCGGTGACTGTTTGTGTTCGCAAAACGAAAACATATTTTCAATTCTTATAACATTTATTCAGAATTTTTCGAATTCCTTTTCTGAGTTCGCTTAATTCTTCAAATTTATTAATGAGTCTTTAATATTCAAGATATACAAAGAATTTTGAACCAGAATGAAGACGAAAATTTGCCTACATTCAGGCTTTTTTTTGTTCTTTTTCTGTTGTACTAAATTTCTAATTGGAATAATAAAAAGCTTTCGGTAAAAAGTCACGAATGAACAAATTACGTTTGAAAGTTCGGAAATTAGCTTCGAGTTAATAGGACATTACAATATCCTCGGCTGTATATCGGAATGAATATGACAAGAGCGTTGGTCACAAAAGGAATTGTTCCGATGCATTGGTTTCCTGAAAGTTAAATTTAACATCGAGCTTTTTCATTCGGGCAAGAGTGAAATGTGTAACAGCCGGAATTGTTATCTCTTTTGCTTGGTTTGTTTTTCCATATGCATGCACATATCACAAACTGTTCATTTTCAATTTATGATCTTTCTCCCGTTCATTTTCCCATTCTCTCTGAATGCGCGCTGAAAATCGAGTATGTGCAAACATCCCTAGCGGAATGAAGACTACATATCATTTTTTGTATTTGTTTTTGTTTTTCATTTATGCAGACACATAGTGGCAATGTCGAAAGTCGTGCAAGAGAGAGATAGAGAAATGGTTATGATGCTGCTGCCGTCAACGCCGTTGCAAAACCGTAGACAAGCGGAATCGTCATTGCCATTGCAAATGCATACATCGCATACAAATTTGTGTGTATGTGTTTTTTTGAGATCGGGTGTCGGTTAGCGTGGGCTTCGATGATGATGTATGTAGCCCTCGAGTCATTTTGCCAATTTCAACGGCAGAAAAACGCAAATACAATTGCACACTGTGTTCGCGTCGCTAGTTTTTGGTTTGAGATAGCAGAGAAGTAAACAATCAAACGACATGATATAGTGAGAAAAAAGCATATAGGAAAAAAAAACTTTTTCATCTATGAAAATATATGACTGTCAATGTCTACGCTTAGATGGGCCAAGCAATCGTTGCAATACAGCGGCAACAGTAACAACAGCAGTGGCAGTAAGCAATAATTGGAAATTGCACTATGTATGGCGCGCATTTTGCACGATCAGCCGAGATATTTGAGAATATGACTGTTATCATGCTAATTCAATTCTGTGCTCTCACACTCTCAATTCACATTTTCCAAACATATTTTTGAAACTAAAATCTCGTACAAGCGTTCATTTTTGTGCTTGTTCCTCAGATAAATATTTGTTCTTTTATCGTATATTTCAATAGATTCGTAGTCGAGAGATGCACAACCGATACTCATGTGAAATCAATATACTCATTCGGCTTGGAATGGCGTTGAAAATGTTCGATATCCCTTTTTTGGGTTGCATTAAACTCTGTAGTAACGCTTTTCGTTCATCGCATATTTCCTCATTGTTGTAGCCGACTTTATTCTTCGCTCTTTTTTTATCGTTGTCTTATGAATGAATCAAATGGGATTCGGTGTGTATTCGGTTCGTTTTCATCAGATGCATGCGACTGAGTTTTGTTGTTGTCATGTAAAAAGTTTGGTGCTGTTTTTCTCTCATCTCGCCCATGGTTTTTGTGCTCAAGACGCATTCGACTCTATCCATAAAACTCCATATAAACTATCGACCAAACTGTAGATTCATCCGTGAAAAGCAAACCGAAAACCTGCCAGCCAATGAAGAGAAAATGTTATTTTTTCTTCATTTCTCTTTTTCATTTCACTTCGTTTGTTTTCTTCAGTCTGGCACATTTTTTTTTGTTTTCATGCGCGCCTCGTCACATGACTCGCCTGTGTGAATGCGCTCAGTGCTCCGAGACTTCTTACTGAACGGCAATGCTATGCAATGCACACTGTTCGTGGAGGTGACATGGTAAAATTAATGAACCAATGAAACAAAACACCAGCATAAACTACATCTTACCATTAGCTATCGATATTTTCAATGACGCTCATTTAAAAGGCGTTTGTACTCTTCCCACTCACGAAGGTGAAACTTGTAATTAATGGATTTTTTCAAGTCTCTCTCAGATAGTTTTCTTCGTCGCGAAATTTGTGCAAACTCAGCTAATCCTTGATCGTACAAATATTATTGGAATGAAAGAAGTTCAAGAACTCGAGAATAAAGAAAAGATTGCAGTTTTCATGTTTGATTATGTTTGATTTTTGTTTGCCAATTGGGAATACATTTAAACATTTGGAAAATAGGAAGAGATTTGTGTTTGTTGTCCATTCCACTCGTTCGGAAATCCTCCCTGTCAATGATCCCGATTTGATGTGTTGATGCATTAATGTCTGTCATTTTTGTAATATGGAATGATGTTTAATATAACAACGTTTTGAATATTTCAATTTTATTATTATTTGATTAATGGTTTACCCTGTTCCTTCCAGGAGGTAACTCAAATCATTACTATGGATCAGAAGCAATCTTTAAACTTGAAAAATTACAAATTTTGCCAATTAAATTAAAAGAACTTACTTAGCTTTCACCAAGTCATCGTTTCTGTTGACCATAAACATTGTAACGTAATAATTGGAAATGAATTGAACAAAAGATAAACATATCCATAGTGTGACCGCATACGTACAGCTCAAGTATTACTTTTACGCAAATAATCTGTGTTCTATCACACAGAAGATCTTTACGATCTCATGAAATTGTTCAATAAGTGCAACACTAAAGCTCAGAGCGTACGATCGCACATCAATCCGATTTAAAAATAAAAATAAAAAAAAAATAAAATAAATACTTACATTTTACCAAGCAACTGGCCTCTAAAATAAGAAGAAATACAATTCAATTAATCAGATGTCTGGGAAAAGGATATGTGCTCTTTAACATGTCTAATTATACAATCTAATTCTAATTAAATAAACATACATTTTATCCACAATCTCGTTGAGTTGCTGTTTTTGATAAGGATTTAAATGCGGAGATTGGAGAGCTCGTAATCTAAAATATCAAATTTTTGAGTTTATTTAGTTAATTGAATGAGTGAGAATGAAAGTGAGACTTGACATCTCCCCTCTTGCTCTCGCTAACAGAAAATTTCATAAGAAAGAGCAAGAGGCTTTATATGAAGTCTGGTTTTTATTCTCAGTCAATCAATTCTATTTAATACATTTGAGTCAAATGAGTCCTTGGGAATAAAATTGGTCACACACATCTCACCTTTGGCTCATACTATCGGAAATACTCATGAGCAAGAGTAGGAAGTGAGATGCGAATGACCAGTATTATCCTCAGCCATTCAAATACACATACGCTCGATGATAATTTTGCAAAGCTTCAGCGAAAACATCGCGACCGGCGTCAGTTGGCCTGCAAAATAAATGCACAAACTCTTGTATGTTTACAAAAATTAAGTGCATAGATTTTATGAAATCTTTTTTTGCAACACTTACAGTACGACCAACAGAACAAACAGAGTGAATACAAAAAAATAACGGAGCAATAGCATTTTGATTATTTCAAAAATTTACAAAGTAATGGATTCCCGAGAAGAGAACGTTGTTCTATATATATATTGATTTTTGAGATCACATGGATCCATATAATTTGAAATATTTGTTGCACGCCAGCAGCACGTAAATTCTTTTGAACATTCAAGAAGCAAAGCATTGAAGTCCGTAGTATCGTGGCTTTATCGCGCCACCTAGATTTACGTCAACTACGCGTTCTGAGCTAATCCATTCTGAGCATCGCTTATCCCGACTCCTTCGGCCAAAACATAGCGACATCTTGTGTATTTTTGCAACAAACTACGCTGACATCATTGCTTTGTTTACAAAAAAATATATTCGTTGATGCAAAATTTTTGAACTGAATTCTTCTCCTTAAGAGAATAATTAGTTCGATCGGCCAACTATTTTTCTTTCTACGCGAATGAGAAATTCCCATATTCAAATTGCATGCAAATATGTCTAATATCTGATAGTTTGGTATATGTGATGTTTCGTTGCTAGCCGAGAATAAATGCAGATCTCACGAAATTCTTTATTTTCCCATTAGAATTTTTAATTTTAAATTCCAATTTTTCAGAACGTCATTAGAATTGAACTTCAATTTAAAATTGATCGTACGATTTTGTAATTTTATTCATATTTCAATCCCTATAAAAATTATGATTTTTTTTTTTTTATTTTTATTTTTTCATTTAGAGGAGATGCGATCTATCCAATTTAAATCCATAGTACAAACGTTTTCACAATATTTATTATGTCGTTTGAGCGCTTGTTTTTTTTTTTGGCCGAATGTGTATCTTTTGAATCAACGTGACAACATTTAAGAGTGAATCAGACATAATCCGTTTTAAACGATGAAAAGCTTCGACTTGATAAGTTTTTGACTACAATGTTCCAAGTTTAATAAATGAATTCATTTCTTTGATGAGCCAGAACACTTCAGTATTTTCATATGAAGTGATTTTTAATGATTTGCTAGATTAACAACGTCACTCTTCGAAACGACGAAGAATCTGTCGTATGTGCATGTCTTTCTGACCTTTTTCGCAATACACATTGTCGCGGCTGGTGATATGCCTAATCGACACCACATGAGAAAAAAACAACATATTAAAATATTCAACGCATTTCACAACTAAACGGCTTCAAACGCCTTCGTGTCAGAATTAGTTGATGTTCGCATTTTAACGATAACAGAAGGCCAACATATATTCGATCGCAATATCAAAGCGCCCAAAGAGTCAAATTCAAATTCCAATCCAAACCAAATCAAAATTCCAATTAATTGAATTAAAAACTAATTTGGAAAGTGAGCGTTTTTTTCAGCAAATTGCATATCAATTTCAAAGTTGAAAGTTACACACAAAACAATTACATGATGTCAAATGTCGGGGCACTCGATAGGATAATCTGTTGTAGTAGCGATTTGAGGGCAATAGTAAAATGAAAGTGCGATAAGTGATAGTTGTCTGGCGCCAAAACTGCCACTTTATGAGAACGGTATCGAAGCAGACACAAGTGATAATTGGCTGTGTCTCGATAGTATAATTGTTGATAATAATTAATTGCGCTGACCCAGTGCATGGTGTGTATTGTGATTTAGTCAACCTATATTCAAACCACACTCTGATTTGACACTAAAGAGATTATAATGCCGTTTTTGTTGTAATTTTTGCTCTCATGATTAAGTGTTTGGCACCGTGAAATAATTGGATTTTTTTTTTTGTATGGATTTCAATTTCAGATTTGTTACCAGAAACTTAAGCAACAAAACGATTATCGCCTCCTCAAAAATAGTGTGACACACTTAGATTGAATAATAAAAACGAAAATAAAAAAAATCGATAAGTTCGTATGTAATACGTATAGCGACGTACAATTCAAAGACGCAGCCGCAGTATTTGATTGTAAAAGAGCTTTAAAGAGTTTATTTCTATCATCAACTAACGGGGAATAAAACGGAGAAACAATTGAAAAACACACAAAAAATAACATAAACAAAATGACAATGAGTACAAATAATTGCGAAAGCATGACTTCATACTTTTCTAACTCGTACATGGGCTCAGATATGCACGGTCACTATCCGAATGGTGATCATTTGGATGCCGGCCAGCAGATGCATCACTACAGTCAAAATCCCAATCAGACAAATATGCCACCATATCCAAGGTTTCCACCATACGATCGAATGGGATACTACAATCAGAACCTTGAGCCAACGGGATTCTCACGACCGGACAGCCCGTCCAGTCAAGTTGGAATGCAACCGCAACCAAACGGCACACAAATGACAAATGCAACTCAACAGCAACAACAGCCCGTTGTATATGCCAGCTGTAAATTACAGGCAGCCGTTGGTGGCATTGGCGGCGGACTCGAGGGCAGCTCACCACCTCTCGAACAAATGGGACATCACATGAATACTCAAATGACAATACCTCATCACATGGCACATGCACAAAGCCAAATCAATGTAAGTCGCCCATTAAACAGTTCATTTGAATATTTATAACTTAAATTCTGGCGATTCCATTTTGCAGGTTCATCAGTCTCAGCACATGGGAATGTATACACAAACGGGAAATGTGCCGCCTGTTGGAACACCACAAAGTATGATGCATCAACAGACTGCAGCACAAATGCATCAAGGTCAACAGCAACCAGCATCAAATAGCCAAAGCTCACAAGGATCGCTACCCTCACCGCTCTATCCTTGGATGCGAAGTCAGTTTGGTAAGTAGCACAAAACTCATTACATTCGAAATAAAGGAACAAACGAAGTATGTGGAATAACACGTCCAACGGTTGGAAACTAGTACTTCTTTCTAAGTATCTTTAGCCAATTCAAACGAAAGCAATTTTCCAATTAGAACAACTTTGTATATTAAAACGTCATATCATAACCGCGGAGCTCATTGCTATTGTTGAAAAAAAAACTTCATGGTACAATTTTTGTGTTATTTCCTATCACAATAGGAATAGAGAAGGATAGCGCAACTTGCCCTACATTTCACTGTTGCAGCAGCTCCTGCTGTTTTTTTTTCCATTGTCCAAAAATGGCAAATTTGGTACGGTTTCCCTCTACCTCACATTCTCTATTTTTCTCTATTTTGCGAATTTCGTTTAGCATTTCACAAATGAATCTTCACAATCCGCTTCAAAGGGAATGCAAAAAAGGTTCCAAATTGAGTCCAAAAAATGACTTTGATCTTCATCGAGCTAAATTTTAAAACTCTTTCAGGGCATTTTAGTCGAACATTTTGCAAACATGTGAAAATGGCATGGAAACACACAAAATAATCCCCGATTGTGTATAAATTATCAACATTTCAGTGAGAACGGTTTTGCATTGAAAGCGACACGAGTATCTATTTTAGTATATTTTAAAAGCTTTTGACGAAAACTCCGAAGCATATAAGTGCTGTGTGGTGGCCATAAATTTTGCCAGCGTTCAACAAATATATGCAACAAGTGGCTCGTTTCGCGCTGA
The DNA here is from genome assembly GCA_028476595.1 of Obolodiplosis robiniae. Lineage (NCBI taxonomy): Eukaryota > Metazoa > Arthropoda > Insecta > Diptera > Cecidomyiidae > Obolodiplosis > Obolodiplosis robiniae. The sequence continues at coordinate 18,560,011 of CM052014.1, forward strand.
CACATCTTTGTGTGCTGTGTGCAAAATGTTTTGCCCCATTCGCTGTACAAGTATTCGAAATTAAAGTGTGTATTTTCCCTTTTTCCTCTATCTTCCACTTTCTTACGTGGAATTTTGGAATGATAAAGCGCGGAACAGATGCGGTTACCATTAAGCGGTTGTTTAATCAAAGGTCGTTTGAAGCGATCATTTCCATAAAATGAAATGGCTGCAATTCAGTAAATGTAATTTTCACAAACGTTTGTGATTTCTCAATAGACAAAAATATGTCATTCGAAAAGTAATGATAAAATTGGCAATTCAAGCCGAGATGAGCAAGAAAATCCGTCATTTGATCTTCAATGCAGCTCATGAATAAAGTTGCTAGGCATAAAAATATATATATACTAAACGATTTGAAAAGACTAGCATGTCGAAAGCAAGTAAAATAAATGTCTAACGTTGACTACCTTTCTCTTGCATGCTTCTTTTTCATCTCCTTCTTCTTCTTCTCCTTCGAAAAACCTGTGGCACCACGAATAAAACGCACAACAAAACTTATCTGTTTGCGCGCAAAAAAAAGGGAAGTCTCACAGTTGAACCGCAATTTTTCATGGCAAAACTCGAAATTCACGAAAGGAACGCAGCAAGCGCTCACATGGAAGAGAGTCGCGAGAGAGCATGTTCGCGATTACGATTTTTCTTTGACAATAGATGGAACATTAGTCAGCGTCGAAAACACAATAATAACACATTATTCGTACGGCAGCATTCAATTTGTTTCTTTTTTTCTTCTATTCAATCGCTGCGCCACGATTCGCTCGCTCGCTCACTCTCTCCCTCTCTCTTCCCATTTCCATTCCGTTGATAAGTTTTTCTTTTCCTTTGTCTATGAATTCAACTGGACCGATTTTTTCTTCATCTCTCTCGCTTGGATTTGCTTCTGGATATTGGTAGCTGTGTTAAATGAAAAATGCATGAAATTCCATTTGTACCTCTACACAATGTGTCCAGTGCGATAGAAAAATAGGCATCGCTTCATATTCGAAAGATGATTCGGAACGTAGAAAAGAATCGATAGCTTGAATTTTATCTTAAATGCGCGCGGGCCTTATAGAAATCCCCGAAAGGAAAACAATTCAGTGAACCGTTTTCGTTTTATTCCTTGTGTGTTTACTGTGTGAAATGCCATTTTTCAGTATGCTTCAATAACAGGAAAAATGCACGATAAAAAAAAACGCACAGCCGAGCGTCGAAAAAAATATAATTAATTAGCGCTTTATCGGGTAGATGAACACAGCGCTTAAGAAAATAGTAGCGACAGAGGCAGTGCCTTGAATGGCACAAACACACACAGATGCAAAGAGAGTAAGAGACCAGAAGAAAAAAAAAAACTAAAACGAGAAATATTGAATCCCTTTTCACAACGTTCATTCGCTTGTATTAAATGCGCTGCAGCGCAATGAATGTACGTTTCGTTGGTTCGGCCTTTGTTTTCGTTTTCTTACCATTCGAATATATATTTTACACATTCCGATTAGACCAATTTTTCTTCCATTTTCGGCTGAAGATGAAATATTTAATGAGGGTAAATCATGATTTCCGGATTATTAATTTCATTTGTGTTTTCTTCCCGTCATTTTATTTGTTTGTGCCGCTATGGCAGACGGCTCCATCCCCATTTTTCGTGGCTTTTGTTTTGTCAACCATTTCTCATTTGCCTATTTCTTTTCCGTCACCAGCATTCCGCAGAGTTTTCATCACGTTCAATTTAATTTTCATTCAGTTGAACGCAATTAAGCGAATTTATCTTGAAAAATCGATTTCGTGCATTATCCTTTGAAATTGCTACCAAAGAAAATACGCCACTTTGTGTGAAAGGACTTTTGTGGTAACGAGATTAAGGCGGCCCAAAGTATTTCTTGGAAATAGATTCGAATTAGAACGAATTTAAAAGGTTCTGACCCGATTTTATATCGTTAGAACATCGTTTTTTTCTTTATCTCGTAAAAAGAATCGAATTTCAACAAATACGAAAATAATTCGTAGCATTAGCGCTTGGATCTTCAAAGTACAACAACACATTGCCTCAGATAACATCGACATCATCGCACCGAGTTGTTAATAAAATACAATAGATAAACCGAATAAATAAAAAGAAAACAACAAAGCAAAACAACTGGAGAACCTAGAGCGTCGTCATGAAAGTTGAAAAAGACAGGAAAAAAAATGTTGTACGCTACACTGCTTAAGTAGTGTAGAAAAAATACACTCATGCACCACCGCCGATTTAGTATACGCACACTGAAACAGTACTACTATTTATAAAAGATAAATAAATTGATGACTCTCATTGTGTATGTAGCATGTAACTAATGGATGGTAATCAATTTTGCTTTACATCTCAATCTCTTTGCGTTTTATTTTTCTCTCTCGTTGGTTAATTTTTTGTTTGTTTCTGTTGTGTGCGCGAGTGCTCGGAGTGCGTTTTGTGTCTTTGCCGAGCATTTTTGCTGTTCACGTTTTTCATGGATGAAATCCTATGTTTCGCCATTCATTCTCATCGGAGAGAAAGAAATCCCGGGCTTTTCACCGATGTGGAGGTGTTTCCGAAGACGCCAGACTGATGATGTTACCAAACCAAATTCAACGTCTTGAACCAAAAAAGGAGATTTTTAACCTAGCAAAAATCCGAAACAACAATTTTGACAATGCTTCAAGAGAAATGAACAGGCGGTGAAAATTTAACACCACCGAAAGTTCAGTTTACGCAAAGTTCCAAATTGTTATCTTCATCTCGTTCGCTCTTTGCATTTGATAGCCGCAAGTCAGATAGATGAACACAGATAAAGAGAGGATGATATTAAAGAACAGGATAATGTGTATTTGAATGAAATCCACATTTTATTGCATAGTTTTATGTGATTTTTGTCTGTTTGTTTGCCCGAATCCCACATAAAGAAGGGAGCAAAGCGAGTATTTCATGGGGATTTTCGGTAACAATGAAGTCAACAACGGCAAGTGGCACACAATAGAAGCGTTCGCCTGTAAAAATAAAGATAAAAGAACGGCTAAGCATCGAAGATAAATGTGAAAAACAACAAATACTTCATCTTTTGTGCGAGAATTTCGATCAGAATACCTTATATAGTTTTGCCATTGATTCTGTTTTTTCTCCGCAGTTCTGGAACTCAAGAATTCCCAATAGAAAAAGTCATAGATAAAGCTTTATCTAGCTGCTTTCTTATCCAATCAAATCAATATTCTGGGAGGAATTTGCGAACCAGGTGTGTGGGGGGGGAACTTTGGTGTGTTTCCAAGAAATTCAAATGAGTAGATGTTTTCCGTGAGCTTCTTAATCAAAGTAATTGCCATTTGTTTGTTGCCATGTGATGATGATGATGATGATGCTTTCACGTATGTGAGTACACGAGCACTTCGGATGGATAATGCACTAGCGCAAGTCGAAAGACAAATTCAACGTGCTCGTCGAATGTGCGTTCACGAAGAGTCCCATCAGCATTAAAATGTCGTCAGAGAATATTTCATCATATATTTCTGAAACATAAAACAGGAAATCACCAAAGTGAAATTTTTCTTTATTTTGCATGAGCACACAACAAAAACAAGTCGCTGACGACGAGAAAAAAATGCAGCAGCAACTGGATAAAAAGTGGAATACATCGAGTGGTGTGGTTAAGCGAAGCCACTTTAAGCAAATAAATCAAAATTTCACCAGCAAGAGCTTTATGAACAGTAGCGCGCGTATTATTCTTCGACGAGAAAAAAACCGCATCCAAGACCCATACACACACACACACACACACTCGACCGAGAACCGCTCAAGTGGTGTGGATACATAACAATTGCGAAGACGATGACGACAACGATGTGAATGAAATCCTTTATGAATATGTTAAAACTTTAGCACTTCAATCGATTTAAAAGCAATTTCCCTCAATACAGTGTGCGCGCTCGCCATGAACCAACCGTCCGCACAAAAAAAGTGCCAACGCGAAAAAGCGGAAAAAGAAAATATGAAAAAGTTTTGATGTGTTGTCGTTGTTTTTCCCCCGTCGTTTCTCTCGCTTATCTGACGTGAGATTTAAGTTTTCTCAAAAAGTTTCCTTTGTGTTCGTGTGTGTTGCTTCTGTATTGAATTCGAAAAATGTGGGGCTTTTCAGAGTTTCACAGCGTCTTACATATTCGATGTTTTGTGCATTTTCATTCATCTCGGATAGCGTGGCCAAAGCTATGGAAATGCGAAAACGAATGAATACATCCTTTTTAATGAAATTTCATATGCGAAGATACGCAATTTGATGGCAATCTTGTGCAAAGTCGTCGTGATACACGCCAAACCGAGCTGCGTGTAGTTTGATATTGGCCACGCCACAACTTTAACACTCTTTCACATAATTTATGTTGAAAATATTTATATAATTTTTCTCATGTTTTGAAATATGCTGCATATCGATGAAGACATCCCGCTTGGAATTTCGAAGCATCGACGAATGGCAAACTGTCGATCGTCAAAACAAAGACAAAACCGAAACTTTTCTTTATTCCCCATTCAAAAGAAAATTGCAACTTTTCGCTTAGTTTAGTTCCACTCGGACAAGAAATTGCCTTTTCTCTCTTTTCTTCGGATTTTTTCGTCGGTGTTTATTCTTGCGTTGTGGTTTTAAGAAAAGAAAGTTTTAAGTTGAAACGCAAAACTCCTTTGTCATTATTGGAAAGTCTCAAATCTCACATGAGCAACTTTCGAAGGCTCTTTATCTCTCATTTCGATTGGGCGGTGCCCAAAACAACGACTATTAGCTCACAATAGTTTAATCGGACAAGCGAGCTGAACGGAGGAATCAACAGCATTTTTAACACAAAATTGTTTGTGTTTGCTGCGCGATGCCATAAGTCGAAATTCGTGAAGACGATTTGCTTTGTTTATGATGATAGTTTTTTATCTTGTCAGTAAATTCACGCATCGTTCGATAATGAGCTGTTTAAAAAATGACCACATCGAAACAACTGAAAGATTTAATTTTTTATTTTCGTCGCTCTCTCTCCCTCTCGGCGGCGGCGGCGGCGGCGATGGCGCATCGACCGAAAGAGTTGTTCACAAGATAATTTCGATCGTGCGCGATCTCAGATGATCGCCATCAACTGAAGAAGCAAAACCAATTAATAATAAATTTTCAACTCAAAGTTCGCGCTAGTATTTGATTGTTGTACCACATTTTTCATTTTCGCTTGCTCTATCAAACTCTATTCACTTCTTCGCCTAACATTATGTATGTGTGTCAAATTAACAAAAATAAATTACCGATAATAATTTGTTTTTGTTTCGATGGATTGTATGTTAAATGCTCGTCATATGTAATTAATGTATTCTAATGCCCAACTGTTGATTGTTGTCCGTTTTTTGTTGTTGATCGTACATTGTATGTCATAATGATGCATACAAATTTGAATTCTTCTATTTTTTGCCAGTAAAACATATTCGCGTCTCGCTTACACGAAAAAAAAAATTGGGAAGAGGAGAGGAACTTGAAACCATAACGATTATTAAGCGCACCGTTTTCAACGAGATGTTGCTTCAAGCAGCGAGTAAGGTTTATTTCGCACGGCTGATGAATTTTTTCGTCTGATAGATGCCAATTCCTAATTAAGTGAATTGATTAAATTCCATGGAATCAAGCCGATAACTAGATAATAATTAATTTTCATGATGCTTGATTCGTGTTTTAACTTAAAAATGGCGTCTGCATTTAGAAAAAAAAAACATATGAATGTGGACATTCGAATCAATTTTAATTATAAAGCAATTTGAATGCCGGGAATACAAACGGGAATTTCTCAACGAAACTCTCAAATAAAGTTCACTAAAACGATGGAGGAATAATTGTAATAACACGAAAAACATGTGTTCACTGAACTCATCTTCAAGCTGTTCCGAAGCATGTGATTATTGAAATTCGTGTAAGCTCTGGCATCAACATTTTTTAGGACCCAAACGCCGTATTATGACATCGACATTGCTAGATCATTGCTTTTTTGTTTTGCCTCTGAAACTGTCGCACTGCATGATTCAAAAATAGACATCAAATTTTTTTTTTTTTTTGGCGCAATGAAAAATTTCTTCCCGTTCCTCAAACACACTGCATTTTCAAACAGAACACTCAAAACACATGTCGATCAAAATAAGCATATAAAAAACTGAGAGACGCGAACGCGTGATTTCCATGCATTCAAATGAATAAACATGACCAAGATGCGGCCAATTTTAATATTTTCATTCAAACTCAAAAACCAGAGAAATTCAAGGAAATTCGAAAAACAGCAGTACTCTTCCTCTTTGTCTTTTTATGAATGAGAGAATATAAGGATTTATAAACGGCTGAAAAGAGAGTATTTGTGTTTACAGAAATTTAAATTTGGCTGCCAATCCATTAGAATTGGCCTTTAAAACGGACTCGATCATTATTCGTAGAAATGAAGACGAAGGCATTTATTTAAATCAAGACAAGTTTTTTACACCAGTTCAACTAATTCATCAGAAAGGCAAACTACTGAAAGCGAGACTCAACCATGGGCTGTACCGTACAGTGTCGCGACACACGAAAAGAAAAAAAATTCTGGCTCATATTTAAAATACACAAAGAACCAATTAATTTCTTGGCTCAAAGCTATGTTCGAAATGAATATCGTTTGCGGCACGTAGAATCGAAGTTGGTCTAACAATACGATAACTATAAACAACATGAAAGGCTTGCTCTTCAAACCGAACATGAATAATATTATCTTAGGTTTATTCACATTTTAAGACATAAAATAATTATCGAAAAAAGAGAAACCGAAATTTGAGCAGCCAGACTGATTTGGCGGTCGCTTACAGCTCGAAAATTGTGGATGACTTTTTGTACAAGATCACGAAAACAACTTGATTCGCTTCTCTGTATGCACTGAATGAATGTGTAATATTAATTTAAAATGTCACGTTGACAACTTCTTAGATCAATCTTTGCCTCTAATTAACCGTTATCGCAAATGATTTGAAAAATCACTTTTCGTTGTGGTTCCCGCGATGTTATTTACAGTACACATTTGGGCATTAAACGTATTCTACAAAGTGTATTACACTCCACCTATTGAAATCAATTTGATTGGCTCAGAATTCCATGAAAACATAAGAATGATTCGAATGTTGCAAAAAACGTATTGCCAACCAAAAAATTCATTTCACATTCGAATAACGATGGGCTGGCTCCTTTTCAATATTTCGGGCAACGCATCAAACAATTGAATTTTCCAGCTGACATAGCGGATTAAATTAGATTTTGCTGCTGCTCTAGAACCTGCGACTATTTTTCAATATTTGAATATAACATTTACGTGTTGAGACAGAGCAGGCTGCCGGTGCCAGTGCAATGGCGAACACTCGAAAATATTCGATACGTTTGTATGAAAATGTTCGCTCTCGATAATAAACAAAAACGCCGCAGCTGATTGGGAGGCGAAACGAGTGAAAAATACTAAAAGATACACAGACACACAGGATATCGCATACAAAATGGAACGAGACAGTACCCATATCAATTTATTTGACAGCTGACTCGAATGTGATAGCGTGTGTTCTTGGTGCGCTCTTTCTCTTCTCGCCAATGTTTTCCAACGCCGTTCACATTGTCTGTTGCTGTTGATATTTAATGCATCCGAAAGAAAAAAATGCTAGAAATCCAACATTTTGTGTACATATTTTGTTTCGTTTCGCCGCTGCTCATGCTGTTCTGGAACTGATGCACGACCGTACATTTCTTTCCTTTTTCGCAAGTCAAAGTGTAAAAGACGTCTTCTTGCATTTCTACGCACACCGCGCACCGAAAATGCTTTTGAGATATCGGTTTCGTTTTATATTTTCTTTCATTCTCTTCTCTTTTCCACTCGATTCTTCTTCGAAATCCCTCTTTTCGACGAAACGAGAGTGACAGAGAGTGAGAGAGAAACAAGTTTGAGGCGCGCATAAGTGTTTTGCATATTCAACACCAAACGAATGTACGTCATGAAATTGGACAAAAAGTGACTTTTCACAATTTGTTATTTGATATGTCATGCTATGGCCCAATATGAAATCGGAAAATGCCATTACTTTGGGCATTTCAGCTGAAATTGTTGAATTGTTTTCAATCATTTGAATTCATAGAATTTGTTCAGTGAATGTTATAACATTTGTCGGAGGGCGGCAAACTTTATCTCAATATTTTATTGCTTGCTGCTTGCAAAACGAAATAAAATATAAATCAAATCGCGCATTCATGATTCGATTTTAATTATAATGTCCGGTGAAAGAGTGAATCTAAAATTACATAGACTATTTGAAATTGTGCTGAACTATTATTAAAATATCTCGTAATATGAAATAGTGTCTACTAAGCACGCCGATAACCAGCGCGCATGCAGCCATAATTTTTCATTCTCATCAACAAAACGTAGAATATTGTATTGTAATACAAAACACTCCATTTCGAATTCTGGCTCTTTTCTTTTAAAAAAGTGTTCTTTTCATTGGATAATTTTTAATATGCGTGCATATAATGAATATGTGCGGAAAGGTTGTATTATTCAACGGAAAAACCAAAACATTCCGGGAAATAGATCGCGCTTTGTGATCAAGTAAATTAAATTAACATTATCATTAACATAGAAAATGGCCAAGGAATAATTTGGTTTTAATAATTCCAATGACTTCAACTTAGACGATTATTACTCTGATTACTTGGCTTTCCATGCAGAAAATGGGAACTAATAAAAAATCGGCGAACATCTCTTGTGCTCGTTTTCAATGATATGTGTCCGAATCCAGTATTTTTGTTGATGGGATGAGCTCGTTCATTTTAATCAAAAGCATTTACTTGAAACTCACCGCTTATGGTGTTTTTGTGCCTCGAAAAACGGTAGATTTATTGAAAGACCCACCTCGCAAGTTAATTGCAATCGATAATAATTGCGCGCATGATACTAATCGACTTTTAATCGTCTCGAATATACATCATCATTTTGATTCGAAACACACCGAGAGCGTCATTATGGATCAACGTGGACGTGCGTACCTGTGTGTTTGGACGCCGCTAGAAGCTTCGTTCCGCGTTCGCCTTTCTCGATGGAGCACACACCGAACGCCATTTTTTTCAAGCACACGAAATTCATTAATGAACCAAACGAAATCATAGGAATGCCTTTTTTCGCTTTGGGCCTTGCACGTATACTTTCAATGTGTCTAACTTTGTGTTTTTCTTTTGACTCAACCCAAAATTAAAAGTACATCACGAATATGAATTGTGGCACTGACAAAGAAAATGAGAGAAATATTTCGAACAATCATGAAGAGGGAGAAGATAGAAAGCACACTGATTGCTCATAGCTTTCGAGCGCTCGTCGGCTAGGCTTAACTCATTTTTCTATGTCCATCCATTTTGATTTGTTTTTTTTTTTCTCAAAATTTGGAGATTGATCGACCAATACGGAACATCAATCCATTCGAAAAATGTCTTGCATCAGATATTATTATTATTTTAACAAGTAGATTCAACACTTTGCCGTTTTCCTCCATTTCAAGTAATCGCTCTATGAAAAATACAATTACTCTAAAGCAAAAAAAAAAAAAAAAATGTTTCACGCTTTCGATTCAAAATTGTTGAAAAAACTATTTTTGAATCCGGTCATTAAGCGAGTTTCAGCCATTCTATTCAATTCGTCTTGATTGCTTTCGCGAAAATGCCATCAAAAAATGGCCATTCACAGCCGTGCTGCTGCTCACCGCTATTTCTTCAATTATAAAATGAAGTAAAACCCATTACAAAGAAGTAAGCCGCCGTGTCAATAAAACATGACTTTTTAAAATGGACCAATGACTTGAGTGGAGAAGAACACATTCATGGTATTTAAAATCGTCTGTGAAGTTGAGATGATTCACGTTAATATGAATCAAAAATCAAATCGGGAAAAAAAAACAAATTCAACCAGAAAGAATGATTTTTTAATTCTTTTGAATTTCAAAGAGGCAAACTCAATCAGTCACACAAAAATTCAGCATATTTCAAAATTTTATGCTCATCACTTCGAAACCGTTTTTATTCTTCAAAAATGAACTTGCTCAAAATTGAAATGGGATAGTTTTCGTGTGAGATCTTGATTTCAAATCGTGGTTGGAGCATAATAATTCATTAAAAAAAGATCGGAGATCAATATCATTGAAATCATAGCGTAGAATTTAAGTCGAAGTGAGTAAGAATTGTTTATTTCAATATTCAGAACGAGTTTTCTAAAATATTCATGTTCCAAATTAAATCAATTGGCTCATGGAGAAATGTGTTGCAGGCAAACCGCACAATTAAATGCTGATTCTGTTGCAACTGCTGTTGTAATTGGTGTGATAATGAATACAAGGGTAATCTCATTGAAAGCCATTTCATTAAAATGCAATTTGAATTTCATGGAAACGATCATACATATACATACCGTGCAATACAATTATGATTCGTCGCAGCAATTCTCAATTCGACTTTATTGATTGAACAAAAAGCACTACGTTCAATCGTATACCAGCCCCCGTACGATATCATTCAGAGATTAATACGTTAACATTTATTCCCATTTTATTAATTTCACTATCGTTTTTGTGTGTTTTCAGAACGCAAACGTGGCCGACAAACCTACACGCGATATCAGACGCTCGAGCTAGAGAAAGAATTCCATTTTAATCGTTACCTGACACGAAGACGACGCATCGAAATCGCTCACGCACTGTGCCTAACCGAACGGCAAATCAAAATTTGGTTCCAAAATCGCCGTATGAAATGGAAGAAGGAGAACAAGACAAAAGGCGAACCCGGCTCAGGTGATAATGATGATATGACTCCGCCAGCAAGTCCGCAATAAATTTCCATGCAACCACATGGATCGCATTGGCCGACTCACGGTTTCTTTGCGGTGCAAGCGCCAGTGGTGCAAAATGCAGAGAAAAAAAACACTAAGAACATAACAACTACAACAACAAAACATGCAGAAAACACTAACGTAAGTGATTAGTAGATTACCAACCCATTCATTTTGCCAGCAAAGTGAAGAGAACAGCAACAACAAAGCACACACAGAGCAAGGCAAATGAAATGAATACAATCGTTCTCGTACGTGATGCAGTTTGTGTTTGTTTCTTACCCTTTGATATCTCATGCCAAGATCAATTCTCAGACCGTTTTGTTTATTACTTAATTATAGAAATCAATGAATTGCAATACAAAATCAAACAAAACATTTCATTTTATTGAATTCAGGGAACACAAATAAAAACCTCTTGAAAAATATTCTTTCTGTAAATCGCCCAAAATTTCCGAATCAGATCAAACCGTCAGATCACAAAATAAAAATTCTGAGAATACAAAAGAAACACATAAACTGCATTCACTTACATCAAAGATCAAATGGATTTAATTCAAAAAAACAACTCATGTGACCTCAACTTAAGTTAAAACAAAATTTATTAAAATTAATGGACGAACAAATAACTTTAAACACTTGATTCTAATCTAAAAAAAATCAACAACAAAAAAATGGAAAAAAAAATGGATGAAACAATATTAGCAGTAAAAAATAATATTTAAATTTAGTGAGAGGAAAACAAGTGAGCAAAAATCGTATGTAATTGTGTAATTATTTAATTGAATTATTATTAATATTATTACTATGCATAAATATGAAGTAAACACACGAAAATACACTCACTCACTATTCGATTGGTAAATAAAATGTGCATCATGAAATGGCATTTAAAGTGGCGTGTACGCATAATTGAAAGCTGAAATGACGATGCAACTCAGTTAAAATCTCTGATATTTTGTGTGGAATATGAATGGAAGCAGAACAATTTTACCAGACGTAATTGAAGGCAGAAGTTTGACGGATAGAGTGAATTATTCACCTCTCGCGCTTGTGACACATCTCCGCCCGCCGTGATGCTCAGGCTCACATTTTTTTATGAAATCGAATCATTTTATTTTTGTATTTTTTACGTCTTATTTTCTTGCCAAGCAGTAGTTCCGTTGCATGCAAAACAGATTGAATCAGAGAAAAAAGAGGCCAGTGATTCAGTGCAATCTTATTTTTTTTCTTAACTACCTTTTAATTTACACTCGAAACTCTTTTTTGATTGTCTGAAATCAAGAAAACAAATTGTTTTATGCATTTAGTTTTAAATTGGCACAATCTGTCGAGGTTTTCATGCACACACACGCACACATCTAAATTTTAATGTGACATTTTTTTGTTCGGATAAATGTTTGGAAATTGATAACAATAAAAGCAAAAATAAATACGTAATTCTAAAAATCGAACACTTCTAATTTGTAAATAAATGGCGGCCCTTGTTTGTTGGGTGTCGCACACCTTTCTTTGGAACTCTATTGTAATCGCTAATTGAATTAATTAAGAATCGGTGGGTTTGCATGTTTAGCAAAGGATACTCTTTCTTCACAAATCTCTTCTTCATTTTATATACAATCAAATGTATGGATAAATTAAGAAATGTAAGCATTTAGTTGTGACAAAATACTCTTTTAGCAGCAAAATAGCAGGCAGAAGAGCATTTAGAATTGGTTCCGCATAGCAACGATAACATTTTTTTGCATTAGATTCTCATGCAAATGAAATGCGATGAGAAATACTTACCCCCGGCAATCATTTGATTTCGAATAAGAGCACAACCAAATTCATTTCATTCTTCGTGGATGAACCAAAAATGATTTAAAAAAAAAAAACAATTGGATATGGAAGTATACAGAAATTTAGTGAAACAAGTAACCAAGTAGAGAATTTTTAACTTAGGCGCTGATCTCTTTTGAGCAGTATCATCTTTGTTAGTATTTCATGAAATTTATGTAAAATGCTTCTTTTATTCGTGGATTGAAAATAAAATGAAAACAAAAAGAATTAATATAGAAAATTACACACGATTCACAATCAGTTAGGTTTCGGTTGGATTCGCCAATTTGGACTAAATGACCGTTGAAATTGCATCCATCACCCTTTTTATTGCAATATCATTGTGAATTCACTCGAAATTTGCATTTCGGACGTTGCACGCAAGCACTAGCCTAAGCGAAAATTTATTTGAATTCGGCATAGTTGAGAAAAAACGAAAGGAAATTGCTTTTCTGCACCACCACCCCCCAAACCCCAGTGAAAATCAGTAATCGAAGTGACCAGGATAAAAGCAAAGATAAGAAATACTCCGCAAAAATTCGACTTCACGTGCAAACTGTTTCTTGTGTAAAAAAAAGGCCCATCAAAGCTCATACTTGAATGATTGTTCCAATATCCCGTTTATTAATACGCAATTTTTTGTCGAGTTGATATTCATGAATCGTGACATTTGTTTGTCTCAGCTCCGTTCAATGGCTGTTAAATTATGTCACGCATTGCCACCTTTAAGAATGGCATTTGTTCATTTCAAACGAAGGATGTTGCTTTCATTGACCGAAATAGCCGGAACTGCGGCATCTTGAAATGAGTCGTACAAGAGAGTGAAATGGTGACGAAACATTTGATGAAGCGATTTATACCAAAGCCATATAATACAAATAGTTCACTTTTTTTGTATAAAATAAACAATTTTTCTCCTATTATTCGTGTCTGTTCATGAGTGTAAAAATAGAATATATTTTGTGTACAGTACATATAGTTTAATTAAAACAATAGAAACAGCCTAGCAAATAACAATGACGAATTACTCATAATCTACTTGCAATCATAATAACGAAACACAAACAGAAACACGCAGACATAGAGTGAAACAGTAATGTATTTCGAGCAAAGCCGATGTTATCTTGCAAAAATTCGTTTCCAAAAACCTTAGACTTCGAATTAAAGAAGCAATGAACGAGATGCGGAAAGGATCCTTGAAATAGGTATTTCACCATGACAACATAATCATACGTAATAGAATTGATCACTAAATCGCTGTTATGGCTCAATGACAATTTGGCCATCAAAATTGATGCCTCTTGAAACAATTTGAAAACTCAATATACGTAATTTCCCAGTGGCTTCATCAAAAATAAAATCGTTTTTAAGTCAAATCAAAAATATGAATTTTTGGCACAAAGAATGGATTTGAATCAAGTTTTTGCAGATTCCTGATGAATATTTAAGATACAATCAGCTACTTGTGATTATTTTATTACAATAAAAATTTTGGAAAAAAAAACACGAGAAGCATATAATTTTAAGCAACAATGACATCTGAGATTAAATGATCAGTTCAACAAAATCACCATATTTTTAGTTCAAAAATTGGCAGCTAACGTTTTCCAAATGAAAACTTGGAGAAAATGAAAAATTGGCATTTGAAACGTTTGAACATTTTATTTACACACAGGTTTTTCTTTGTATTAATTGGTTGCTGCAATTCGATAGCAAATAAAACACTGAAAAAACATTTATTTCAATTCAATAGTTTTTTCTTCTATTTTTAGATTTTCTAGTTAAGCATTAAGAATCATTAAGAACTTGACGAAATAAATGATGAAATGCAGAATAAGTAAATAAAAAAATATTACATTAACAAAACAAGAAAAAAACAAAAACAAGTAAAAAAATATATATACATTAAATGCAAAACAATGATACGTAAGGAAGTAAATTATTCTGTAAAATTATTGGACAAACAAGTGAATAGGGCCACAAAAGAATCACCACACAGACACATTTCTTTGATATATATTATTTAGTAATAAAGTGAATATTTATGTTGTATAAAATGAAAACCCCACTACTAATTAAAATACAAATAAAAGATATTTGAATGAAACAAGAAATCCAATGAAAAACCAAGAATAATTACCATATTTTTAGTAGTTGCTTTAGTTTAAGGACCTTTTTGTTACTTTATTCCAAATGCTATTTTACTTTTAAGTGTTTTTGAGTTTATTAGTGAATTTGGAAAAACATGATTTTTTTCCTTGAAAACATCAACCAACCAACAATTAATGAGTTAATAATATTCCAAATGTTCCTTTAACCAGAACATATCATTTCAAATATTTTCTATGAAGATGTGGCTGACAGCAGGTCGATTGAACAAAAGACGTAATGTGAAGTAAAGAGTTATGAACGCGCGAATGAGTCCTCTCAAAATATTCGCTCCATTATGTTCATTGTTTACAAGGACTCAAATCTTGCGCCCATGAATTAAAATGTATTGTGAAGTGGCCCTTTTGTTGCATTCCAATATGATTCCGAGTGTAGAAATTGGAATCTGAAGGAATTGCTCCAATTTGATACACAGTTGGAGCGAATATTCGCGTATGCCGAGTACAATGTGCAGCCGCTGCGCAAAGAAATTATTACAATTTTTCTGTATTGTTGCCATTTTCAGGTAATTGCTTGTGAATCGCATTGATAAATATTCAGTAACAACAAGCGGAGCAGAACTCATGAGCAAACAATACACAGAAGAACATTGTTTGCAGACGAAACCATTGTGTCACCTTTAGCAATGACGAATCAAATGGATATTTCATTCGAATCGCTTATGTTTGCTGCTCGCGTGCACACACGCACAAGGAGAGATGGGGAAGCAATCATATTTTCTAAACAGTGTATGATTTTAATCTGAACTTTTCGATATTTCATTTGGCTATTGAATGGAAGCTCGCCGCTCGTATTCATCCAAAATTTTGTTGTTGTTTTAATTATATTTGCCTTCATCTGTCATTCATTGTGAACGGTATTGTTTTGTGCGTTAAAAATGGATGGCAATTAATAATTGGCTGCTTTTTGGTCGGCATAATCGTTTCAATTTGATAATGCACACACACCGAAAAGCCCCAAAAATGTAAATGAAACAAGTTGAAGGATTTTATTGTCTTCATTCCGAATGTTGTTTCACATTCTTTTTCTTTATTCAAAGGATTGTCTTTCGTATGATTTGGTTTAATTTTAGTTGATTTTTCGACTCGTTGCATGGATACGACGAATTTTACCTCAAACTACTAGTGAATAATGATTTATTTGCACTTCTGAATGTGACGCTACAAAATATTTGGTTTTCAATCGCATAACTGGGCTACCCGTACCTCTGAATCGATAAAATCATGCATTTGTTTCGTGTGTGCATATATATTATGTCTAGCGTTCGACCACAGCGAACAACGGAACAGAATGAATCACACGTGAGCGCGCGCCTGCAATCTGTGTAAATGCCCGGTGGAGAGAGTCGAATAATTTGATATAGCTTCAAAATTGAATATATAAACGCTTCAAATGCAGAATGGACGCTTGAGTTGTTCTTAATTTCATTAAAACACTCGAAGCTTACCAAATCCATATCAACAAAGACCACAGTTAGTGGCAGCGTGTTTCCAAGTAATTACTTGATATTTTCGGTGTCGTTATCGCATGACAAAAACAAAAGTTGAGAATAAATTTGAAAATGTTGTACGCACCCAGAGCGCACTTGTTTCATTTCTGAGCATAGATTTTTGGAATGAGGTATAAAAAAAGTAATGCTGTTCTAATCAACGCATGTATATGATCTCTCCCATTGGGATATCCAGCCGCTTCAAACGCATTCAAAAATTTTGTGTCGCATTCTCACACAACCGTTTAATTGTTTCATTCGTATGTTGAATATGGAATGTCGTCATAAAAAGACTAATTTTGCATGATTTTCCGATATCAATTCAGATCGATCAACATTTTGACCAGAAAAATTGATACTAGAAATTGAATACCAATTTTTGTTGATATTAATAACTTGGTTTTTGGCTGTGCGGCCTTTGTTTGATTTCAATACAACCAAATCAAATTTCGGAATGTGTTCCATCGTCTTGAACAACACAATACACAGCACCAGCATAACATCAGACACGAACACATTCAAAGCTGTCAGCCGTCAAGCCAGCACACAAACATGCACATTCTCATCCATCCGTCCGTCCGTCAGTGAATGCAGCACCTAGAGCTGAGCTGCTTATACACACTTGCATTTTATATTCCTTTCGTCAAACTGCCAACCATAACCATCATCTTGAAACGTCAAATGAGATGATTATATGTAACAGTGACATATAGCCGAACTGTTCGATCGTTGCCCGTCTCCGATACATTTTTTGGGAACCATTATAAAATGGGAACAGACAATTTTTACGTCCGCCTCAGGTGTTCGCTGCGTTAATGTATTGTTTGGTTTTCGTTGCCGCCCTACTCTTTTTGTTATTTGTTTTACACTTCGTTCGGTATTCGAGTTTGAAATTCCGGAATGCAACTGATAAAATCACAAACAGAGGCTGTTTACAATGAAACCTTTTGATTGGAAAATGGTTTTCAAAAGAATTTTCGTTTCTAGTTGGAATGAAGAGAAATTCATGGTTAAAGTATTAAAATTGTTCAATTTATCGGTAATTATTTGAATTATTTTAGTGTTTTTGGAGAGAATTTTGCAGTGAAATATCGCACAAAGAAGCCGAAGGTAAAGTATATTCAGCCACGGAACAAAATCGAATATTGAATGAACTGATTGATATGATAGGTAATGATGCAATGAGGAAAATATAAAAATTTAATTTCAAATTTTTGAATTTTTTGAATTCCAAAGGTAAGATTTGATTTTTGATAAAGGACATGCACAAAGATAGAGAGTAAAGCTAAAATGAGTATTTGAAGCGAATAACAAGTTCCGTCGGTAAACAGAAGATCGCTCAAATAGTTGATTTTCGAGAGTTCTCAATTGTTCAATTTTTCAATTTCGAATTTGTTCTATTTCATCAGAAACATGAACCACAACAAAAAATGATAACAATCAGAATTTTACGATGAATTGTTACGATTAGATTAATCCAGAGAAGCGCATAAGTAATCACTTTCACTTTTAAACAGCACATGAATGATCATCATAATATAACTAACTCTCAACTACCGGGACTTATGATCTTTTTTCATGAACTACATCGTTTAGTATTTACCTTTCGTGGATTGTCGTGACTTTGCCAATGAAATGCTGTAACAAATGAATGCGAAAACAATCGTTGACATCGCATCAATGATGGTGATTTATTTATTGCTTTATTCAGCACAGTTTCAATCATTACCAGACTCATTTAGAATTATTACTTTGCATTATACTTGATTGTTTTCATCCGACGACAAAAAGAGAGCTACCCAAGAACAACAAACCGCATCATACGAAAAGAATTCTGTACTTGTTCGCCTCAATTCCATCCCGCTAAAAAGCAAACATCCTATCAAATCAATATATTTTTCGCAGTGATTTAAATATATCGTCAACTACTACTGGCTCTGACAAGGGGCAGAATGAGAAAGAGAAACGGCTCGATCAATTCCATACTTCAGAAGTGTTAAATATGCCTTGGAGGAATTCTCATTGATTTCGATCCAGTTAAACATGCATCAGATAAATTTCCAGCGCCATTCAACAGTCGCTCCATTGCCTGTCGACTGCTAAAACAATACAAATGCCACCATAAAACGCATACAATGGGATTTTTTTTCTTCTGTTCGGTTTCACTTTTTACGTTGTGTGTTTTCAGTTGCCGTTGAAATACTGCCACATCGTTAAATTTAATATTCTTCTCATTTAGTCAAAGTGCTGCCGATTTATTTCGACTATTTATTGCTAAAAATAAATGTATTCGTATATCTTAATATAGAGTACGATGAGGCAACAACAAAAAAACGTCGCACACACAACTAACAAGCATATGATGTGTATGTTTATTTTGTGTCTTCAATAGAATGACGAAAGCGCCGATGCTAAACAAACCAACGACACTTTTCATCAAAGATCCGTCAAATTCGGTATGTTGATTTGAATTTATTGAGAAAAAAATGAAGAGGTAATAATCGTAGCAATCAAACTGAATGCGCTTTCCGTTTTTCAAAAGGTAACCAAGTTCATTTGATGCGAATCAAAATAAATTGGTCTGACTGTTAAGCTGTTTGTTTTATCTGCTTCCATTCTCTTTCTCCTTCTGTCTCTTGGCGAAAAGAGCATTTTTAGTGTCAGAGGTAAGTAAAGCGAATCAATTTCAACTCTTTGATTCCGATTAATTTAATGGAACCACTTGAACTTCTTATGTCAAGCAACATTTTGTGAAATGTAAACAAACTAGATAAAAACATGTGCTCATATCAAAGGCTGCATTTACGCTCACTTTTTTCATAAAATATTGAGCCAAACAGCGAATAAATATCGCTGAGACATGAGAATATTTTTAATTTCCTATCGCGTCAGACGCAATTCCGTTGACCGACAAAGATTATTGAAATGAATTCGCTGAAATACGCGAGAGAGAGAGAGAGAGGTAGAAAGATCTCTCGTGTGCTCAACAGCTTGGAGGGATTTTTCAATGGGTGTGCTGTTTTTTTTCGTTCGGCTGGTGTTGGTGCGAATTTCAACACGAGAAATATTGTGAAAATGTCGAATGACTAAATAAGTCATATCCATTTTGACGGCGATTGTGCGTCAGATTCAAAACAAAGATACGAAAAATCGAATTATGCACAGAGGAAATGCGCGCCGCTGGAAGACATATCTTTGAACGAGCGCATTGCAACGACTATTTCAATTGACACACGAAATTTATGAGCTCAATGGCGAGGCTTACGTTTCAGGAAAACGACCACGGGATTTTCATCTATCTCGTATTTACTTGGCGCATTTTTTTCTGACTATTCGATCTTTTCGATCGCAAACACAATAAACATTTATTTTTGAGTTTTGCACATGGATTCGGTGAGGCGAGCGCACAGCAGAAAAAAAAACAAACAACAGAATGAATCACAACATCGCCAAATGGAGACATTCCAAATAAAACAATGATATTCGAAACGAGTACGTAGATCAAATCGGATATGACAGCAAATTCGTTGGTCAGCACACATTCTATGGATTGTGCATATTTGTTTTGCTTATGCATTTCGAAGCCCCCATTCCGCCGCCGTCCTCCATTCGTTTCTATTTTGTGCATTTTGTGCATGTTTGGTTGCTGTTCCTGATGTGTGAATGTGCATCGAAAATAAGAGAGCGATAGAGAAACCCTTTTGCAGTACGTGTTAATGTGGCATGTACGATTTGTTGGTTTAGCAATGAAAACTATTTACAGTACGGCGCATGGAATGTTCCGAAAAGCCAATATCTAACGTCGCAATGCTATGCTCTTTTCAACTTTGACGGTTGCATGGGATATATCAGCGTTAGAACCGGTCCGAGCTACGAGCTCGGGTTCTTCGATTTTAGGAAATATTCAATGCAATTTTGAATGCACAAGCCAGCACAAATACAAAACTGTTTTCTGGTCGACTCTGTAGTGCGCAGCGCGCAGAGCCGTCGCCTAGCACAGCAGGAAATTAAAATGCATAAATCACAAAAACTATGTAGGGATATGATATGATGATGACATCATTGCAAACGACAACTGGCCACACATAACTTATTAAAAAATCATAATAAAATTATTTCTGGCTATAAATTTGATTGTGTTTTGTGAGCTAGTCAGTTTGTTTCGGTGGTAAAAACGATTTCCATTTTGCGACTAGATATTTCGCTGCCTAATGCTTGCCTTTTTTTCCGTCGTCATCGTCATCTCTTTAACATCACCAAACCAACATTTAATCACAAAAATATAGTACTATTGTTGATACACAAATATTATACAATTACAAATAGCATTAATGCTTATTCGAGAGAGAGAGAGAGAGAGAGAGAGAGAGAGAGAGAGAGAGAGAGAAGACAAACGTCCCGGCGAGCAAAAAGAAAATGCTGAAAATCGGTCGAAACATAAATTTCAGCATATAACGAGATTGTAATGACCACGCTCAGCCTCAATTGGAACAATCTTCATCGTTGCTTTCGGGCAATTATTATGAGTTTTTGTGTATTTTTGCACTTTCGTAATATTCACGAAACTCGCAAGCTGTCTGAACGACCTTTGAGTGAGTGTGTGTGCGTATTGTTTGCCAGAGTGAGAGAGCGAGTGTGTTTCTTGTTTTGATTAAACTACATAATAGCAAATGAGCGTTCAAAGAACAAAAACTAAGAAAAATTGCTTGATTTTTTCGCTTTCGTTCGGTGAATTGCCATTTGGGTTGGTTTCGGCGTGCATGGATGAGGTTGCCTATATCAAGAAATTGGAAAAAGAATAATGTGAAACAAAAGCGGCAGCTAACGAAAACGCCAATGCCATCAACGAGCTGAGCCGAGCCGAGCAAGAGAGCGCAAAGGAGACGGTAAGCGATGGAGAGAGAGGGAGAAACAGCTCAGTACATAAGAAAAATTATTGAAACGATAAAAAATAGGCTAAACTGAGGTTGCAAGAACGGCAACCCTCAATTCTTTTCGGTGATATTCCGAAATGGGGAAAGATACAGAAATTTTCGGCCGACAGTGAAAAACGCGCATGGAACGCCAAAAAAATGTGATGGAAATGTGATGGATTGAATTCTGTGCGTGTTTGTTGCTAAACAAAGCCAAATCGACGCCGTCATCCTAGTGGCGAATCGAAAATGTAACATTAGCAATGTTTCGTATCGTTTGACGAAAAATAGGTTCTGTTTCGCTCTCTTTGTGTACGGCCAACGAACGGGGAGCATGCACTAGCGGAAGCACACACACACAGAGAGAGAGAGAGAGAGAGAGAGAGAGAGAGAGAAACACTCGCTCGCACATAACAATACAATGTAAATATCCAAATGAGATATGGCACACAAAAAACAGGGCCAGAACGAGATGGAGCGACAGCGAGTGAAAGCATTCGAAAGAGCTCCTGTTCTGATGTGAATATCCATCATTCCTTTGTTGATTGATGATTATGTCACCCACGCTGTTCCTTTATTTATTTGCTTATTCCATTAAAATCGTAACGCTGTTCATCTATACACTAGATCTTGCAGAAACCATGTTGCCTGCTGCACAATAGCACACATTTCACAGCAACGCCGTCGTTCCAGTTTGCCCTCCCCCCAAAATCGCTGCTTACCATCGCACATGATGCTTGCTCATGCCCGAATTTACAAACATTTGGCAATCATTGATAAAAGCATGACCACAAATGGGAACAAAAAAAAGAATCCGCTTTTTGCTTTGTTTTGCTGCTCCAAAAGTGACCAAATTCGGAGGCAGAAGTTTTGCGTCTTATTTTGATATTTTGCCCCAAGTCTCAACGAAACAAATTCAATGCGTTGCGAATTCGTCCTTGAATTTATGGATGGAAATTAAACTTAACTGAATCGAATGGCTTGTTTTGATTCATGAAAATCCCCAACTTTAGGTTAAAAAATTAGCATTGAAAGCATTCGACTTGAACGAAATTGGCATTGCTGAAAATGTCCAGGGGATGGACATTCTTTCCCACTTTTAATTTGTTGGACTTTTCTAGTTTCGGTTGCTTAGGAACTCCCTTTTGTACGCTTCCATAATGTTTTACGTATGCGTTGTGCATTAATCTGACTGACATCTCGAGTTTTTTGTTGCGATTTTTCTAATTCATCAATGTCACAGATGCGACAAGTAGCGTTACTACTTTTTCACCATATTTATTTATTCCCACATCATGTACAAACCATATAAATTCAAATCAGAAATACATTTTTCCCATTACTCCTCTCTCTCTCTCTCTTTCTCTCTCTCTCCCTCTCTCTCTCTCTCCACCAGTAAACATTTCAGTTCGAAATGGATCGAAATTCAAGCAATTCAAAATTGAATTGTACGCACAGATTTTGGAATGGAACCAACGATGTTCGAGGGACAAAGTGCATTTTACGATTGTGGTGAAGACGCAAACCGAGACAAAATTGTCATCACCAAATGAAGCGGTCGTTAAATGAAAGAGTCTGAAATTCATTTCACTACCATCATCATCATCATAATTATTATCGTGTGAATTGCTTTCGGTAACACAATTAACGGCTAGCCTATTTGCATAATGAAAGTCCTTGTCTCGCAACATATTTCGACTTCTAGTTACATCATAAGATCATGCAAACTCATTTTTGCTTAGCAAACACACACACATAAATATATATTCTTCGGTGGATGTGTGCGATTCAGAGAGAAAATAAAATGTGCGGTATTCCAACACTTAATGCTCTTTAGCACCAATAATTTCGAGTGCAATACACAAACGTTTCCAGTGATTATTTGTAAATACCACAATCATAATAATCCTCAACATAGAATGTAGACTGCATTGTTGTAGCGACGGTCTTCGTCGAGGGCTCGCCAAATTGAAAGAAGTCATGAATGGTTTGTTTACTTTACAGCTACCGAATGACACTCCCAAATAATGCTACTTCACTTGCATAATCAATATTTAGCACAAAATTGTTGCATGCAATTATTTTTTCCTGTTCACTATTCTTCTTTTGGCTCGACAATTTGCAGCAGGCAATTCATTTCGTTAGCATATTCGATGTATTCGTGCACAAAATTGTATTATATTTTGATTTAATGCGAACGTGCGATAATGTAATGGTGGCATAGTAAATCGGTCTATATACGTGAAACGGTTCTCACCGTAGAAACCTCCTTCAACAGGTAGTTTATTTAAAATACACATTTACGTTTATTGCATGCGATTTATTTAAATTACGTTTTAATTATCCACCATTTGTGTGTGCATGTTCCATGCTCCATGCTATCCATTCAAAACGAAAACTATCAATCCTGATGAGTACGGAACACACTCTTTCTATCGGATTCAATGCACTTGCCTGAAATTCAGTGATGAAACCCAAAACATCAAATCGCTAAGCTTTGATGTTTTTGACATGTTTTTTGGAACTAGCTAGCGACTGGCAACTAAATATGACAGTGGCAAGCCAAATAGCACAACAACTAATTAACACATTAAGAGTTCTGGGAAATCTTTCAATTAACTCAAACACTATTTCCGTCAGCACGATTTTGGTTCGGTTGAGATATTTTGATCAAATGAGAAAATGTTGAACATTTTTTCCTAATTTTGCTGTCTATGATATCATAGCCAACAATGATATTTAAAAAATATAAGAAAATTTATCTCGCAGTCTGTAAAGTTTTAATTCAAGACTTACATTTAAGGGAAAAAGTCGGCTTAATGGCACCAATTTTTTTAAGTTTAGCTTGCAATATTTCTCGTAACATTCTCTTACATCTAACTGCCACCCCTCAATTACGTCTTTCGTTTTCTTCATTGTTTCTAGTTTCAAATAGTTTTGTGGATATTTCTTTTTTTTTTATTTTTGCTATCGATTGAGTTTAACAGTTTCATAAACACAAAATTTGTCCCATGTAGTTGACCGTGAAGTTTAGATTGCAATAAAGTTTTTATGAAGAAATCAAACATTACAGCTGCCAATTCAATCGTTGCCAATTCAACTGCAAATTCCATCAATGTATAATAATATTGTATGTTCGCCGCCAGTTTTATGAAAAGTTCATTCAAAGCATGGAAAATGCTACACGGTCATCTGAATACTACACGTTCGCCTATTCCGTAGGAATTCATGTTGCAATTCACTGAAATGAATTGTCTATGTATGAACATTCATGATCGACAAAATGATATTCAAACATGAATTCCTGAACTTATAATTGAATGTATTTTCAATTAAATTTTGCTTTGAATTTGCAGGTGGATTTCCTCTTCACCCTGAAGGTGAACCCATGAACATTATTGAAAGAAATTGAAATCTTCCATTAAAACAGATTTATTTATACAAGGGCTTAAAATGTTCAGCTCAAAACTCATTTATTCGATTGAAACAAAGGATTAAAACAGCAAACCCATGATGTCTCATTTACAAATTTATTAATAACTTCGGAGGAATGCTGTTTTCCTCAATTCGATCCCTTTTTACCAGAATCCGAATGCTTATTTGCAATTTACTGTGTTGCAAAGCGTCAATTCTATACACGCTCGCACACTTTGGTTGTTTTGATAATGCGGAATCGAAGTACGTGGCAGTGTAAAATGGTATGGCAGAAATTTACATTTTGAATGAATCACATTGAGAATGCAGAGAAAATTAAATTCGAAACATGGCGACATTGACAAATGTCATTCCGTCATTCCATAAAAAGATTGATTGAGATTAAAATGTGACATATCTGAAAATAACTGAAAACCATAGGAGCAACGCAAGCATCCTTTCTCTTTACGGTTGCTGCTGCCCCTGCTGTTGCCTTTTTTGCCATACATGGTTCGGCATGGCGGTGCGATAAGGAATAAACACACCAAGTGAACAAAAGCGGCAACAATAGGAGCCACGGATACATTCATATTCAATATAAAAACGTTGCACATCTCTCTCGCATCCGTTTTGTATCGCTTCCTCGTTCGCACAATTCTAATTCATATACCGAGTACTACACAATTTGCACATGCACAAGCAGCAAAGCAACAGAGCAACAGCAGCAGCAGCGGCGGAGCGTTCTTTTGAGTGGCTGTTTCCGAAGGACCGATGAAATGATGTAAAAAATGTTCACCAATCGATTGATGGATTCTCTTAATTCGTTGTTTGAATTGAATGCGTGCGATTGAAGGGAAATCTGTGATCCGATGGGTGTATCGTTTCTATGTTGCTTGAGTTTCTTTGCATTTCCTTTCATTTCTAGCCGAAGTGATGGAATAAAGGCAAATAAATGATTCGATCACGAGCATATATATATTTGTTTTTTAGGGTGAGTTTTTTCGGTATCACATCAACTGTTTGCTCTTTCGATTATTCCTTATCATTCATTCGGGCGTAGGCAAAGCGATTTCATCACAATCTTATTAATCGATTGTCTGTTGCAAAATCAGCATCGGAGTTTTTATCGTTCGCACCCAGGAAATGTTTGGATATTTACTTTTTAGATAACGTTTTTTGTTGGACTCTCAAAATGATCGACCAGTAACTATTCAATTGCGAGCAGAAGTAGTGCATTAAGCAAATCGTATACGCTGCAGCAAATGGACTGCAGTAAGCGGTGACCAATCCGTTAAGCTTTCCGCAAACAAACGACGTTTTCATAGTGTCCAGCAGCTACTTTTTGCATCATGGAACAATGCCAAACCTATTTTTCTTTTCTCATCTTTTATTTTGACACATCAGCTGTCACTCACATCACGAGATTTTATGTAAACATTCAACAACGGAGTGAAAAATGGCCTATTTGCGCTGTTATTTGTGTTAACTCGAAATTCGTACACATTCTTGCACCAACATGTTTTGCATTTGTGAGTGGTTCAAACTCACCATGTGCTTCTGTCATATGCCTTTGATCTTTGCGGATATTTGCTGTTTAGATTGAATTTCAAAATATGTCTCTGATTTGTGTCTTAAGTCATTGAAGTGATATGATAAGCTATCTCGAATGTATCACTGAAATTTCAACAAAAATTGACTCGGGAGACATCTATTTGATTCGTTTAAATGTTGACAGCTTCGAAAATTAGCTCAAATCCGATCAATTTCTTTTTGGATTCTTATAAATAGAGCAAAATTTGATGATATTTTAAAAATTTTGCGGTTTTTACAAAGTTTCAGGCATGATTCAGAAAGGAACTAGCCGATATTTTGTACTTATAATAGAATGAAAGCATTGTCCTCGACACCCATAAAAGTAATTAATGATGAAAAAAAATCGTTGTCGGTTGTCAAAATAAGGCCACACTATTTTTCAATATTGAGTAAACTGAGTTCGAGGCGGCCGGAAGAATTTCTAGATAAACGAAGAAAAAACACAATAGCATTAAATCGAAAAATCCATTAATTTTAATTAATTGTTTATTTTACCAATGAATACGATATTCGGAATCGGTAACATTTGATATGTGTGAACAGAGCGTGAAGGCTTGTTAATTGACAATAACAACATGTGCCCTTGTTTCATTATCTTAAACACATTTCTTTCTCGAATATTGAATCCGTCAAAACAGAGAGATGATCAAAATAATGATTAATGGTTGTCGAAGGTGTTTGTTAGTCGTAATGAGCCAGCTCAATATTGCATTAACGCTTCTTTCACCTCTCGCCAGATTATGGCTTGTGATATTCGGCACGTGAGATTATTAAGTGTTCGATGTTTACGTGAGAAAATACCAACTTTCGCCGAAACATTGCCAAACGGCGCTGATAAATAACTGTAGAATTTTTTGTTTGGAACGCCGAAAAATTCGATGTTTCATTGCGCGCGCACGCCGAGTGAAAAACTAAAACTTCAATTTATTTGCCATTTGAAATGCCAATTTGATAACAAAAAGCGATGAAAAGTATTTTATTGTACGCTTGTGTGCTAGTTCATTTCGCACGAAGTTTCAAGTGAAAATTGCCAATGAGAATTCGACAAATCCTGCCGTAACTTTTAGCATTAAGAATTTTCTACAATTTAAAAACTTACCCGCATCTCGAGGATCGAGATGGAGAGTGAGAGCTCGAATGACTGAGTGTATATTTTGTGATTACTTTTCGGTGTGTCGATGCCGTTCTGCAGAAAATCATCTCTCTGTTTCTGATACAGACGTGCAACAAAACAATTAAAACTTTGTTTTGCATTTTTTCCTCAGTTTGCCTCGGTGTGTTTTTGATTCGGAAACAATTTTCTGTCTGAGAGCTGAGTTTTTCGTTGTTGTTACTGTTTTCTTCTCAAGTCGGAACGACCGTTGCGCTTCACTTTATTTTGTGAAATGAGCATAGTTTTTGGTTCATGGTGACATGACATAAACATCAACGCCAACTTTGTTAAATTTGAATATTACATTTCAAAACAGCACTTTGAAAATAACATCTTGTTCAGTCTATCGTCGATTCCCCATTGAGATTTATGTGTGTTTGTTGTCATATCACGAGATTCGCTTTGAAAAAGCGATTCTCTGCTGGTTGCCAAAAATTTTCTTTCTGTTTATGCACAGAGCAATTTTGCATGCTCACCCGCTTCAAACCTACGACGAAGGCGAAACTTCTTTTGCTAGCATATGCATTGTCCGAGTGCGGCAGGGCTGTTGTCGAAGAAGCATTGCAAATTCAATAGAAAATCAATGTTTCGAAATTGACCCAATTTTTAACCATTTTCACGAGAAAAAAAAAACAGCCAGAAAGACAAAGAATTGCAAAAGGCTGCTGTTGTTGCACTAATTTTTGCCTAAGGCGAAGAAAATACACACATTTTGAAATATATATGTTCATTTTCACGGATGTGCATGACATACACACGTTGTGTCTCTCTCTCTCTTTTCATACGATCCTTGCAATTCAAAGTCTCTCGAAACAAAGAAACTTTGGTTTGCTTTTGCAAAACCTTACGTATTTTTGCACAAATGAAATGGAAAAAAAGTTAAATAGTTTTGACAGGGAACAATATAAAATGCATGAACATTCCAACAGTGCGCACCGAGTGATCTATTTTGCCAAATGATAATAATATGGAACAGAGGAAAACGAACACGAAAAAAAAGAACACAGAGAGAAACGTCCAACCGAGCAAGATGTTGTGATGCCAAGTGAAGAAGAAAATCTGCGTCTAACAAATCAGACGTGCATAATATCTGGTCGACGACAAGTAGTTTTGAACACTGCATTTCACACACATTTTCCTGATCTTTTCTGTCCAAACGATTTCGTATTCTCTTTTAAATTGCAGCTCAGTTATGCAATGTCAACGGTAGCAAACGGGACGAAATTTGAAGTTATGACTTCTTCATATTTATGTGTTTATGCAATGTTTATGGTTTGCGGTGGTTTTGGTTGCAAGTCAATGAATAGCTGCGCTGTATTCTCAGCAGTCGGAGCAATTATGACTCAATGTCATATTTTATTGTTATTGCTTTTTCGTCACCAGAATTTGGTGAAAATTGGTGCTGCTTCGAATGAGGTGCTACTGGAACATATTGTGACCCATTTGAATTTATGTAATCTTTTTGTGTTGGCCACAATAATGTCGCTTTTCGGGAGTCGGAAAAATTTCACGCACTTTGCTGGAATAAAAGATTTAAGAGCACTGGCCAAACCTTCACAGCGGCCAAGAGAGAAGAAATATATTTATGAAATGACTCAATTTACCGTATGTTCGAAACGCATTTGTTGGTGGTATTTCATCGCTCCATGAATGAAAAGCGAAAATTATGAAAAATTGGATCGCACCAAAGCAGTCGCATACCAAGCAAAATGAAAATCACCATTGTTCATCGTAGCCCAATGTCGATGGTTATTTTTATTTATTAGCTATAAGAATAAAAAAGCGGTAATGCTCTGACGAAAAGAAAGAGAGAGACGAGTAGAAAAAAGTCTCGAGCAAAAACATAAATAAATACTAAAATAGGCATCAAAACTCGACTAAATCTGATGCAAAGGAAAAAGAGCGCACACACTAAGGCAAATGCGACTTCCATAATTTTATAGAAAATCTCGATGCGACCGTACGAAGCCATTTTTCTGGATCAACAACAAAACCATTGTTCAGATCCGCTGTGCACCCAGCATATAAAAATATTTTAATATTTTTTGTTCACAACACCTGCATCAATCAAAGTCCTTTTCTTCATTAATTTCTGACATGACAATAATATCAAAATCTTTTCGTTCACGCTATATCAGAGCCAGTGTTTATGTGCGTGCGTATTATTCGCCCTTCCGAATCGTTTTTGATTTTCATTTTTTTCTGCTTCACCATTTCTTCCATTTCGGAGCTCATACAATACATTGCTGACGATGGCGATGGCGGCGACGACGGCGACGGTGACGACGAAAGAGAAAGAGCTGCAAAACAAAAGCACAAAACTTTAGTGCGTTGCCTGAATGATGAGAGGGCTGAACGACGCACACAGAAAAGAGAAGGCGTCATTTTCAGAAAATGATTCATACAGAGAGATTTTTGTTGAACATTTTTTGAATTTGTTCTCAAATGCTCAATTTTAAATTTGTTCGATTGTTCGCAATATTCAAATAAAAAATGGAATAGAAATTAAATTTAATTAAATCAAAAATTGGTTTCTATTCGCCTCTCAACTTTTTTTCACCACAATTTCCATAACATTTAGTCCCCGCATTTTGCACGGGTCACATTCTAGTATTGCTCATCCTCCGTACTCAGCCACACGGTGGCATTTTTACTTCTTTCTCCTCAATTCACATGGAACTTTTGACGTTGCTTCATCGAAAAAATGGGCGAAATCACAATAAAACGAAACTGAAGCGAGTTGAACGAGATCGAAAGAAAAAACAGAGCGATTTTTGAAGCGTATGTCTTTGCATAAAATGATTCATTTACGATGCTTGTGTTGATTCGAAAGAGTGTGGTTCTATTATTCGCGGTCCGTTTGTTACTATTCTCCGGGCGTCAGCGCATGTGATTTGGATTTGTGTGATCTTATTACTGCGTATAATAAACTACATATTCATGCTATGCCGAATTTATTAAAACGTGCAGATATACTTTTTCGCAAAGGCATTATTATTATTCGTGCAACGAAATCGGTTGATAATCTCAAGAGAATTGTCATTCAAAACGGACAACCTCTATTAATCAAGCATTGTCCGAAATGTCGAGAATCACAATCACAGTGGATCTCGCAGAGATAGTGTGAACGAACGAACGAACGGTGGTGGTGATGGCATAGAATGTGTGAAAGTTGAGTTTCGCTTCGCCACCACGGCACACATACTGCGCCGTAATTTTCCCTCAGCCAGATGCAAAAATCAAATTTTCTCTGTCACATTTCAGCGATCATTTGTATCATTTGCTCGGCATCTCTAACATCTGAAACGGAAAATATCGTGTTTTTTTCGATTATCAATCGAAATTGGATTTTCTGACCAATGAATTTTTTCGATCTCGTAACATCGCAACATTTGGACGACTAATTGCCTTCTCGAAGTGCTCGAGAATGCGTCAGCCATTTTTTATACGAACGCATTACATGAGAGCTAAGTATATTTGTATGTAATGAACGTTCGCAGTGCAGTGTACACTTAAGAGATGATAAAATACCATCTTATTCAGTGAGAAAATAAGTGGCATTATGTGTTACTATTTACAAATATCCATCAAATGAAACAATCTTTTGGGGATAGAACTGCCAATGAATGCGCATGAAGCAACGCGTTTGCGAGTGAGTGAGCAAACGAGCGAGCGAAAGAGAGATAGCCACGAATGTGGAAACCGATTTCGCTTTTTTTACCCCTCCAAATGTATATTAATGCGCTCGCTTTTGATTTTGATGAATTGCCCGACATTAATCTATAACGCGTTCTGCTTTCGAGCTGAAAGGAAAACGACTATATCTTATGTAATGAAACGTGCGTTTGCAACATTCAGTGGCAAAATTGACGAGTACAACTGCGATGCACATATTATTATTTTGATCCCTTGAACATGTGCGCGCGTGTGCACATTTTACCCACGGCCCAAGACTTACCGACACTTTCGACTAAATTGCATCTAATTCTCATCGGCCTCAAAAAGAATCTGTCGCCATAAAAACAACATTTTCAGTTAAGACTCTCTTATGAGCGCCGATGAATTTCTTTCCTTCCTGTGTGAGCCGTGAAAAATCGTTATCATATGTAGACTAAGCGCATGAAAATGATCTTCCGTTTTTAGCAGTCACTTTAAATTTGATTTGAGAATCAACACAAACATTTGTTAAATTTCCAATTTTTTGACAATCGGAAGTCGATTTTCGAACATGCATAAGTGCAGCAAAAAAAAAAAAAATGAAAGGAAAAATAAACAAATGTTGAATGCCGGAGAAGAATATTAAATTGCAGTTCAACGATTTCAAAATTCGCGATGAATTGCGCTTCGAAAAGTAACAAGAAAAACCAGCTTTTCGACAGTTAACAGGAATTTGCATTTACATTTCGCAAACAGGATGATTATGATCGAACCTCCCATTTCATATCCACTTTACAATACAAGAAAATAATTCCCAAATTCCAATTTTCATCATCCCCATGCGCATTCACGGCGGCCAAATACAGCAAGTAAATCTCCATCTTGTTTTCATTGTGTTCGAATTGTTGACATTCTCGAAATGATTTATGGCACCGCATTCCGCATGTAATGCTCACCGAAAATGGATTGAAAGGAAATTCAATCGTAATAATCATAATCATGCCAAGCATAATTCAAAACGGTTGCTCATGAATTAATTTAAATATTATTTGATTTCAAAGGATTTTGTTTATGAATAAATTCCGTAGTACGAGAAGCTGTGAAGCCCGTACCAAAGTCTGTCATGCGAATCTGATTTGTTTATGATTTTAGTGCGCGGTATAATCACATTTCTCATGATTTTGCTCCTTTGATTGCATTTATTTGGTACTGAAGATGGAAAGAAATCAGTGAATAAACAGACACTCAATAGATTCGCATATCGTTCAACAACTTGGAAATATTCTTCGTTTCGAAGCAAACATTGTTTCAACGGTCGTTTCTATTGCATAAACCCAACATGGAGAGTGAAATACTGTTTTTTTTCTACTTCTGAACGCTTGAAGCCGTTTCGAATACGGTTATACGGCTAAAATATTTAATTGTCTAAAATACCAGCATTGTTGCTTTTTTTCCACACGTTGCGTTTTGACACAGTAACGTAGCTGGTCTCACGTAAATGCCAGCAGATGAGAAATTATGCCCGCTCACAAGACAAAAAGTAAAATACACACAGTCAAACGAACGAACGAAACATATATACTGAATGCGAAGTTTCGAAAAAAGCGCACGAAATGCGCACGCAAATGAAAAACCCTGCCAAGAAAAGTGAAAAATTAGTTGGCAATTATTCAATGTCAGTCATTTTGATGCCTTTTTTCCAGAATTCTGAGATTGACAAAATAACAATACCTGTCAATCTTCGTGTTTGCGATATAACCTTTTTACCATCCGTCCCGTCCGTCTACGGTTCGGCATCGACAGTCGACACATTACCTTTTTTGTTCTCATCCAGCTAATCATTCAACGATGAGCGCTCACCAAAAATTTACATGGTTCTCTCTCTCTCTCTCTCGTTTGGATTTCATTTTCAATGGGATTTTCGAGCTGTATAAATACAACATTGAATGGCTGCGGCACAATGGCTAAGGTAAAATTGGATCGCTGAGCATGAAAGACCAACTCTTCGAATTGTTGAAAAACGAACAAAGACTTTGTATTTGTTTTATTCAAAGTATGTTCAGTCTCTGCGATTGTGTGTGTGTGTCCGATTCGAAGTCGGTTCAGTCTTTTTCATTCAGCTCGTTTGATTCAAAATCAAAGATAAAACAATGGAATGATTCTTTTCAAAACTGAGCGATGCCCAAGGAAGAATGGCGAGAGGACAATTTTTAGAATCGAACATTTCCAACAATTGTTGCTGACAAGATAAATATGACTAATGATCCCATTGAATCGCTTCGATTTCATGGTCAATTTTTGAAAATTACTTCTCTTTAGATCGTCTGATTATGAGATAGTTCGATTAACATAATCAAATAATCGATTTGGGCAAATACAATGTTCGGCTCGGACGTGACGCAACCTGAAATTAAATACACATTGATTCTGAACATTATGATACATTTTCGAAGCATGCGGCGTTTCGTGTTGATTTTCGAACGGGCTCAATATGAGTTTGAGTTGAGTTCTGGATTCCGATAAAAGAAAAAACCGGATATAGATTTCGATATTACTGTCGAATTTTGAATCTAAAAGAGTCACAAATCCATTCTCAATTATGGAAATAGGAAAAACAATATCGCAAATAGGAAGAAAATGTGTGTGTGTTCCCGAATGGCTGATTCATAAACGATAAAAAAAATGAATAAAATCGATTTGAAATTATTTGGTTGGAATAGAGTGCGCATTGACCGGTGGTTGTGCCATGCTTGTATGTTTATTTGTTTATTTATGGTGTTAATAACAGTTCTATCGGCCAATATTAATCGCATGTTTACATTTAATATACCGAAAACGAATAAAGATAATGGCTTCATCTAATCGCGTTCCATCTATTTTACTGATTTAATTCGATTCATTCATGGCGCATTTTTTTCCACTGTTCATGTTATTTTTTCTTTGTGCTGTTCAGAATATGCACAACATGTGCGCCATATCGTAATTGTGCTCATTTATTTGTCGGCAGGAAAAGCGAAAATTCGAACTATTTTGGAAAATGAAACGTAATTTCAAACAGCAAGCGCAAAAAACCAGCCGTGCACAAAATGGTTTTAAAACCAAAAAACTAATGAAAAACAATCAAGAATGAGTGAAAAAAGGTGTATTGAGAAGCGCCAATCGTAAGCGCGTCCCCAAAATGAAAATACGAGCGAATGTATTGATGTCTCTTTCACAACTTAATCAAACATTCAACGATTCATACCAAAACTCGCCAGATAACAACTTAATTACGTAATGATAACCATTAATTTTATGGAGTCCAACATTAAAATCACCACATATTTGTTCATTTTTACATGTATTTTTGTCGCATTTGTGTTAATGCAGATCACACGTTCGTAAATTTTCACCGACGTCTCGTTTCACAGACTTTTCGAATTGACGTTTTCAAAAAATAATTTCGCTCCGTTTCATGTAGATTTTCTCATGATTATATCAATTCCCAGCGGCAATTTTCAACGACAATTTTAATAAATTTTGACCAGAAATGTTTCAGCCACAAGATTTTTCAATGAGAAATCTTGATCATTTCCCATTCAAATTTCATATTCGGTTTCCCCGATAGAATTGACTCGTTTTTTTCTCTCGATTTCAAATGATAAACGCAATGGTATACATCTCCATTAATGTATTTTCCATGACTACTTTTCAATGTGGCTGCCGCATTTTGAATAAGCATACGAGATAGAGATTGGCCGCAGACCAGTTAAACGCCGGAAAAAATATGTAGTGACAATTTTAAATGATCGAGCTATTTGTTTTTGAATTAATCACTTCACATTAACTTAGTGTATTTTCAGTTATTTTGTATGTAGTGCCCGACTTATTTGTCTTCCAGAAGACTTTTTTACTCATTCGCTTTTTTCGATTTAATATATTTTGTCGCTGCATTTCAATTTTTTGTTGTGCTCTTTATCGCTAGTTGCCATTTTGATTTTAATTAAAATTGATCGATATTCATTTTGTAATGAATGTTTTTATCTCTTCATTAAAGCTGTTGCTGTTTTTAGCGCGATTAAAGCACTTAATATATTTATTAATGTAGATTGAATGAAAACGGTGTGATACGCAACACAAAGCGATCACAATTTGAAAAGAGTGCGAAATGTATGTTTTTAAATGATAAAAATACAGCAAGAGCAGGAAGATCATACGAAAGAGTATTAACGAAAGCAAGGAATTGACATATGCGTTCTGATAATTGAGAAAGATGGGAATGTTTCGGGAAGGATTGAAACTTTCATTTGAAAAGTGAATTTCCCATGATTGAACAATGACCAAAGCCATTAACCGATGACCATGATTGGAATTGGAACAGAAACATTTTATCAATTTGAAAAAAATGTGTTCATTTTTGACTTCACTTCATATTTATCTGCAAGTGCACAAACTGTGACCAAATTCAGGTCAAATTGATGAGCTCAAGTCGAATTGAGAAGGTGTAATGGGTCCTTGAAAAACTAACTCTTGCAAAAAATTTCAAAGTTATTTGGTGCTCTTTTGTTCAGTCTATTGTTCGAGTGACGTATTCTCATTATTTTTATGGTCAATGGGCATTCGATCATTGTTTTAGCTGGTTTTTGTGCAAAATTCCAACTCTTTTCTGACCTTGGTTCAAACAAAAACCGATTATTACCAATTTAAAGTGCGAAAAATGTGCACAAAGCTGATGCTCAAGGTGATTTTGCATGTGCACGTTTCGGAAATGCAGTGCATGCATTGTCTTTTCACAATTTGTAAAGTGTCATAAACCAATTTATTTAGGAGCTGATCCCCACAAAAAACTGTGAGACTAATGGTGTTGGACTACAATTTGTATGAATAGATCAATTTCGGACTGAGCGCATTTAATCCTTTCCATCGTCTGCAGTCTTTCTTTCTTTCTTTCTTGGTTGACATCACATTTTTCTTTAGCTACAATTGTACAGGCGGTAAGTGCCATTAATTCAAGGGTTAGAAAAGTATGTAATTCTTTAATCATATATGTCCTGGCAGAAACTTCAATTTATTTCCTATTTTTCGAATGAATCAACGCTGGCTCAGCTCAATCGAAGCATATTGTATCGATTGTCGTTCGGGCACATTTTGTGACCACGTTAATTTTTCAAAAGCCGATACAAAGTGCTAGTGTGTGTTTATGCATTTTTCGTATTCAAATGGAATTACTGGCTGTGAATGGAGTGAAAAAAACAACGATCGACACACAAGAATCGGACTATGCATATGATTATATCAGTATTATTTTTCCCGTACATTTCATTCACCGTTGGGTGGATAGTGACTAACCAATCTGACTGTGAAATGTCGTGCTAAGTGCGTTCGAAATAAAGACAAAATCAACAAAACGAATGAGGAAAAAACACAAAGCACAAATAAAATGTTTGTGTAGTTTAAGCCTCATAATAAATCGATATCAAGGTAAATCATCAATTTCAACTGTCATTTGGGTACATCTTTATATAGCCACAGCACGACGACGAAAATAACTACAAGTTCATTTAAATTTTCGCCCGAATACACACGGAGAGCTATCACATCGTTAAATATTCAGTTGCTTGTGGAGCGCATTCATTGGATTTAGTATTAAATGTGAGTTCGAGTCTGAACGTGAAACCTGCGCGACGTCGCTCGTTTTTCGCCATCTTACAATCTAATGCGTGTCGATGTAGTTTTGTCATATTGAAAAACTGGCTTTTCAGTTCGGCTAAAATTAATTAACACTGTCATTCAGAAATAAACACAGCCGTTTCGCATGGAAATGCATGTTAGTTGAGAACCATCCTTTCAGCCACAGAATTTTAATAAACTCATAGCTTTTATACATATGAATTAGTCGATTGATAAAAAACGAATGGCTTACAGAAGGTTTTAGTGGGTATGATCTTGGTTGATAGTGTAAGCATATGCCCATGGTTGGCTATCCGTCTTTGTCTCTCACACTCTCTCGATGTTCGATGTGCGGCGACGACATTTTTGTATATCTAAATAGGATTGTCATTGCGAGCCAACTAAATAAGGAAAATATATAAAAAAATACGCTAAATTTTGTCCGATCATAAATCAATGAAGGAATGGAGAGAGAGAGAGAACATGTAAAGCCCGTTCTAAATGCGCGCTTAAAACGTGGACAGTGGGCTTGATAGAGATAGAATTGAAAACCGACATGATTTATTCGATTTTAGATAAATATAAATAGATAATAATGCTGAAGAATCAACTGTTCAAAAGGTGTAAAACGAGAAAACAAGAAACATGTGAGCAGCCAGCGCAAATGAATATTTATATATTTTAAGAGATATTAAAAATCCATTGAGCGGATTCAATATTTGAATAAATAATGTCGATAAGTTTTTTTCTCGTTTGTTTCTTAGTTTCTCACACAACGTAACATGGGAAATTCTCATGATGACATTTTTATCCCAACTTCAATGGCCGGCTTCGATCTTCTTTTTTCCAGTTCCATTGAACTCATTTCTTTTGTTGAGCTTAGATAAACAAAATTAAAAATAATGGACGTCATTTCCATACAGAAGAGTTTAATCGATGTTTACACTGAATCATCAAAACAACTTGAATTTAGAATTCTTTTAATTTCGGCGTTCTTCACGAAGACTCATACATAGCCAATAATGGTTCTGGTGGTTACCATTTTTTCTCTCGATAAATATGACCATTTCTAACAACTTAATCCACTTCCGAAAATGGCATGCACTTCTGATAAATTGACTGAAGCGTAAATAATATGAGCACGGCCATAATATTCGGCCCGTAATTCGAAAATATCAAATGAATATTCGAATCTCTGCATTAAAAACAAATAATGGCCGCCTAATTATATTAGTAGTGGATTACAAAAATATTCGTTTCTCTCCCCTCTCCGGTGTCGACCGTCACACGCTGCAGCCATTAGAGTGCACAGTGCACACACATCAGCCATAAGCCGTAAGCAACGAAGAGAAAAGAACATAACATAGCAGAAACGAATGGCCACGAATGAGTGTGTGATGTTATTGCGAGGAATCAATAGACTGGCTCTGCTAGTGAATTTTTTTTTTCCGAATATTTTGTCAAATATTTAAATATTTTGTGAATTTTTTTTTTTTTTGAAGGACATTATTTTCAATATTTTTCCATTTTTTATTCAAATTTTACTAAATTTTCCGTTGAATATTTAATAAGAATCTGAAATAAATAGAAAGAAACTAAGATTTTTTCGGCCAGCCTATTGAAATGTGCCCGTATATTATTTTTCATTCGAATCTATCGTAGGGAATATATCAGCCATTGGCTTCAATGTTGAGTGAACAGTACCTCTACCTCAAAGCAAATGCAGAGACAACATGTATGAGTGCACACTCTCATGTGTAATACGATGGCATTTGGTTTTTTCTATTTTCTTTTCCTTCATTTTTCGGTACAACGAATGTTTTCTATTGAACGTAGAATAACGATCCAAAAAAGACAACCTAGACCAAAAATGTTGATATGAGAGAGTGCATACACACGAGTTTTCGATGACAAACACCATGAACGATGTCAAAGCGAAAGAAAAGAAAAAAAGTCGGAAAGAAAGTTAGAAAACAGATGAAAATAGAAAAAAATACGCATTAGAAACGAAAAGAGTAACTCGAAATGCAATCACATTTCTGGTTTGCTTTTCGATATTATTCGTTACCTCTTGCTGTTAGGCGAGAGGAGCATGCCTGCTTCGCTTTGCCCGGTTCCGTGCCCGGTTCCATGCAAGTAAACACGGTCACAACAAATAAAAGTAATTTTCGTCTAAATGTCGGTGAGTGTGATTGTGCGTTGTGTGTATTACGTGCATGTGTAGTTCAGAACACGGGCGGTCATTCATCAAATTAAGTATGTCCGTCCTTCTGCGGCTCAAATGGATTTATAATTTTACGTTTGATTTCTTTCCTCTGAATGCGTTTTTAGTTTTATAGATTACATAAATGTCAGGTTTCATTGCGAGAGCAAAGACTACTTTAAATGGATTCGCCTCTTTTCTTCGCATCGCGAAGTGCAATTATTATGGCTTTAATTAGCTGAATCGAGCAAGCGATCAAGTGAGAATTTAGTACACGTTGAAGATGTATTATTTCTATCATGAACCTCTACTCGAAATTCTTGTGAACGGTGCCGGTCTATGGCAATTAGTTTTTTTCAATTCTTCCGTGAGTAATCTAATCAACCTGTTTCGATGCCGCAACTGTCATTAACCATTCGAGAAGAGCGTACGGCAACATATTTAGCCCAACAGAGGAGATGAAAAAATGGCATTTCAACTGTAATGATTTGTTGTTACTTCGAATTGACATGAAATACAAAAAATCAAGTTTCAATGGCCTGCCGAAATGTGAAAGGAGCACGAAAATTATAACAAAACAATCATATTTCAAATGTGTGTGTGTTTCTTGTGCTGAAGCTTGGCCGCTGTATCTCCCCGGTATCATCGGTTCTCAAGTTTAAACTCTTACAAAAATATTAATTTAATTACATCAATTAGCTTGTCTGTGCAGTGTTGAACTTCACTCGCTGCCTTTAATGATAATTCGAATTTTTTTAGTAACTCTCTGTGTATTCGACATCCCTGACCGATTAATGACGCTAAAATTAAAGCCAATTACTCTTAACATTTTTTTTTTTCGAGCCGGACGATTTTCGAGTAACATAGTCGATTGAATCGATACGCTAATAAAACTGTGTGCGTTTTTTGAAGCACCAAACATGATCATTATGCTGTCAATACTTTCGCACATTCGACGAACGCTTTATTTGATAAATGATGATTGAAAAAAAGACATTTAAGTAGAAAGTTAAGAGTGCACGAAATTTTGAATGTCAAACACCACTTGATGACTGTTTTGCTTATTGGCACGTTCATTTTGTGCGGTTTTTGCAATTGCGTTGAGAAAATTGTACCGAATTGTCGACTTCATCTTTTTGCCTTGCTATGCTTCGGTCTGCTTTGTTTTGCACAGTAAATTGTATATTACGATAATTGATTTATGGATCCCATTAAAAATCGATATTCAAAAATACGGCGGAATTAAGCAATCATCGATGATTAAAGGCTGCCAAGTGCTGAAAACTTAGACCTTTTCGAAGATGCTTGACATTCCCGATGTTTTATGCAACGCACAGAGGCGAGAATATTTTTTTGCATTTCTCAGAATCTATTTTATGAACTCATTTTTCGTTGCATACCAAAATTTAATATTTCTGTGAGCGTATGGTTTTGAATGCCAGCGATATTTGTCAGTGCGGTTGCCACCTCTAATCCATTTATGAATTTCAATTTTTTCGGCAGTCGCTTGAAATTGCTCCGGTTCGCTTGTTGGAATTCACTTTTTTTTACGAATTTTTCCACCGAAAATATGTGCGCCCAAAACAAACATTCATCAAGCGAAACAAGAAAAACGCACTGAACGCATACAACAAACAGCGAGCACCCGCGCGCGTACCCACACACATCCCGTAATAGAGATGCACAGCCAAATGTATTGGTTGTGCAAACGATACGGAATATTAAAATTTATGACCAAAAAATTGTTTAAACAAATGAGATTAATTTATCAAAACACCTGTTTCCCTGAGAATAAAACCAATTTATATACAATGTGAAACAACAATTTTGCATGAATGAGAAGATTGATCAGACAGAGAAGTCGAAATTGCTGTAACATATGTGCCGAGAGAGATAGAGTAAAAAACAGCGCCGATTCACACGCAAAAACACCAAACGCACTGATACCACGATTACCTGCATATGCCTGCGAAATCATGTCCTTTATTTATTTTGATCCATTTTCAATGTTGTGATTTCATTATCAATTTTTCCGTTGCGAAAAAAAATTGTTGAATGAAATTTGACGAAAATCGCTTGTGGTTAGATTCGTCTATGAAAAGCTGTAGATCATTTTGACAGCAGATCATTCTTCTTGCGAGGGCAATCAAATCGAATACTCATTTGATCTCGTTGCTTTGCATTTGGTCTTTTCGCATTTTTTCACTTCGAGCTTTGGCATTTTGAATTTGGATTTTACATTTAAATTTGAATTTTAATTTGATTTGTTAGTCGTGTGCCTTCGCTCGAGTACCAGTTCATTCAGAAAGCGACAAATATTAAAATCTAAACTTGGATCCAACCCATAATAAATCCCGCATTAATCATGTGAATCGTTTGCTTTTACGTTGATTACAAATCTCTTGTGATGAATCCGACTTGATACGCAAATGACAAGTTAATTATTTCTGTTCTTGAAAACCTATTTAAAATTCAACACTCCAATTGGCGTCTTTGGTATCATTATAAGTGCGACAATTTTGTGACGACCGCATTCAATCATATTTAATCAGCGTTCTTCTCTCTCACATGTGATAAAATCTCGCCGAAAGACTTTGGTTGACGCGGCAAACGGCAATGTTTTATACGGCACAGGGAAAAGTAGCAACGAGTCACGACGAGCAATAAAATAAATGACAAAAGATGATTTTATCGCTTGCTGTATGGAAGAGTTGTGTGCAATAGATGCTCGCGATCATCAAAAATCTCTGTTTAACATTTTAAAGTGGCGCTTGGGAGACGGAAACCAATATCACACGTACGATTGATTTCGAAAACTGTTTATAACTTACAAAAGTGACGGATGTTGTGGCGCATGTCGAAATATTGTTTGCATCGTATTATCTGGAATAGTCGACGAAGTAATTTTTCTTACACAATTTCCATTTAATTGATTATATTTTCACAATGCTGACTTTTATTCGAAAAATTCATTAATTTGTTACGGCAAGTCGGGTTAAATTGAAATGCGTATATGAATAACATTTCGGCCACAGAAGGGAACAATTGAATTTGGCAACTGTCAGTGAAGCATGCATCGAATTTGAATAGAGATCAACTGAAAATGAAATTACAGTTGTTTTTTGTGTGGGGTAATAAGACCAAGAGAGCAATAGATTGATGCAGCCATCTAAATTTGATGCTTTTGCTACTGTTTTATATGCTTTTGAATTCCATTCGACTATTTCTCTCTCTCTATCTCTCTCTTTTTGGAACAAAAATTAAAATGAAATTCAGTTTCGGAGGCAATGCGAATTTTTTTCCTCATTTTCTACGGTTCAGCTTCGGCGAAAAACTTGATTTTACAGCACGTTTGTTTCGGGCTTTGTCATTGCAGCTCCTTCATATTACAATTTTATGTTTGTATGTGCTCTGTTGTTATTCTTGATGATGATTTTTTGCTGCTGCTGCTGCTGCTACCGCCTCTGCCGCTGCTGTTGTCGCTTCAGTTGCTATTATTATTATTTGGTGCGTTATTTCAGTGCTTTCGCCTGAATTGTGTGTGCGCTCTCGTTCTCTCCATTGCTGAAAATGAAAGAAAACAATTTCCTGGGTAGAAAGTAATACACAGTCTGACTTTGACATTGACGAATTTGATGTAATTTGTCATTCAAACCCCAAAAGGATACA
The DNA here is from genome assembly GCA_028476595.1 of Obolodiplosis robiniae. Classification (NCBI taxonomy): domain Eukaryota; kingdom Metazoa; phylum Arthropoda; class Insecta; order Diptera; family Cecidomyiidae; genus Obolodiplosis; species Obolodiplosis robiniae. The sequence goes on from CM052014.1 coordinate 18,602,652, forward strand.
GAAAAAAAGAAAGCAATGTGTATGCTTGCATAGCACACACTCACTCGCACTCACACCAAATTGCTCTCTCGTACATTTTGGACGTAACATTGACGAATAAAAATTCGAAGAGACGAATCAGATAACGAGACGAGGATCGTATGCGCTATGCACAAAAAGAATCCAAATTCGATACAATGAAACAGCACACGATGGAAACGCAAACCATCATCCGAGCATTACACGTATCCTAAGCAACCGAGAGACACACAGAATACATTTATTTACTGGATGTGTAATTTTCGGATAGAAAAATATTTTCTTCAACATGTGAATGTTCTGATGTGTTGTTTTTCGACACCAAGAGCGAAATTCATTTAGTAAGTTCGTTACTATGATTACAAAGCAACGCCATTTTCCCTCCGAACCGTGTGCACATTTGGTGCTGCTGTCTTATTTTTTTATCATTGAAAATACGGTTAACGACGAGATCAGCATAAACGAGAGATGCCAGTAAAAATTTCAACCAGAACTAATAACGGAATTGCAGAAGCGTCTGATGGATTGATGGTCTATTTCAAATTATATTTTTGGTGTGCACGATGAAATCATGTCGAAAAACCAAACATTCTCAATTTAAGATCTTGATGGAGAAAAATGTCGCACAGACGCCTTATCAACAATGTCTACCGCCATCGTCTGTTCAATCTTTAGTCATGCTTTTCATTCGAAAGATTAATTCAAATTAGCTGCGTTCTGTTTATTCTTCAAATTAAACAGTAAAGAGTCCTTGATTGCGAAGCATGCAGAATTTTGGTTCACCTGTTTTCTGTTAACGTTTAAATCATTTTTCGCCATCAATTTTAATATAAACCAAAGTGTTAAAGTCATAATGGAAATCAATATCCTTAATAAAATCATCTAATTTATGGAGTTCGCCCACATGCGCTGCGCTGCTGCTGGTGTAGCGTCGACCATGAAACCGCTTAAAAATCCATTATGGAGTCTCATTAAATTGTAGCTGGTATCGGCCATTGTCTTCGTCGATCTTCAATCAAGACTCCGTTTCTGGATGTCTCAATCGTCAATTTATCAATCAGGCGAATCGAAATAAGTGAACGAAAATTACGGTTTCACCTCAAAATTTAAAGCAAACGTTTTGAACCACTTTAAAATCCATGCGCACAGAGAAAAATCAGCTTGCTTTTGGTGTACGTTCGTCCGACCATGATCGAAAATCAATCAATGTGTGATCACTAACTGGTTCTTCACTTCTTTCTTTTTCGAAAAATATTTATCTGGGAAAATATAAAAAGAGCAAAGAGAAATAACTTAATAACGAAATATACACGTAATTTATTTTCACGTGAGAAATGACTAAAAGCATTGGTATGTGCGCCGGGAGAAGCATATTTTTTTTGTTTCGTTGTCCGAATTAGAAACAAGTCTTGGAAACAAATGCGTATTGTTTTTAGGAAGGCAAACGGCATCGACGTCCCGACTTGATGTGTTAATTTTGTGTCGGTCCGCTCCGCTTATTTCCTTCTCGCTTCATTTTTTTCGAAGAAACTTCAAAATGCCAGCGTCCAACTACACCAACGAAGCATTATTTCGGTTGGAAAATGAGAAAGCAATCAACCGCAGAAACAACACAAAAATTGGATCTAAACGGAGAAAAATAAGTAAATTATCACTGTCAATCTTCAGTTCAGGTCAATTCATCAACATCAATCTTTTTGTTTTTTTCGTTATAATTTATATGCTCCTTCATTGTTCCACTCTTCCACAGCGCCTTTTCTAATTCATCCATCTCAGACTATCGACAGTACAATTCGAAATAGGAACATTTTGATTAGATTCTTGTGTTGATTAAACAATTATTTAGATTGAAACATGCACAGAGAGTCTTATTTTGACGAGAGTAAGACATCGCTTATAATGATTAGTTGGAAATTGCAGGTTTCGGTCATCCATTACACTACACCTGCGTCATTTTTAAGTGCAGCGGCGAGCCGATAGACTTGGAACATAGACAATTGTTCTACTGAATAGATCATTTTCGGGGGGATTCAGAATCAAAATAGTTCATAATTTCAGATAAGCTGAATGTGGATCAAAGTCGTTATTTTAGTTAGCCATAGATTTTTTCTGTTGTTCAATTAAATTTGGATTGAACTTGGGTCAAGAAATAACAAGAAAGCAATAAACCGTAGACACTATTGCGAAATTTCAAAATAATGGTAAAGTTGATTAGCTATTGGAATGAAAAAAGTACCAATTTCCACTTCGAAAGTGAACAACAATAATGGGTCAATCAACGCCCTGCCAAATGTTCGGTTTTTCAATATTTCAGCAGAGATTCAACTTACCCAATAAATAGACGATTGAAAGAAACGCTCAAAAGACATGTTTTAAGTTAAGAATTAAACAAAAGCCACATTTAAATGAAAGCAAAAAAAAGGCATGTTGGCTGCCATACGATAAAAATGTCCTCGTGCTTTTTGAGTTAAAATTAAATGAAAAAATTGATGCCAAAGAACCAGTTTTTCTATAGGATTGCAATAATCAGACTATTCAAAGGCATTGTATTAAGTGTTTGAAGGCAATTGCAACTTGAAATCCACTCAAGTGCTTATTATAACCCAGACTGATATTCCACAGTTAATATTTTGTTGGCTTATATTCAACTGTTGGATATTCAATAGATCTTCGTCTCACATATTCAGTTGTGTTATACTTACGCTTAATTTAATAAGGATCGATAAAACTTCTGTTCCTTGAATTGCTTATGCGAAAACATGTAAAGTGATTGAATTAGACAGCAAATCAAAGCAATTGCGGCATTAAAACGTATGTACTTACAATAATATTGCATGAAGCAATTCTAAATCATCGATTCAGGCAGTTCAATGTGTGCCCCTCGCTTAATATTGAACTCGACTAAATTTATTTGAAAATAAACAGGGCCCGGATATTCGTTTGAACAATCTCATCCAATAAATATGCTCGCTGTAAATATGATTCGAAATATCGAATTTTGTGGTTTTTCTTACAGCTAGTTTTGAGTCATGCAATGTCTTATGCCGACTTTAAAGCCATAAATCTCAAATTTATGGAGTTCAAATGCAGGTACCATTTTTGTAGTTTTTTTTTCTGTTGCTTCGTTTAGAAAAATATTCGAAGACATATTTGAAAAGAAGATTTGTCTAGGAACGCCTTTTGTTGGAAAGAGACAAACCTATATGAGCTGGACGATCTCCGATAGTCTCCGGTCAAATGCAATTGGAAAAAATTGCTTCTTTTGAATGGATTCCAAGTTTGGTATCTGAAAAATGCTGTGTAGGTGTGAAATTAGAATGTGTTTGCCACTTCCGTCTTCACTTACCATTCGAAAAATTGAATATTCACATGAAAGCATCGAGTAACTGTTTCAATGAAAGACCAAAAAAGTTCATTTCAAATATTTTATTTAATGTTTGGAATCAAAGCAATTGACGAGCAGAAAAGCGTGACGGTTTCTCAGAATGCTCCGGAAGGTTTGAAATGTTCCCATCGCCAAAATCTGAAATAAAAGACAATCGAAAGCGATTAGAAACTAAAATTTGAATACAGAAAAAATTGAATTCGGTTGATTGTATGCGCGACCCTATTTAAAAATAGAATTGATTATTTCCTATTTAGTTTTGGATATAACAACTGAATTCAGTCTACCAAACATGGAATGTCATTCACTTTGGGCGATTTCAAAATTTCTTGTGTCATCTCTTTTGCACTGACGTTCTACATCATGCTGCACACATTGTCGCAATAGAGAGGCAGACAGTTTGAATCGGGATACCATTGAAACCGACATTAATATTAAACGATACACCGAAAGAGATCATGTTTATTTGGTATTGATTGTGTTTGTGTTTGTTTGAAACAGCCATTAAACAGTATGTAGGAGATTCCTTAGTTTGTTGACGTCTTTTGTATGGTATATACCATTTTGGTGCTTTCTTTTTTTCTGTCGCGCGCGCGCGCAAGTAATCATGTACATTTTCTTGGGCTGCATTTGAAGTCGAACTTGAATAGTAAAATGGTCATTTACGATTTGAGATTGTGTAACAATCGGTTCGTTTTACTTGAGTTTTGTTTATCTTAATTCCTTTTCGGCGGTTGGCTTTGATTGCGCGCGACCGAAAACGCTGGCATTCTTCACATTCAATCGGTGAGCATTCATTAAATATTCCTTTGCAGCGTTTTTTATTCCCGGGCCTCTTCCATTGTTACCCACTACCTCTTTTGTTGTTGCTGTTAAGAAAGCCGAAACCTTGATTAGGAAATTGCGTGAGTACTCATTTTGAATTGAGCAGACGGAAAATAGTGAAACATCAACAAAAAACACTGTGAAAATGTGAATTGTTGAAGCTGAATTTTGGCTTTGAGTTTGAAAGTATCCCGTGATTCTTCCATTTCGTGCTCGTTACGCTTATCGAATACACAAAAAAGGCACAAGCAAAGTCGAACATTCGTTGATTTCGTTGTTTTCTTTCATTTTTTTGTGAATAGGAAACTCAGCATTGCTTTACGCTATTGTAAAAGCAATTTGGAATCGCCGTTAAGATGCGGAACTGTAAATAAACAGCGTTTACTACGCCTAATATTGATACAATTTGAACTCCTTGTTTTTTTTTCTGTTTCGTGTAGATTTCATAAAAAGAACGCCTAATTGCATGATGAACCATGGATCATTATTGTTGATTGACCATCATTTCGAAATGAAGTTGTTATTTTGGCAATCAAATTGCTGATCAAATTTGTTTCCGTATTTTTTCTCTTCGTTTTCGTACTTTTTTTCCAATTTCCCGAATTTCATTGGAATGACTGGTAGTCGGTAAGCAGCACGCGAGCATAATTGAAAAAACAGGAGGCGCCTCCATCGCCCGTCTTCAAATGCCCACAAATCAATGCATTCCCTCGAAAAAAGCACATAGTGCATTAACAGTTGAGCTTACGACAGTATTGCCTATTTCATTTTCTACTTATTACCTGCAATTCATTCAAAATGAATTGAGAATAAGAACAATACCTTCTTTTTTCTCTATCGTTCGAATGTTTACATTTGAGACGCCTCGTTTCGAAAGAATGGGAAAAAACAGCGACAAAAACAATATTTGTTAATCGAGTGCCATAACGATCAGTGGTTTGAATGCATATCATAATCATCATTGGCAAACAACAAATACTTTTGGCTGTGCCACACGGGGCAATAAAACTGGTTTCTACACAGAACAAATTCCAACCGATAAGCACTTTTGGTATATCGCGCGCGCTTGCAATCGCAAACAGGAAAAATGAGCAAATACACGTAGTGAGTAAAAAAAGGCAAATCATACGAAAGCATGATCTTATTGCATCTCATTATTTTAATGGATACATCATTATTACTTCAGCGATACGAACTGTGCGCACAACGAGAAAAAGCACTGGCAAAAGCAAATTCCTCAAATAAAGTTACAAGTGGTTGTAATCTATAATAATATGATGCATTTGTTTCGGTTGTATTTGTTTTTTTCTCCCTTTTTCTGTTTCGGTAAAACATTCGTTCATGATATTTTCGTATGCCAATGCAAAGTGCGCGCAATTTCAACGCACTGCGCGATCGCAACGGTTTACATAATTTGTCAAGACGGAGACAAGTGCAAAAAAAATCCCAATTCAATTAGAGAAATTATTTAAATGGCGAAAATTATTACGCGAAACCCAATTTTTAATAGCCACAAATTATGGGATGTAATTTCTTACTTTGCGAAATGTTCCCCTTCGACCATCAAAAATATTGGCATTTGATTGATAAGCTTGTCAGCAATTAAACGCAAGCTGCTGCGTTCATCCTTCGTCAGTCGGGCTTTTTGAATCGAACGAAACTGGAAATGTCGATGCGATTTAATTGCATGCAATGAAAAAAATGACGACCATTTCACTTGATCTGGCAGTAACGGTTTGCTCTCGCACAACTATGTTTGGTAGTATTTGAATGGACGTGTAATTTGCGGAATGAGATTTTGCTGGAATTATGGAAATTATAAGAAAACGGAGATGTTCTGACTACATTCGAACCATCAACATTTCAAATGATACTTTAAGCGAACACTCAAACCGAAATGCATTTTTCAATCAGCACGCAATTCCATCTATCGACTGATAGTGAAAATATGATGATTGCGAATCTAAGGACCGAATTTTTTTGCCTGCCTGCCTACCGATTCATCGCGAATAGCAAATTATGGGTTGTGGCTGAATTCAAAGCGAAACAGAAAGCGTTTGCTTGGAAATGTGTTGATTTTGATGGATAGTGGAGCAAGGTTATTCACACATAAATTCAATTATGCAGTCAGCTGATGCAAAGAATGGGCTTCTTTTTGCGAGTGCATGGGCTTGTGATCGAAAATTGCACTGCAACCAGGCAATATATTGGGATTATAGATGATATTATCAAAATAGCGGCTATTTCGTATTAAAATCCATGAGAGTGAGAGAGAAATGAATGTTTACCAGACAGAACATGGACTATTCTTTTAATCACATGGATAATGCGAAAAATTCGCTATACCGAAAATATTATTAATGTTATCGATATCCAAATGTTCCACCTGGTTGCAACAGATCGTAAAATTAGCATGATTCTAGATGAAAAGTCAAAGATGTTTGCTGTGTTCCCCCAAATAGATCTCTTGCATTATCTCTCCATCACTTTCTCGCCTGCTCGCTTGCTTTATCCCCACCCTACGCAATATTAATTTTTCAATATGTAACGTGCATCCTGTGTTTTCAACAAAGTTAAAGCCGCAACTGGCAACCATTCTTAATTGCCTGATTTTCATTCAAATCATAGAGCTCATTTATTTAATTAAAACAATATTAATTAAAAAAGCGCACCAGCGGTTGGTGGGTCGGTAGCTGGCGTTTTGTTCGAATAGATTTCTTTTCAATGTTTTCGACTCAGTTTTCGGCTTTGTTTTGCTTTTTTTTCGTCGTCTTGTTTTTTTTTCTTCTCATTTTGATTTGCTTAGTTCGTGCACTTCCTTTGGCCATTCTTGCGGTTGAGATTTATTCAAGTTTTGATGTTGGTGTTCTTTATTCATCCGCATGTGGTACCTTTGCATGTGTTGATATTCGATTTTAGCGGCTCTGTGTCGCGACTTTGTTGAAGCGAATTATTGCACGCCTCATATAAATTAAATGTGCCGAATCAGTCGCCGCGAAATTTTCGCCCGTAACAAATATGCGGAGCCAGTTGTAAGCTGATCTCCGCTGCTTCGAGAAGCAAAAAAATGGGATTAAAGCCATTTTGTGCAGAGACTTTGTCGGGCATTCTCTTTGTACTATCATCATAACACCGAAACCAAAGTAAATTCTAAAATGAACTCTTTTTTGTTCGTATCGCATATTTTTAGCGTGAGCCCAATGATTTTCTTTCAGACAGATGACAGTGCGAATTCTCAGTATATTATTATTCATAGCATTTTGAAACGGCAAAAAACACTTCTTCCATTTCGTATTGAATGCAACGCAATAAATCAATGGAACCTGTCGACATGATCATTTCAAATTACTCATTCACTTGTTTTACTTGTTCAAAGTCAATGAAACGCGAAACCTTTTGGATGTTTTCGAAATTTACCGCCCAATGAAATTCTAAATTCAGCCATTTTTTTCTCATGGAAGCATGTTTTAGCTGCACTGCTTTAAAACGCATGCGATTTTCGTGAAGTTTTTGCATTGAGGATAATTTGTAATAATAACATGCGACAACTGACAAATTACACAAAATAGTTCTCACAAACTTTTCTACAAAATAATTTTCCATCGCGCGCAATAAAAAAGAGCTGACAAAACGGTTTGTGTATGTGTGCGAAAGAACGATCGATGCAAAACAATAGCGATGCAAAGAATGCTTGTATATTCGCACGGTGGGTTGTAATAAATTATGTTTGATAATTTTTGTGTCAATAGTCCATTCGCGAATTAAATGTTGCATTTGGCAATGAAAAAAGATCTTTTCTGCTATCAAAAACGCGAATAAAAAACGAACACGAGTGTGGCGAGAACGGAGCGAAGCAGATACAAATGGCAATGTGAGCAAGAAACGTGAGGTGACGCTGAAAAATCGCCAACAGCACACATATTATGCCGTAAAAACAGCAACAAGTCATAAAGAGCATAGCATTTCAAGCTATGGCTATTCTAACCGAATGGTATTTTTTCATGCCGAATGCGTGCTAAGTTCTGACACCCGAACACAATTGAATAATATTCACATACTTTGGAATCGAAGAGTCCTAGTCAAAGAGATTCTGGTGCTGTCTAAATCATATTAATATTGTTGAAAACTGGCTTCAAACAACTGTGGCTCCGCGAGCGATACATACATGATTATTCTTGTACTTTCATATGCGCGCGCACACACACAAATCCGATTCACTGAAACAATCGCGTTCAATTTTGTAGCTGACACAAAACTGAATGTTCTCTTGTGATTGTCTCATGTTCTCTCTATCTCTTTTCGCCAAACCAAAATACGATGACATTTTGTCTATTTAAACTTTAAGGTTCTTTCCCGGGATTATTAATGATTACACGTCAAAGAAATCATGTTGGTTTTTGTGAATAAAAATCCATTAGTAGATGTACTTTACACATTTATTCATGTTTACGAAGAGATGCCACATTTTCTTCAATTCAACCATTCTTCGCGATAATTTTTTTTTCTTGAACTATTCGCGATACTTGGACCGCTCGATTACTTATTTTATGCACATTAATAAGATTCGCTTTTGAAAAGCGAAGAAAAAAAGTAATTGATGCTGCGAAAGAATGATTCATCTTTCGAGTTCAGAAAGTGCATCATCGATAAGCGCACCTGAAATGCGAAGAATTTTATGTATTTTTGCTTATCATGTCAATCTGTGGTGCAATTTTTCCCGTTTACCTGTTGCCAACTTCTATAGAAACACAATAACGCCTATAATCGTTATCCATCTTATTTATTACAAGTTAATGATCACAAATGAAAGTCAAGAATTGATTACCGACTCATTTATAATATTTATATCCAGGAGGTCGTTACAAATCTTATATCTGTGTCTTTTGACAGATTGATTGTTTTACTCCTCTCGATTTTTGGTGTGTACTTAATTTCCATTCTAGCGATTGCAGATTCAGAGAAAAAACAATGTTTATATTGCAACAACAGCAAAATGTTTAACTTAACAAATGATTGCAATTGAATTGGAGATGTTAGCGGCACTGCGCAACAGTACAATCACTGCAATTGTGATTTCAATTTGAAATTTTGATAAAATCGTTTGTAACAGCTACTTTGTTGCATGTGTTTGCCGCTTGCCGCCGAGTGACATATTGATGAGGAAGATACAACTCACACGAAGTGGGCTCGAAGTTACATGCGAAATCGAGTCTCTGCTTGAAATTGAAATAAATTGGGAATCAATAAAGCAAACACTTTGTGTCTTACACAATCGCGTAATAAATGCTCTTTGATTTTATCGCGAATATTTTTATAGTCATTAATTTTCCATTTAGTGCCCACTGATCACTCCACCGATTTTTTGCCATTCTGCCTACTTCCCAACGAACTGACATCTTGCAACTTATCAGTCAATGAACAAATAATTAATTACAAAACATGACTTAAATGCACCTCTCAAAGTGTCATTCTCTTTAACACACTGTCGACGAATTCTTATGGACACAAGTCATAAATAAGCATCTGCCATCCTTCTGCAATGTCAAATACCAATGAAATTAGTGTCTCGAAAAAGTGAATTGCAGAGTGATGAGCTCGGTAGAGATTGACTTCTTTTAGATTAAAAGGATTTTGAATAAAGTAAATAAATCTGATGTTCTTCGTTCCTTTTTTATTTCTTTCATTATGTTTAAAAGCATTGTTTTCTGTATTGAATTAGTTTACAAATCCTGTATCAAACCAAATTCCAATTGTATCAACAATTTACAAAAAAATAAAATAAGTAAAATTGTTCCCATTGTCTCTTTCAATGAACATTTTAACAATTCAAATGGGGATTTGGGACTTCAAATGAAATTGCATGCGAATTATCTGCACCGTGACTCGAATGAATAGCATGTGCCAGGCGTTTGAGCGACAACGTGCAGTGGTCCGATTCTTGTGCAGTCGTTGATTAGTATTATTTGAGGCTGGCATGAAAAATGACCTCAAACCATTTTCAATACACGCTCGCGTCGATAATTAATGATCAGCCGAAAAAGAGGACAAAAGAGACAATATCGAATTGCCATCAATATCCCAATTGAAATTGCATTTCGACGGCGATGTTGCGTTGAATCGGCTGCAGAGCCAAAACTTTGCCATCATTTCTTCTTCATTTTCATTTTTATTCGGTTTCATTGTGCATATTTTTGGAGTTATTGAAGGGCAATGGATCGCTCAGATCATATCTACACTCGATTTTTTTTTGTTCTGTAGTGAAAATATGATTAATTTTGTGTTCAGTTCAGCTGACAATTTTTAGGGAAAAAGTGTCATATTACGAGAAAAAAATCTGATAAATGAGTGAAACAGTTTTGCCACCGTTTGATGCAAATTTGCATGAATGTGTGTCAGTAGCTGCATTTCCATAACTCAACCAATTTTATGATTATACGATACGTAGTATATTTTACTCTTCCTTCCGTTCTTTCTTCTTCCGATTCTGTGACTCGAGTATGCTTTTGTCATCGTTGCACTTTATTACAATAATGTTATAAATTTTTTTTTCCGTTCGTTCTCGGCTGCCGGAGCTGTATTTCTCGAAGCCGTTTTGTTCTATATTTCTACTGTAGTCGTAAATGCAGCTCCTCTTTTATTGACTCTTCTCATATCAAGCGAGTCCATTGAAAGGCAGGAGAAAAAAATGGGACAACATTTCAACAAACATAAATATGATGGCCAATAAAATGGAAAAAATTACTCGGTACTACTGCTGACCTTCGTCTACATTTTGCACAATATTCGAAATCGTGGAACTTGCTTGTTTTCCTTTTTCGACATTACGCTCACTTTCTCGCTTCCATTTCTCTTCCAGCCGTCCCACCCGTATCTCTCGTACGACTAACTCAAAGCAACACATCTCTTGTTGACTTCGTCGTCATGTTTCCTTTTTCTCTCTCAAGCGTCTATGTCTTTATTGCTTTATGATCTATCGCTAAATATTTATTTACAAATGTTTACTAAATTAGTTAATTACCTGAATTGTATGCATAACTTAGCTACAGACTAATGCTGATGCGACTAAGAAAAATGTAATGGAGAAATTCTCGCACTACTGACAGCCTACTGGTCGATTTATTGATTCTGAGGAAAATTGTCGCGTAGTTTGAAGTTTTCGACAACCTTTTTCAACGTGATTATTGCTCACAGTCATTCCATTTTTACCCACTTTCTTTCTTCCCGATTCCTCTTCGTTTCTTTTTCGGAGCTTCTGAAGCATATTCTTCATTGAGTGCATTTTCACACGATTTGTTCTTCTGAGATTTCTCTTTGAGTTTAGCAATTGACAAAGGCTCGTCCATTGTTTTGAGTGCAATTTTGAGCGTAATTTTTTTTGCTCAACTTGGTTTGTTTTAGCAAGGAATGCTTGAAAAAGTGATTCGGATTTTCTGGAGCTCTGAGAATGCTTTGAAATTGCTTTAAAATGAATTTTTGGCAAGATATCTGCGTACATCAGAATCTTAGAGAAAATGTCCCTTATTAATATGTACGCCGAATCCACGGCGTCAAATCAAGTAAGGGATGCAATTGTACGTTGACATTTGTTTTTTAACATTCTCTTGGATCTCGGCAAACAACGTATCAATTTCTACTGAAAAAGAGCATTTCTTGCTTCCGTTCGCCGAAAGCAACTAAAAAATATTTGGCAATAAAATCTATGTCTACGTTTCGCTATCTCTGTATGGCTCTCAGTATTGTAAAATGTATGCAAGTAAATGCTTATTCTTTCTCTACTCTCTTCGCTATACTTGCTTTCTTCTCTTAAAAAAGGGAACGTTCTCTAGTTCAAGAGTCATCTGAACTTATTGCCGTAATAAAAACATAAAACGGAATGATGGACAATAATTGTAAATAAATAAAAATCGGATTCTGGAAAAGGCCTGCACATTCTTGTGCTTTTGGGCGGCGAAGACGAGCATTATCGAAAAGATGAAAGGAAAACAGAAGGAAATGCGAAGAAATGCATTTGCTTTTTATTGCTATGCTTCAATAAAAAAAGAGAGTTTTGCACAAAAACAACTCATTTTTTGGAATCGATCCGAATGAACGAACGTTCGTGCATTATTGCATCGAGTGTTTGAATAATTTCGCATAAAGGAATTTGCCGGCACGTTTTCAGCTTCTGTCAATCTTCCTTGTGATCTATTGAACGGACGGACAATCAGTAAGGAGAAAACGAGGCGAAAAAAAATCGAGCGTTCGCAGAACTAATCATTTGGCTTCTGTCAGAATATTTCTTCTAAAATCAATCGAATTAGTTGCAGCATTGAGCAGCACTTTTCTTCGACTTCGAAGGACACCATCGCTCGATCGCTCTCTCACTAATTATGAAATAAATTTTCCGTATCAAATTCGTGTACAGAATGTGTGAACATTAAAAAATAGTTTGAAAAGAAATTGTGAAATGACCGAAATGACCTTAACACCGATTTCGAGCTAACAGCTCAGCACAGCAAAAATTCATCAACGATGGCTGATATTTCGATCCAGGAGCCAAATACGACGAACTGATGAACGAGCAATAAACACATTAAATCGACAATAATAAGTATATGAAATTCATTGAGCCTTCAGCTATTTGGAAAACATGAGCAGTGTTTGTTTTCATGCTGCTCCGTTCGCCTACTGCTCAAAAAGAAAATAGTGATAGGAGGAAAAAGAAAGTACAACCTTTCACAAATAGAACGTAACGAAGCACATAAATACGCTCAACTGGAGACCAAGTGAAGGATCACACAGCATTTTCAGCCGCTCAACCAAGCACTAGCACCGACCGGAACGTGTAGCGACCAAGACGAATACAGTGAGATGGACACAGAGAAAAGTGTGACCAATGCTTGAGAGAAAACATTGGTCAAATTATGTTCCATGTTTGACCTTGCGCATGTTCACAGTTAAAAAACTAATAATATTTAGCCTCGAAAAGAAAAGAAGCTGCTTGCTCATCTTCGATCATTTGGATTCATTTGCGTACACAAATGCGAATGTAACGCTCAATAATGTTTAATTTGACAAAAAACGAATAGCAGCAAACACGCAGCGTTCTTGAACGATGATTGTATGCAGTTGAAGGCAACGAATTCTTTCACTTTAATGGTTCATTGGAAGTCATTAAACTGGACAATTGACTGAATATTTTCGGTAGGTAGTCGACACAATTACATATTATTCTTGACTTTATATCTATTGAATGTTCAGCGCATTTGTTTTCTTCTCTTGAAACAAAAAACAAATTGGAAGACTTTGCAAATTTATTGAAGTTGGCGATGATCGATCGATCAATTAATTCGATTCTCGAGACTCAACACTCGATTTCGATAGACGATTCGATAGCAAGCGTGATGATATCTTAATTAAAACAAATACAATTCAATTTTCGTATCTGTTCAACGGATTGATTTGGTACGAACAGAAGGCTCGGCAACGCCCGTATCGAATTCGAACACTGCAACAGCCGACATATATTCACGCGTTGCATTCAATTCGCAAATTGAGACAAAGTCCATATGCGTGTGTCTATAGAAAAATATGAAGCGGAAATATTCTGCACGGATTCGAAGAGTCGTATGAATAAATTTCTTGCTTATACATTGTGTGAGGTGGTCTGAATCGCTGTGACTTTTGTACCGCACACTCGATGAGTGCAATGGCAGTTCCTGGAAGTAGGGTAAGGGCGAAACGAGTCGCAAAACGTAGCGACTGTGTGTTTCGTTCAGGAGAAATCAAACCGTTTTGTTAATTTTAATTCAGTTCATTGTGTGACGGAAAGCATGTGGATTTCTGATTCAGAATTACGACTGAAACATAGGGTTACATGGTGTTCAAGCGAGAGAGCATTCAAGATTGTGGCTCGTTTGATGCGCAATTGCAAGTAGAGTGCATCTTATTCGAATCTCACCCCAAATCGCAGTGTAACATTTGCTCTTTTTTTGGTTATGTTGTCAACGTGATATATTGGCCATATTTCATTGATGTTTCACCAAATTTTCCGTTTCGTTTCGATTCGATGATGTCGCATTCGATGAGGAATCAATCGAAAATTTATCCATTTGTATTTGGAAAGGTTTTCGAAAGCTTACGCACTGTGAATTGGTTGGCATCGGCAGTTATTTTAGCGAGGGTGTCACATTCGTCCATTCTCTATTTTCATCTCAACATTATCCTTTCAACAAACAGTTTGAGTTGATTCGATTTTTTTCCGAACAGATGTTGATTGTGACCAATAAAAGCAGATCAACAACAGTCAATGCAATTCAACAAACTTTTACAGTTCACCCGAAAAGTGGTTTACCAACCAATAACTTTTGCAAATAAAGATGCATTTCGTTTCGTCAGTAGCTGCCAAATTTATGGATTTATAGCCGTTCAAAGGAGTGAAATGTGCAATCATATCATAAATTGAGACAAAACTTCAAGGCGATTTCCATAGAATAAGCATTATTCAGACGAAATGACGGCTATTAACACATTTTTGCAACGGAAGAAAACAGCAACGGTGATAAGAATGCAATGCAATATGCACATTTCTCTTTGTGCATGCGAAACGGAATACGAAATTCAGAAGTCAGTCCGTTTCTGCATTCTATTCGGCTTCTATATTTCGTCAGGGCATCTATTTCATTCGTTTGTTTACATTTTAAACACGATTGCATTTTCCGCCGTTGCTTCGAAAGCAAAACAAAAATATTGTTATTGCTTGTCAAAGACGATGCAAATGTATGCGTGTACAACTACAACCGGCGAACTGAACCAAAGAGGAAAATCAAATACGGACATGAGAGAAAATATGAAAAAACCATATTTTTTCGCCCTTTTTCGCCTGTACACGGCAACTGCATTTTCTTTCACTTACGCTGTCATAGATGTATGTATATGTTCCGATTGCACCCCAAACAACGAGCATCGTTGTCAAGAAGTGAAATATGTGTGTCGCAGAGAGTGAAAGAAAAGGGATGGTGTGAATGGAAACGAAACAAACACAAAAAGGCGACTATTGTTAGTTTTATAGAGGTCGTGTGCCAAAACGGCTGAATATTTACTTTCGGACCCAATGCACAATGCACACGCACACATCGACAAAAACATATACGTACATCGATGCATTGTTGCAATATACAGCAGCCGTTCAGAAAAAAATCGTAAATATAGCAAGGTCCCGGAGCATTTGCAGTTCAGAAACGATTCGGAAGTCAACAGTAGTGGATCGATAATAAAGAACAACATATCCAGTTTTATTTTGCTCTCGAACAAAAATCGATAGTTCCTAAATACATTTTACAAGAGACCAACTGTATTTCTGTGAATATTTTCTTTATTTTTTCGGTGTTTTGTGCAAAATTTAAATATACAAAAATGACAGCCACACAATATTACGGCGATTACACCTCAAACTCGAATGAATTCTATGGTCAAAATTACAATAACCAACAGTATGGATACCAATCGCATTCGTACGCCAACAATGTGGTATGTTCAAGTCTTTCTCTATTGATTTGAAGTTAATCAAACGAGCTTAGATTTCCATGATTTTTACATTAAAATATTTTTACTCGATCGGTTAATCTTAAAATTGTTTTATTTTGCAGGATCAATGGTCCGCTCCGAACGCAAACATGATGCAGTATCAGCAACAGCAACCATTGCACTACCAGAGCGTGAACACGCAGTATGATCAATATCAAAACAACTATGCGTATGCGCAACAGAACCATGAAATTTACCCACAAAATCGATCACCATCAATGCCAGTGTACAATGAACATCGCCAGCAAATGAACTCCAACCATCAATTTATGCCAAATAATGTGCAAATCTGCCAAAACACATACCCCACAATGGAAAAATCAAATAACCCGTCGCAAGTGCCTTTAGCCCCAAATAGTTTAGATAACAGTCGATTTGTAGCAGTCGATGATTCAACAGACGAAGCCGATTCACCAGTACTTCGTGCTCTTTTGAGCAACAAAAGTGCGAAAAGATTAAGTCCAAACTACAGCCAATCACCATCAGCTAAACGGCAACGCACTCAAGAAAATCATTATCCGAAAGTTTCACTTGAAAATGGAGCGATCTCACCAGTTCGCACCGAAGACAGTTTGGATTATTTGGATGATTTTGCATTCGACAATCAAAGGCAAATCCCAGAGAAAAGTGGCTATGAGTATAGAGCGATGCCATTGGGAATGACTAGCGAAAATTTAGTCGCTTCGTCATCGATACCATCAGCTTCAACAACGCCATTGACAAATCACACCGTCAGCAGCCCAATCACAAACTATGTTGAAGGCATCAGTACACCGCCTCAATCCCCGACCGAAGCAGCCATTGAACATGTCAATCAAACGTCAAACATTTGCGATGCATCATCCGGTGCCGAAAACAGTGCATGGACTCAAAATGGAAGTGATGGTAGGTTTCGAATACATTTCAACTATTACATTTTCAACTACCTAAGCCAAACCCATTTGCCTGGTTCTCTATTGCATCTTCCATATTTCATAACTAATATTCGTTTTGTTCTTTCTTTCTCTTTTATAGCAGTTGCATTGAAAGAGAAACGATCACGTCAAACATACACCCGCCAACAAACTCTGGAATTGGAGAAGGAATTCCATTGCAATCGCTATTTGACCCGCAGACGGCGCATCGAAATCTCGCAAATTCTGAAGTTGAGTGAGCGACAAATCAAAATCTGGTTTCAAAATCGAAGGATGAAAGCAAAGAAGGACCCAAATATGGTGTCGAGCCCGAGTTCGGAATTCAATGAGCCACAATTCCATCAAATGCCCGCGCATAATCATTACATGGGCAATTTCACCGCGACTATGATGCCAAACAGCTACCAATCACCACCAGCCATGCCAATGCAAACGCAACCCTATCAAAATCTGCATAACAGCAACCATCACCATCTTCACTTTCAATCAACAGCCGGATATGTTGACTCACTACCAGTGCCATCGTCGCGAAGGTTCGATTATTAACATTTAATATAGGATTAACTTAAGCGCTTAAGCAATTGTAAATATGTGAATTATTAATTTAAATGCGTGTGATTTTGTAGATATTTATTAGCTTTTAAGGATGTAAGGAGGGAGACAAAAGACTGTTTTTGACGTTAAGTTCAATCAAAATAAAATTAAATTTGTGAAATTCAGATATTCAATGGACATTTTTTTCAATGCAGTTGAAATTGAAAGTATATTTGAGTTAAAAGTGAGGTGAGGTAAGGACTTCGACATGGCTGATCATTAACACTGTTTAGAGGGTACTGTGCCATTGTTTGGCTGTTTTCGAACGAAAGAAATGCACAGCAATAAATCAAAACACTCTCACTAAATCAGTTTTTTTTACCTACAGCATAAACATACACAGCGTGTTATCTGTTCGCCTTTGACTTCGGTGCCATTCTTGAAACCTTTCTTCGTATTCTATTTTGATGCTTTCTTCATTATCTGTAGTTTCATGCTTTTCAAGAAAACTCGGTGACACACACAAAAATTAACCAACTTGAGAAAACCATTGAGAGGTAACAGAAATGTGTACCTTGGTCACTTAGTTTGCACTTCGTGCACTTGCAATTTGCTTTGCTGCTAGCCGAAGATAGTGTCAACATGAACGATAATGTGTAATGAGTGAACTTCTTGGGATATCACAGCAGTTTGCGTATGCGATTCATGCATCAAATTTCGTCACATGAACTCACAACGGGCAATCATCGAAAGAATTCGGTCAACCTTAATTTCTCGCATAATTTTCGACAGCCGCTTGATACTTTTTTGAAATATTTTTTCCACTTCATCAGTCAAGAGACTTGTTTGAATTTATAGCAGCAGAAAATATGATGAAAATTATTTTAATTCAAATTGTAGGCAAATGAAAAACCATACAATTTGCAAATATTCCAAAAGTTGATGGCATAAAATGACAAAAAAAGAACCCGAAGAAGACAGAAATTTGTATCCGAAAGAAGAATAGTTGATGCGGATAATCTAATACTTAACCGCTGTTAAACTAAATGCTCTTGAACGAAAGGGGTGCGAAATCTCATTAGACATAACAATCTTATAATCTCTTGTTTAGCTCGTAATCTCATTAGTTTTTACTTACAACTTCTTTATTTTCATTTCAAAAAGTCAATAAGTCACTTGAAGTCGCATTTTTCATCCTACTTTGAACCGAACACTTACTTACTGAATGGCAAAAAGACGTCCAGTTCAATTGCATTCGAAAAACATTTTGCTAATTTTCAACTCAATTTCGAGTCGATACCGTAACGAGAGTTTAGCATGGATTTTGTGTGATTGTATTTCGGTTTGCGTTATGTCACTGAAAATTTATTTATTTGTTCATTTGATAAATAGTTGTGAGCGTTCGATTCCTCTTCGCTTCGTTATTGAATGGATTGTGCGGCAGCTGTCGATTTCGCTATATATGTATCTATGGATTTTCATTCAATCGCATAGCATGTCATGTCGTCTATAGCCTTCATTTATTTATTATCTCAGAGCTGTCTGCCCGTGTTCGTGTGTATGTACGAGCGCATATATGTGCATTGAATTTAGTTTAGGGGCTGCTACATATGTATCTACATTCGCATTGCATGTTACCAAACAATTGACATGATTATTTTTTTTGAACTGCTCTAAAGGTAACATTGACTCGATTTTCAATTGATCTATTAATTCGACGAAAAAAATCGTATTTCATTTAATTTATGAAATACGAATTCCATCGTTAATCGACGCACTTTTTTCAAATCCACATATGATTTAGAATAAAAATATTTTAACTAAGAATTAATTATCGCAAAAGATGACAAATGACATGTGCTTTGATCAAACATTCGAAAACAATATTTCCAACCGATATGGCAAATGATTTCCTGAACATTTTTTGCCAAACCAAAATCCTATGGAGAAATTGATCGAAACAATTAAGTGAATTTCTTCAGTTTATTTGTTAGTTTCTTAACGTAGAAAAGCCATACACGAAAAGCGCACCGCAACAGATAGAGTTGAATCAGATCCCCTCGTTCTCCGATGACACACGATGATTAATAGAAGTTCAGTTATCGAAAAAACCATTAATATTCGGCGTTAAATTGTCAATATGCGGTTTTTCAAGGCAAATATTTGATTTGAATCGAAACTGTTTATTTTCGCGACGAACCCAAACTTTGTTGATAAGCGTGAAATCAAGCAAAAAACAAACTACTTGTAATTGCACGACAGCGCCTATTTCTGTATATTCGAATCAATTACGAGATCACTGACTGTCTAACAAGCCCGAGAGGCAATTATGCAAAACAGAAGAGTCTTTAATTTAAATATTATATATGGAAAAGGGTGAATTTAGCACAAGTTCGAATGTGCTGTGTGCGACGAGATCGCCTATTTTCGAAAGGGGACTCATTTTTGTGAACATGATTCATTCATTTATCATAAAAACGAACTTCGTGTAAATTGACTGTGACCAAATGGGAGCAAGTGGTTGCAAATAACTTTCATTCGTTTGAATTCGATCAAATTTTCGCGTCAATTTTAAATGCTGAGAGACGCGATGAATACTTTGTCTTCCAAAAATGGTAACAATTAATAAAATGTCATTTAGTTTACTTCGTTAAATGGATGAAGCATTTATTGAATTCAAAATTCGCCTAACGAGCTCAAAAAGTTCACATAATGAAATCGAAAATTCACCAGTTGCATAGCAAAAAGTCTCAAAAAAAAAACCTGTCGTAGACTCGATTCACTTTTTCACTGACCACTACTAAATGACATCATTAGACAATGTAGATTGTCATCAAGGGCATTCAAAATGAAAAATCGATCGTTTTATTTTGCATTTTCCGTGATATTTCGGATGAAACGCGCGCACATAAAAGGCAAACAAAACCCACAAAAGATTAATTTCATTAAGACAAAATCATTTATTTTAATTAAATACAAAAACTTAAAACAAGCAAAACTTTGTTTACTTTTTACAACGAATCGGACAGAAGATGAACCGAACCGTACCAGAAAAAAATTAATGCGAAAAGGAAATCAAACAGTGAACTCTGTCGATGATCACGAGAGAGGCGTACGTTCCAATTGGCTCAAAATTCTGTGCACCAGATACGAGATGTTCGGATGGGTATAGACAACATGTTTTCATCTATCAGACAACTCGAACGACATTAAAACATGAATGTTCGACAATCAACAATACGCATACTGGCGTAAATATATATAACAGCATTCATGCAAGCCGAAACATCAAACGTATCGTATCGTATCATGTTGGTCGCATCACGAACAGAGTCGAACGATTGAACGACTGCTCATCAGAGAGTTTTATCTGTCTGCAACTTGTGAAAGAATGAAAATAAAACAATAAGCAAGTAAACATATCGTGTTTTAAATACTCAAATGACAAATTCGAATTAGTTCCGAAGATTTATAACTTATTTTCGTGTATGTAGACGAGCAAATGCTGAGAACTCACCATCCGCCAAAGAATGACTTGAAAATCGACAAAAAGAATTAAGAAAACGACCTTTTTTTGTTAGAAATCAGCCATTTGAATTGGAGTTGCTCTTTTTTTCACTCTCCCATTTCTTACATACGTTTAGGCTGATGTCAGCCGGTGTGTGAGCATTTAGAATATTATTATAGTGTTACAGTTTTGGTGTTGGCAACAAACTTAAACGGAACAAAAGATTCGAAGTCAATAAATTTTCGGTGTTTCAGGTTTTTTCTCGGCTCTCGTCAGAATTTATTTTCAAAGGAGTGAGTTCTGTTGGGCACCATCGAGATGAATGTTGCTCCGGAAAAATGAATGAATTCGCAGCATCGGTTGGTCGTCTCGGAGCATTTGTAAAATTCATTTGCATTTAATTTGTCTCTCTTGAAATAATTTATGCGACTTTTTCGAGAAAATATTATCAAACGCACGTCTAGTGTCTATAGAAAATTCAATTTGATTGAATGAAATGAAAAATGTTGTTTTTTTATAATCACGAATTTAAAGTCGTAGACTTTTTGCTTTTTTAATTTGCAGGTTGTTCTTTTTTAAATTTTTCAAATTGTTTTATTCTTAAAAATGGAATTCCAAATAGACATTGTGATTCACCTAAAAGCCTCTCCGTCAATATTAGGCGGACAGTCATTTTTTATTCAAATTCAATTAACCTTAAATGGATTCTTAATCAAAAATTGAACGTATTCGATCTTAATGACTCTAAGTTGTTTTTTATCACCGTCATTGCTACCACATCGATAACACGAACGCATTGACTGCGAAAAGAAATTTTCAATACAGCCAAATGATAATGCTGAAGCGAAATTGAACATAGGCAAGCAAAAAAAATTTAAATTCGATTATCAACATGCTTTTTATGCTGTCGTTTTCTTCAAACAAACTTTCAGCTGAGCGATGAATAAAAAGCATAAAATATTTTCCAATTACGTGAATTTGAATGAATGAATATGAACGAAAGAAAAAGCGAATGTGTTTATGGCCTTAACACGCGTGCACTCCAAGTGTTCATGTCTCTTCGGCCACCGCTTTATTTACGTATCACAGATCATTTGGCTTGGGCGCATGCATGGGTGCACGGCACTAATGCGGGCAAGTTGAGCATACGCTCGGGGGCGCACTGCTTTTAGCACTTTCAAAGCGCAGCAAATTAAACACATGCAAAGTAGATTGGAAATCGTAGAAAATATCGCAATTATAATAGGAATAATGAGAAGTTAAAAATTCTCCAAAATAATCGAGATTATTAAAGATAGTTTTAAAGACGCATCCGAAGAAAGAAGGTCCACCAAACATTTATGTCCAAATTTAGCATAAATGGGAGCGAAATTCATCTATATTTTCATGTAAATTTGATGCCTAAACTTTCGTCCAGTAAGAAAATATAATGCTCACTTCAATATAAATGTTGGGCAATAGAAAGTAAAGATCATTGGCCATATTAAAAGAAAGCTGAATTGTATTTCTTCCTTAAAAAAAGTTAAAGATCGTAATGAATCTTTGAAAAAAAAGAAGTAAAAAATTGAATCAAGCTCGTGAGCATAACAGAACTAAGTCCGTTCACGTCCGTGCTGAATTCGATTTGGTTCGATGTAGAAAGAACCCTGAGCATTCAAAGAGGCTCTGAAAGAAACGTATCATCGTGCTCAAAAAAATCGGCAAAACGAACGGAAAAAGACACAAAAAAAGAAAAGAGAAAACTACTAGATTTATTATATGAATGGGTAATTAATTCTTACATCATATAAATGGCGATTTTATGCTAATCATCATACTGATAATGCCACAATTTTTCGATTTATGGAATTCAAATTTTGTTTATAAACGGTTCTAATGTGTGTTTGAATCGTGTCGCCGTGCAATCACATAGTCACCATAGATTCCGTGTGTGTATGTTTTTTCGGTCTGTTTGCGGCTGCTTCATTTGGTTTGGCGAATACAAAAAACAAAACATACAGAAAATATATTTTTATTCGTATTCGAATTTACGGTGTGTTGCTTTTGGATCGATTTTATTACGTGTCCCAAGTTCTATCGTGCCTCTCACCGTTGATCATTCGCTTAATTTATATGAGAAAATATGAAATAATTTATAACTTTATCTGCATTAACCGAATTTACAGACACAAACACTGTTGAAAAAAAGAGAAAGAATGAAACTGGACATTGTTAATTCTTTGTTTTGCTCTTCTCTTGTCTAAA
This sequence comes from Obolodiplosis robiniae, assembly GCA_028476595.1. Lineage (NCBI taxonomy): Eukaryota > Metazoa > Arthropoda > Insecta > Diptera > Cecidomyiidae > Obolodiplosis > Obolodiplosis robiniae. The sequence continues at coordinate 18,625,645 of CM052014.1, forward strand.
ATGCTACTTCTTTCGTGTGCGCTCTCGTGTGCCAACACCGAGTCTCTGTCTCTTTTTGCTTTGGCTAGAAATTCATCCGAACACAAAGAAGGTAAATATTTTTAATCAATTTTACCATCGCATTCGTTATTTCTGTCGACGACGGCGGCAGCAATGATTCCACCATATTCGATTCATTTGGTCGGTTCTGCGGTTTTGTGTCATTTAAGACATTTTTTATGGGTTTATAATGGCGTGTTTTAGTTATGGCAGCGTATTAAATTAAACAATATATTTACGAAGAAATTTTAGCGTCTTTTGAATGACATTTTTTGTTCGGGTTTTGTGTTAATATTCAACGTAAATGTTGTGAATAAACCACCATTTCTACTAACTCTTTTCGGAGCTTCATTTCATGGGCCAACCAATAGACTGAGCAAATTAAATCGATTGAAAATAAGATAATGAGATAGATGGCTTCAGGTTATACATTATTTCATTCTCACAAAGTTTATTGTGTGATTGATTTTGATGAAATTGACATGATTCATTGCGAATAGTTTTAACTATTATACCAGTTACTGTTACTACATACTATTTATAAAAGAATCGTTGCCACTTCGGAGCAATTCTCATTGGCGCTGCGGTAAAAAGTTTGCTCGCAAATTGAATAGTTACGACTTTAAAAGTAACACATTACTGATAAAGAATTCGGTAACGCCAAAATATTTAACTCAAATTACAATGTTTTGGATAGGAAATCAATGGTAAATTGTCGAATGGCACGAAATCAACCAAAGACCCTTCTGATGAAATCGAAAAAAACGCTCAAAATAGCCTAGGGGCTTCTAACACAAACGAATGCTTGCGAATGCGCGTGTATACTAGTGAAAGTGGCTCATTGCTGTATAAGTATTTGCAAATGTTTATGATTGTGGGAATGACAAATGGATGTCATTTTCGTTTATCTTGGTATAAGAAACCTGTTGTACGATTTTGGTATTTGCAAAATTGCAACTTTGTGGCCAAATATGAATTTTAGCATTTTATTGCGCTCAACAAAACAGTTGTAAACTGTGTCTTTCAAACAACTTTTATTTTCAATTTTTAATATTTCTATTTGAGCAAAACTTTCTGAGCTGACCGTTTATAGTGAATACTTTATATCAACTTCGGCTTCAATTGAATTGAAAAAGGAATGTAAATATCGGCTGGATAATTCGTTAGATTTCGTTAGGCGGCGCAATGAATGTCTCTATAAAACCAGCAAGTTTAAGCTTAAGTCTCAGAGCTAATGTCAAGTAAGTTCAATAAAATCGTTCTGATTTTTGGCGAGTTAATCCTCATTCCCAAAGCGTCAGAAGCCCCTAGAAAATAGCTTGACGTTGCCTTTCAACATATTCTTTCGAAAAAGAGTTGTCAGTCGTCGTTTATCGGTAATCAAATATCGATGTCAGTAGTTGAATTTCGAGCATACGCTCACTAATATGGGTGAAAAACACTGTCTGCAATGCAAAATTGCATCAAGTTTTTCCACCAAATTCATTGATTCGTTTGAATGACACAATTAACTAGTGTTCTCTGTTTTAATTGCGTCGAATATTGTTGGTTTTTGCTGCACGAGTGACGAGTGCTATTTTTACACAACAGTTTGCCTTATTGTGTTTTTGTCTGCTGTAATTTTGATTTGATTTTACGAGCAAGAAATGATTGGCATTCGAAATTTACTAAACGCAGCATTGTTTCACATTCGGAGGTAATTATAATGCAACTGAACAAAAAACGTGTTGCTGCGAGGGGAAAAACTATGCCAAATGTGGGTGGAAAAATGATCTCACAGCATCGACACTATTTTACTATCTTCAAATGGAATCTAGCAAATTGAAAATGAAACTTTGAATTCAAAATGTGCACACACAAAACCAACGAGAATCTAAAATTTGATTTGATCATAGCAAATTGGTTTATTCCAAGCCATTTGGAATTCGGTCGCCGAACAAAAACTAATCGAATTTGGTTTTTCAATTCACAGAATTCGGAGCACACAACAGATTCTTCTTTAAAATATTGAAATTATCGAAGAAAACAAAGCGAAACGCAGCCAAACACGGTAAAATGACCAAAAATGATATTCACTGAACTGTGTAAGATGAAGCGAGTGTGGTGTTCATATGAAGACAGAATGATAAATGTTTTTCGGTGTTCAAGCAGCAGAAAGCCATAGGTAGATGCACCCTCTTCAACAAAAAATACATCCAAAAAACGCTACTACACTCGCAAATGCAATATTAAATACAGAAAACTAAAATGTACATTGAAATTGTTTTGCAGCTGAAAATTGGCCGGGGAAAAAAGAGATGGAAGGAAACGCGTTGAAAGCTATAGTTCGAATAAAATAAACTTCTTGAATGTAAAACAAAAACTGCAAGATTTTGACATTTTTACGAATGCTTGTAATTGCTCGCAATAAAGCAATATATTCTTGGTATTTCTTTTTTCCCATTTTTTTCGATTCTGCTTTTGCAAACGATTCTCCAGAATTTTCGGATTATTTTGGTCTATGACATTTTACCATGCCTTTTCATTTTTGAATACCAAACCAACTCTTGATTGGATTTAATGTTTGCTTGGAATCCATTCTTCTTCTGTTTGATTGCGTTCCTATTTAAATATTTTTAAATATCGTATTGTTCCGCTTGTTTTAGGTCTTACATTTAATTGACGAAAATGGCATGTGAATGTGGCGTTATTTATTTAGTCTGGCTTCTAGCAATCAAGTTTCTATTTCTCTACTACCTGTTACATTGAACAGTGATGAAATCGCCCCAAAACACGTTCAATGACAAAAAGCTGAAATGCAAGTTATTCTCAACATGATCCAAAAGTCTGATCTTGAAAATGACATAAAGAAGAACTGAAGTTGGCCCTACATTTTTTGGTAACTAATTGATTTAAATTGATGTTGTGTGGCAATAAAAATGATTTACAGCGCTACGATCACATGAAAAACTATGTTTTGTGTATTCGCTCTGGTTCTACTGAGATTTCACTGACTAGCAATTGAATAACAGCCAAGCACAACAACAACCGAACAAATATTGTCATTAAATTAACGGAAGCAGTCAAAGACACGCTTGCCCTAGTTATTTAAAACCATAAAACGAGAGACAGAGAAACGGTGACTGAAAAAGGGAACCGACGTTTCGGATTCGCTGAGACATCTATGTGCTAATAGAAAAATGAAGTTATCCTAGATTTTTGCCTTTTTCTAAACAGGAAACATCGATTTGCAAGCATCCAGCTTTCGCAATGAATCAGGACTTTTCGAGTACTTTCTGCCGATCGAATACTTAAAAAGTACGGCTTCATTCATTCCAGAAATTTTTGATGAATGAATATATTTTTTCGGTAAAATCCTTTAAAGAGTTCATTATGAAGCTCATAGATAATAGTTTTCGTTTTAATTTCGTGTCAAAATATTGATATTGTTTCAATTTTATCTCGGTTATTTGAGATTTAAATGAAAGAACAAGAAAACTGAATAGATAATCATAGGTTTAATGACTTGTCAATAGAATAAAAAAAGAGCGAAGTTCATGTAAAAGTACGACGAAAAATTCTCTGCTCAACTCTTCCGAAGGTTTATTAGGGCTAGTTTTAAAGTTCATACATGGCGGATTTACATCGACTTTAAAGCAATTATCCGAAGTTAAGGATTAAATCCTATTGATGAAATTGGATCAATTCCCAAAATGTGCCTAATCTTGTTTACACGTTGTCCATCACCGGATGCGTACTGCGAAAGCCATAGGTGAAAAAATACCCTTTCGTAAATTATTTTGGAATAATTCCTATTTGCTTTTTTCTTTGAGCTTCATGGAAATTGATCCAATTTTGAAATAAAGCGCTTATGTCTTACAATGCCAGCCATTTGTAGGTTTATGGTCATTTTATTGCACACAATCTCTGTGCTGATTTCACAGCGTGTGGCTATTTTGCAAATATTTTACGATATTTGCACACCTTTGTATGGATGATTCTTCTACCTCTTTCGTGAAAGAGTTTGGTTGCCTTCGGAAAAGAGTTGAGATAGACGAACAAAAGCATACACGTTGGCAAATTCAGGGCCAATGACAATTCCTTCAAAGATTTTCTTCTCGGTTTTTTTGGAAAAATTACTCCTTTTCATACATTTTAAGGTTGAACCAAAAATGAGAAATAGCACATTTGACTCAAGGAGTGTTTCGCAAAAATTCTTGCTCTTGCACAGCGAGCAATTGCAGATTTTGGCACATTAGCAATTAAGAATAACTATAATGTCACCTCAATGACTTTCGACGTAAATCTGCTTGAGATACGCTCAAGCTTGGTCACTGACAGCGTTTGGGCCAGTTCAAAGACTATTTTCGTTCGAAACACACACACAACGATTGCTTGTTACAAATTTGTGTTTAACTTTCACTTATTTCTTGTACTTTTATTCGATTACAATTTAAAAACTAGTTTAATTTAAAGTTCATAATTCTTATAATAAAATCTACATTTATTCGAAATCATATAGAAGTAAGGCCAACTTGATATTTCATTATTAATCAAACCAAAAAACTGAACGACATTTCCAGTGAAAAACTTAATTGAAACTGATATCTTTTCCTTAAAATTAAAATGCATTTAGTGAAATGCTGGGCTAAACTGAAATTCCAAAAATTACTTACCGTTAAAGTGACATCACACACAGTTTGTTTTCGAACGGGTTGAACTTCTATTTGAATTCGTAATTAACTCAACATAATAAATTTTAATCAAGCTTGAGTTTCTTGTGAAAGAGAAAAAATGGCTGAAACAGACGAAAAAATTTGGAGTCTTCTTAATTAAAACACAACAACAAAACCACTACGTCCACTTTTGATTCGAAAATAATAAAAAAAAACAGACAACAGCATCGATAAAACGGAATGTTCTTTTTTCGTACATAACTGGAAAAATTAAGAAGGAAATAAGCTATAAGGACAAAAATATGAATAAAAAATATATATCGAATTTTTAAAAGTCTCTACTGGCTACTGGCTATAATCAAAACTTCTCACACAAGGCACCCACAAAGAGTCGCTCAATGAGTGCTTTTTTTGTCCGTCTCGAAATAAACGATCAAAAAGAATTTTCGTTAAAGAAAAGAGTATGAAGACAATATTTGAATGAAAAAATTAACGAATATCACAAATTCTTGGTGACTGAAGCGCGCACATGTTTAAAAGGCAAAGGCGGTGACGAAAACAAGCGAATGATTGAGACGCCGCCCATTATCGTATAAAACCAAAATTTATGGCTTTTAAATGAAAATGTGTGCTGCTGCGCACAGCACATCGAACGACAAAGGCAGAACGTCCGCTAGTACGCAACTCGCTCTTGCACTGCGGGATGAACAGAGAAAGAGAGCGCAAAATGAAGATAGCATATACGCAGCAAACAGCAATAGAAATGAGATAGAATGTTTTATGCGGTTGGTCAGACTCTTTCATCTTCTCTTCTTTATGTGGAGTTTCACAGCGTTTGCTTGGAATTTTAAACTGTAACGTTCAATGAGCTTCTTTTTGAAATGATGATCTCACAACAAATTTTACGAAAATACGGATTTTTTTGCTTCGAAATGCTTTTTTCAAGCGTATATTTAATAAAATTTGAAAATATTTTATAGAAATGGGAACATTTTATCTAAAGAATCTCATCATAAACTCCCAAAAGGATTGCATTTCTGAAGAAAAACAGAAATTTTCTAGCATCTCTGTCGAATGCATCGACAGCGGCTATGCGCCGTCCTTTGCGTGATGAAATAGCTAGCACAAAACATGATTATCTGTTTCGCTTTTCTCTAGCACAACGCATTCGAATGCGATTCATAGAAGAGTGGAGACGACTACTAGTGAGCGGTTCGGCGCGCTTGTGTGCTAGACAAAGCCAAACGATAATTGCCTCTTTATTGCTCGCATGATTTACGGCATTTAGTCATTTCACTTGCTCCTACCGCATCAAGATTTATGGTCGTGTATTGATGTATATTCAAATATTTAAAGGAAATTTATGGTGTAGCTGAAGAGAGGCGCACACACACATACTCGCACATCGAATCGTTTCAATTGAATGCATGGTTATCGTTGTCATTGGCAGTGCGTTTGTATGCTGAAGTATTTTTATGCGCAATAGTCGATCGAAATCATTCGGTGTGGCACACACAGAGAGAGAATACGAGTTCGTGGTAGTGTCTCTTTCGGCATTCACACAGAGCTCGGCCATACAATAAAACAGCATATGTTGTTTAAACATCCATTCACATATACTTGTACGAAAAATTTCGTGGAGGAACGACAACACAGATCAGAGAGTAAAGAAAAACTCGCACATCGTAAATTGAAGTGTATTCTTTGCGCCGTAGTTTGCCGTCACATCGGTTCTCCATCTCTCAGTTGGAGTATTGTGCGATTCAAATGAAACATTAAGTATTAATCGTGCGCCGCATGTGCATCGAATCGCACACACAATCGAATCGAACCGAGAGCGAAAGAGCAACAATTCCGTGCTCAAATGGAACAATTTATATACATCGGAATCAAGAAAACATTATACATTTTATCATCGTCGTCGTCATTATTGATATAAAATAATCGTATTGTTTGTTCAAACGTTTGAACGTCGACGGCAACGTGAAAAGCAAACAGCCAACCAACCAGCACACAACACACCGAGATAGGCAGTGTTCGTCTTACGGTACTCATTGCTGCGCTTTTTTCGCCGATTTTTCCTCGCAAGTTTTTTGAATAAGCCTTCATCATTATTTTGTCAGTCATATCGGATCGTTGGTGCTTCAAACACGTACATCATTTATATATCGTGTGCTCATCGTGGCGGATAATTTTTCTACATTTCAAAATCAGTGATTATTTTTTTGTTTTTCGCTTTTTTTATTTTTCAATTGGCCAGTGAAATAGTTCTACCCGTTTATTTTTCTCGCTCTCGTCGTTTCATTTTATTCAACGAGAGTTTTGTAATCAGTAGCAATTTGATTTGTGCAAGTTTCAGTCGTGTTTTGCAAAATTAAAAGAACATTAAAACAATTTGCATTTGATTTATGAAATCAAACAGGATCACTCATTTAATTGCGCACTTTTTGCTTGTACAACGAAACAAAGTGCAAGATCATTTTACATGATTGTTCTTCCGTGTCGAACATCAAATGGAAATCATATAAAATGCTGGATCCGCATTCACAGTGACCAACAAAACTCACCATTTTACCATTAGCAAGAGTTCAGTGTTTTTATTTCTGTTTGTAACTTTGGACCCAATTTGTACAAACGAGTGATTGAAAAGACAACTGCGAAATCCTATCGAAGTGAAGTGCTGTAGAGATCTTGAACAAGTGATATCATTTTTCAAATTCAAGTGATTTTCACATGGAATTTCAATCATAGGACATAAATAATAAGAGAAACCGAGATAAAAAAAATAAAGGACAAAAAAATTGCGAAGTTAAAAAATCATTTTTTCCTTAAAGTGATCAATTTTTATTAAATTGACATAGAATACAAGAAAATAAGTGAATAGCAGGTTGAATAAAGGGAAGAGTTCTAAAAATAAACAAATCAATTCCAAAACTAAACAATTTCGGTAGAAGGTAAGCTGTGTAAAACCTAATTTGACTTAATGAAAATCTATGAAAACTTATTCAAGTATTTTTTGTTCCAACTTCGATGATTTTCAAATAAAGATAATCGGTTCCATTATGAGCAAAAAAAAAAAAATTAAACAAACTTTTTTCAAGGAGGATAAATCTGAATGAAGCGAAAAAAGTAAGAAAAGAAATTGGGCAAAACACGATGCAAACCATTAAAAAATTGTGTCAACATTGCATATTTGCGACAAAAAAATGGATTATCTCCTGTTTAAACTGGCATAAATCATTGAAAAGAAGCACAAAACCAGCAGAAAGAACTCTGTATTGTTTCCATTATTTTATGAGGTGCTTACAAATTTTACGACTTTTTAATAGCCTCAATTTACTTCGCCTTGTTTACATTGTTAGGGAGTACGCTCGAAATGCATTTCTGTTTATTTGAATTCCCATTTCATTCGATATAATCGTTGTAGCTCATAATAATCGCAAGGCGGCCCATGAGCGCAGAATTAGGCGCAACCAAGCACAGCATCAGACAAATCCATGGAATGTGATTTTTGTTTTTTTTAGGGTTTGCGGTCTCGCGCGGCAACAAACCGAAAATGGTTCGCATGAGACACAATTTTACAATTCAAATCAGTGCTCTGAATCACGCAATTGGCTGAACAGAGAATGGGATTTAATTTGGTATGCAAAACTCGTCTGGTTTAAAAAAAAAAGGTTTTCAATTGAAATCGTACAAATTATGAATATTTAATTCACTTTTCATTTGTCTCTGGTGAATCTCACTCTCTGCTCTTTTGTTCTCGCAATTTTCTGTATCATTTTTTTTCTCGGTTATTTAAAGAGAGCTGAGGCAAAAGTCGATCATGCCTTGAAAAACGGTTCACCGTAACCGACAAGAAATCCAAATATTAGACAAAGAATGGGAGATGAGTAACCTTTTTACCACCAGTCGTTGAGCTCTTGACGAAATTTTCATGTTGCGTTCTCAACCGAACGCACAGACCAATTGAACAAAGCAAACCGAAGAAACATACGGAAAAATCAACTTGAAATGCGTTGCACTGGTGCGCTCTCGTGTGTATGTTTATCGTGCAAAATGATTTATGTGACATCTCTCCGGCTTTTGCTTTCTTCTCTTTATATTGGTCCGCACCAAATAAAATGTCTTTGGAACCGAAATCATTCTTTGTTTAATCTCTTTTGTGGTTTAATTTGTGTGCAATGTGCGATCATGGTCAAAACTTCCGATTTCATCATTTCATCTTATTGAATGTATGGGAAGGACAAGTTTTCCAGCTAGTTTTAGAAATTGACAACTAATTGAAGCATTCATGTTTTTTTTGGCTCTGATTAAAATCTGCAAAAATTGTCTATTGACTCGCGATGCTTTTTGTAGCCATATCGCATGACAAACAATTGGGATCGGCAAAAAAATCGAAAATCTCGAAAAATAACTTATTCGTATCCAGATCTCAAACAAATTCTCAGTCACGGGCCCTATCTATTCATCATAATAATTTTGTGCCGAGAATATTTCGAGCTCTAAATGTTTAAATTTAGATTGAATTTGGAAATCTGCCCGGTGCGAATAATTGATGGTGTTTCTGAAAGATCGAATGATGTGCCCTTTGCATCACTGCACAATTTCCGATACGGTTCATTTTGTCCTAAATTGCATTTATATGGATATATGCAAATCCGATTGCCCTCCCTTATTTGTAGGCAATCTCAGCGATCAAGAATCCATTGATTATTTTCACATTAAATTTAATTTGAAGTACTTCAATCCTAAATGCTATTTAAATAAATTATATACCCGCAAATCGAATAACGGAACAATCATATGATTGTGGCTCGTTCGAAACTAGTATCGGTGCATGTAGGAATGCGCATGCATTGAGCATGATATCTTGTTGATATTGTTCGACATCAGTTTGTTTCGGATTCTTTTGCATCTGATATCCGCAATGGACAAAAGCGTATGATTGATCGATATCGATTGCCGACAATTCATCCTCGGTATTCAAGTGTACTTGATTGAGTCATTATTATCGATTGCCCCGGTAACAATTTCAAAGGCGCGATTATTCTGTTTCGGAGTATTTCAACGTTCATTGTCATTGAGCTTTTCGCGTTTATTCAAAGATAATCTCTGTGTACATGAGCAAGCATTTTCGCACGAAAACAATTGAGGACCTAGAAATGAAACGGGTCGCGACTACGAAACATACAATTCAGAAGCATTTTCGAAGATTTAATAGAATATTTTGCAATGAAAAAAGGTGATTTCATAACAAAAAATTGAAATAAAATCGATAAAAACAAACTTAAAGGTTTATGAACAACACAAATTTTTAGGGCAATTTGGAATTGACATTCCGAACGAGGGAAATGCGTTATATCGAAAAAGTTTCCCGTTGCTTTTTTGTTTAAAAAAATCATCCACAATTTATTTTTCAAGCGGAACAGGTTCGATTCATCATTGCTCTTCAATGTTGTAGTAAATAAACTTCTTCTTGTTGATTTACGTTGAAAGAATAGTTCGAATAAAATGAATGCGAATAAGAGCGGGCGCGCGCGTCTCACTCACACAATAAATAAAATCAAGAAATGCGATAAAAAGGAGAAACATGAATACGAAACTGGTCAAACCTATAATTTTGAGCCAATGAGCAATCTTGTGTGCGATTAACACACGATCGTCAATGCAACAACAATTATAAGACAGACTCTGGATGACCGAACATTTTTGACTTGTGCGAAAAAAACCACACCAAAACTCTTTGAGTGCGATGGAACGAATGAACAAATGATCGAAAATGAATAAAAGTGGCCGCAACAACAAGCAAAGAAAACACCGAAAAGACGAACCGAAAAAGAATACGTTTTGTATTTTCTCCACATGAATTTTTGAATGCGCTCCTTCGCATCACCAATATTTTTGTTAAGTTGCGTGCTCAAATTTGTTATTACGTGAGCGATTCCGAGAGACAACCTAATGTTTTACGTTCGGCAAAATTCATACACGATGTGCTCTCGTTGATCGCGCTGTGTTCATGTTTGGTTAAATGGCCGACATTTAAGGTCTTTTCGAAACTTTTACACGCTGCTTTGCGTTTCTTGTTCGTTTGCGCAAAATATGTCGTGGTGGTTGTGAACATTTCGCGAACATTTTAATGCAATTAAAATGAAATGGAAGTTGGGTCTTCATGTAACTTACAATTTCACTTAACAACAAATTAAATTTATTCTTCGAACGAAAATTATTTTTTATCCAAATTTTGGTATTTTTGCTTTTGTTGCAGACTGCCCAAACAGCACAGCGAGCGAGAGAGAGGCAGATTGAAGTGCAATAATTGTGAAGAGTTGAAGCGTCATAATTGGATAATCGGAGCGATAGAGCGAAAGAATTTCTTCGTCTACACATAATCAATCATCGAAAATGAATCCTGAAAATTTTGCAATGTCTTCATATCAATTTGTCAATTCGTTGGCATCTTGTTATCCACAGTCGCAGCTAGGACAACACGGTGGAACAAATACAAGCAACAATACATCTACCTCATCGGGCAATAATCAAGCATCAGCGAACAATGATTATTTTCCATCATCGGCGTACACGCCAAATCTCTATCCAAATACACCCCAAGCGCATTACACAAATCAAGCGTACAATTTGGGTGGACAACAAAATCCAAACGATATGGTTGACTACACACAGCTTCAGCCGCAGCCACAACGATTAATGCTACCGAATCAACAGCAGCAGCAGCAGCAACAACAGCCATCGATGAACCCGAACAGTTGTAAATACGATCCAGATGCCGTGAAAATCAGTGCAAATAACAACAACAATAACAATAATACAACATCGCTCATATCAAGTCCACAGGATTTGACAACTGGCCGAGATATTTCGCCGAAACTATCGCCGACGGTTGTCGAAAATGTGGCCCGCACGCTCAACAAAAATGTTGGCAGCGCCGGCAGTGTTTCGTCGACAAATCAAAACAATCCATTAGGTTTAAACAACAACAATAATAATACTGTGAATCACACGAATGTACCGATGTCAATGCATAGCCCAAACGGCGGCGATTCGGACACGGACAGCGAGAGTGGCAATGAAGCAGGTGGCAGCCAAAATGGTTCAGGCAAAAAGGGTACACCACCGCAAATCTATCCATGGATGAAACGCGTGCACATCGGCACAAGTAAGTCTAAACACATATAACAAATAAATCATTTGTACTTTTTCATTCATTTAAAAAGCAACCGCTTAAATATGAGAAGACCAAATGCCTTAAGAGTATTCTCAGTTTGTCCATCCTTGATTGATCCAAGAAAATTTATTTATCGTCGAAGAAATAATATTGCATGAGTACGAGCATGACCATTACAAATGTTCGGTTCAACATTCTCAGACAGATCAAGTGAACGACACGCAGTTCACGCCTAGATACAGACATATCGGTGGACGCACGCACTAAGCCACACAGAATACCAATTACTGTCGATTTACAACGTAATAATTATGTCTACGAAATGCGAAACACATAATTATGTTGTTTCTACCAATCTCAATTATTATTACAGCTCACTCATTCAAACTCAACTTTCATTGGTCAAGTGATCACATTAATTCGCCAAACAATTGTATATAACTTGCACGTCAACAGCGTTAGTGACGTGTGTTAACTCTTGAACAAATAGGTGTACAATTTTCCAGTGAAACTTCATTGGAAGTTGTGGCTCACATGAGTTTTTTGCATTTAATATTGCTTTTGCATGGAAAATGAGCTGCGTCGATGAAAGAAGAAAGAGTTTTTTTCCCTAGATTGTATCGTCTGTGAATTTTTATGGTAATTCCTTCTATTTGGACTATTATTTTCGAAAATCCCTCCGTTTGTGTTTTTGTGCTGTTTTCCAAAACGAATATCGACCGAACCATTCGAGATATTTAATTTTCACTTCGCACGCCCAAATTCACTTCGCTCGATGTTGTTGCTCCGTTTTTCAACTTTTTGGCATTTTCGTGCCCTATATTTGTTAGAAGCTGTTGTAGCAACCATGCACATATTTCAACTGTGGGCTACACACTTCTAGTTTGAATGACAGAACCGAATTTGATGAATGATATTTTTAACATGAAACACTTTTTTTTCGTGCAAGTGTATTGCGCATTTTCAAGCTGAGTGTGTTGCGTGAAGCTGGATTGTATTTTGAAAAATCGATGAGAGACTTAATGGAATTTGTCGGTGTGCTGTATGGAAATTCAATGACACAATGGAACCGAACCGGGAATAATGATTATTGTTGTGAAGTGTAGAGCATTGGACTAGACGGAGGGAGAATTTCGTGTTGACATTTCGGCCGTAATTGGAGTTATTTGTTTCATCTCGTTAGTGCGGTGTTGCTGTGCCGTGTCTCGTTTTCGGCCAGGAAATATATTGTGTCGAAAAGATCATTAAAGAAATGGGGTTATATATTTGCACGTTTCCGAAAGTGCATTCGTGAGCACAGAAAATGAATTTGGCGGTTCGGTGAATATAGAATCGATGGCAGATCAAAATTGAATGAACTTTAATGGAATGATTAATAATTCTCATTTTGATTAGGTGCAATGGTACTATTCTCCACATTTAGATTGATTTCCTCTGAATTCGACGAGTTAATTGGCGGTTGGTGGTGTTGCACTTATTATAAGCCTGTTATTTATACCTATTCATTATGATTTCATGGCGATTGTGCTTTTCCTCTCGCTGCCTTCAAAATTGTAACAAATTCAACCTAAAGAAGCAGGAAGAGAAAAAAAACAATTATCTTCGTTATTCAGACTGACACATGAATTTTCATCATTGTTTCGGCATGCGAGCATTGCTTTATCATGATACAACGCTTTTTTCATTCTTTCGTTTTATTTCTAAATTTATTTCAAAAGGCAATGTAGCCCAGAAATGAGAAACTTCAGCACACGAACAAAATAGAAATTAGAATCAATTTACACGCGGCGCAATGAAGTAGTGTGATGTTTGAGCGTTTGTTAAAATGTGAATCATTCAATAGCAAGAAAACTTATGTACTTCGATTCAATTAAAAGATTATTATTTTCAAGTTTAATTTCATTTATCATTTTTGCACAGAGCGTCTTTGCGATCAGACATATTATGTGAAAATTTTATTATTTTTTCGTCATCATCGTTGTTTTTCATGAAAAAAATCCCGTCGATTGTTTGAATTTTATATAGATGCACAGATCAGCTCGTCATTTTTGTTATTCTTTCGATGATGTAGACTATTGATTTAATTATATTTTGGTCACGACACTTAAAGTATTTTCGCTACATCAAATTAAGCAGAAGAAAATTTATGTCGAACGCGCAACATAACAATGATTTGCGAACTTTCAAAGCTATCAATTTATTAATATAAGCGTCCATCGAGTGAGAGAGACAGAGAGCGAGAGAGCGAGAGAGCGAGCGAGAGACAAGGAGAAAATACAGAGAGAAATGTGCTTCAAGGCAACATTTTGCGCGCAACTGAATTTGATGCACTTGGCAGGACGTTTTTTTTCTCGTTGTTGGGCCCATCTTGATGGGTGTATTTCATTTAAATGCACCTAAATTATTAAGTACAAATTTATTTTTGATGAATTTCACGAAAGAAAAATTCAAGCATGGTATTAAATTGGAGTCGGCCTTTACACTGGACACGCAATGCCGCCATGACTTTTCACCAAACATTTCCATGTGAATCTACAATTATTCAGACACGGTAATTGTTCGACGTTTAGAGCCAATGCGTAAGAACTGCTCGGCTTACGAACATGATCAAACATGGCCAAAGTCCGTACAAAATGACGCAACCAGCTAATATCTAAATTACATGTTTGCTCCTGAAGCCTTTCTGTCTAATTTGCAGCTAATAAATACTTCCCGGCCATTTATGATGAAACAAAATTACCGAACAAGGAATACAAAATACGAAAATAGTCATTCAATTCAGACAGACTTTTTCCTACTGCTTAGATTGGATCTTTGCATGCAATTTAAAATGTTTAAAAAAGCACTTCTTTCATTACCGGAGAGACAAACTGCACGGTTAGTGAACGCTGTAATTGAATACACACCACTCAATTACACTGCAAACTTCCAATTGATTTTCAATTTAAATTGATTGATTTCAGTTTTGCAGGTTTTTCAATTAGCTGATTGAAATACTATCTTTCTCCCTTTAGATTCTATCTGAAAGGTACTAAATTACGCACAACCTGGAATTGCATTCAAAACCAGATGATTCTTGTTCAAATTTTTAATTAATAATCAGTGGTTATTAAAAACTGACTTTTATTTCACGCAACTTACCAGATTACATCGAGAAGGCCACAGTTTATAATTTCAGCATACGTTTCGATCGAGAATAATCCATCCAATAAGAAATGCGGATGTAATGAGAAAAAAATTATTAAAAAAGATCATATTTTGGTTTTCTCTAAAGGGTTTGGCATCTATTAACGCCCACGCTCCATTAAAGGAAAACACAATCAAAACATTTTTAAAAGTAAAAAATATTTTTCCAAGTAATCGTTTCAATTCGGATGAAATACCCATGATCACCGCTTTTTATACAACAATTTGCATAAATATTTTATATACGTCGTTTTTTACGCCCTCAAAATGGTTTCCAAGACATTTTTCTCCAAAAATGCATGCTAAATTGCCCGTTTTTGAACGTATATTTTGCATATAAATTCAGGTGAAAATATTTTGCGCGGATCAAATGTTTCTTTTAATTTTCCCATTTTTTGATGTAATTGTTCGGACTGTACAAAAGGGCTGCTGAGAGCATCCCATTCGCTAAATATGTCCATTGGAAAAATTCAAAAAGACAATATTATTCAAAAAATAAAAACCATCAACCAAACAAAACTTGTAGAAAATGCAAAATTCAAATGAGGATTCGGCATATCGATTTCACTAATTGTTAATGTCCACTTGGATATAATGTATATAATTTCGGTTGGACGAATAATAATCAGCATATTTTTCATGGCACTGTAATTTTCCCGAACTGCAGTTTGTATGTGAATGGCGAACGAAAATTATGTACCAGTTTTCGCGTTGTAAATATTTTTTGTTGCTTAATAAAGTAATTTGGTGGATTTCGGACTTAATTTCGGCGTATTTAAAAGTCAACAAAAATGATTATGATTTGGTTGTATTTAAAAAAATGTTTTAATTTTTGATTTACACCCGAAAGCAGTTTATAGTAATTATTATCGATGTACATTGATTTAGTTGTTCGCGTTGCATGCCAAAAAAGTTTGCTTCTTTATATTTAATGCGAAGCGGATAATTGCACTTGTTTTGTTGTCTCAGCTTCTCGGGGAATAAGTAAAAGCCAATCCCATGAAGTTCCAACTTGTCTCTCTTGCGCGCGCCCGCTGAAAATAAAACACGTTTTTCTGGCTCTTGGAACAAAACCGATGCGATTTTTTTTAGTTTTGCCTGAGCGAAAATCAATTTCCCTTCGGCAAATAACGGCACAAAATCCCAATCATATAGATTTGTTGCATCAAAATGAATTTATATTCATTCCGTTTATTTAAGGAATTTTTTCTCTCATCAGGCAATTATTGTAATTATAAACAAGTTTTACAAAATACGAACAAAAATTCTTGATTGCGTCTACAACAAAATTATTAACGTTACACGGGATTGATGATTTTTCTTTGTTGTATTCGAATGTAAGATGAAATAACGGAGATATTCAGTGGTTTCGTCAATGCTTATTGACACTCATCGTTTCATCTCTAGCCGTGAGGATTTGCATAGTCTTCATCTATCACGGCGCCTCAATCATTTGATTCTTATCGATTCAGCTATCGAATGCATTAGATGCATCAATCAAACGGTAATTGTCGAAAAAAGAGGTTGTTACGCGCTTTATGTCGCATGACAACCGATGAGATTGCTATCAATTACGGATACAAAAATAATCAACATAATCATGATCACGCGTTATTTTGCTAGTTCAATAATCATAACAACAAAAAAAAGAGCCAACAACAACCCCGACCGCGCATAAAATGAACAATAAGTGTTGCTAAGCTCATTATGTTCCTATTAATAGCTAATAGGCAATAGTTGTTGAACAGTTTAGCATAATTATGGTGATTTGCTGCTGTGAAAATCATTATAATTAAATTTATATGATAATTTTCTACCATTTTCGCTATTTTCTTGGGTGCGCTCAAGTGCGAGCGCGCATCCGCTCACGGCTTCTCGATTTCTTATTTATAATATACTTTGTGAATTTATCGAGTAGGCTGAATTTCTGACATTGATTTTATTGATTTAAATATGTATTTGTTTATATTTTATGAGTGTATTGAATTCAATGAAGTGAACAGTGAGAAGCGCAAGCCGATTTATGCGATGTGCTCAATGCTAAGGTCGGCTTTTCAACCATCATTTACGAGAGATGGCTTCCATTGCATGTTCTTGAAGAACTCTCCTTGAAGTGAGCGAAGACTTCTAAATGAGTTTTCAGCTAAACGCATATACTCGCGAATCGTGAATCTCGATCTCATTCATAATTTAGCTGATAAGAAGCCGCTTCTGCGCTTTTGATAACATGAATAATAGTTCTTTTCACATTTCTTCGCTTATGAGATCGCGATCTCGTTTTTCAGCTCGGTTCTTGCATCCAATGAATACCATTACAAACGACAGCCTTTAAAATTAAATTTAAATTAATTTTAAATGATGTAAATGCGTTTGAAATGCGAGCAAAAGCTTAATAAATGCAATTCGTTTGTTTTCTCTCTCTCGTGCGCATGGTGCGGAGAATCTTGTTCGGCTGAAAATGTAGGAATTGCACGATTTTCATCTTTCTTCAGACTGGAGCGAATGATATGCATGCTTCATTTTGACGGTTTTCATTCCCTTTTTCTTCGGTTGTTCGCATTGGACACAAAAAACGTTTTACAAATGAAATTCGTTTTTAATTTACAAACGAAGCGAATTGGTATTTAGTGCTTGGGCACGATGAAAACAAGCCAACAGCAGCATCAGCAGCATCAGCCAGCGGAAAAAAATAATCAAGCGCGCGCAAATAGCATTGGAAGCGAAGAAAAAGGGAATGCACATTCAGAATCAACCAACTGATGAACAACGATTTCTTGTTTTCAATTGTGTATTTTATTTTATTTCATTTTCATAAAATGATTGCATTTTTCGTCGTCGTTCACTCGCGCTCGCGCTTGTCCTCGCTATTTTTCCCATATATTTTGTGCGAATTGTGCTTTCAGTGTATTTTTGACAATAACATATTTGTTCTTTCATTTGTAGAAAATTAAAAGTCGAATAATAAATTGAAAATCAGTTCGTTTGAGAGAGTTCACGGAATGTGCGCAAGCGAGAATACACATTGAAAGAGAGACAATTGTGATGCCGAGCCACCAGCCAATGTGTGATTGTGAAGGCACACAGAGAACACATGTTTTCTTGCCATTCCTTTTGGCATAAGCAATTTTTTTGGGATATGCGGATTTCAAGAGCATTCGATTCGGTTTGATCGAAATAGTAAATTTGCCGTCGAGCGGATTAGCCGTGCAAGCAATCCGAGGTGGCGGCAGTGCTTGGCCTCGGCATCGTTCGATTGTTCGGCCATTCGTTTATTTACGTGTCGCTTGTTACAATTTAATACACATCCTTACTTATCGCAAGCCGTTGAGAATAATGCAAAAATTCAATTCGATAATTTTTCGCTTTAGTGTGTGCGCGTGGTTTTTTTTCCTTTCTTCTGTAGTTTTTATTCAACGAATGTATTTCGTACGTTCCATTTTGCATGTTTTTGCACCGCTTTTAGCACTAGCGTGTACCACAACGTTCGATTTTGCATGCTTGTTTTCTTATTTCGCTGTTGGTTTTCGTTTTTGGCTTTTTATGTACAAAAAAAAAACGCCAAGCATGCCATACTCGATTGGCAATTTGCACATGTGAACACAAAACGGCACGACACAACCAGTGCTAAGAGGAGAGCGAGAGCGAGAGCGAAATGAAAAAGGAAAAAGAATGAGAAAAAAGCCCACAGTGTATAACGAATGCAATTCATTTAGTTATTATTGCTTATATCGTTTCAAACGCCCATGATGTATATTTGCTTTTCCATGAGGAGAGAGAGAGAGATAGAGAGCGAGAGAAAACGATACGAGAAGATGAGAAAAGGAAACACTTCAACTGCACCAACCATAACAATTCTTGGCTTTCGTTGTCGTGTCATGTTCCTTTGTACAGCCAATTTATCAGCAGCGCATATTTCCACTTTAATGTTGGCGATAATGAGTTTTAAAGCAACCAATCGATTTACGTTATGCACGCACGTACTCGCCAAAAATGTACACACACACTTGCTCGCTCGTTCGCCTAGATTCAACCGCATTGACTCTCCAAGAAAAAATAATTAATATCACGAGTCAAATGAAAACTTTGCCATATTATTCGCCGACTAATGAAGAAATATTTCCATAATCCTAGATGTAAATCTGATATTTTACGAACATTGCGCAGGAAGTACTTTGGTGGCACTTATAAATCCATCTCGATAAAGTGTTTGAAATGTGTAAAAAACTTAACCTCCATTGAATTCGCACGTACTTTGATTACACCTGGCGCAAAACAAACGCATCGACCGGTTTTTAGTTATATGTATAAAATCGCATTTTTATTAAAACCAACAAAGGTTCTTCCGTCTGATAAATTTAACATTAGAATTAAATTGAGCGAGCACATGGAATGAAGTTGAACCTCATGCAACTGAGCATGAAATGAAGAACCGAGTGCATTTGAAATGTGAAAAAAATATCGGCTACATTTTATATTCTATTATTAAGTCTGAAGTCTTTGTGGCTGTGGTCAATGGTCATTCACTTTGGATATGGGAATTTTTCATTTCGATAAGACCATTCACAAAAATATGCATACATTAAATGGAATCCAAAAATTAATGCTGCGTTTATCATTTCATCTTTGACGTTCTCCGACTAACGTGTGGCATTCGAAAGCGAGCATGACATACACAAAAAACGTATTTTGAGCTCGTAAATCTATGGAATAACTGCTTTATAAGTGGTTGAACCAGGTTGTTAATTACATATCACCGATGATTCGGCACATCATAAATTTCTATCGATTCCATTTTGTCGCTTTCCTACCTCGATTCCAAGGAACAACCGATAACATGAGGCTCTAGTTTCTTTCGAATCTTACAAAATTCAAAAAATTGAAAATAAATCCACCATTTCATAGTTCATTGCATATTCACGAAATCTGTTTCCGATTGGAAGTATTGGCAGAAACACGGCCATTTAATTGCATCACTTCTTTCATCCCGCCGTGACTTTGGTTGAGTATTTATAATACTCTGTTTTGGCCCTTAAATTACTTCTTGAAGCAGTGATAAATAATTTATTTATACGAGCTCGTCGGCCAGAACACAGCACACACAGTGCGGTAGGTATGCGGTGAGAACGCGAAGCGAATTTCGATAAGCTCTCTCAACTCTATGAAAATCGAAATGTATACATTCAAATGGATCTATTTGTTTGGAATGGAAGACACTAGCACACACAACATTATAATGTACACAAAGTTTCTATATTTATAAACAGCGTGCACACACACAAAATGCTACAAACCGAATGAGATGAAGAAAGAGAATTTGAAATAAGAAGTTGTTGTATGATTTAAGAGATTACGAAACAAATTTACGCGAATTTAATAGAGTGTCTAATTTATGTACTCCTATAAAACATAAACCAATTTGTTTTTGTGCTTGGTTTTATTCTCGCAACGTTTCGAATACATGGCATTTCATCGCAATGGAATTGGATTTCCGAATTATTAACCATTTTCTCAAGAGTACTTACGTTCAATGTTAAAATGCAAAGGTTTTAGCTTCTCTATTTACGAAATACTGCTTGCAGGTATGTTGACGAGCAAAGTGTAAAGAATATCGTGCGATGGAAAGAATACGCCGCATTTCAGAAAAAAGACGCGAGAGAGAATATTGCAAACGAATAAATCGATGTTTATCTCACATACTGCATCTATCGACGATAATTGGCCAATCGGTGATGAATTCTCGGTGAATATGGTTGTGACATTGCCGAATTTTGTTTTGGGGTGCGTCGATGCAATTCTGATTTCTCAATATCGACCGCTCCTGAAGATATATGGCATTGAGAGAGGATTTTTCTAACCGAAAATCCAATGTCGGGTTTTCCGAAAACGTTGCGTTGTGAATATGATTTAAACACGTGTTTCGATCAAATAATCTCTCAAAAAAATTAACTTTTTTCCCGCATCTTCAAAAATGAACAGAAAGAGTGAGAGAAAAAGAGAGGGAGAAAGAGATAGATATAGAGATAGAGAAGTAAAAAAAAGACAAATAGAGCGAAGTGATTGCCACTCGATACAAAATGTTTATATAAATTTTCAAAAGATTACAATGTGGTTATAAATAATTCGGAAGCACTTTGCACTCAAAATATGGCCCATCAAGCGTAAATCTAGTGGCAGGTAAAACGTTCACTTCAAATCACGCACAAATATTGTCCGAACTACGTGAAGCGGATTGCGACTGCTGTCTGGTGTCTGCTCTCATTTGATGTTTATTTATATCACCCAGGAAAAAAGTGAAACACACTTTCTTTCACAGTGCGAGCAGCAGCTATCAGAGAAACCACGTAGCACGTATTTGGATTTGCCTGACCGAAAATGAAAATTTATGAGCTATGCGCTAAGTCACACATAATACTCAACTACCGCCATGTCATATCGACGAAAGAATATCGGCTAAACTCAAGTAATCCAACGTCAAATGAAAATGCACGTACCGAAGAACAGCGCCGGGACCGTTGGAAAAAAAAAGAGGTCGAACAGGAGGAAAAGAGTTCAGATAATTCATTATTTATTTATAATACGGGTCACCTTCGCTTCTGAAAAACACACACGCACACGTATGCACTATTGAGATGCTGTTTTCCCGACTGTCTCGGCTAATCATATGTTTTCTATTTCACATTGTTATTTTCGGGACTTTATTCAAAAAATCGGCTGTGTGCAGCTCGTCGCTGTTCGTTGTTAACGTTTGATATAAAAACCGAAATTTGATGAATTTATGATCATCGTCGACGGCAAATCGTATGGATGAATGTGCATTGCATCTCTTCGGAAGATTTATGGATTTTCAGCAAGAACAAATCAAATACAATGTTGCACTTTTGTGTGTAAAATACACTCTAGTGTATCACAATGACGATTCCTAAATCGGCTTCGGTCACGTAATATGTGTAACTTACTTCATAATTCCGAATAATTAGCAAAGTTTAGTGAACTGAAATTATGCAATTAAAAGTGCCACACAATTCAGAAGCGGCAGCGGCAGCAGCCGAATTTCAAGCACATTAAATGTTGGTATCGTCGTATTGGCAACCGAATATAACGAACGAAAATGCATTTTTTTTTATTGCAATGAAGAAGCTGAAAAGAACTTGAAAATTTCAATGGTTCGGAACCGGTTTTTTTCGACGAATTCGCCAAGAATACCGAAACAAAAATGAAATTAAAATGGCTCACATTCAATGCAAAATGCAGACACAAACACACACGCTCGTAAGGATAATCACGAATAGGCGAACAAAACAAGATGAAAATTAATATTCTTGCATTGAGATAAAGTAGGAAGAAAAAACTAATAACAAATTCACATCGCCGAAGAGCGGCGGATGTGTGCGGCAAGAGCATGCATACGATCACTGCTCAAAAAATCATGGTAAACGAGCAGAGAGATTTCTGAAATGATTTGCTATTAGCATTCCACACAATCTCTCGTCGTCATAAAGAGCAAGTGTTCTTCAACAATGACCGAGGCGATCATTGCTAGCAATTTTCTTATCTATATCACATTCACTCATCCTCCGGGTTCATCGCTCACTGATCCACGTGATGAAAAGCGTAGGTAGGAAATGTGCACTCCACATAAGAAAACCGAATATGCCAATGAACATGTTAAAATGAAAGCATTGCATATGGGCCGTGTGTCATGCTTTGATCAATGTTCAACAAATGTTGTGCAAATTTGCACTCATTTAGAGTCCGCAATGTTGATTTGATTTAATGAGCATTTGTAGTTCGTACCCATTGTTTGAACAATAAATTTCATTATTTGACAAACTCAAAGAAGAACGGCAATAATTCATAGCAGAAAATTTATTGTGGTCGCGCTCGCTCACTCACTCTCACCCGAACGATGCTGTCTGCGTCGATATGTGTTGTCGGGCAATAGAGATTGATGGATTTTTAAGTGAATGTTTTTATTTGAATGCATTATGCACTCAAAACACCCAGAAAATAATTGAAACGTTACAATGACTATGGGCGGATCGGGCTGTTCCTCTTTAGCGCTTATCGATTAGATCATCATACCTGACGACTTTTATGCGATGATTTGCGCTGATAAAGAGAATACTTGCACTTATTGATTATCAACTCAAATATCTACTCCCAATATAATAATGCTTATCTTTTGCCATTCGCATTTTTTTTATCTCTCTGATAGAAATTGCATTCATATTTTATCTTTATTTCAAGCTAAATTTCAGCCAGTTTGAATTTTCAATGTTGGATCATGAAATCATAAGGATTGGCCCCGAAATAAATGGTCTTACATACGTAAAACTTACTTTTCCGCACATTTCTCGGTAGTCTACGGGTTCATTACGATGAGATTTAGGATTTCAAAATACCACAAATCAGCCGTGCCATTTTTGAAAATGTATTGGTATTTGGTTCAAACTCACCAATAGCGAGACGGGAACTATTAATGTATGCTGTTGCATGTTTTGACTTTATACTGATTTTGGTATAGTTTTGCAAAACCTCTGCATGTGGCGCCACTGATAATATCACCAAATTTGGAATAAAATCAATACAAGCAACAGAATTGACATTTCAATTATTTCAAAACATAACCACAAAAATTAAAATATGTGTTTGGACAACCAGAGATTGTGCCACCAATGTGTGGCATCATCTCTTTTTAAACGAAATCTACTGTTCGGAAATATTTTCCAAATCTCATCGGAATGACTTGAAATTTTGTATGAACTATTTTTTTCGTGAAAAAATATTATTCTGAAAGGTTCATTCTGATAAAATGCGAACTAGACATAGTTGCCATACAAATTTTTCTTAATTACATTGAAAAACAGTCCATTTATTGATTCGACTCCATTAGAGCTACCCGAAGACTTGATCCAATTGAGCTGAAAATTATTTGGTTTCTATTCCTAATGACCTATTTGTGCGTTAATTTTGGAAGAATTCTAATATCAATTTTTTCTTCAGAAATGGTTGCAATTTTTTAAGTTCAAAACGCATAGAAAACTCATTCCGGGCGTTTCGAATTTTTTGGATCAATCGAAATACTTTTACTACACACAGTGGTGTGTGCGAAAAAGTAAGAATGAAATGTCTGCCTGCGGGAAATGACTTAATTTTGTCACAGCAAATCCGATTCAAAAATATAAATATGAGCGTCTGCTCATGTGAAAGAATCATTTATAAATAATTCAACAAAACATTCGCAATAGCTCAATCAAATCAAATTTCAATAACAAATTTTCACGATAAATCCATGCAGAAGATATGAAAATAATGCTTAAAATGTATGTATTATAAAAAAAAATGACTCTTGTGAAATCGAACAAACGAATGATGCGGTCAGCAAAGATGACATTCAAAACGTCGCAATATGTTGTGCAGCGAATCATATCCATTCAAAATCATCTGAATGAAGCTTAACACTTGCTACGACATTTATTCAATGTTTATATTTTTGTGGGATCACAGCGCGACAGCCACCAAATCGAAAAGGTCATGTTTGTGTGCCTGTGATGTGTTTCATTCATGCATGCAATAAGATTATATTTTACGTATTTGTAACAGTATATTATTTTAAAAGCTAGTCACATCAATTCGTGAGATATTTTGCTCTTTTCGTTCGTATAAATGGAATCCATTGTTGCGCGCAACTCTCACTCACGCACGTTTACACACAGCGATCGGAGCTCGTAGAGACAATGCCAGTTAAGACGGACGAGACAGCGACATCGATCGATTAAACCACAACAACAACAGCAGAAGCGCTGACCCGCAAAAATGTATTATTTATATGGTGATGGCATCACAATGTGAAATGAAAAATGCATGTTCGAAGAGACAGCAATGTTTAACAGAAGGATCAACTGTGTGATGATCAGATTGAAATGAGTAAAATAAAGAGGCGAACGAAAGGAATATGTAAATTTTTTGAAACGATGGATAAGGTGTTCATAAATTGAAAATACACGCATTCAATGCGTATTACGTGCTGAGAGCTGAAAGTCGAACACGAGTTCATTGTGAAGCAAAGAGAAATGCGACTAAAAATTTTCCAGCGAAAAAAAACAACGACATTTGATAAAAATAAAACAAATCGAAATTCACATCGACCATATAATCCAATGTGAATCGAAACGAGCACTGACACTGTCAAAACCAATTCCTTTGCTGAAATGTGCACGTCAGGTGGGACATACAAAGAAACGAGTTCTCACATGTCTGACTATGATCAGCATTCTTCTTCTTCAGCCTTAGCTCTATGAATAATAAAAAGAAACCGAAGATTCATCCTTGTGTTCTATTTTATCAACGGAGCATACGATATTCACAGATGAATTCAGTGTATCCCACAAGTGACATGTCTTAACGAAATAATATGTAAACAAAGCGACATTTCGCGCATTATATTCGAAGATGAAAACATTGATTTTCCGAATTTCAGTGAACAGTTTTCACTGAATCGATTTTGAATGCAAGGTTTGGCGAGCGAAAGGTACACACGGCCACATGTAGAAAGATCTGAACTAGCGCATGCTCACACGCATGAATCATGTAACAGAAGCATATTTCGCATTACAATGCGATGTCATACAAATTGAAAAATGTCTGAAATGTCGCTTGTTCAAGAATTTTCATGCGGTCTATTATTATCTTTGGTACATGCTTGTGTTCTTTTCAATTTTGTGTCTCTATCGCATGTGTCACTTGACGTTGATTTTTGTATGCACACAAAAACGAACGCCAGCCTCTTCATTTTCACTGAGCAGAAACAATTTTCTTTCTCTTTCTCTCGCGCTGTCTTATTTGATGCAAACAAATCCGCGCAATTAATGCGTATATGCCTATTGAACGTCGAAAAAAAGTGACAGTAAAAAATATTGAGATATTCTCGCTGATCAGACAACGCAGATCGTATGCTAATTGAATATGTCATTTATGAACGCGGTTCTGTCATTTTGGAGATCGTTTAGATGAACGACAATTACATGTTACATGCAATCTACACGCATTTCAATCGGCCATGAAATTTGAAAACTAGATGAAATCTCTCGCTTTCGCCGAGCAGAGAGACACATTTTGAGTTGTTCCAAATTTCCGAGAGTGACAATCAACACCGAGTGCTCAACATGATTTCAATCTAGAAAATTCATCATGTTTTCACAAGTAATTTCCAATTATGATCTCAACTCGTTCGCTTTGCACCGCTCAGTCCATGCGTGTGTGGACGATGCTCTATGACGAAGATTACAATAATAATTATATATTTAGAAATCAAAATGACGCCTGAGGCTCAACAAAGCTGTTGACATTCTTTGAAATGCGAGAAATTTTCTTGTCAAGATAAGCTGTACATCTCCCATGCATTTTGATGCAAGCAACACTTCGTTGTCGACACATTTCAGCTGATTCTCTCTCTCGCGTTATATTACAAGAGATTTTTCTGAATGATTTCACATGGACTATAAATGTCAGTTGAATAGTTCAGTATGAATAATCGTTATCGATAAAGCAATTTTGAATTTAAATTAAATTGTTTCCGTTAAAGCTGATGTTCAACCAGAGATGGCAAAAGCGACGTTTCTCAGTACAGAAATCAATGCAAACCAAGATGATACAAACAATTTCAGCTGGAGAAAAAAGAAAATCAATAAATAGATAAAAAGAGAGAAGGCACTGACCTAGCCTGAGAACGAGTGTGTCATAAAGACGAGAAACAATAAACTTCATGCTTGACAGATACGAAAATTGAAATTGAAAGAGAAAAGACCACTGACACTCATCCAAAGCAATCCATAATTTATCAGTTTATGGTCAAAAACCATTAATAACACCGTCGAGAGGCAACTCCAACGCCATGTTCAAATAAAACATCACTAAATTTGTTGTTCGCTTCCGTGCTCGCTTCGGATCGTATTCACGAATTGCATTTGGGGATCGTTGTGAAAGTGGCCGAGAAAATGGCATTCCGAAAAAAGGAAACAATTGCTTGCGACATATGGAAAAAAGACTCCCTTTTTATAAGATGTGAAAATGAAAAACGAATTGAAAACGATGCCGAAAAAAAGAATATAATAATGCCATGTTAACCAACACATTACCGGATTGCCAAATAATATTACAATCAACTTGCGCCAAACCAATCCCGGGAAATAGAGCGGGCCCAAACAAGTGAAGTGAATTTCGATCGGCAACAAATACAGAACATATCAATGAATGGTACCACACATCATTTGTTTTTGGTCGATGCAATATCCTGCCACTCCGGCACTCTATCTCGCACACTTTCCAATCGACAGCCGAGATAGAACCGGCGAAATTCATCGAATTCTTTCCACTTTTTTTGTACAGAAATTTGCTTGCTCCACTCGTCGCACTCATTGTCATAAACCTCCTCTCTCTCTCTCTCTCGAAAATTTAATGCATAACTTTAAGTGAAACACTGAATCTGTTTTTATTTATTCTTTCGGTTGTGCGATTCCACTTTGTGTTTCTTTGGCTTTTGTTTTCGTGTGTTTACAAGTTTGGTCTTTTAACCACTCGTCGAATGCGGAGCTGCCAATGAACTCAAAGTGTGCTGTGGGTTGTTTGCTTATGCAGCGGAGGAATAAAGGCAGCAACGGCAACAACAGCAGCAGCACAAACAAGGCAAAATTTGATTGATGAATGTCGTATTCGTGCTGTCGAACTAAATGTAATACGTTCTTTATTTGGGATGTATACGAGAAGCAGCGCGCACCGGTGGTCGTAAAATGGAAAATGTGCTACATTTGACAGAAATACATACATTTCAAATATTTGCATATGCTTTGACTCGACTTTGGCTGCAATCGAGAATTTCATTTAAAATGTTGCCATTTTGTTGGAATTTTTAAACCATTTGCATCGCATTTTGTGCAAACAACCGAAATGAAATGGAATTTATTAATTTCCAATGTTGTTCTCTCTAGCGCCACTTTGCGAGTGCATGGAATGTGTTTCGACGTGGCAGAGAAAGAAAGAGAGTCCCAATCTGGGTGATATCACAATGAAATCGATACCACCATTTCGAGTGGTGTGCATGCGATTGTAAACTGTCATTCCATTCCGTCGAAGTGTAGAAAATCATTAATTTTATGAGAGACATCAATGCGATTGCTTCTGAGCATCGACCTTCTTTCATTTCAAAAGAATTCCACTGAATTGAATGACGAACGGCGGACGATTGATTAATCATTTATCAACGGCATGGTTCAATAATAAGTGACGTAGATGAGGAATAAAATGAGTGTTATTGAATTAAATTGAATACAAATTCGGATCAGATTTGGAGCACTATCCGCAACATTCGAATCATTCGAGTTTGTTCGTAGAAACCTTTTGATAATTTTTTTGATTTGTTCCAATCGGACACTCACACTGAAAGAGTGTGTGCGAATCCGATTGATACAAGCTCTTTTCAAAGGTCTTCATTAGCAATTCTAGCAAAAGGTTTTTTCCGCCGTCGTCGGAACGATGAATGCGGAATTCAGAAAAAGTCAAAAAAACCAATGACGAATAATGTCAAACTGATTTAAGGCCTTATTGAGAGGCGAATTTGGTGTATGTGTTTTCGAATTTCAAAAATCCAAAGTCGTTGCGAGAGTTCACTGAGTCAATGTATTCGAGACAAGCGACAAACACTTGTTCCACAACGTCATCACGAACTAATGAAGTGCACCGAATGTATTCATACTCATTCGCTCGCTCACTGTGTGTGAGAAATCGCGTCAAAAGATTGAAAGGAGCGTGTGCGATATATAAACAAAGCCAACGGAATTCCAAAAAACGAAGTTTCATTTCGCGCCTGTTTCTTTTGCAGCATCAAAGTGCGGTGATGAAAGCAACAGCATTTGAATATCGACGAATTCATTCGATTCATTTGATTTGCATTGTATGTGCGCGTTGTTGTCTCTCCATTCTTCAGTATTTCGCTGTTATTTTCGATGATGGATCCGATCTACATGTTGTAAATTGTAATGAATAACAGAAGAGAACTACACACTATGAGCGAGGCAACCATTAATCTTCTTTATGAATACATTCGAATGCAAGTGAAAGAGAGAATACAGACGGGCGCTCGCCCGCTCAAGCGCGAGCTCACTCACTTCACATAAATGCTTCAGTTTAAGTGTAAACACACAATGAGCAAAACACTACTAATAAACACTAACACACAATTTTCCCGACTGTCCCTTGAGAACTAGCACAGCTATCATCACAGCAGAACGAAAATAATATTTACTAACTCGAAGAAACAAACCATCTTGCGTACACAAAACAAAGCGCGTGCGGTCGATTTGTACGGCACTTTGAGCAGAAAATATGAAAGAACAAAAAGAAAACACACGATTATACTGCTTGACATTTTGTGGCTGCAACCAGAATGCGTGTGTGTGTTTTTGTGAGCGCTTAATGCAAGGTGCGCGATGTGTTATATTTTTCAGCATTTAACAGAAATCAATTACAAATCCATCAACGAGCAGTTGCATCGAAATATTCCTTAAACGATATTTTTTTTTTAATTAAAAGGAGATAAATATCTTGAAAAGTGTGAAAATTTACTTTCAAATGGTGATCTCCCGGTGACCACCACGCATTTCAATGGTACAAAACAATTTATTTAATTTTAAACCATTGCATATTTCATTAGCAAGCTCTGGAAATCTTTTGAAGTTGGCTAGGCATTAAACTCAGCGTATTTTATCTGATTCTGACTTAATTTTGTACTTCAACATAATTTTCATTGATTTTGATCTGAGACCCAGGAGTGGAACAATTCATGAAAGCTCCGAAGGTGATTTTCGCCGAAAAAGAAACTATCTTCGCGGAAATGTCTTACTGAAATTGATTGAAATCCAATTTAATATTCATACAAATTCAGATAAATATTCATAAATCACAAATTATATATTGAAGTCAAAACACTCGAAAATTTGATGAGCGATCAGTTGCGAATGGATAAAGTTGGTCGCGCTGGTTTGCGGTTTTTTTGACACATATTTATTGCGTTGATGTGAAATGAGCTCAAAAACATGTGTTCCTTTTGTTTAAATATCATGCCAAGCATTAGAATGTTTGTGTTCAAAATATCATTAATAAATTTGTCGGCACATCGCAGAGATGAGTTGGTGACATATCTCACACGCAGGCACGACTGCGATAAAGTTGGGAAAAAAGCGGCTCGCTATTTTTGAAATCCAATGGTAGACAAATTGTGATCTTGTAGAAGATGGATTAAGTCAAAGACTGTGACAAAATGCAGGAAAGAAGCAATCATGAAAAATTGTGCTCTTTTGAAGCTGTATGTTCATTCTGAAACGGAAGCGAGCTCGTGTAAGTGCGCTCGTGGTCTGTTCAATTCATATGAACCGTGCGGCCAATACCAACGAAATCAACAAATCCATCGGCAAGAGCGCGTACATTCAGTATAGACAATAAATTTTAAATGACATGCTATTAATTAGTTGTAATTAAGAAGGATTAGACGCGCGTCAGTTTTTTGGATTCTGTATTGTGCAATGACATTTCATTGAAGCTTCAGTTCGCAGACAAAACAAAATGTAACACGAAATTTGGCCAAGTATCGACTCGAAATACGACATTACATACGTGATACTTGAACCACAAATCATAAGTGTGATCGATTCGCAAATGAATGTAATCCGCATGCTATGAAACAGATATTAATGAATTTGGGAGAAAATGAGACAGGATTATAAGAATGTGTTCAAATTATCTCCTCATCTCAATTGGGTCATAATATGAAAAAAACTAACAATTCAAGAATAGTTCACTTTTTCACTGTTGGAAGTCATAATATATTTCGGTTTACGCTGAAAGTCGGACTCAAGTTAGATTCATTTCATTTCGTTTCACTTCAATTTGAGCCGGAATTTTTAGAACATGAAACGAACAAATGATTTCAATGTCACAAGAACTCACGATATCCTTCGCATCACATATTCGTGTTGCCATTTAAATGAGCCCAAATCGTTAAGTGTCACGCATGATTTTTGGCTACGGACCATTTAATGCGAACGAAAGTGGTCAAACATCTTGTAAATTGTATATTCAGACTAACTTTTAAGTGTCATTGCATTTAATTAAATTGGTACATTGACTCACAAAATATTATTCAATGCAATAAATCAACATTTTTTTCTCTCTTTTGCCAATTCGCACATCCTTTTCAATTACAAGTTTTATTAACGTCTCTCTATTTTGTCTATTTTCCCTTTCTAGGTACAGTAAATGCAAATGGCGAAACAAAACGGCAAAGAACATCATACACGCGCTATCAAACGTTGGAATTAGAGAAGGAATTTCATTTCAACCGTTACCTGACCCGACGACGACGCATCGAAATCGCCCATGCACTGTGTCTCACAGAGCGTCAAATCAAGATTTGGTTTCAGAATCGCCGCATGAAATGGAAAAAAGAGCACAAAATGGCATCGATGAATATTGTACCTTATCACATGTCACCGTACGGTCATCCATACCAATTCGATATCCATCCGTCACAGTTTGCTCATTTGAGTGCATAGGACGCGTGGCACTTTTCGAGTACTGGTTAGAGACTCAATCAGCTGTACCAACAGGAACCATATCAAGGCTACCAGAACAATCAGGATAGTTCGAATAATACAATATTCAACCATTCTGATTCTTCCAAGTATCCGCAAGAGTTCTGATCAATCACAGTACAGTAAAATTGTGTTGATGTCTGTATTTGCACAATTTGCTGCTATTGTGGCTACAATCAGCTGCTATTGGGCGTGCATACGTTCGAAAGACGATGCTCACGTTGCAACCGAGCAACGGGCAACGAGGGCACCGTCATTTTGAATGAATGCAATTTGATTTCAATCACTGGCAAAGTACACGAGTTGTTTGCTATCGCTGAAAATCCTATCTATTTTACCGTTTTAATTAGAACATTTCTTTTTTAATCAAATTGGTAGACATGTTTTGTTTTAAAATTCTTCACTTTTGTTGCGTTTTGAATCTTTCTGTTTATGAATTTTACCTTTTACTTTTCTATGTTTTTTTGAACTTATGCTCCAATGAAAAAAGCTAAATTAATTCCTACAACCTTCAACATTTATGTATTCAGCGAACAAGAGTTCGTGTACTTTTTTGTAAATAGTTTAGCGTAAGAATTGCAAAAATGACAAAAAAATGCTATGGCCAATTAAGATCGTTCCATGTTTTCGGCATTTTTGCTTCCAGTTTTCTCAGCCAGTGTTTAAATCATTTTCTCCAAATCAGTATTCGAAAAGCATTTAGTTTGTAAGCATTTAGTGTGTAAGAAAATGACTTAGAAAAAATCTTTTCCCTTTTAAAAAAAATACAGATAAATATTTGTAGGTGAAGCGAGTCCCTCTCGCGAGAGAGAGAGAAAGAGAGAGAGAGCAAGAGAGGAAGTGTGTAATTCATCGAATTATTTTGATCCATATAAATTCCTTCATTTTTATCAATCAGCTTTGCTACTTTTTGTTACTGTATTAAATTTTAACCTGGCGCCGATTTCTAGACTCATCGAATTTATTTGCGTTCGTTCAAATGGTTTTCTTTTTTTGTTACGGCTCTTAGGTTCAGTCATGAATGTGTTTGTATATATTTTTTTCTTCCTTCATTGTGGTTTGAATTCGATTTGCAGAAGAAAAACTAAAAAATATTGATGAAATAACAAATAAGTTTAAAAAATAAAACCGACAACAAATTCGGATGTCACAGGGCTTATGTTTTTGATTATTTTTCTTTACTCACAGTATTGACATACATTGATTTCAGTTTGATTCATTTATTTAATTCTTTCGACGAACCGTTTTTACGACATTAAAAATAATGTAGTTGATGAACAATAATAAGAGAAACAAAACGGTATGGGATTAAAATGTTTAGAATTAATTAAACACATAAAAAAAGATTGAATTAAAAAAAAAATTGCAAGTACTTGGTAATTAATCGCATATTATTTATAGATTGGTGTATATAGGAGACAAACAATCGTCTGCAGTGATGATTTCATCGAAATAAAATATCTGTGAATTGATAAATTTCTCTTTGATTTTTATGTTCTCTAAGTTTAAAATATATAAGCTCAATTTTTTTGACACAGTGACGACCGAATCAATGCAATATTTAGATAATTCACCCATTTTTATTTCTGACTTGGTCAAACCACCGATAGAAATAAACAAATTCAAACAAATGTTTGAACCAAAAATATAAAAGAAACAATATTTGCAACGGCACAAAAGCAATTCAGTGAGCATCACTTTCCTACCAGTTGGCTATAAGTTTTGAATATTGTTTTAAATATTTAACGTTTAAACGAGAAAATATTAAAAGAAACCACGCACCTGACTTAAAGTACGGACTTGAAAAAGATGATTTTCCAAGGCAAAAAATGTACACAAGTAACAATTTAACCAATGTAAAAAAAACACAATGGCAAAATTCAAGCAAATTCATATACTCACTTCATAAACCCGCAGAAAATGGAATGCGTTTGAAAATCCACGAAAAAATGGACACTGTATAGATTGAGAGAATCCATGATAATAGTTTTGTTGGTCGTGATCTCACGAAGAAAAACCCGAATGAATGAATACCTAATCACAGAACTGTCGGAAAATCTCTTGACACGAACGTTCTTGATTTGGATTTGCATTTGTCAAAAGCAACAGAATGGATAGTATTTTGTATTCGATTCATGGTGTCAATACTGACAAATAAATAGCAATTATCGAGTTTTTATTGAGATAAGAGACATTTAAACAAAACAATAAAACAATGTTTTAACATAAAGTAATTTTAGTGAAAATTGTAGAAAAAATGATTCGATTCAGATGCTACAATTTAGATCATTTCATGTTCTATAATATTTGCTACAATTGCAACAACAAATTACTTAAAACTCTATATCTTATAATCTAGACACACACACTTGGCGATAAGACTATTTGATAGGTTTAAGTTTGTCCTGATGAAACATTAGTTAAGACTCTTCTATGTGTAATGTGTATTTTTGAATACTGTATCAAAACTAGAAACAACAAACAAAATTGCAACAAAATAAAATCAATAAATATATTGAGGAAAATTTAATGTTATGCAAACAGATAAAGCTATTTTAAGCAGGTAATGAATGATGGAACACACAAATACTACAAATTAACTTTTAATAGACAAATTTTTTGTAATTCGAGGATACAAAAAAGGGAAATATCATATCCATTTGAAATGAAAAACTCGAATTAAGATAATTGATCTAGAAATTCGTGAATGGAAATCAATTGAAATGCTTTGGTGGAGATGACTTGAACGGGTTCACCAAAGATTCACAAATTTCGATTCTGGAAATTGAACAAAATATCACCAACTTTTGAGTGAATTCTTAAATAGATTTCCACTTTTCATTTGACCCAATTCAAGTATTTGCATGAGTATTTGTATACTATTTTCTCCCTGATAAAAAAGAGATAAGAATGAATTATTATTCAAATTAGTTAAATGTATGAAATACTCAGATTTCACTCTGTGGGGTTTATTAAAAATCAAGATTATGTAAACTGCATTCCATGTGTATACTCTAAAACTCAAAATAAATTATGTAACGAATAAAAGTGTACACGATTTATGCTCTCTTCTTTACTAGTTTCACAGATACTTCCGTCCAGTCTGAAATCGGTAAGTGTTAATCTGATTGACGGAACATATGCTTGAGATTCATGTATTTCTAAAATTCCCTCTACGGAACTCTATAATAACTAACCTATTGCACTGTCACCCGATCAATGTAGCTTTTCGAGCGATGTCCATCTATTGAAAGAAATACGAAACCATCCACCATCTACTACTACACTACTCTGTAGTCATGCTTACAAGCACCGAATGCCAAAAGCTGCCGCAGAACTTTTTCGGTGTAGAACTTGTTAAGTTCTACGCTTTCTCACACGACTATCAAAGCGCTGCTAGTTTTGTTAACTCAATTAGATTTCGTATCAAAAGTGCGTTTGATATTCCTGTAGATCGAACAGATTTCAAATGACTCGAGAAGAATTATAATGAGATTCTTCCGTCTCAATGGCCAATGAAATTGATATTCCCATTTTTACCCAAATCAAAACCCAAACATTTTGTAAAATTGTCTGTGAGAGTCGCGTTACATCAGAAAAAATGAGAATATTGATGAAAATCAGCAAAAAGCCATTATCATGCGCATTGTTTTCATTGCATAGTAAATTCCATTTTGAGAGTGTGTCGCGTATGGAAAACTTTGAAGCGAATTGTGAGCGAGGATAATTTTTTTTCATGTATTTTTTTTCGGTGTATGCCATTCAAAAAGTCGTTTCAATAGCAAATTACACATGAAAGTGGTTCTGTTTTTGGCTCGCATGGTGGTGATAGCCAGAGCTTCAGTGTGAGCTCTATGTGCAAGTGAAAGAGACATTCATATTGTTTTCCGGCGTTTTCCAAACTCAGATTAAAGAAAAAAAATGGAATTTGTGGCGGAGCGCTGAGGCGCAAAAGTGCATTTGTAAAAGCTGTGCCACCATCATATCTAGGGAATCGATTAGATTTACCTCAATGTCATTGATATTTATTCATTAATAGCAGCGCTGAATTCGATCATTTGATGTGAATACGGTGAGCGGTGCTCATCTATTTGATTCGCTCATAACATGAACAGTATTTTTATAATAGACATGCTCTAAGTGTTCCCGTATATTAAATACGCCAATGGTTGTAGATGTTTGCTCAATTTTGGTCGCAATGGAATCGATGCCGCTATTATTGCTGTGATGCTGACTAATCGCATTGAATCTCCGACAATGTAAGTGTAACAAAATCAATTTCACTCCTGACTCATTGTATTCCATGGTGTAGTAGCGAATGCATGGCTTTGTTTGCGTGTGTATTTGTGTTATTTATGCTTAATAATCGTGTCTGTTTCGCTCTCACTCTTGGCACTGCTATGGAAAAAGAGTACACAAAGCCAGCGAGCGCAAACAACAGCGGCACTATCTGAACAGAGAGAGAGACATTCAGCATTTTTTCATATACAAAACGGTTTCAGTTGAGAAGTTGACTTCTCGACATTCACACAACATCTCTCTCGGACGGCAAAGCAGAGGCAGAGCGCCGCAGATGAACACACCAATTCGAAAGTATACATACATATAGAGATAGATACAGAAAACAGTCAACGTGCATATATAAAAAAATACATTGATATTATTTTGTCCATCCGTGAACAATTCTCTTCTTTCTTTTCGTCCATATTTTTCATTTGCCATCGTCCGATTTGGATGACTGCAACGTGTTTATGTTCATTTTGATTTAAAATTTAATTGTAATCATAAAAAGCCATAATTTATTGTGATCTATTTTTCAACGGGCGATCAGGACTTCGTGCGGATGATTGACTCTCAAAGTGACTCATAAATATAAAACAACAAGTAAGTTGCTTTCATTTCCCATTTAAGTAGACATTTTGCGCGGACCGTGTTGCTCAATTTTTATTCTTTCTACATTCTTTTGTCATTTTGTTGAATATTCCGAAATTATCTCGAATTATCACGAAAGTTTTTCCTACATTGTGTTGGCAACGCGTGCACACACACCCTCAACAGTCAATGACTAAGTTAATAATTGTTTTATGACGCCCAATTTTCGTCGAAGCACCTGATGCAATTTCCAAACATTTCCTGAGCAACACCAGAAGTAAATTTGTATAGTCAAAAAATATATGAAGAGAAGACGGCAGGAAAAAAGATCCATGATTTGTGTTGCTTACGCATGTTTACGGCGATCAAACAAACGAACATGAACGACGTATTCACCAATCTTTAGCTGTGCTTTGCCTTTAAGCAATAAAAGTTAATCTTATAAATTCTTTTTAATTGCCGACACACACACACACAATGCAGATAATAAATTACATTAGGATAATTTATGGTTTTTTGTAACTTTTTTCCAAAACTAAATACAATAAAAAGGAAAAGAAGACAAACTGGCAAAAGGCGTCGCATACCCGCTTCGGGTGTAATGAAGGAATTACGTTTTGATATTGTCTGTGTTAGAATTTTTGCTTTATCTTTGTTCATTTGTAAGATCCTTTTCTGCTTTTTGTTTTAACAAAAGCCATCGTTTCTTCATAAAATTGTCAGTTACACGAATTCAATGAAGACAGGATCAGAGTTTCAAATTGCCGTAAAAAAACTATTGATTTTTTGTCGGAGTCACATTGAAATTCAAAAGAATTATTGAACAATTTTGAATTCAGTTTTAAACGAATTCCTTCAGCCGATTAGAAGATCCATTGATAGAATCGGTTGATTAAAATGTAAAACGGTTTAATTAATTGAATTAATTATAACTCTGTTTCATCGTAAGTGCGTGAGTTTTCATTCGAGAACAGGATGTGCATTTGTAAATTTGCTCGGATGCATTTATCAAAATGAAGTTATGCATAACCAAATATTCCTCCTCTGCGACAGAATGGTTCCATAACTTTTGTATATGTGCGGCATATCGAATTGGTCGACGTTTAGGTCGAGAAAACGCATTCTGTTGTCCTGCATTTTATGTATATAGGTATAGAACATGTTACATGCATCACAATAGAAATAATCATAGGCAGTAAATGGACTTACATTTGTCTGTAACAGATTTCCTTTGGATATTTCTCGAAAATTGAAGCGATAGAGAGCAAGCGGGCCTATTCGAACCATTTTAAAGAGCATGTTTTGAAATGAAAAAAAGGTGTATGTAGGCAACGAAAAACATAGTTGAAGAAACGAAATGCACGATGATGAAGGTAGAGCACACGAACCGAACAGAATAGAGCCTACCGTGTGCCGTCCATATAAAGCTGAACTGCGAACCGTACTTATGTATTGACACACAAATGCGAATGGTGTTTGGTGGGTACGAGAGAGTATGCTTGACGCATACAGAACTAAAATGGCAGGGATACACACGCACACACCACAAATAGGATTCTCTTCTAAATAGCTCAGAAGTGCTCGTTTATTTTACTGCCGAAAGCGGTACTATATACTTTCCCATCATTGCTGTTGGCTTTCCTCTCGTTCTCGCGTTGCACACACACTTACAGCAAGGGGAATTGCACGGCGATACGCGTTATAAAATGTCGTCGTATTCGATATGGTGCGAACGTGAAATACGTACTAACAAACCTGAATTGTGTGTGAAGAAGATTTTTTTTTCTATTGATAGTTATTCTATGTGTTGGTCTCGTAAATAAATGAATGGAAAATCAAATTTACGATTGTTGAAAAATTAAACTTTTAAAAAGTAAACGCTCTAATGAAGTTCTAATGACCAATCAAGAATTTAACGAGCGATAAACGATGGACGGAAATAAAAACGGAAAAAGAAAAAAAAACTGAAATTAGCGAATGACACAAATTGCTCTCATTCAGACATTTGAATTAGCTGAGTCAGAGGAATTGTAATGGTGCCATTTGAAGTAGTAGAAATCCCCTTGGCGCCCGCTCTTGCTGAGTCCTCAACACAATGTTTCTTCGTAATATGTTTGGTTGTCGCTGCCTTTGTATCTGCACTCTCTTTGCTCGGCATTTCATTTCACATATAATTTGTTTTTTTTTTTGCATTTGTTCGTTATCACCATCTCGTTCATCATTACGGGCTGCTGTAGCAGCGCTTGCCACTTCTGTTGTTGTTGATTTTGGTTATTTTTGCCCGACTTGCCAATATAATGCGCATGTCATCGAAAATATTATTTCATCCATTTTGATCTGTGCTCTTTTTGAAGCATGATTTTTCGAAGGCGAATACAGTCACACACAATTTCACAGCACAAACACGAATACAGACCGACTACAAAATACATAATATTGTGCATGGCAAACGGATGAAAATGTACGAGGGAGTATAAAGTACGAGCCATCCGTACACAGGGAAAATATTTTCATACAGTTTTGTATTCTAGATATAATATATTATGTGTATTATCACAATATATATATATGTTCGCAATGCCTTCGAAACGGTTATTTTACCGCCGCATACAATCGCAAATTTAAAATGCTGATTTTTCCTCTTCGCTCTGGGTTCCGTTCTGTTCGCTTCAGACTGCATTATTTGACATGCAGAGCATGAAGTATTTCAAATACACGCAAATAATAAATCACATACACATATTAATATTTAACCGAAGAACGGCCTGATTCGTACTGTATAATTTGTAACATTTTTATAAGAAAACCACGATAAAACGTGTGCGAGTGTTCGTTTCGGAATTTGTTGCTGTTGTTGCTGCTTGGTATTTTTTACGATTCTTTCTTCTTTCGAATTTCATTCGTAATTCAACGAAATAAGTCCCAGAAGTAATTTCTATATGGAAATGATTTTGTGTAAATTTATTGAAAATTGAAACGTTTCGAATAAGAGATTTGATATTCTCTTCAGCGTTGGGCATCCTTTAACAACCGCGCCCTTTCAATCGATCAATGCTTTCCTTTTCCGATTTCTTATGAAAAATAATCAAATCCGCACGCAAACACCAATTTTACCAGCAAAATTACCAGAAATACAATGTTCTTGCGATGGTTCAACAGATTTGTGAAGAAAAACAGCAATCAGATTGCTTTGGTATCTATGCGAACGGAAAAAAATACAAGAGAATGCATTTCCCCTCGCTATTCAATTTCTTCTCATTAAATTGATACGCATAATAAACGCAGTATTTGTGTGAGCACACATATTTCTTGATTGGGAGGCAATTTTTGCTCGAAATGCCCTCAACTAACTAGATGCAACCGGGAGCAAGAAGCAGATGAATTGAATGAGCAAGTGAATGGGGACCGCTTTGCGTACACGGTATGCAAACATTTCATCCAGATCGTGCGAGCCCCAATCATCTTTGATATTGCGAATTCAATACCAAATTGCTATTTACTTATAATTAAAAACATTAATTTATCGAGCGTGAAATTTATTAATAAATTCTTCGTAATTTTGAACTGTAAAAATTGATGTGTGTATGCGAAGTGCGCTCTCATCATATCATATTCCTTGTATTGCTTTACATAAAACAATTCGTAGATGATTTTGATTGGTTTTTTTTTCGTGTGCTTCGAGATTTTTTTTTTTTTTTTGTCGATGGTATTCGTTTACGCTTCGGTTTCATAACAATCGCGCGCGTATTTCACTCACGTGTAGGCACTTCCATTTGAGGATGCAGGTTCTGATGCGAGCTGGAAACGCGCGCGCACACAACGCACGTTTTTACATCTTCGATGAATGAGAAAAAAGCCAAGTTCTTCAATCGGCTTCGTTCAATTTTTTGTGAGGAAATTAACTTTAAGTAGATATTTTTTATGGGTAATAAATATTTAAAGAGTGAGCATTCTCGATTTCATTCCCTATTATTTTCCAGAGATTGGTTCAATTATCTCATCGTTCCAATGGCGTCTTTTCCCAATCGAACATTTGCAGCTTCGAAGAAAAGTGACAATTTTAACGGACTAATGTAATGGGACATAATCAAGAATAATTAAAAATTGTCTCGTCTTTCACTCGAATTTCATTGAAACGGTTAGCCTTTTTATCCACTGCCTACATTAACAAGTTCTTCAATTTGAACGCGTTCTTCGGAATGCGCAACGATACACAAAGCAGTGGCAGCCGCAGCAGACCGTTCCAGCGTAAATGAGTGTTTTTCCAATGACAGCTGATGTTTATTTTTATTTTCATTTGGAAATATTTAATTACCAGTTAATTATAATTGCGTTGACAAAATACTTTTTGCTACTGGATTCACTGAAATCATCGACATATCTCACATATTGCGTTGCATTCATTTCGTTTCACATGTATTTCAACCACCTTGTCGAAGCTATTTACATTGTTTACAGTGTCACTTAACGCATGATATATTTAAGAGTCGTCTTTTTTCAACCCATTGTAATGATACCGGTAGCTCGCGCGCGAGCGCGTTTCAAACCAATTCCTAAGCACAGTGCTTTTTCTCTCTGTAGGTTGAACAAATAAATGCCGTCAATAAAATGGAGACATAAAGACCATCGGCTAGCTACTGCTGGTGCCGTTATCGTTGTTGCTATCCTGCACTTGCGTACATAATACGCTTGTTTAGCTATTAACAGGGCGCCTTGTACAAATATTTTCTTAAACAATTTTCACTCGTCATCGCCGATCAAATAGAAGTCAACTCGAAAACAGTTTCTCACTCTTATTTGGACAGCACATAAATATTTTGTTGACCTTTCGGGGGGAAAAATGAGAACTAAATTCGATTTTTTTAAATTGCCAACCATATCGGAGAGATCAATTTTGGAGCAAATGTGCCATTTGAATGTTGTTTACGATGGCACGGATTTTTCGTCGCAATGTCATCACACTGAAAAAAAAAACGAAAATAAAAGTTTCCATAAAACTTCTTCAATCTCTTGGAAACTGAAATATACGTTTTTTTATATTCGATGTATCCTATCCAATATCTGTCTCAAAAGAGCGATGGATACATACAAATTCTAGAGTTTTTCGATGCGCAGTACATACGAATGAGAGCAACCAACAACAAATCGAGCGATTTGCTTGAAATGCGCGAGACAGTAGATGGGCAAGTTGATACAAGTTTTAAATCATCGGAGTTGATTCAATTCTTTTCACCAGGGAAACCACAAATACTTTCTACCAAACGATGTTTGCGAAGTTGAATGCGCGCAGACATGAGACGTTTTTTTAGTGTCGTATCTTTTCTTCATTTTGTTGTTGTTGTTATTTTTGTTGCTGTTGTAAATTTTTTATTTTTCGCTTTGTGTTTTTCTGCGTTCGTTCGCGAACTTACCTGACGAATTCAAGTATCGCCTTCTTATGTCTCGTCATCATTTGTTCATTCGGCGATGAGTATATATTTTTATTGTGCGCGTACACCGTTTTGTTATGATAAAATTTCAGTAATCGCCATTCGGCGGACGCTTGATAGTGTGTTAATGCGACTCGGGCGATTATGTATGTGTCGGCAGCGCTGAATGAAGAATGATTCAATGAATTATGACAGACGCGAATGAACTCTCACGGTAAAAAATGAAGCAAGTTGTTTTCGATGAGAAAAATTTATTCGTTTTAGATTTTGAATCAAAAAATTTTTGATACGCAGAATTTGTGTGATATCGTTCGATTTCGAAATATGTCAGTGACACATTTCACGGGAAACCGGTTCCAAAAATTGTCACTTTGGTAAGCGTACACAAGAATGCTGGCACATTCGCAGTTGCTGCTTGAATGAAAGAAATGCGCAGTGTTGGCGCTCCTGTATTTTGAAATCTTGTTTATTTTTAATTAGGTTAGGCGATTTCAATTATAAATAAATAATTTGAACAAGAGGAGGAATTGTCATGCAACGGCTGTACAACAATATTTCATGGACACCTCACTTGCATACACACACATAAACTATGGTTGAAAAGACTCCATGTTGTTTTATGAATTCATTTTTCCAACGCTGTAGTGTGTATTTTTTCTATTTTGAATCATGTTTGGTTGCATTCATCAAATTGGCTGCAACATTAGCTGTTTTATTTCTTGCATGCCCATTTAAGTAAATGCTGCATCAGTTTCCCTAGCTTGTCGTCATCGTTGACCAATTTCTTCATAATTTAAATTTTTCTATTTTACTTCCACTCGCGTTCCGGTCGCTTACGTGCTCAAATGAAGCCTCCAAACTTGAGCTCACATTAATTTCATAACTGTTCGCGCGCTAAGCATATTTTTATTCTAAATAAGTCGGTCGATTAATTTTCAAAGCGTTGCTTCAATTGTTTTTGCAAGAAACACATTTTTCCGGAGTCAGTTTGACCATTGCTCATCAATTGCGAGAGCGCTCGCGCATCTCATTAGCGCTGACCGTTTTGGATAATAAAATACGGGTTGAGCTTTTCAAATTCGATTTTCTTAATCATCGATTTCGTTAATGTACGCATTTTTTGCAAAAAAAAAAACTACAAAGAGAACGAATTAAAATATATGCGTATGAATTTTGTAATTAGTTTGAATTTCATTGAAGCGATTTCGTTTCATTTTCCATCGAGAAAAATTAGCTATTATGAGCCTCATTATGCATTCGAGAAAATCGTGTTCATTTCATTTTATGCACAATTTAAGCGACCCTTCCTTTGTTTCCCCATATTTTTTTCCTAGATTTTATTCAATACTCCATTTTGGGTGTAGTTTTGAAAGTAGAAAACCCATTAAAACGCGATCTATTCGAAGGCATTAAAGTATTTTCGCAGCTCATGAACAGCGGCGAATTTCCGTCAAGCGATTGTTTGACATGATATTTTATTGAA
This sequence comes from Obolodiplosis robiniae, assembly GCA_028476595.1. NCBI lineage: Eukaryota > Metazoa > Arthropoda > Insecta > Diptera > Cecidomyiidae > Obolodiplosis > Obolodiplosis robiniae. The sequence goes on from CM052014.1 coordinate 18,669,135, forward strand.
TCATTATTAAACGTTATTGTCAACTTGATTTTCCATCGACAAACATTTCGTGAATTCTTAAAAAGATTTCATGGAACTGTTGAATTTACTTGTCGCACTTTGAAAGCGATGTCATTATTGAGTTTGTTTATTCGATATTTTGTGTTGGCAAGACGAAAGAAGGGAGACAGAATGAAACAATAAAATTGAATTCATAAAATGAAAATGACACACAAAAAACAATGGAAAAGGTATTGAAATTGTTTTTGCTACCCATACCGAAGGGAAAGAGCAACAAATATCGTATGTGTGTATTTATTGTCATTTCATGCATAACAGCGATTCAATTTAATAAATTCGGTTGCGGCAACCCAAAATTTTCAACTAAAATGTCGATGATTTATGTGAGTTTCGATCGACTTTGTTTCGAACATTATAAATAGAAACTGGAACTCCATGCCATTTCACGACGTACAGATTTATTGATAAATGAAAGTAACCAACGAAAAAAAATATATGAGCGCAAGCATTGAATGGAGCAGCAAGTGCAAACAACAACCGTTAAGAACGAACGATACGTTAAACGGTCGCACCATATATACAATGCGCCGCGGCACGCAAAATTCAATGCGAGAATCTGCCCTTCTGTAACTAAAAATAATAATCAACATATAAGTGAAATGGATAGGAAAATCCTTCAAAAATATGCAGCACAATTTCTTTGACAACATTTTCTTTCACTGGCATTACATTGGATTAAACTTAGCTACTCAAAATGACATAAAAAAGTCATGAATGACAACATTATACAATTTTTATTTTTATACTTCCCCATCCAGAAAGATTGAACTCGGGGTCTTGCGCACAACAAAACGCTAAAAACATAAATGTATTCATGCGTTTTCTGCAGAAATTGTCCATAACATTGTCGAACTAACGAAAAATCACAAGGAAATACTGAAACTTTTTGTACCTACACATCTACCTAGGTGAATGCGGTTCAATAAATGTTATTTACTTATTTATGATAATGATTACATTTATGATAATGATTTTGATATTTTGCATTTGAATATGAGAGGAAAATACATAAAGACATACAAAATTGAGCATAACGTTTTTACGGCTCAACTTGCCGCTCAAATTAAAGAAAAATCCAAAGCAAGAGAGGCAACAGTCAAGCATTTTTCAAAAACTAGATGCTGATTTTGGTTTCTTCCGAAGAATTCGAGATGGGAATGCCGAGTATTTTATTATGTCTCTATCTTTCTAAGTAACTAATATTCAGATGGACGCTTTTTGTTTAGAAATCTGCAAAAATGTGTAAAAGGAAATCGAAATCGTCTACGAAAACCAGTCGCACATAGAAATCAGTTTGTCTGCATGTGCACACACTTTGGCTTTCATTTACTAAATACACAATGAAAATCGTGCTTTTGCTGTTTTTAACTTCGGCTTCCAGTGTGCATCAACGCTCTCTTAATGTCTGTCCAATGTTTTCTATATTTTTTTTGCAGAATGCCTTGAATGTGACGCACAAATTTTTGTACGTATTGTAATATAATCACAATATGTAGCCATTTAAGAATTATAGCTTCACAAGGGCGGTGTTTATTTGTCTTAGACAGCGCTGCAGTGGGTTTCATTGAGCTCACCGAAGAAGAACAATTTCGCATTTAAAAGTTATGAAATGCATATTCATAGAAATTTTTTTGCAGAATGTGTGTCGAATGGATTTCAATGGAAAAAAAGTCTGCTCAAAACAAGGAAATTTTTCTCGAAAAGCCATTTTCTTGAATGAAAGTAACGGTGTGCGATTGAACGAGGTTTTCCTTGTAAAAAACCCAACTTGGACTTACAACATTGAGAGTCTTTGCTTTGGTTCGTGCTATGCAACACTCGAACAAACACACTCAGCCAGCGAACATGTTAAGAAGTAGGTATAAACATGGACTTTATTTATTTTATGGCTTACAGTCAATAAAATTTGACTTTTATGGTTGCATAAAATCAACACCCAGACACAGGCCAAAGTGAGAAGTAGTCGAGAGACATACCAAAGGAAATGCATAAAAATGAACATTGAATGCGCGTCGAACGAATGCCATAGCGCGCTTTCGAGTGATCTCAAGCAACAAATTAAAAGTGAATAAAGTGCTGTTTGGTTCTAAACGAAAACAAATTGTTTTAAAGTTGATGTATTCCATTCGCAATATAACCGTAAACAGATCTGATCATCATATTGACTCTTCTTCATCATAATTTTTTCACGATTGCAATCCGTTTTTATTGTCATCTTACTGAGCTTGCCTCACTCGCTCGTTCGTTCATTCTTCTTTTTCTTTCAATTTTCCATCTCGATCGTCGTTGGTGTCTCAACTAAATGCAACATTAAGAAATAATTTCTTTCGTTGTTTGTGCTACGTTTTACGATTTTATTATGTGTTTTACGGTGGCCTTGTCTTCACTTATACACAGTGTGTTGCACATTTGTACGTTTCGTTACGTGATGTTCAGTCGTATGCAATTTTATTGCCGTTTTTTCGGATTGTGAGTTTTTTAAGGAGGAATATGAAACTACCTGTTCGCGACTCTATCGTTCGCTTATTGTGTATCGCATTCTTATTTTTTTTTTGCTCTCTATCCCTCTCACTCTACCGTTTTCTTCATTTCGCTCATTTGCTCGCCTGCTCGCTCGCCCGCTCTCCTGCCATTTGTGAGTTTGTAGCTATTTGGGCGAACAACAGAGAGACAGAAAGAGACACACGGTGTACGCACACAAACACTTTCGAATGGCAAACAGAGAAAATCAATAGAGTGTTTAGTGTGTTCAGTTCGTTTGGTTGGCAAGCCAAGTTGTCGCTGAAGCCGCATACCAATTCAGTTCCATTTTACATTTCAAAGCATAAACATCGCACATTCTCGCTTCTCTCGTGTGCCCACTTTCATTCACTTTCTGTCTCTATTTTTGCTGTTGTGCTGTTCTTTTGTGTGTATCTTTTGTAATCTTTAGATCGTGTATTGAATTCATTTTAATCGTGTTCATTGTAAATTGTACAATTATTGAGTGCGTCGAATGGGGAATGCGGAGAAAAGCTAAAAAAAAATAGGTAAATTCTATCCCGTTGAAATCGAAAATGTAAGACAAATTTGCCTTTGCAAATGCCGATGTGGGCTTATTTTTTTTATTTCACAATATTTTTTTGATATGATTCGAATGAAAATGTGTGTTGCTCTGTATTTTTCCACTAAAAATGCTGTCTCCAAGAAAGCCATTGGAGGCTGGTGCTTGAGCCTTCGTATCGCACATTTATCTAACAAATTGTTTCATAAAAAAAACTATATCTTATTTTATTATTGGTCTTGCATCTTCTGAGATGAATCGGTAACTAAGCCCCAAAATTGCCCATCGACAAAAATCATTTGTTTGTTGGGCGGAAAGAAAGCTTATTAGTTGATATTCTTGGTCGATATTGCTGAGGCCATAAAATAAAAATCAAAGTTGAACGAATGTTACGCACGATAAAAAATGATGGCTGTTGAAGCCCATCAAGTTGCATTACAAATCATATGTATGAAATTTTTCGGCGACGGCAAAATCCAAGGCGGTTGTCATCGTCAAATGTAGTATCGATTAAATCACAAACAACAACAACAAAAAAAGGAGAATTTGATGTTCGCGATGCTGGTGAGAGAGTGTGAGCGGAGAAAAAAAACTATAAAAATGCGAAACGAATGTGGAGAGCCGATCAAAAATCTCAACAGACCCCGATTCCAAAACGGCAAATTTGTAATAGAATGGTTTTATCATCATACACACTTGATGTAGGAGATGATGTGTGCACAACAACTGTATCGCACAGATTGCACAAAATAACAATCTCAATAATGTATCGCTGGAGGCAACAACATTCAGCCAAAAGAGAAGGAAATTCCATCTTCGATTACTCCCCGGCTCTCGTTCACTCTATTTGGATATTATTATACATGTATATATCGGAACAAGAGATAGAATGGAGCGAGAACTAGTCAAAAGTAGCAAATGGCAATTGAGATATATTGCTGAATGTGGCAGAAAATAACAATCCGAATTTTCTTCATTCATCTAATCGAGAAAGTGCCCAAACAAACGCGCACGCACACTAACATACGAGCACATTTTATCACGAGCTGGGTCGGGTTCGTTTCGTATCACCATAAATACACATACATTTACATTTCTACTTAGCTCCATTTATTTCCTTTTCCAATTGTTATTCGGATTTCCCTTTTTATTATTTTCGCTTTTCCTTTTGCTCTTCTCGATGCTATGTGATATCATTCGAGAGAAAGCGAAAAAAAGATCGAGTGAACGAACCGAATCAAGTGATGGGTTTTCGAAGCCATTTACCCTATTTCTCGCATTGCGAAATGCTCAAACGACAAGAGTAAAAAAACCAAACAAACAATTTGAACTAAAACATTTTGAAACCGTTTCGGGGCATTAAAAATAAATAAATTGGTATGTATAGATTTTCGGCCATGTCCAGAAAAAGAGAAAGAACAATCGTGTGAAATTCGGTCGAAATGTTGCTGCATTGAACGAAGTAAAAACAAATGGGGATATACACCTATTTCAACAAGGATACGATGCTACGAGATGCTTTCGATTCATTTTCCCTTTCTCTCTCTCTCTCTCTTTCTGTCAAATTTGTTCTTTTTTTTTCGGTCCACATCAAGCCAACAAATGGCAAAATTATTTCAATATCAACATGAATTTTTCAACACAAAATCCATGTTATTCGTGAACTTGGCGTTAAGTGAACAAATGGTGGCATGTTAGACAAATTTGCCTGTCTTTATTTGGACAACAATCACGTTCTCTGTACCACGCAATGAATACTTACATTTTATTTACTCTCCAATTAAATTTAATTCAACATCATTAATCAATACTCGCCCACGATTCGGAGATATTTTTCACTAATGTCTTACTTTTCTCTCTCTCTCGGTTTCTCTTAATTCCAGATCGAATTCAGCGGTCGGCCGACTGGGAATCAGCTGATTTGTGATTTAGCACTCGATGTTGACGTGCCATCAAAATGAATCAGCATTTATTAGGTTCTATTTATTAATACTTAATTCCCATATCGAATGCTCACTGAATCGTGCATCACAAATTCAATAGAAGCATCGATGCATGAACGATAGAAAGAATCGCCATCATAAAATGAGATTTTATGGAGTTTCTCTAGCTTATGATAGGTTTTTACCAAATATAAATTAATAATATTAACGCCACTTTGACTGAGCGTCATCATCAATTTAAATGTTTCATCCAAATCATCGGTTTTATTAAATGAGCAATTCAAATCATCACGATCTCTGCACATAGAAATACACATAGGAATTCGCACCTTTTTGGGTCGGTATCGTATCAATTTCAACGGTAATTCGGTTAACGGGCGCTTTTCGCTATATCATCATGAGAAAGCAGAAAAATAAGGTGAGATATTGCGAAGAAATGCACAACAAACCCAACGAATATCACCCGGCAAAAAAATATTGAATTTCCTCTTCATTGGGCAAGGCGTGAATTGTTCCTACTGTTCAAATGAAATGCGCGCTATCAGCATATTTCTCCGGTTTTTTTATTTCTCACATTCGTTGGATATAGAGAAAGGGAGCGAGGGACAGCGAAAAAAAAATGCCAAAACTATAGCACTCTGTACTCAAAGTAATAACCCACGCACTGTTAACAATGATAAATCGTAACCGAAAATCCTTTGAGTACACAAAAGCTTCAAAAAGATTACGATTATAAAGTGTTTGTCAAACTGAATTACAGGTTAGATTTTGGTTTCGAAAACGATGTGCGGCCTGAATATACACATGTATGTATTTTCTAAGTGGAATGGTTTTGTCGCCCCGTGCTAACTCAAATGCAAAATGGCTGCGCGCTGCTGTTGCGAACATCATGTTAAAAAATATTACAAATGGCATTTTGTGTGGAGCAGACTTTCCTTTGCTCCGCTGATTTTTGTGGAAAAGCGATTTTTTCGTCGTTGCCCGAGAAAAAGAGCGCCTCAAACGTTAATAAAATATCATAAATTTCTGGTGTACGCCTGTCTCTATCTTCTCAGCTTGTTCATACAGCCAAGAGCACAGCACACACACACACACACACACACACACACACACACACACACACACACACACACACACACACACACACACACACACAATATAAACGAGCATCTTGTTCTCCTAGCATTAATCGCCTTTGTTTCAACTTGATAGAGTGGAGCGAAAATGAAGTTTTCTATTTGAGAAATGTCCCTTTTAGTATGTGAAATTTGTAGTGTTTGTGAACGACCGTGAACGCTAGCGCGCGCTCAATCGAAATCACGATCAAACTGGGGCAAACTTACTATAGATGAAAATCGTACAACTCCATTGCAGCAGCGAATCTGAAAAACGACTCGCTTAGTACTCATTACGATTTTGCCAAAAGGGAATACGTATCAAATGTATTGAACATAACATTTAATGGTCGCCATGACACCACCAAAGCGCTATCAAAGTTTTTCTCATTTCATTTGCAGCCATTTCTGTGATGCATGTAATCGTTTAATACAATAGATTAAGCAGCTTACGGAATATGGCATCATTCACAACAAGGGAAGCATCTCTCTCTCTCTTTCTCTTTCTTTCAGTTCGACTTGTTGGCAGGAGCTCTTGCATACACAAATACCTAGCCAACCATGCAAACGACAAACGGAAAATTATTTTTATCTAGCGAGATTTTCTATTAGGACTCTTCTTGTTTTTCCGTCTCTATTTGTCTTCTGGATATTCGTGTGTGCGCGTCTGCTGGCGCTATTGACAATGAAAGTATATGATCAAATTGAACTAAAGCCAACCGCGCGCTGATAATGAAGCAAATGCATCAAATAATGGCATTTTGGGCTTATGTCAAAGATATTTCTTCAATTACTCTCTCGCTTTAGAATCATTGAAGCAGGACCCAATTAACATAAAAAGTGGAAAGAAGATTGGAAGTGCGCCTGAAAGGAACACACCAAACACAATTCACAGTCAAACACTCAAAGATAAAAACTTGAGGTCGATAAAATTGAGTGAAATGAAGAAAACGCACACAAGGATTGAGACAATGCCAGAGAAATGGCTTTCTCCAATGACCGTATTCCTCTATTGTATAACAAATATTCTTTTTATCTCTCTACCAAAAACGAAATTTATATGTGTCTCTTTTCGGAATGCGTTTGTTTGTATTTTCGTCATGCTGACCATTTTACTGTTTTATGGGGCTCGTTTGCCTTTGTTTTGTCGCCTGTATTTGCCTTTTTTGTTAATTTTTGAACGAGACAACAGAAATTGTTTCATTTGTGGCAGTCAGCGTTACAGTACATTTTACATTTTCACATTCAATATGCAGGCACACATGGAAACGAAAAATTGGTGTCAAATGCGTACAGCAAAACCATGCGCTTATACATTTTCAGCAGCTCTCTTGTTTGCCTGACAGATGTTTGAAAGTCATAAAACTTTATTAAAATATATTTGTTTTTTCCTCTCCTTTTGATTCCTTCTCGCTCTCTGTGTTCGCAGAGTTCGCAACATTGTGTGTTTGTTGTTTGTGCGTTCGTGTAAGTGCAAATGATCGGAACCATTGTACTGGTTCGCACGGAATTTCATCTAGCTATATGTTGAGCTCACTCTTCTGGGGCGATTGATTACACACGTATTTGTAACAATTGTGGCACCAACTAAAGCGTCGAAATAGGCGCGCATTGCCGCTTTTCACTGCCACCGCCGTTGTTGTTGCTGTTGTTTTTGTTGTCGTTCTCGTTGTCGTTTGCCTGTTAAGCGAGCCACACTGAAATTGCTTGCTGTACATTTCATGAAACGGTTGATGAAAAGGAAAAACGCCTCACAAACACAAACGAATATATGTATAAATTAAAAGATTCGTTACAATACAGATAATATCATTCTGTTCCATTTAACATTTATATTCCATAAAAATGTGCTGAATGGATAGAGAGAACCTTGCGTTAGAGAGGGTTTATAGTCGTGCATGTGCGCGTCGTTTTAACGGCACCACGAGACACCAACCATCATTCACAACATTGACGATGATGATAAAAATACCAAATATATCCTGCACACGTTTCTGCCGTTTTTCGACGAACAGCGACAACTTATGAGCGACCCAGCAACACGCCAATTTTCGCACAGCACTCAAACGCAACAGGAATTTATTCGAAAAACCGCTACCCAAACTTTATCGCTTTTGAAGTGAAGTTGGACAATACATTTCACTCTTGGCTCGAATAACTTTTCTCCAAGCGAAAAAAAAACCGCTACGTAAATTAAAACGCAAATTTTCCGAAAATGTATAACATTCAATAAATAAAAAAGAAGAAGAACAAGCAAAAAACCATTATTCAAGCGCTGATTGGAGGATGCGAAAATGTACTGACCAGAGAAAATTCCCGTCTAATTTTCAATTCAATGAACATCTAATGCTATGATGAGACAAGCATATCAAAATTCGAATCAGCCAAAGCCATTTGAATATATTACGAATAAACTAGAATCACTGTGTACGCGCTCGCCGAAAATTAGCCTCGAGATCAGCCATTGTGTGTGTGCGTGTTGCTCTCGATACAAGATGAATGCGATTTTGTTGCCATTTTCCATCTTTTTTCTTCTGCAAATTCTATGGCCTTTTTTCGCTCTCTTTTTCTTTCTTTCTCTTTCTCTCTTCATCTGTGCTGTTGGGAAAAATTATGTATCCGGCCGTTGAAGACCGTACATGAATTGACGCTGCTATCTGCAAAACCATTTCATCGTAAGTTGACGATTTTTATGGCATATTTTTTCAGTAGATTCGCTCGCAAGATATACGCATTGTGGGATAACAAAAACAGTTATTGTTGGCTGCATAGATTACTTCGTTTGGTCTCTTTCTTTCTCTCTGTCTCACACTCTCGCCCACTTTTTCGGTGCTCATTTTTTGCTGTTCAGTGCGCTATTTTATGCGTTGTATGGAATATAGATCTTTTCGACTCTCGAAAAGTACAATCGGTATTGGCAACGGTTGCAATGGGGAAATCTCTTTTTGGGTTTCCAGCATCATCTAATAATTTACTTAGAAAATGCTCTCGAAGCGACGAACGTTCATTCACTTATCATTTTATAAGCCGCTCGGAAAACGACACGAAAAAGAGAGTATTAATGAAACGCAGCAAGCGAACAAGCAGCAGCAGCAGCACGAAAAAAGGAGCTCTCGATAAAAAATAACATCAACAAATAGCAGCCATCATAAAGAACAGAACCATTATATACAATACGCGTGCACACACAGATGTTAGTGATATTCTGTGAAGGAAGTTTCAACCCTAAGCAGCGATACACACACACACACACCAATACACATGCTTGCTCTCGCAAAGTAGGCACCTTTTCTCGTTATTGTTTGGCTCGGAATAAAGAAGGGGTGGCGAAATGACAAGCACAAAGCGGCACCAACACAGAAAATTAAGAAGAAAGGCCAAAAGCAACAACCAACAAAAAATATTCGAAAAGAATCAAATTGACAGACATTGATGGTGGTGAAAGTTGTGTACTTTCACTCTGTCGTCCTTTTTGTCAAATTCAGTTTTTGGGCCGAGCGTGATTCCTTGTTCGCTTTAACATTTGTGTGTATCGTATTGCTTCGGTTTTGTGTGTGTGTTTAAATGTCATGCATTAAATCGATTGCCAATAGAAAAAAATATATCAAAAGAAAAATCAAAATATAAAATCAAGGGAATGGCTAACGAAAGGCCCATATTTCATTCGATTTACTGAGATTTTTTATACAGCCCATACATTTTCGAATAATCTGACGATAAAACGGAAACGAACCGCACGCATTCACTAGTTTTTTTTCATAAAGTTTCTTTCGTTGAACTATTTCGTGACATTCAGTAGTTGAAAACTTTTTTAATTGGTTTGACTGTGGGAAATTACAAGCAAATTGCAATTTCAAGGAGGCACCGAGCAATCTCAGCAACTCTTTTTTTCATAAATATTCTTTGCAGTATTTTTTTTCACTTGTAACCGAATTAATGAACATTTATTTTGGATTCTTATGCAGCAATCTACAAGTCTTCTGTGGGCGAAGTGAATGGTCTACCTTTGGTGTACCTAGTGAACCCTGTAGATCCGAATTTGTTTTAAACAATTATTAAACGACAAATTCGGTTCTAGAGAGGTTTGTGTGGTGCATATGATGCAACATTTGCTGAAGCAGTATCGAAAGAGGATATGCGCAGCCAAGTCATAGCGATGCAATGAATCAACATCAATGTTTTTTTTACACTCTTTTCTCCTCTAACTCTCGTTTTAAACACATTTTAGGTCGGCTCCAATCTGGTGTAGTGTTGAAAATTGAAGTAGGGGCCCGACAAACATGTAGCACTTACAAAAATTACATTCTTTCTGGCCAACAAATTTAATTATAAAATTTTAAATTCACAAGCTGCAAATAAATAAAACAAACAAAACATGAAATTGCTGTGTTTGATATTTCTTTTCTAATTTCATTTGCTCGAAGTTACTATATTTGAGCACTGCAATGAACATATCAATTTGATATGCTTGTTTAGATAATTTCATTTCGAGTGATTTTGTGCTTGGAACGAACAGAGATTGCATCAGCTTTGTAATTTTGCCCCGAAAACTATAGCGTAACAGGAATGCCGTCGACTAATGCGGATGAATGCAAAATTCGACAACAACAAGGACCATCAAACACGAATTGCATTTGCTTTCGAACATGCGACCGGGCGAAGACGAGGAAATGGAAAATGGGTTGCCATAGAAAGTTATAATAACAAAATTAAATTACACATTCACTGTTTTGATTGCCTACGAGCTACAAAAACAACTACTTGCATGGCAATGGATTCGTAATCTTGACGCAATTGTCAACTATTTTCCAAAGGAAATAATAGCTTTGCATACATATTTCATTTAATTAAACATTTTATATATGTGGAAGAAATGTGTAAATTAAATATATGAACGCCTATGCTCATATGCAGCTGAAATATCCTATAAAATCTTAATATAAATGAATCCTACGGCCTGGAAATAATAAGTTGAGCATGATAAGAACTATGACCGATGACTGGTAATAGAAATCATTCACTTTTGCAAAAGGTTAACTAAAATATCACATTGATTTTGTCTAGATGATTAGCATTTTGAAAGAGCTCCCTGAAGAAATGATATGTGATTGGCATGAAATTTAATTAAATTTGGAAATGGAATGTCAAGAATGTGCCATCGAATAGCAATTAATGTGTGAATGAACGAGACAATGGCAGCGGCAACGTCAGTGCTATGGAAATTACTTGAGCTCAAAATGGAAAGCTGTCAAAATATGAGTAAACAGTTGCAATTTTTTATGTCGGAAATTGAAAAAGCATTTCAATTCTATGCGAATATTTGCCAACGGAAATGAATTATTATTCGCATTAATTTTCCGCATTAAATTATACGCATATATACACACACACACCGAAAGCAAACGAAAACCGGGGCTTTCATTTGTCATTTGTGAGAGAGCCAAGTAAGTGGAAATGCCGTTTTAAGTGAGTTGCCGAGCGATGAGAAAGCACAATTCACATTAGAGATTAAATTGTGCTCCATGTTCAATTTAGTACACAAACGAACGAATGTGCACGCATGGAAGATACATAGCTCTTTATTGTATAATGTGTCTCCTAAATGTCTTTCATATTTGTATTCTGAAGACACTATACCCTCGAATTCGGCGCTTCTCTCAAAAACTCACCGACATTTATTCCGAGTTCGTACGCATTTCAACATAAAACGGAGCACATTAAAAATGAAAAACACGGTAAATCCTTTTCAAGCTTAATTAAACAATGCTCAACACATTTTCACTTTCTCGTTGGCAAATAAATGCGTGCATGTGTGTGGGCAAACGAGCACATACATGCTGTTTCTCTCATACAAAATGGGTGATATATTGAATAAAGTATACCACCGGAGCAAAGGCGCCGAGATTTAATAAATGCTCTTACGTGTGCATCATCTTCGAACGATGGATGTGAAAGAGTGTGGTTGCTTCAATCCAACACATTAATGTAAAGTACATTATTATACATATTAATTTAACATCAGTAGCATTTCTCTAGTAGGTCTAAAATGTAAACAAATAGCATGATATTAACAGAGATTAAAGTCATTTCGGAGCTAATTAGATTGGCGTTTAATCAATTTATGCTTTTTTCCGCACGAATTAAAGATGCTCTTGATTTCTCTATTCTGCTCGAAGAAATATTTATGTACGTCTCCGATTTCGATTCCGATTTATTCGCTTTGAAATCTTCATCTAGAATCGCACACAGTAGTTGCTATGTGACCTCTGATAAGCACATTTGATGACACAGAGAGCGAGTTGAAATTTATCATTTTATTGCTTATTTTGTAAGTAAATTGAATGGATCGAATGACGTGAGTGAATTTTAAATATATATATCTCTCATTCTTTCCCTCGAATAAATGATAAATACTTACACTATATAATCCAACAAACATAAACATGAAACGATATCATTTTCTTCTGCTTTCGGTGTTCTCAAAAACTGTAAAATTCAGCGTTTTAGGTGCGACTCAGATGTTATGAAAAAGGTAAAAATATTTTAAGTGCTTTTTTATGCTTTGCATGTATATTTACACGCATCGGATCAATGTCCTGGGAGAAGCAAATTTTTAGCACAAAAACGAGAAGAGCATCCATTAAACGAGCGAACGATTCGGTTTGAGCATTCGATCGTCGACGATACCTAAGAAATGCAACACGAAGCTCACGCATAGATGGCGCTGTCACATGCAAAGAGAAAATCACTTCTAATCAACAGGACGCATACTATTTCGTAATATTAAGCCGTAGAAAAAAATTAGAAATCAGAACATTTTAATTGAAAAGCATTTTTAAACATTTCAAAATCATGAAGACCTCGATAAACCAAGAAATCATTGATTCAAAAATGGCTCGTCATTCCGCTTAAAAATCAATAAATCTTTCTGTATAATTTTTCAAAATGCCTAATCATCGAAGTTGCACGGTACGTAACATGGCAGCCATCAAAATGCATTTTCCTTTGGAAACACACGAAGCAATTCCATTTAATCCTTTGCTTGCACTTGACCTGAACCATAAAATGTGCAAAATAAATCATTTGAATTCTTGCTACTTCATTCTGTTGTTTTCGAATGCTACTGGTGAAAGGGTTACGAACAAAAACAAAGGCAAAATCGGCAGACAAAAATATGCATAAAAGTGTCATTTGTTTACTTCTCTTTGTTTTTTTCGTCGACTTTTTTGACGAGCGTGCCAAATTTTTGCAATTTTCAATTACATTGTTTGTATTGTTGGCCCATTTTACTCTTTTATTCGATTCTTTGAACAAACACAAGAAAAATTCATTGAACACACAGACTCTAACTGTGCAACTCTTTCACATTCTTTCTACTCAATGCACGAATCAAATGCGGGCGGGGAAGTTTTTGCACATTTTCATTTTCATTGATGCACAAAAAATCTAAAGAATTCAAAACGATGTTCAAATCTTTTGGCTCTTTCTTTGGCAAAAATTTCTTGGTAAACTCAATGAAGCAAAATCAACATTGTATTGCTGAATATTATTTGCTGGATATTAACAATAAATTCAGCGACATGCCGGCACACATTATTAATTGTCTGATCGAAATAAAGGTGAAATCTCGACCAAAAATACCAATATTTAAACAATTCTGGTAAGTATTCAATCGAAATCCATTCCATTTTACATCACGGCATCAAATGCAACACATTTGAATTAGTCGGAATTCAATTAAAGCGTCCTTAGGGTGGCTTCATAATCAGCTCCTCCAAACTCAATCGAATATTGGTCAAATATAAGCAGGCACAAGTGATTACTTGTGTTGAAATTTTGTGGGTTCGAAAGCATTTTCATTTAATTATTCGAGTCTCGATGCTGCTACTATCTTTTTCGAGGGTTTGTCATTTCGTTTCCATAATTAAAAGGATTTCGTGCTTATCCTCTTCTTCGGTCAACGTGTTGAATTCCATTTTCAGGAGTGGCACTGCCAAAGCCACCGGTCAAAAGCGTCTGTCAATGTTCATTTATATTTGCCAATGTCTATTCGCCCTTTTATCGCTCGTTATCGTTCCTCTTGAGGTCGTATCCCCACGTCTGCACGCTTCAGAATCAGGTGAAATGGTTGTGATTTCAAAAAAGAGCAGAAACATTGTTGATGAATTGTTGATAGGGGATGAAAGCAAATTAAATGGAGTTTTGGCATCGATTCGATTACCACTTTTGAATTTTGGTGCGCTACAATTAACACCTGAAAAAACAACTCCAATTATCACCAAAATACCCTTTCATTGATCATTAATTAAACGTGCCAAATGAAAGTGAGAAACCAAATATCACGAACGTTCATTAAAGCAAAAATGCTGGAATAAGAATTCGTATTCAATCGTTTGCTTGCTAAACATTAAAAATGTTCAATTTTAATCTGGTCTTTGTGTTGTTCGATAAACAGCATAAGATTCTCTTGATTGATTTGATTTATCTGCATACTCCACAGAAGTTTTGATGGATCGTGAAAGAAATATGGTTCTTCTTGCGTCTCTCTTTATATGTCTCTCTCTCGCTCGTCGAAGCGTTCAACATCGAGACAAGACGCACGAAAAAAAAATTCTATTGAATATGTATCGACCAATCGAAACAGTAGAATTAAATAATGGTTTTTCATGTTGATGGATTTCGCTTTATTTCCTACTCATTATGAAAAGATGATGTCAAAACCACCAACAGATGCGATCGCCGTACACCATTAAAAAATACCGAAATATAAACTTAAACTGACAGTCTTTTATTTACGCATCAAAATCACAGAATCGTACAAATGGAGAGTTAAAAATATTCGTTTTCTGATTATTATTCAATGATTTTGTGATCGTGTGGAGTGGATATCAAACTTGATTGCTCAGGCATGCAGAGAATTTTTGATTTTGAATGGCGAGCTGTGTTGATACTTTGAATCACAATGCCAAGCAAAATAGCTTCGATGTGCGAGAGATTGAGCACACAGAAAGAAAAAAAGAAGCAACCTGCTTCAAACTTGACAGGTTTAATTCTTTTTTATGTTCCTGTGATGCGTTCAGAGAAAAGACGTCAAATGAAATTCGTTAAATCCAAGTTGAATAAGAATGATCATGGCTTGCACGGTGTTTTCGGATCGTAGTCCTGCCCAGTTTTCTCGGCTGTACCAAATACAATATTACGTCAAAATTTCGATGGTGTTTAGCATTTAAAATGAAGACTTAGAACGTGTATTCATGGCTCTGTCTAGTTTTTTCTAAACTTCCATTTTCTGGACATATTGTGAGCTTTAATTGCTGAAAAGGGTAATTTGATGACGCAATTATTCTTCGTGAACCATTTGAAAATCAAATTTAAATCTATATTGAATTTGTCGTGCGTTTTCTATTCCTTCGCAGCTACGCAGTTTGATTTAAAATATATTTTTGTATGAGAGTAGAACAACCCAGACCATATCCAGCATCAGCTGCAATTTCCTCGGAAAACCATTTATTTGTGCTGTTGCAAAAACTATTAAATATTTTGTCTGTCAAATTCAAGTGTCAGATGGACGAAATCCCAATCTCACCGGCTATGATTTTCCTTAGTCGAGATCAACGGGAGCGTGGTTCGTTCGGAAAAGGGACGGATTGGTGAAAATTTCATCTATTATGTTTATCTTTCGGTTGTTCATCGATTGATGTCAAGGTTTTGGTGTGCATTGGCACATCATTTTTCCCCGCCGAGAAAAGAACGAACTGTCAGTGTGTTCTTTTGGCATGGAACGATGAACACTAAGCATATACCTCGGATCAAGAATTCGTACGCTATTGTGCGTTTGAAATGTGCGCGTCGAGAGAAAGCGCGCGCGCTCATGTGAAATTGTCTGAAAATATGTTGTTCAGCTGAATTTCGAAGAACACGCCACACACAACAAAAAAAAAGCAACGACAGCACAAACACACGAAAAAAGACCAGAGAAAAATATCAAATATATATGGAATATATCGGGATAAGTAGATTAGTCATAGATACTGTTGTTGTGTTTTATGAAATCATTAATCAAATTGTGCAGAGTGCAGACATTGATGTTCGTTATTTTCTTCGCTCTTACATTGTATTTCGATTTCTATTTGGTCGGTTTTCGTTCTCGACGCTTTTTCATTCGCTTGCTTTGTCGGTTCTGAAGCACTTTGAATTTATCTCTTTCTCTTTTTCTCCGTCTATGTCTCGTTGCGAGTGAATTGATGCCTGGCAAAAATCTACACCCGAAAATTTCATAACAGGAAAATCGCTCTAATGGAATCGTCTTGGAGCTGACAATTTCTTTTCAACGATGAATACAGTCTTGTAACAAACACTCGGGCAGCAGCCGGCTCGAATGCACTGTGAGTATCAGCTTTTAAGCGCACAAAGCGCTCTTTTTGTCGCACCAAAACATGCGTTAAATGAAAATTAGAACCATGTCACAAATACACATTGCGATCATTAATTTCTTTTCGTTGTGAATGGCATAGAAAAAAGTCCCGAAGAACCGAATGTCAAAAGAAACAGAACGTTGACATTTTGCGCATTGAATATTGTTCTGAAGTGAAGACTGTCTTAAACGTACTGGATCAATTTTATCACATAATTATTTTTTTCCACTTTGAAACAATCATTGTCAATCAAGTATTTCTCACGGTATTTCAAATTGCTTCTATTTTTGGCCAAGAAAATTAGTTCATTTCGGAGACTATAGAGATTTGGATTGGATGAACTCAAAAGCAAATAGCAAATATAATATATTGCCAACCATATATCGATTTGAAATTCTTTTCTCCTCCTTCTTTTGGAATACGCTTGAAACGGGATAGCACACACCCTCAAAAACACTCGAGCGCATACAAACACACTGAGACATTTATAGTTGATTGTGGATAGCTTTAACCAAATAAAATGAAGCTGAGTGGTTCTTATTCGGCATAATGCTGCTAATAAACAATGATCAAACGAAGAAATCTTCAAAAGTCAATGGGGTAGAGCAAGTGTCATTGGGATTATTTTTTTTTTCTTTCAAAAAATCCGTCCTATTCGCAAATTTCCGAAAATAGATAGCCTTCATTTCAAAGTAAAGAGCCGAAAATCCCAGCGGTGATGACATAAAGAAGCCAGTGAGCGGTGCAGTTTGCTTCCTGAAACGATTGAACCAGCGCTACCGAAAAAGGGCTCAGTTCACTAAGTCGATTGTTCACAAATAGGATAATCACTTTAAAGTATGCAGTTTACAAGCAGTAGCTACTCATAGTAAAACATGCATAAATATATGGAAAATGCGTTCAAAAGATAACAACTCTTTACAAAATTGCCGAATCGAATCACAATGGATTTTGTGCATAAATTACATCAGCAGTCGGTACAACTTTGACTTGAAAGTCAATATCTCTAGAGACTTTGCCCATATCACTCGGACTTTCTTGCTAATTTTGTGAATTTCGAGAATGTCATGCATTGTTGGCAGGCGCTGTCAAAGGGTTTTGCAAATAGGATTATCCATTTTTAACCGGATTTTTGTCAAGAATTTCTTTTTGCACAGAATGTGCCGACAATTTTGCTGTCGCAGGTAGCTACTTCTTCGATGAAAACATTCGGAAATATTGATAAAGAGAGTTGAAAGGAAAGAAATTGGCAAAAAACAGTAAAATGAGAAAAAAGAGTAAATTTGATAAAATTTAAATAGCAAACAAAGTTCCTGTAAAGAAAAACTCAAGCAAAAGTTCGATTTGAATGTAGTCTCATGTTTATTTAGAAACTTATTTACAATAATACATGATGCGGTAGTGTCATAAGTAAATGTACATTTTATTTTGCGTTTTTTTGTTTAATTTCTAATGTTATTTATATACTATCAAGTAACG
The DNA here is from genome assembly GCA_028476595.1 of Obolodiplosis robiniae. Lineage (NCBI taxonomy): Eukaryota > Metazoa > Arthropoda > Insecta > Diptera > Cecidomyiidae > Obolodiplosis > Obolodiplosis robiniae. The sequence continues at coordinate 18,687,190 of CM052014.1, forward strand.
CCTATTCTCTCTGCTGAGGGACACAATGTTTTATTTGTATTTTTTGCATGAACTCCTTAAATCATTTGGACCGTCAAAATCCGAACTGAAGTAAACATTACAATTAGCCTTACCTTGAAATTTCTCTATTATTGATTTTACAATCGCAAACATAAACAAATCAAAAATTGCGTCTTTATTTGCTTTGAATTTGGTTTATCTCATCCTAAATTAACACCTAAAAATAATGCCGATGTGTGATTGAAGAAAATCGATATTAGAGAGTTTTTGAACTTAATTTAAATTGCATATATAACACCAAACAAGAATGTCGATTCAATTAAAACCTAAAAATAAATTGTTATTCATGCTCGTCTCAACAAGCTACACGGAATGAGACGTCTTTGGAAAAAGAAATAATTTGTCAAGAAATGTGGAATTTGAATTGGATCGAAAATGTTTGCTCCACAGCAGAAATATTGTTTAAATTCTATTTTGTACAAATGGCAATTGATGCAAATAATCTATCCATAAGCTAGTCGCTGTATCGTCCGAATCGATCGTAAATTCTTCGCTTCTTTGAAAGAATTCACCGAAAAAAAAAGTTGAAACGAAAAATGTTACATTCTAAATGAAAACCCATAAAATTATGACTAAATGCTAAATTGAAAAACATTTACATTATACATTGCGGCTTCAGTGCTCTGAATTCACACATCTATTTCTTACGTTTATCTCACTTGAAATCATAGTATCGCTAAAATGTCTGGAATTTATACACAACACACATCCTCCTTATTGTTTCCTTTGAGCTTTTGCAATTTTGTGATAGTAATTCCAACTGTCGGATTGCTGAATAAAATACATAAGACTTTCACGGATGCACAATGGAATGGGCTAAATTTCACAGGATCTAGATCGAAGAATGCATTTCCAACGCGTGACTTGAATATCTCAATAGTTTTGAATGAAAACCCAAGAATGTCCATGCAATCACAAATCGAGAAGTGCTTGCATTGCACTGTCCGAATCCTACAAAGCCGTTAGCCCGTAGTCTGGTTTGATGTTGATGGTCTGCTGTTGTTGTTGCTGATGCTGATGCGAGTGATTCTGCGGAGACTGCTGTTGTTGTTGTTGTTGTGATGGATGCATTGCATCCATCGATAGACCCATTAAATTGCCACCATTATTGTTGTTCGTTACCGTCTGATGATTCAGCATTTGTTGTGATTGCTGCTGCGGTGGACCTTGCGCCATCAAATCGGCCACATCAGACGCAGCTGGTATGTACGGCATATTACCTAATGATGTCATGTCGGCCATACTTTCTAAGCTATCCGATCGCACGCACTGTGATGGCAAAAGAATAAAGAAGAGAGAGAAAAATGAGACAAATCATCAAAAGAGTTCGGGTGGAGTAGAAATCAATACAGAATGATTTAGATGAAAATAAGAGCGTATTCAAATTATTTCTAGCCAAATCATGGTTTCATTGGATTTGTGGCCAACGGAAGCATCCGATGAACATTTCGAATCGATAATCGAGAGAACAGTAGGCATGCGCGTGCGAGCAAACAAACGATTCTAACAATGACTATTCTTTACGCTACTTAAAACTTGCACCAAAATCAAGTAGTAAATTGAATTTTAATTGAATGTTTATATGTTCATCGGTTCGGCGCAAAAAAAAACAACAACTCAATGCCCCCATATGTTTCGCTCATTTCAAATTGATCTGTTTGATTTGAACTTACCTCCGATTGTACTGGAGCTTGCTGTTGCTGTGATTGCTTGCTTGATTTGGTCATACGCTTTGATTTCTTCGCATTTGCCGTCGCTGAACCGTTCGCATCGTTACCACTTTTCTTCCGTACATTTTTCGTGTTCGGTAATTTATTATCCTTCTTATATTTCATCCTTCGATTTTGAAACCATATTTTAATTTGACGTTCCGATAACACTAATGTATGGGCAATTTCGATGCGTCTTCGCCGCGTGAGATATTTATTAAAATGGAATTCTTTCTCTAATTCGAGAATTTGATGGCGTGTGTAGGCGGTTCGTTGTCGTTTCGGCTCCATTCCCGGTTGATATTGACCTTTTGCTATTGAAATAAAGACGCGCGGGGAGGAAATAAAAATGTTTGTTATGAAACAATCATCATCATCATCATTTTTTGTGAGTGATTTCAATTGAATCAATGAAACAGAAAAAAGTTTAGATGAATTGCGAGGTCAATTTCAAGTGTTCATTTCATTAATTTTCCTTTTTATTAAATTGTTACTTCCAACGATTCATCAACGATTCATAATGTACTAGCATATTAACACAAAATCATTTGTCAGATTTTTAAAAGTTGATTCACAATTTACTGTTGAATACAATGTGTGCAATGAGCAGCACTGACTGTTGAGCAGTCACAGGTTCCTTTTGATTATCCGAATAGATTAATTATCCGATGTTTAGATGAAATACAATGGCATCGCACTCTTGATCGTACTAGTGTCAACCGGGTTTAATGGCCAGTATTCCAAGAAAATCATTTATTGAATAAATCACGACATATAATTCATCCCATTTAGCAAGCATTTAATGTGAATGTGAAGTGAGAAAATCGTCATTTTGAGCAAATTGATCATTTTGTCTAATCCGTCGTTTATTTGCCACATTTCTTTCGTTCAGTGAACATTTTTTTCATCAAACTCTAGTTGAAAATGCGGTACAAGTTTAGTCGGTTTGAACTTGGAGACAGACACAAGATGATTCGTGGCTTTTGAATATACAAAACTGAAGAATATAAGGCGAGAATCGTTTTCGTTGCAATATCGAATGGTTCCGAAAAAGTTGGAAACAACTGAACGGATATCTCAATGTGAATTTCATGCCTAATTTCACAGTCTGGGTCAAGTACTCTATGGACTTGCATACAATAGCGATCTTTGCGAAAAATAACATCAAAAACACCTTCAGAATTGCAATCCAAAAGGTGTTTCGCCTCATGCACAGAATAAATACATGAAACGAATTGTCTGTACATGGTCTGTAATAACAAAATCGTGAATTAGCACTTTTTCACATTACATGCATATGGCATATCCTTCTTTCCGTCCTTTTGCCGCATATTATTTCGATATTTTTCGATGGAACTCAGTTTTGTTGTGCATTCAAATTGTGTGGCGTAACAAAAATATGTTCGGCTATTCTGTTGAAGTACAGATGTCTGCACTCGCTTTCGATCAAATGGCTAAATGAAATGAGAATGCGTCGCAACAGTCGAACCAAATGAGAGACATTTAATTATTCTACTAAATGTAGGTGGATGGTTTGAATGCGGTATTCCAAACACGATTTACTGAACAAACACAAATATACGCTTTTCAGAGAATCGCTTTGAATAACCTTGATTTGGCATCATTCAATCAAGTTCATAACAAGATGTAATGGAATCTAGTAAACTAAAATAATAATTGTAAACCGAATACAAACCGAACGGCTCAATAAATGAGCCTCAATCACTCAAAAAGCATACATGTGAGATGACGTAAGTTGCCAATAACTTCTTTGCAATTAGTGATCAATTTGAAAATGCAATTTTTGCTTGAATAAATTCATTGAAAATTCTGTTGAAGTATTTGTTATTTGCAAAAACGTTGACTGTTTTCAGTTGTTATTGGAATATTGCCGAGTATTTTTTGTGCGATTTTGGCACCAAATGAATTAGCCATTTTATTTGTTATCAACCGTATTTAATAACAGCGTCAATGACGAAAAAGCGTCAATGTCAGAATATGTGCTTTGGTATCAATTGAAAAATTCGAAGCAGTGATGCATGTATGCAAGTCTCTGAATGAATAGAGAATGTGGCATGAAACGCGCTTCCTCGCTTGTATTGCCGTCGATGATTAAGCAGAATAATAAAAATCGCAAGTCATCCGTAATGAATAGAACATTTTGAGGCGAAATAGAATGAAAAAGAGACTCAAAGAAAAGAGAGAGAAAAAATTCATGCCAAGGTGCTATGTGAAAACTAGTAAGCCTGTTGTTGTTTGTTATTAGCCAGCTGAACAACAGAAGAAGCGCATTTTACAAACATATCAGAATACAAAAAGCAGCCTTGCCAGTCACACATTCACCATCGGGTTTCTTGTGTATCTTGGCTAACTGGCACCGTTTCACTCACTCATTTTCTCTCTCTCTATCTCTCTCTTTCTCTAGCGATATGGATGCATGTGTGCTTTGATCGATTGCGATAACGACAAAGAAAAATAAACAAAAATTACATTTTCAATAATAAGCTAGCCACGATTAGCTTTTTTTGTTCATTGTGCCGTTGTGGCCGTGCGTTGTCTATGTGAGTCGCCATCTCAACGAGCCTAATCGAAATTTTCGTTGGAAAAACAATACAAACCAAACTGAAAAACAAAAACAGAACAAAAGAACAGTGTCCATATAATGGAAGCGAAGACGAGAATAGCAAAACAGCGAACACACAATATCAAATGATGGTTTTCTATTAAAATTTAGGAGCCATCAAATGAAAGCTAGTTAGTCGCTTGTTAAAGGAATATACGAATCTCACATCTATTTGTTTTTCCATTCGAGAGCGAATGGTGTTTTCGAAACGTGTACAAAATGAAGCGGCGATCCAATAAATAACGCTTTTACAGCTGATGAATCTCATTTCGATCGAATTAATTGATAAAGCACCGACATTTATTAACCGTTTCAATTCAATAAATGAACAGAAAAACCGAAATTTAAATGTGGAAAATGAGAGCATTGTTCGACTCATATTTGTTCTCGTAATTTTCTAATCAATACAGAATTAAAAATAGAAAAAAAATGGATTTGAAAAAAAAATTCTATGATGAAACCAAAAATCCATAGATTGCGGTGTCTTCGTGCGCTTCTGACCCAAAAAGTCGTTGTTTTTTATCAAAGCAAATTGGTTCAGTCGTTTTTTCGGAATTTTTTACCGAATTAGTGTTTGAAAAAGAGAAAAACAATTAATAATATGCTGTTGTTTTGACGCGGGTCTATTTTCAATGTCTCTTCCTTACGGCTTTTGTTTGGTAGCGGCGCGTACGTTCATCAGATGTTCGAAAAATTGGTAAAAAGGGTTGGTCCGCGAGCGAGATAATCTTAGACACAAAAGAGATAGATTGCCGAAGTTCCGTATCTGCATCCCTTGATGTGCCGTCAAAATAGAGCGCGCGGCTTCTGTTATCAGATTTGATGGTTATTAATTGATAATATTTTCTGCGTGCTACTGATATTCATCCGCACAGAAAACTTTGCCACCAAGATATCACAATTTTCCGTTTTTCTTCGGCTATTTTGAAATACTCTAAAGAACGAAATTTTATATCAACGGAATGAAAAATTGCTCATTTTGCTGATATACGCAAAGCAGTAGAAAGGCGCTGGCATGCAGTCGTTGAGATGGCCAACGTCATTCTGCATGACACCGAAACTTGTTTGATTAAAAGTTTTTCTTCCTTCAATTGTAATGAGAAAAATGTGTTGTGAAAACAAAAGGGTTGAGCAAATGAGTGTATTTCAAAAGTTTTGCCGGTGGCAAAATATGTCGAAATCAAATTGCTACGGCTCAACTTTTATTAGCAGCAACGACCGAGTTGCCCATGGACAAAAATTCGTTTTAAAAAATTCACACAGAAACGTATTTTTGAGAGGCAATTTATCAAAAACAAACCAAGGCTTCGGCTGTTTCCTTCACGACAGAAAAAAGTTTATCGTTTTATCAGTTATTTTTGTCTGAATTTTACGGAGGAAGCTTGTTAAAATATTTTCATCTTTCATTTAAATATTGAATTGAAAACGAAGATGAAGACGAGCTACCAATCGAAGCATGGCGATCCAAATGTAAATTGCCCGAAATGTGCTCGAAAACGGAAATCGTTAATTATATTTTGATTTGTACGATATCAACAATTGTCTCTTTACACGACACCCTTCTTGGAGACTCGGCGAACACGGCGGCGATGGATGAACACTGTACCAGATTGCGTTCGGTATCGATCAATGTCATTTTTAGGGTAAAAGTTTTCTGTCTCCCGAACACAAGATAAATCGTCAATAAATTGCGAGAGAAGCGTAAGCGCGAAATACCGTGTTATAAATAAGCGAATTTAATTTTGATTGACTTTAACAACATTGAGATATTTTAATTGCAAAGCATTTGGGTTGGCATTTGGCTGCGGCTTTGTTGAAATCGTCAATAACGAAAAGAATTCAGCAAGAATTGTGTATGAAATTCTGGCGAATAGTTTGATGCTGAAACAGAGGAATCAATTCATGCAGAGCAAACGAAATCGAAATTGAACAAAGCAAAAGGAACCAATTTAATCAAAGGGATCCAATCAAATGAAGATAACAATTGATGCGAAAAGATGAAATTGACATTGTCTATTTGGAATAACCAATCCCAATCGGTCCATTTGAAATTGGTTCAATGACATTCATTCATTATCTCATTGAATTCGTCTCAATCAAAATTCTGCGCAAAGGAATTTAAAATTCAATGTTGAAAACAAATACAAAGACTTGTTATAAATATATTCATTTAGCTTCTTCAATTTTAGCTCCATCATGCCATCAAGTGACCGCGGCATCAAGTGATAGCATAACTCGGTGTTGAGCGCCGCCATCAATTAATAATAAATGGTCAAATTCATAACGGACAGACTGTTAGGGCATAGACCACCACAATATGCATTTTAAAATGCCATATCGAAATTCGTTGATTGTCATATTAATTGAACTAATCCAAATAAAAGCATGTAATCGAAAATATGGAGCTACGGTTCGGGAGACATTTCGGATTATAGCGATAACGTGAACGTTACATCAGACTCTTCGTTCCGTCATTTACCTGACTCTTACACATCCGAATGAATCAGAATCGCACTTAGAGTCCACAAGCGCTCGGATTATTCATCAATTTGGCTTTATACGCGCGCGCGCGCGACCAAGCGTTGTGTGTGTCTTTTGTTAATCTTTCATCAAAAACTTCCAGCATTTATCGAATCTGTTTGGATGGAATGAGGCAACCAAATCGAGCTTGGCTACCAATTCATCATACTCGACGAGCGGATATATATTGTATATATATATCTGATCAGCGCACAAATATCGAATCGTCGCGACACAGAAAGAAGTGTCAAAGAGAATAAGATAATGTGAAGCAGTGTAAGCGATACGGCAAACAGACGGTGATCACTAATATGATTTAAACCCGTACGAAATGTAGACTAGAAAGTAAGAAGACAGAAAAATGTTATACTGAAAAGAGACGGCGGATATCGAGCATATTCACTTAGCGCGGGTACACATAATCCCAATATGTTGACGCGTGCATCATTTTCGAAATAAAAACAAAACAACAACAATTATCGAAAAATGACAACGATATTTAATGAATGAAAAATGTCGATTTCATTTGTGTCCGAGATGCTTCTTGTTTTAAGTGCTTGGCTTCAGCAAAAGGTGCTCACGATGGAAAGAAATGAGAGCCCAGTTTGTGTGGGATGGATGGACATACTTAAAACGAGTTCTTGTCGCAACTAAAATTGGATATTTTTTAATCATATCACATGCTCACGTAATTTAAGTTTCGCTTCTTCCTTTTATTCACATTCGAGTGATCGCTTGAAAAAAATGATGTTGCTTGCAATAGCTTGTTGGCCGAGCATGTGCTTACAAACAAGGAAATAAAAAGTAGACAATAAAAAAAAGCAAATCCATAAAGAGACACATTCGTTTGAAATGATTTGATCAATTTTATATCATTTTTACATTCATGACTATTCAGATGATGTAAATGTGCGGTTTGACTGGATTCGCAAATAAAAAAATATTAGGAAAACAGCAGAAACATCGATTGAGTGCAAAATATAAAACCGGTCAAATCAAAGGGATAACAAGATTGTACTTTTTGATATTGATTGTCTGGCCGAACAACTCTGAACTATTGACATCCATAGAAAAGCCTTCGCCTCTATTGACTGCGGCAATTTTAACAAATTGGCGTCATTTATTAACTATAAACGAAACAGAAAAGTCATTAATTCTTTTCAAAATATTTTCGTTTCACATCACTTTGATCGATTTCAACAACAATCGGCTCAGAGGAGACGCTATTTACCACTCTCGTCGGCCCTTCAACATCATAAAAAGCGATCAGCACCAGTCATCAGTGGCAGCAAACATTGCAAATGATGAGTCTTGAGTGTGTGCATAAATAAATTTAAATCGCTTTTCAATTGTGCTGTTGAGCCAGCTAAATAGATTTGAGCCCACAGAAATCAATGCATGATGAATGTGCGAACCATCAATCGGTCTGCTATCGGACACTTTGAAGCGAGAGAAAAATGAATGTCCTAACTAATGCAGCTTGCCTAATTTCAACTTGAATATGTTTCGTTCTAATTCCTTTTTTTGTGTGTGTCGAAGGTAATTTTTCAGGTTCTTGTCGATATATAAAAGCAGCAATATTTAACACTTTAAATCAAAACAAAATCCGAGTGCCAGTTGTGAGCGCCAAAATGGTGTTTCGTATTCGATTTTCATTGACAACAGTGAAGCGGGAGAGAGAAAGAGAGACTTTTAAACGCACTGGCTGGCTACATTATACTTACAAATAACCATCACCATACCTCATCTATCACATGTAAAATGGTTGAATCGACAAGGTCACATTATGTCAATGATGGATATGTGTAAGTCTTCAAACGAGATTTATTTGGATCTTTTCCTTCCTTCTTCACAGAAAAAATAACGAACACTGTTATCTCTTGAGCATTTTTCGTTTACCTTTGCATGTTTTGTGTGCGTTCGAATTGTTGTGGTTGTAGCTGCCCTCGACAAATACAAAAAGTTAAACCAAAACAAGCTTGCATTTAGATAAAGAGATGCCAGTTTTGATGCGATTTTTCACAATTGTCTTTTTCATTTTCGAGTAAATCATTTTCCAAATACATTTTAAAGTCCGTTTAATACATTCCGCTTTAGTTGAATTAAAAGGCACCCAGAAACGAAATACAAAGTCAAATCAATTTTGGTGTCGTTGGCTAAGATATTTTCAATGTTTCTGAGCTAGAGAGACTTTGGGTACTTGACACTGTGAACCGAGTCGTGTTTTCTCATCGACTACACAGCCTGTACGACTGTTTTGATAAATTGAAACTCATTAATTTTATTTCGGTGTATCTGTTTTGGTGTTGCCTTACTTGTGGGTCTGCCGATGCGTGTAGATTGTGACTCGATTCTTTGACACCATCAAATACAATAAAATAAATTTATAATGTCACACACACAGCAAATCAAATGCGCATTTACAATTACCGAAACCAAAAATGAGAAAGACAGGAAAAAGCTGGTGTTTTAGCTACAAACAGCATTGTTAAGGTGCATGCTGGCCGTTCCAGCTGTAATATCACACACATTTGCGCACAGGTAAACTGGTTATGCGACCGTAATTTAATATGTTTCAACGACATAAAAAATGAAAAATTAAAAATTAGACATAATAAATATGATCGATGATGTGTTTATACTCATGTAGCTCTTGACTGTCGTGCGATACGGTTAACTAATGATTTTTTTGCTCGTCTTGTTTGGTTTTGAATGAAAACTCCATAATTCAAATGATGTGAATATGCAAATTTCTTTCCACATTTCATGATTCTGTTGGATGTGTTGGCGATTTTTATGACTACTGTTTCGACATCAAAACATGCTTACATTCAGTGCGTTGGCTATGTTAATTCAGCGGGTGCGTTTCATACGAAAACCACTTCCAATTGTTATGTAATCGAATTCGAACAACATCTTTTGTAAATCATTGCATGTTAATTCCTTTCTTGTAAATTCTTTGAGCCCACATTGGATGGAACGCTTCTCGGTTTAACCAAAAAATGCGCTGTTTTATTTGAGCAAGATCGATTTTCAGCACAGATTTTGTGTAAAAATGCCAATATAATACGATTCGTAGGTCGTAAATGGTAAGTAAATACCAAATCTAACAAGACCGTGTGTCGGTCAGCAAGTAAATTCCTCGTAAAACCTCAAACTGATTCCGTTAAAATGAGAAAAATTTGACTCACCAACTCCAGCAACATGGATTTTCTTCATCCACGGGTAGATCACTCGTTCGCCATCGGTGGTGATTTCGTTCGAGTCATCGTCCAAATCGGAATCGGAGCCGCACAGTTCGTCCATATCGTTTCCATGCGAGCCCATTTCATCTGGCGATCGATCCAACATCATTCTATCCTCATCGAGCAAATCATCCTATTGAACGACAAACACCAGGAATGTATTAATCCAAACATCGCGAATTTTTGGAATGTTTAAAAAATGGAAGAGATGCGCAAATTTCCTTCTTGATATCTCGTTAAGATAACAATAGTTTTTTTGAACAGGCATTCAAATCCCAATTAGTAGAAGAGATCGCACACATTGTTCTTTCTCGAAACCTTAAATTGTTTCAGCGGTTTTGACAGGTCTTGAAAAATCATAAATTACAATTAGAGCGTTGAACTTGACAGTTACTTCAAATCATTCGAGAAGAAAAGAAAAGAAATTGTTTAACATGAAATTATGGTTCGTGGGTCGGTGCTGTTGTTTTCTTCTTTCACGACGATCATTCTGCTAGTGGCCCAAAAATCATAATTCGTCTCTTGATTACTTTCGATCAATAAAACAAAAACGTATGCTAAGGACAGGAACAAAGTCGCTTTTATCATTTTCACCTCATTTGCATTTTAGAATGATGGACACGCGTCGATGGGAGAGAATCAATATTTGATTGATGTGAAAATAATTACAATCAATGCAAAGAGTGGCCACGCGATTGAACATCGAGCGCCAACGGCAAACATATCACACAGTCATTAACTTATGTGTAGACATTAGATGACCAAGATATGATTTGCCTCTTGAACACGTGCACCGCGATCAAATAATTGAAAAATGGTCTTTTTTCGCGGGTTTGATGGTAATTTTCGTCTTTTGAGATAATAAATAATGAACACCAAACTCCCACAATTCCAGCTAAGTCAATTGTCACACAGAAAACTATGTAAACAATTTCAACAATTGGGTTTTACGCACGGTAGTCTCGAGAAGTATTTACTCGCTTGACATACAACTAGCAGGCAATTACAACCGACATGTTCAACTTAATATTTGATGGAATAGAAATACCACGCATTTTCTGTTTGAATAAGTGAGCTTCTCTCGTCGCACATACATTGTGAACGATTCGGTTGCTAATTAGTGGGTTGAAACATGGTTTTTATTTACGTTTTGAAACCGATAGTTGTAAAGTGTTTGTGGAGAGAGAGAGTGAAAAGAGAGCTTAAGACAAGCAAAATACGGGGAGCCGATTCATTATTTAGCTGCTTCGAATAAATATTTGTAAATAGTTGGTAGTGCCATCAAAGAAAATAAATCGAAAAATATGAAATGCACAACAAAGTTATTATTATTATTTTTAACGTCGACAAACAAGAATTATTCACATTAACAAGTCAATATAAATAGGACAAAATAGTAGAAATAAAAAGTTTCACTTACGTTTTCTGAGCCCGATTCATCACAGCGTAGTCTCATGCCAAGCTCTTGCAATTGCTGACCCGCCGGCACAGCCTCTTCTATTCTCTTTTCCAATCTTAATCCTAGTTTATGCATAGAATTTCGCGATTTTTATGGACACAAAATATGTTTTTTTTTTAATTTCATAACTTTTGATTCACAAGGAAAAATTAAATTGATAGCTAAATTGAGTTTTTGAACACTGTGTGACAGACATTATGAATAAATTTGTATTTTAAACAAAAATTGTCATTTTCATAATAGAGCTTACCCAATTCTTGAAGTCCTAAAACGGTATTTGTTGGTTCGGTATTTGGGCATTGAAGCGGTAAGTCCATCATTTGATGGCCATTATTCGAGCCATAATATGATCCATAGTAACCGTTAATATTTGACGGTGAGTACGAGTTGTTTGCGGGCGGCGGATGTGGCGGTGCAGGCACATGATGAATTTGTGAATTGTAGCTTTGTTGATAGAAGTGACCGCTGATCGTGGGCGGATAGTTATAGTTGCTGTTGTTATTCGTATGCATTCCATTTGCAACACTTTGGTGATGCATTCCATTGGTATAATTGTCATTCGATTGTAACGGCGGCATGCTGCCAGCCATCGAATTCCCATTGTGCCCATAGCCATTATGATGCAAGTGATTGTGATGGTGATGCGTGTGGTAGTCGTCGGTGCTTGGTGGAAATTTTGGATCGATGGACGAACCACCGTGCATTGGGCTTTGGATATGATGTGGATAGCCCATTAGAAATGAACTCATTATTTATTGCTAAAAGATTCGTCAAACGCGCAAAAAAGCGCGAAATTTCATTCAATTACAACACTAAACTATTCACTTTTGCTATCTTTCAATTGCTTCGTGTTTAGCAAATCGTCTCTACCAATGACGTTCTAAAGATGGCACTTATATTCACGATTGGTTGCAATGAAATCTATTTGGATATTTTAATACTTTGTTTTTTCGTTCATTCGTTCTTCTTATGTGAGTACATCCTCCTAAATCGAATTATGTACCATTTTCATTCAAAATAAACGCAATAACTAAGAAAAACGCTTCAAAAAAATCATTTACTTGTTTTGAAAAGCCGTTTTGTCGCAATTCTACACTTTGTGCACTATAATTATCACTCACTTTATTCCATTTGATTGGCACAATCAGCAATGTAATAGATAATAACGTTCTCACAATTAATCCACTTGAAATTGATTGCACTTGCACGAACGAGACGAAAATTAATACACTTACAATAAAACGAATTGATGAAAACTGAGCCGAACTAATTCTTAATCAAATTCGACGAAATTCATTTCATCCGCTTTTGATATCACTCAATTGAAATAATCGCGCACGAGAGAAAAATAATTACCAACGACAATTCCACGTCCGAACGTGATGAGATTTTCTTTTGTTATGAACGACAAAAATCTAATTCATGCGTTTGCCAGTGTGATAAATCACAACAGTTCGATCAGTTGCATGTGTTTGTTCAGCTAAAGAAGGCAATAGCAACGGCCGCAAGAGCAGAACACAGCACAAACATACGAACTAGAATATGGAAAAGAATGGATAAGAGCTTAGCGCGAATACATTACTTCTATGGTGTTTGTACAAGCGGCTCAAAGTATACACATGGAAGTGTACGAAGAGAATCCAAAGACGAATTGTGCATGCACTCAATTTGATACGTGCATTCATACATTGAACAATTACAAGCTCCGCCCATTTGTGCTGTCTTGATTCATGCCTAATGCCATCTCTATCGAGCTGCCACTGAATCATTGGCTTCGGTTTGTTTGTTTCCTCTTCTGTTCTGTCGCACCGAGCCTCTTCGGTTTGATGTATGTTCTGCGTCGTTCTTCCATTCCACCGAATTCGTCAGTTTCGGCCAAACAACTTGCGCAAAGCTATTCAATGGAAGCATTCGAAATGGTGTGAATGTGGTTGTGCGGCAAACGCCTCGTATGTCACATTTCGAATCATTGGCGAGAGGGAGACGAATGTAAGACTTGTATGCACTGTTCCCTTTACTCACGCTCAAACCCATTTATAATCCACTTCGAGTGCGAGTTTTGATTTTCACTCACTCAAAGTTTTCACTCATCTATAAATGGTTGGTGGTTTTTGAATTTTGATCGGAGTCCCCCATACGCGGAAAAACAAATTTTATTGGCATCATTTTATGGACGGAGAAAATTAAACTGAAAATTGATTTTAATGAGACTTGGCCAGTTTTTAGAGACTGAACATGAATTTATTTATGGATATCAAACACACGATAATATCAATTTGACAAATCAAAATGGAGTTGGGAAATAAAAATTACTGCGGATTTTTTTGCAATCACGATCGAGCCACTACACACAGTTTTGATTTGAAATAATCTAATCAAGTGACAACAAGAGGAGTGAATGAATGCACCGCATAATTGATTGATCGTCATGAGTACACAATTTTACGTAGTAGATCTAATTACGTAAAGGTGTTTGAGAGCTGACGATAGCTATCCGTGGCGTGTGAGTGTTCGTCGTCTTGTCAAGAATCGGCGCATATGATTCCAATTCAAAATCATCAATCATTCGTCACGTAATCGTGAAGAACGTGCAATTGATCGTTGCTTATCATGAAATGAGATTTTGTTTTCTTCATAAACGGCCAGATTCTCTAGCAACTGCGAAGATGCTCTTCAGTAGCTATGGCCACAAGGCCGCCACAACAACAAGAACCATTGAAGGATATGGAAGGAGAATTCCAAAATACAGCCATATAGAATAATTTTCAAATGAAATTGAATAAATCGTGATAAAAGTCGTGTCGATTCACTGAAGAATATTTGAGAAAAAATGGAAAAGTTTTTCCAATTGAATTTCATTCGCTCAATGGAAAAAATTGCCCAAATCCACCGGTCAACAAAGACTAAACATAAATATCATTCGCTTTCATTTATCCAGCTATTTCCAATCTAGTAAACGAATCCTTGTCGCGAGGGATTGAACAAAATAATGAAAATACTTGATGTTATATTGAGAGAGGAAAATGTCTTAATTGGCATTAATCGTTTAATAACGGACTTTAGTAAACGGCATGTAATCGTGGTATAATATAATTATTAGTTGATCCAAATGTAAAAATGCTGTTTATCGGAATGAATAATTTATAAATAGCGTTTGGGATTTTCCTATGCAATGACATAAACACATAGTGCTTCTGTAATTTCTACTGAAATGCTTGCTCATTATAGCACGCCATCGTCAAAACAATGTGATTACACATTCATATTTACACAAACATCGGCCGCCGTGTGCGATGATGATGACGACTTCAATTATGTTCCGCAACAAATCAAACGGTTTACCTTTTTTCTAAGCTCTCGATTTGTGTCAGCAACAGTTTAGTATTCGCGTGCTTTTGCTCTCGGTTTCATGAAAACTGGTCAACCGGTTAATGATTAATAACGATGATGAGAGTGCAAACACATTTAAAATCAATGCAACAAAATTCACACGTCAATTTCATTCGTTCGTCGCTTTTTGTCTCGCATCGAAAATTGAGATTTCGTGCATTGCGATGCTTTCCGCTTATTGTAATTACTACTTCGTTCTATTATCTTGAGATCTCGTTAAATAGCACACCATTGAAAATCAGATCTATTTCGATGAGAACATGGAAGTGGTAATCGACGGACTTGTGTTGTACTCATTTATTGAGCTTAATTGAAAAATCTGCTTCTCAATGCTGCTCATCAGCCTCTTCAACGGTTAAAAAATTACATACATCGTTATTTCATTTGTTCACTTCTCAAAATAATTTATCCCTTTATTCGGTTCTCAATACCACACAACGACCTTTTTTTGTCTGGCAGAACAGCGCGCTGCGCTCTAGCCTGTTGCAGTGATTTTGGTGTGTGTTTTTTGCTTGAGACGGATATTTTCCAGTCATAATTGAATAATTCAAACAGTATTCAATATGATGCCACTTTCCGTGTCGACTTCGGATCAAATGACTCGACATAAATTCGAATTTTTAATGAAAGTTTTTGGACGAGCTGAATGGCCCAGACTAGCCAAAAACTTGGACCATGAATATGGTAAATTTCTTTAGAATTTGAACACAACTGGCGTTTTTCAGGAATTCACGAAATTAAGCGAATTTTGAGATAAAGTTTCAATTAAAGCTTCGAAAATCATCAAACGAATTGGATTAGCATGTGATTTACTTTTTAGAGTCTCACGATTCTATTGAGCAAACGCACAACATAACTGAAAAAGAGCATTGTTTGAGTATTTTCGAGCATTTCAGAAGATGAATTCTTTTTGCAGAGACCAACAAATGTACGATAATAGAAAAAAAATAGACCTTTAAAGGAAAAAGTGTACGTCGATTACAAAAAAAGAAAGCGTATATATAAAAAAAACCAATTCGGCTGAATGTTCAAAGAATCTAAGTTAAATACTTTTCAGATCTTTTGTAAAGATGTGTGTCTTATAGCAAACGAGAATCATTAATCAAACTCTGTTGTGTATTGTACACTCCGGTCTCTTTCTCTCTCCTCTTCTACTGCAAATCTCTTAGTTTACGAACGGCGACGCTGTTATGCGTTCACTCGTTAATTTTCGAGCTTGAATCATGTGTATTTTTCAGTTTCACTGCTATGCACTTTTCCACTCTCCAATATTGCCTTTTGCCTTTGAAATGCGCTTCAAATTTTATATTGTTTGAAATAATTATTGAGGAAAATTTTCGAATACGCAGAAAATAACATTTGCTGCAAATGTTAAAGGTTGGTCACATGAAATTCGAACGGTCAGTCCCCGAGAATAACATGTTCTTTCAATTCACAATGAAATTACTTTAATCACAGACATTATTGAAGAAAGTAGCAGTTGTTTCTATTGTAACTATGCTGGTTTTCAATTTGAAACTTCATAGATCCGAGCTCTTATTGAACATTATTCAAAGCATTTGCATTTGTGAATAACGGAAAAAATAGATATAATTGCAATGGCGATCGGATTTGCAATTTTTCGTAATATATCTTCATTCCCCCCATTTGAAGCTCGATACCACAATGAATAATTTTGAGGCCTCACTTCAAAATGGCTCATTTAACCGATTGACTGAAGTAAACGGTGGAATTCAAGAAATATAAATGTCAAACATTTTTCATTGCGCTGAATCAACTGATTTCATTCATTTGATATTGAAAAGCGCATTGAAACTCTACCTTATAACTTAATATTTGATGTGAATTATTGTACATTACAACTTTTTATGAAATATGGAGAAAAAAATACATGAGCGAACTGTGTTACAAGCTCACAAGTAACGCGCTATGAATAATGACCGTTCTGCGTAGACATTTATTGACGCCTGGATAAAGTTGTTTAATCGCTCAGTTTTCCTTTTTCTTCGCAAGATTTTCCTACGGCCTATCATTCATTTTTTGTTTAATTTCCGGAAAGCAGTAATCCACATTTCAGCTTCCATATACTCTGGCATTTCTTGATATGTTTATGACATGTATTTCTTTTTCAACGAACTTCATTTCCTTTTTTGCATTTGGAGAAATTCCCAAAATCCAAAGTTAATACTCAATTTAAGAGGTAATCGTGGACAAATCTCATGAGTGAAATCGTGCTTTACGTCATAATTGTGTATCGTAAAGGAAACACATTGCAAAAAAATCAAAATTATTCTTCCAGAACTGGCTTAGGATCAAATAGCTCATTTTCTTCGAAATTAAAGAAATCACTCAGTGTTGATGAAATAAATCAAAGCTACAAATAGCTTGACAATTAGTGAAAGTTCATTCAGAGCATGATGATTCTAATGCCTTGTTACAATCCTAAATTAAATTGTTAGTAACTGTACGAAAGATCCCGTTACTATCGACTCTTCTTCGAAACAATAAGAGAGAATTCCAAAAAACAGCCATTTTACGCTTTTTTGTTGTCCGAATCGAAGAAGATTATCACTTTACAAGGAGCAGTCGAGGTGTATTGTTAATCATTGCATTCTAATTTGTAGTTGCTATACATAAATAACAGTAAAAAAATGATTTATCACTTTTTAATAACTCAATATTATTGCTCATTATTTATGAAAATACATTTTTATAAATTCATATGCACCATCGTCGATGGTGTGGTTCAAAATATTATATATTAATTTTCAGTGTTTATTATTCCATTTCTACTGTTTCGCCTTATTTTACTCATTTGGTCGTATTCCATATTCGATTTGACGGATTGAAACAAATTGGAATCGGTCCGAAAACTTCACTACCGAACAGTTTGACCACAATCAGTAAGCGATGTTTTTTCGGTGCACGTTCATTTTTAAATGTTCGTTTATGTCAAATATTCATTTTTTTATGACTACAATATTTTGGCGTGTATTATTGTTTTCGGAGTCGTCTTTCGTTGAATGATTAATAGTCTTTTGATGATAGTTTTCTGGCACTTTTTTTCAATCCTTTCTTAATGAATACAATGCGATATCGCATTCATTATGCGTGTGTGAACGATGAACCTTCTTTCATTCGTTGGTCTTTTTATTTCTTAACAGTTCTTCTTCTTCGAGTTTTTGCGTTGTCAGCTGTCTGGAATTTCATTGAATAAATTATAGGCTTGATGACCGTAACCGACCAATGAATTTTTAATTTTAGCAAAATACCAGAAACACCTTTTTAAACACTTAATAACCGTGATCGTAAAGGATTTATAGAATCCGTTCGATTGATGGATTTTCAAAATAAACTTTTTATTCAGGTTTTTGATAAACTACTTGTTTAGGCATTTTATGATCAACATTTGACAATCGATTTTGTCAAAATAATCGATTGATTCTTCTTAATCACGGTTTCAAAATAGAAGATTGATTTTCAATAAAATGCTTTAATCGCACCGAAATATTAGGGATGCTTTGTAGATATTTTCAAAATAAATCCGGATTGGTCTCAAGAGACTGAATGTTCTGCTCAATTCGAAAGTCATTTGTTGCAGATTTCAAAATTTCTAATTTATTTGAAGTTTTATTTTGTATTGATTTATTTACTTCGAATGAAGTTAACATGAAAACATGGTTTTTGTTTGTTTGGTTGAATCTAAAGATAAATCTGAAGAAGAAAGAATTGTTCTCCAAGGATTTCGTATGCTGGCTCATCTGAAGACCGGTGGCAGTTAGAACTATGAACAATGCGATGTCTCAAAGGAGTCATCAATAAGCAAGCTGCTTTATGTGACCGGCTCGAGCTAGATATCACTAATCAAGACAAGAAAAACAACATTTCATTCAAACCTTTACTTGATCATAGAATAAAGTTTAATAGAAAACCGATACAGCAAACCAAAAGTAGCCGACAAACTTAGCAATATTAAGTTGGCATTGACGCCATCGGGTGCCGCCAAAAATCTCATTATATTTGCTCTACGGTCGGCTATACAATGTGCCCAACAGGAATTTATTATTTACATTTCAAATGCCAAAGAAAGTCAATATTCGAACTGCAAAATATTCTTTCTACTTTGACATTTTTTTCGCTTCAAGATTTCTTTTTAAGCATTTATTTAAATGTGAATATTTTTGAATTTATTTTTTTTTTTAATCTGAAGTTTTCCCCCTCAATTTGAAATAAAATCCATCCAAAGCACACTATACATCATGAAAAGTGTATCCACTCTTTCTCAGTCGGCAAGTATGACACATTCATGCAAAAAAGAACTGAAACTGAACTAGAAGTAAATAACAAATTGCCATTTGTACATGGCGGTTTGATTCGTGCTTTGCCTATCGGGAAATTCGAAAAAACAGCCGAATTGGCTCGATTTGATACGTCAGCATTTTTGGAATATGATTTTTTTATGTGTTCGTCGACAAGAGAATAAAATTGTAAGACAGGCGTTCAGAATGAATGTTTCGCCGTTCACCGACACACACATCGCACCAACTTTCCAACAAAATCCCAATAAAATTTGAAGAGAAAAAATAAAAAAAAAAAAACGAAAAAATAATAATATAAAGTATGTCATATTATATTGGATTTGGTTTTCAACTCAACTCTACTTCAGTGTATATTAACGTTGCTGACAGTTATAAATGATACGTCACTCGTTCTATGTTACAGTGTTTCTGATGTTGTGTTTTTTTCTTCTATTTTTGATCTCGCCATTGTCAGCGTACGCAATGTGTGTGTTTTGGATTTTCAGCCGCATTTTTCTGTCGCTTTTATCCGTACAGCAAGTTGATTTCTTTTGTTGACGCTCGATAAAATTTATCGAAAAATAGACATCTTTTGAAGCATTGACAGAATGGAGTGAGAAAAAAATCTGAATGCAATCCTTTCAAAGACTCCACGCACATAACCATTTTCCGTTCAAAACAGCCAATCGGTAGGATTTTGTCTGTGAACTTTTGTTCGACTAGCGCATTTTCAACCCGCAGCAAACAGCTCGCTGCTGATGGTTTTATCGGAATTAACTCATTGTTACTAGAGGCAATGTTCAGACGAATGGAGGCCTATAAATTAGTTGTAATGAGCATCACATTCACTCATTGATCAATTGAATTTTTGGCATTTTTGAAATACACTCGAGCATTTTCATTGATTAACGAACCATTTTGACAACGAATGCCGCATTAAATATGTAAAAAGTCTGAACGCATCCGGATGTATATTCACTGAACATTATTCAATCGCCGAAGCGTGTAAGAATCAACAAAGTATTCTTTTTCACGCCGATTAGCTTATCACATGCCGCACGCTTTACTTATTTCTATTAAAATAATTAAAAATGAGCGTCCAAGTCAGCGCAATACACACAATGTGCTGTTATTAGAGCGGAAAGTCGGCCATTTTAAAATGCTCCTCCCCAAAAGAAACGTGCATTTCGCATGGAAGCCGAACAATAACCGAATAGCAAACAAAGGCATTTCGAGGGTCGAGAAAAGCTGAAGAAAGGCAAAAAATGCGGAATAACAAAAGAGAGAAAAATGCATGTTGAAAAAACAACATCAGCCATCGTCAACATGCTGTCGCCTCATTCGAATTTTTATTTATTTCGTAACGTTGATTCCACCGAATTATTCATAAATTCATTTTTAGCGCTCAACACCAAAAAACATGGTTTCCATACACGCATGGCGTCCAACATGAGTGCGTATGCAATCAACCCTCGTCATTTTCGTGACGGAATCAAAAATGAACGAAGAGAAAAAGCAATCCCAAATGTTAAACAATCTTAAAGCGGAATGTAAAAAATCAGGCCAAACTTTGAGATTGTTTTTAATTTCTAAGAATAAATTCTTCGGCCTTTTTTTCGTGCCAACGAATGCCTTTGAAGAGGAAAAATTTAAAAGTAAAAGGACCGATGGAAAACCGAGCTGTCACAGGCTATAAATTTGTTCGCAACAGGAAAATGTGATGTGATATCTGATGAATTCGTTGCGATTTTTTTTTTATCTCAAGAAAGAAAAAGAGCTGAAGGAAGGTGTTCGGACTCAGCATTTGTCGGTGCATTTCAAACACCCGATTATATTCACTTGAGAGAGAGAAAACAACACAACATGATTTGTGAATAAATTGTAGAAAAATTTGTCCGGATTCAGAGCATGCTGAGCATGCACTGAACAAACTAATTTTCGATGACTTGCAATTTGCTTGGCTGAATGTAAACAATCAGTTGTGTTCGTTGTGCCGAATTGCTGAGAATTTGAGAACAAGGAGCTGCATTTCATCTGTATTTGCTTTTGTAAACGAGGGCAGTTTCTGCTTTCTTAAATGCGATGCATGGCAAATTGAAAACGAGATATTTGAGACGAATACAACAGATTAATCGTTTAATCGTATCAACGATTTACACAATATTTGATGTTGTCATGTAAACAATGCGAAAAACTTCGATTTCATCCGTAGTAAAAAGTGAAAATTCATTCCTAATTAACAGTAAGAAAATAATCGAACTTTTAGACATCTTCATTTGGATTTTGTTCGTTTCCTTCGAAAAGCTGTTGCAAGAGAGAACATTCCCTTGACAGTTTTTCTCCGAGTGACATGAGAAATTGCAGAAATATTATTCGGTTGCACTTCAATATTGATGGGCTTGAACGAAGGGGGAAACTATTTATGTCGTTCAATCTGTAGTTTGCTGGGGTGCAGCCGGATCTTAAAAGAAAATGGTGGATTTTAGCAACGAATGCTTGAAAGTTGCACAAACAAATTGCAATTTTTAGTACATCGCATTTGAGTTACTTAGAAGAGCAATTCAAAATGCTTTTTATGAGTGCACATTTACCGTATGGCGCAAAACTACCGCATGTGTCTGTCTTGACTGACGTCAAAGCCATTGAATAAGTATGCATGCATTATATCAAAGAGAAACATTTTTTCTATACATTTCTTCCTTTGTTGTAACTGTTTTGCTGTACACAAACTCTACGTATTGTTAGTGTACGTCGATGGGTTCGTTTTCGTTTCGTTTGGCTCAGCATAATGTGATGTGTGTGCGCGCTGTGCTGTGTGTTTGTTAAGATAGAACCCCATGCTATAATTTCCAGCGATGTGAAACTTCCAGCCGGTGATGTATCATTAATCAAAATGACTTGTAAAGAACCAATATCAGCGCGCGTAGCGGCTTAATGCTGTGTGTTTGTGATTTGGTTCTCTGTTCTTTGGCTCACTCTGCTCTCTTGTTTGTTTGCGTGCGTTTGTTTTTGTGCGCTCTGTCTTTTCTTCAACCATTTCGTTGTCAATTTCTTAGTTTTTTTCGCCCCTTTTTCCTGCATCATGCCCTTTTTTTATCCATCTGATGGCTCTTCTTTTCCCATTTCCCAAGTATTTGCTACAATATTGTTTTCAGCGAAGATGAAGCACAGAAAGAGGAACGCGCGTAATGAAATCCAAATTGCAATTTCGCAAGAAAAAATGAATCGCTATCTAATGCATTGATGCAACAGCATTGCAAAGACCGCCGCCATCGTCACCAGCACAATTCACACATTCAATATTACATTCAGCTGACACAAATCGTTCGATTGAACAGCGTGAATAAATCCGAACCACATGCAGTTGTCACAGCTTGCAACGCAAAAATCAAATTTTCATTACGATTAATTTGAGTTTAATTAACTTTTTCCATCAAAGTTAATGTTTGCATTTCGATCTAACTGCTAAACCATTAGCAACTGTCGATTATTATATAAATAAAATATCGTTCATGCGCGACAGTCGAGATTCTCTATGTGGTGCGATGGCGACATCTACTTGTCGTATTGCTTAAGTAGAGACATACACGTTTTGATACTTCGAAACCAGCGATCGAAGCAAAGCCACAAACCGCAATATTTAGTACTTGAATGAATTCGTTTTTGTCAATCATTTACACAAAATCGGTCCATTGCATATCATGTATTTAGAGTTTTTACTTTTGCGTTTTTATGATTGAACCATTTAGATATCGACTTACAAAAGAAGAAGCCTTTTAAAAGTATTAAATGTACACCATTTGATTTGATCTCTTGAAGACACTTGGAATGCGAGCCCCAAATTTGTACCAAATTTGATTTTCCAAGTCGTTAAAGACCCGAATTAGTTGTGCTACTTCCGAATTGAACGGCTGGTTCATTCGTGGCATATTTTTCATGCGCATCCAAATTGATTGAGTGGTGACTGTTTAACCCCAATGACAAGTATATCACTTTCACAGTTGCAAAATGATGCTCCCTTAACTTGACGGTCATTAATTATATGTTTGCAGAAAGGCGAACATTGTCAAACCTTCTAATCGTTTCTGATTGCGTTAAATGAAACGACTATTACAACGCTTAAAATATAATCATGTTTATTTTCATATAAAAGGTTAAAAAACACACTATTTCTTTATTTTTCTGTTTCTTTCTTTCGGGTTAAAATATGTCAAGGGAAATAAAAAAGAATATGGATTAAAAATGATGTCATTCGGGATAAAATGATTTGCAATGGACATGTATCGTGCAGTCAAAAAAGGGCAGCGATGATTTCTTCTACCCTGTGAGATACCTGTAGAGACGAGCTTCTGATAGGAAATGCATTTTCTTTGTAACAACAAAAGCCCGGAACTACAGGGTACCGCAGTAGGTAGGTAGATACAGTGCCAAGCAGGATGATTGTGCTGGTTGCAGGGTGGTTTTGGCATCAGAGCGCTTGTACTTGTGGGGGGTGTTAGAATTTTTTGTTCGATAAATAAATTTGACTAAAACAATAAATTTAATAACGAGAAATCCGTTTGCAGTGTCGTCGCCTACGTGCATGTTTGTCAGTGTTCATCTCAAAAATCCATGAAAAATCTGTTGAAAAGTAATTTGCATATTATTATTTATAGCTCCAATAAGTAGTATCAATCGTGGTTAGAGTTGAGCAAAAACGAAAATTCCATTTATAATCGAATGGCAAAGAAGAGGAGAATGAGAGGAAGAAATGCGGTGCGATTTAGAAATTATTAATGCAATGAGAGACAAATGTTGAACGTGCAAATACGGCAAAAGTATAATAAATTGTGGAAGAGACTCCAGGGGATTCAAAACAAATCAACAAATCGGTTTAGATTGCATGCAGCATGTTTTCCGAAAATGGTACAAGTGCGAACTTTAGCACTTAATCAATTTCATTTATCCATTATGAATTGGAGCGAAATCGTTTTTTTTTGCGTCTGCATAATTTATATTGCGGTGTTTCCTACGATCCGCTTTTGATATTAGCTCTATCGCTTTGCCCAAAGTTTAACTAATAAATGTCATCCAATCAAACTATTTCCGAGCCAACACGAAAACTTTGTTCACTTACATCGACAAAGAATATTCTGTTTATTTAATTTTCGTTTGGACTTGAGATTTTTTCAAGGCTTGTGAAAGGCATAAAATTGAAATATCAAAACCTTCAAAATCTCTGCTGAATAACGAATGTGCGCTTTAATTCGACGCCATAGATTTGGAAATTAATAACGCTAATTAAACAGCACGGTTTAAGATTGATAACGACAAATAATCCGTTGCAAATGAATATAATTAATTTGAATCATTCTATTCTATTTAACTTTTACGTCGGCAATCGCAGGCAAAACTTGCTAAACTGAATTGGCTGTATGGCTTGTTGATTGGCAGACTAGATTTGTATGTAGTACCATCGCGGTTGAAACGTGCGGGTCGAATGAAACCAACCAACAAACAAATTAAAACATATAAATAATGGGCAATAATTAATTAACTTTTGAAAGCCTTAGTCTTCTTGTGCACACAAAACACAAGCACACACAGAGAAATCGCAGTCGCCATCACAAAAGACAAGCTTATTTGTAGAAATAAGCACAAAGATTGATCGAAGATGAAATCAGGAAAATCGACGATTTCCTTCGTTACGTGATATTTATTCATTTATACATTTATTGTGTTGAATGATGTGTTTCACCAGAGCGTCTGCACTTGATTTCGAAAGATAGATAGGGAATGAGCGTCTATATTCTCACACTCGACACACCGCAACAACATCATTATTACTTATTATTGATTGTTATTAAATGCTACAATTTCAACACTTTTTCGTTTTTCCAGTGAAATCAACAACACAAACCAACATCCACAACTGCACTCGCTCTCCCACCGCTCTCAACCACGGTGCCAATCGAATGTTTTGTATCTATTTTATGTGCTGGTGTTTTGGGTATTGAATTAATGTACGAGTACGAGATACTAGTCGCAAATTACCATTTGTTTGCCAAAAAAACTTTAGTGTATGTCGCGCGTGCAAGCGATGAAGGCCGATGCTTAACACGATCGAAACGCGAAATTATGTACAACATTTCCTTGAAGTTGTGTGCCGAGATAGAGAGAGAGAGAGAGAGTGTGTTCACACGCTACATCAAATTTTCAACATATTTGAAATGCTTCTCGCTCACTCACTCTTTTGGTGGCTTGCTCGTGGTTGTTCGTTCGAACGCTCGTTCATTCGTTCGCTTGCTCCTTTTTGCGATATACGGCCACGGGTTAATATTTGAATTGGCTAGATGTGCTCTGCATCTCTCGCCACAAATACTGTATATACTATACGTACAATGGTACAACGAACCTTTTCCTGTCGCACGTTTTCGTATTTGTGTCGCGCGAAAATGTTGCTGCTGCTGTTACTGTTAATTCCGTGTTAGTATTGAGCGTATTGGGATGGTTATGCTACTGCCAATGCTGCTGCTCCCTCTGCCACTGCTACGGGTATGCCAATACTGCTGTTCTGTGTGTACAATTTCCGCAGCTTGTGTTTCATCTGCAAAGTGTTCCTTTCATCGTCTTGCACAAAGCTAAGTTGGGGTGCGGTTTTTCCCGTATATATCATCAAACGAAGCGACACATTTTGTCAGTGTCTGCCATTCCCTATTCCATTTGTGCCAATTCAAAAATAATCGGAAAAATGGATTTGATTTGAGAGAGAGAGAGCTGTTGTCAGATCTCAAGACGTCGATAAACAATGTCATTAGAATATACGAATGTCACAAGAGAGAGAGAAAGCAGCGGTGATGATGGCAATGATTAATTTTTCTGGCGAGAGCATGGAGGAGCTCTTCTGTGCTTCGATTCTTTTTTTTCTCTCCCTCTCCCTCTCTTTCTCTTCCTATATCTGTCTTTCTCGCTTTTTCGGCTCTCAACTCTTCAGTTGCGTCACGTAACGTGCCGAGATAATCTCGCCACTTCTGTGTTTGTTGATATCTTGTTGAAGCTAATTTATTGCACATGTATCGTTATAAGGCAAAACAAACTGTTTTTCCTCTGTTTGTTCGGCTATCTGTCTCTCTTTATATTTCAATATGTCTAATCATTTGGAGCCGTGTATCGGCATCGATAATGCTGATAGTGAACCTCGTCGAAGCAAACAAAAAGATAAATAAAATAACACTTCTTGCTATGAATAAATCACATGCTTAAATGAATGAATGAATGAATGAATGCTTGAGTACCGTAAAATGTTAAATGCTGTCAAAACAAAATCCCACTTGAAAGAACGATGCGTGTGTTTATATTGGCAAATATTTACTGCGACTGATTGTTACTAATGTTTAAACGTGAATGCTATCGATGTGATGCTGATGCTGCTGCTGCTGCCGCCCACTTGCCAAGGGTGCAATCGAAAACAAAATTCTACAGCTTTTTTCCGTTGCCAATCTGAATAAGTACTTTTTTTATTTCGATGGTTTATTTTTTCGTTTTCCACAACATTGTTCGGCGATGACACCGCTCAGCGCAGCACTGGCCGTTGTATGCCGTTGTCACGATGATGCTGTGTGCGACTGAATCAAAATCGCCTGTGCTACTGTTTGTGTCGGCCCAACTGAAGCACTGCAAAGCTGACACTCGACTCCTGTTTGCTATTTGGTTGAGCTCCGTTTGATAACTCGGATAATATTTTCGGTATACGATCCTCTTACACACGACACTCGCTCTCATGTACTTTGCACTCTTGCTACATACATTTTTGGCGTCTGGGTCAAAATGTATGTTATATCTTTATGTGACGCTCGTATATATATCAACATGCGCTCACAAATAAACGATTTATATGAATTTTATCCTAACGCTTTTAGATTGGAGCATGCAACGTACCACTACACTTTATATGGTGCGCCGTTATTGATGTTGTTGTTTCTGCTGCTGCTGCTGTTTCTGGTCCTACCGCTACTTCTACTGCTGATGCTGCTGATGCTGCTGATGCTGCTGATGCTGGCTCTGTAACTGCCACATTCATTTATATACAATCGAGTAGCAACAGCATCCTTGTGTATGGTTCCTTTATGGTGTGGATTATGTACTAACGAGAAAAGAACTATACGCTCAAATCGTATGGCAATCACAATCGCAATCAAAGCAAGTCAAGTGTGTGACTACGATTAGTGGAGCTGAAGAAAGCCCGTATTTTATCCATTCCCATGATTGTGATATGAGTGAAACTTGCTCGCGCTGCACCAAATTTCGATGTTTCAATTTCCGTGGATATCTCCTTGAACGTTCATTTTCTGGCTTTGCTTTTTATTTCAATTTGGCAAACATTTATCCCGCGCTCTGCGACTTGCATTTCATATTAATCCCGTCGACACACGGACATCATCTAAATTTTCGGCTGCGATAAATTAATTGGATTAATGGGGAGTGGGAGCGAGCGAGCGGAAGAAACAGTTCCAGCCAAACTCATAATAACTACCAATTTCAACCATCCATATTCATTTCGCTAACAGCAAAAGCGAAGTTTTAATCACAAAATTTTTATTTGCCCAAACTTAACTGTTATCAATTAAATATTCAATGGGAACAAAAATTAAAATGCATGAAGTCCTTTTCGGTTAGCGAATAAATTTGGCGCGGTCGAATGGCAGAGAAAAAAGGCAGCGCACGTATTTAGCTGGCCACCGCATTGGCTGGCAAGCGAATAAATAAAACCCAACAGCACACGGTCCAAATGAGTAATGATAGAAATGAATTTGTCCATCGTTCGTTGCATTTCAAAACTCAAATGCATTGGTAAGCTTTAGTCGATTGTGACCGTAATTACCGAGATTATTTTTCATGACAGGCGATTCGGGACTGCGCAAATTTATTTAAATATGCAAATTGATTATTATTATTTGGAATATATTTCGAGCCAGCCAAGCGGTCAAGTAGAGATGCATGAGGGCATACTCTATCACTATCTCTCTCACTCTCTTTTTCTAGCTGGCTCACTCAGTGGGTTCGTGTTATCCAAACCTAAATAAATAAAACATAACAATAACGGTGATGGTTTGGAGATAGTAACAAATGGCTATAGGGTTTCATGTTGATAGTAGTTTAATTTTCTCACACACTTAAAGTTAATCGGTTGACGTATCACATCACCGAATTTAACGACCAAAAGGCCGATTCATATATTTATTTGGAGCATGCACAACATTAAAATGATTATACAGAGTAGCGAATTTATAGTAACGATATGAAGGCAGGCATCCTGGCAAGCAAAATTGTGGTGCATGTTGTGCTCACTTGGGCTACCTTTGACCAGAGATATCAAAAAATAATTGAAATAAATCTCTGAGTGCAGTCATCACCCAAAGGCAAAAAGTATAATATGAAACGGAACTTGCTGAAGTGTAATATCATGCAATAGTTTTTGTGCACATGCGATCGCTCTCTCTCAGTTTTAAGTCAAAAGAAACACAAAAACTTGTATTCTTTCGCTGCAAAAGTTCCAAAATTATCTTGGGGTTAGACACAGATTCTAGAAGGTATAGTTGTGACGGACCTTATTTTATTTAGTTTCCAAATTTTGAATTGTGTAATATCAGTTGCCAAAAAGGGTAAAAAAATTAGAAAAATTTCGATAATAATTCCATGAATCCATTTGCTTGTGGACGAAGAAAGACATTGTAGACAACAACAGCACAGTTAGAAACAACGAAGCCAATCGTCTCTTACGTTTTTCCAGTTGAAATACTTTATTGTTTGTACTTCTAATGGGCATTAATTGTAAATTGATCCCAGCTATTTTTGCAATTTTTTTATTAATTTCACTATTTTTATGCTGATCTCAAACACTAGGTACTTGTATTTAACCCCTAGGGAAACGATGCTTTCCAGAGAAACGATATAATGAAAGTTGGAGACCATTTGAACGGAGAGAGACCGAGTGAAAGAGGCCTTATTGCGCAAAAATTCAATGCTTAAACGGCAAAATTATTCAATAGATAAAATTCAGAATGCAGTGGCTTGGAATGGCAAGAAATGTGAGTGCTGCTTCATTCAGATCGAAACACAGCAGCACATTTTCTCTCTCCCCGCTCAACTTCTGCCGAATGTGTATTTAACGTATTTAATTTTATTATTATTTTTATGGATATGATCTGTGCTCTGTGACTGTCGGATGACTGCAAACAGATGAAAATTACAGCATACACAAAATTCAAATAACAAACAGAAACGATTCGTTAAACATACCGCAATATATCAGCATCCCCCTGCAAAAAACTCGAAAAAATACCAATCAAATAGAATGATGGTGGACATTTTAGGCTCTGTGTGGTCATTCACATTTCACAATGCATATCCAAAATTCCATTGATAAACAATAATAATCATAACAGCGAAAAAACAATTTAAGCAAATGCATGGCCATAAATTAAAAGCCTTTTCAAAAGGTATGATAAGTCTAACAATTGCGCGAATAAAGTTCATAATTGCAATAAATCAGCATCCTGACCATCATCCATGATATTCCTCATTCCAATCGTTCTTATTATTATCATCATCGATTCGCGTGATGCTCATTGCTTCGACAAGAAAAATATTTGTAATCAAAATTTCACAAATCTTTTGTCCCAAGGAAGAAAAGTACTACCAATTTCCATCGAAAATTCGTCTGAGAAGAAACGTGCGTATGCACGAAATAACCCAAGCTATTTTTATTGCTATTGCTGCTCCGACACAATTCGAATGCACACGACCAAACAACAGTGTGCTCAGGGCTAATGGATCATCGACGAAAATTAGTTTCTATCGTTGGCACCGGAAAAGTCAGTTTCCAAGCAAAAAATCTCAAATCCCGAAATGTTCAATGAACACGCTGATCCTTGGGGCAAGACTCTATTCCGCTTTGCATTAACTGTTACGGAAAACATTTAATTTTAATTTGTATTCGGAGGACTCGATAAAAAGCTGGTCCATATATTTTCATGCACATACAGCATTTTAACTACTACTATGATGATATGATATGGTTTGAATGTGTCGAAAGCACATCTTTCTCTTGCTCTATGTTACCGCTCTCTTCCTCTATGCGTATGACTGCATAATGTACAAGCGATTTACATTTAAAATCCGGATCCATTCACAAAATACAAAGCAAATTCAAACAAAAGAAAAAGATTTTGTTCAGCAATTTATGTTGTTCGGCGTTTGTTTTTCTCGTTCCTTTCGGCATGTTCATCGTTTCGGTAGGTTTGGCTGTGGGTGCTGTTCGGTTTGGATTGCTCGCTTTTTTTCTCTCGTTCATTTTGTGTTTTCTGGGCTGCAGTGTGGTCGTAATAATGTGTTTTCTGTGCACAACATGATTCAGTCTCATTCCACAGCCGAACCAACAGAAAAAAAACTACGACCGAGCATTAGCAGCATCAGTCGGCGAAGCAGCATTTCGTTTTTGTTCCTATAAGCAAACAGACAAAGAAATTTCGTCATTTCATTTTCGATGCAAATCTTCAATGTGAATTTCTGCGCACGCATTTGACGCAACAAAAACTAGAGGGATAAAAAATCTGTGTTTCAATTGTTGCCCCGTGTATATATCCGCACGATTTGAATGCTTTCATTCGGAAACGTTGTGCTGGTAACCGAAGAGCGACTAAAACACACAATGCCAAGCAGCATCCTCATTCATACTCCAATACCAAGCACACACACACACACACACACACGCACACGCAATACATAGTTATGCAAAGAGGCGCACTCAAACACGCAAGCAGTAATCTCAGTTTTCTGCGGAATATATCAAAGCACCAAAATGTAGAAACTACCGCGCGCTCATCGATAGGAGACACCGAAAATGTATGTGAAGTGTCGTTGTGTATGCATCACGAATCGTCATAGGTACGCATGTGTCGGATCCCATAGACAAAAGTGTTGGCAAGCGAAAAAGTCCTAACAGTCACATAGAATATGCATATGTAGATGTGCGCGCTGCATGTATTGGTGTCCCCTTCCAATTGGCGTTCCAACAACAGCCATATTTATTCGCATAGTAAGAGGGATAAATCGGGCGCGCACGCACACACTCATACGATTCGACGCATCACGTATATTTTCAATTAAAAACATTTGCATGCACCACGAAAGGCCGGAATGGTATGAGAGCTCGTTGGCAAACACAGCAGTACATATCTCTTTTGGTCGGTCTATGTACGCGCGCCAGATGTGTTGATTGTTTGCATGTCTGTACACTGCAAACTTCACACTCCTTAGCCATTCAATGCATGATTTTATGTTTCGACATACACAATTTCTCTCTCTCTCTCTCCTCTTCAGTGTTCTCTTTGTACAGCACGACCGAAATACATTTCGTTTATGAGATGCTAAAATATGAAATTCAGTATATTCTTGGGCCGATAGCGCGAATCGACTGCTCATGAAGTTTACGTTAGGAGAAAAGAGCGAAAATTACTGCAATAAAACCAATACCGATTCGGGACAAATCGAAACTATGCACACGAACTCGACATGTGTATGGTATTGTGTAAAAATGGTTCGGTCGATGGCAAAGCGATATTTGCTCCTCGATGTAGCGACAAATTCGCATCGTCTGAAACTATTTAAGTGCATCCATTGCCTTTATTTCCGGTTGCCCGAAGCACACACTCCCTCACTTCACCGCAAATACATTCCATAAAATAAAGCTACAATATTTCCTAATATTTTCTTAAATTCAAACACATTGCAGTGATGAAAACTTTTGGCTGGGTTTCATGCCGCCAATGCTATAAGAAAACTCTCACCAACTTTAGGTACTGTCTTTTTGCTGCTTGAATAGTACGCATTTGGGAAAGAAAGCGCATATTGCTTCGCGAATCGCGAAATCATATTAAAATGAGTGCAATTTATTAGCATGCTCTTAATTGGATTTTTGTTGATATTTATTTTTTGCAATGCATCGTAATACTGCACTCTGTGGTGACAAAAACAATTAACGTTGCAATAACCAGGGAACAACCGTTTTTATTTAATGTTTGAGTTATGCGCTTCACAAACAATGTGTTAATTAAATCCATGCAAAGGTGTTTCATTTTATTTTCCTCCAATCGTTTTGTGGAACGCATTCACACCAGAGCAGCAAAAACAAGCATGCTGTTAAATGAATCCTTGACCTATCACTTGTATACAGTTACAGTACAATGTCATGCGAAGCGATTCGTTGAACTTGAATTACTTTTCACTGACGAATTAATTGCAAAATAACGCTACAGCGGTAAATACGGTGGAGATTGATTTCGATTTATCAGTATCGCTTCAGATCTTATCGATTCCGAAATTGATACGGAGTTTTCGTTTTTCATTTATTTCGTACGCCACACACGATGAAACTAGAACTAATGCTTGCTAGTTGTTGCATCCAATATATCAATGAATGCTTCGTTCCTTCATTCATTCGCAAACACACGGACTCGGTGTGCAAATTGCTCGATGTTCTCGAAAATCAAACGTTCGAAACTCTATGGCACTAAATGCTTAACACACAACTCTACTGAAACGATTCAAGATGATTGATTGCTGTTTATATTGTTTGTCTGCCCCAAAAATATTATACCGTATTTAACATGTTCCAATGCAAAAACAATATACTACAGCCGGCGCACACACACACAGTTCAGGACAACAGTTTACGTGTTTTGGTTTCCTCTATCTAATATCTCTCATCCAAACTTGTTCAATTTGATGTCTCTCTCTCCCTATCTCTCTCTCTCTCTCTCTCTCTCTCTCTCTCTCTCTCTCTCTCTTTTCCCGCGAACGAGTTCTTTTTCATAATCGTGTATAATGTGCTACGTGAATTTTCGACCGCAATTAGTTTACTCTCTTAATCTCAATAAATTGTCGCACATGATTTTAATACCGATTGTTTAAAATGAAAATGGGGATGAAAAGGCAATGGGGCAGAATCATTTTGATTTTAATGCACTCGACATATACGATACAAGCTAAAGAAGTATAGCAAAGTGAATCAATTTTAACCATTGCCCGTTTAGTAAAATCGTCTGCCCAATTTTGCGTTATGGTTGAATTCAATTAAAGTTGTGCACATAGCACCTGTGAATTCGATTGAAATCAATCGTCCAAAATGGTTATCGATACAGATTTGAATAGGACATGAGTCCAAAAACACGAAACACTTTCCGATGAAACAAAAATGGCAGTGTTTTCCAATTAGAAGTGACGGTGGTAAAATTCAATGAAAACTAATTTAATTTGGATTTGCCATTTTTCGTTGTAACGCTTTGCTTTGCAAATAACGTGATAACGTTAACTATGAACAATTCATAATGTCATGATCCGCAGAGGATTCATTGCAATTTACATCTAAAGTGATTTTGTGGATGTAAACCATAAAGAATGCCATTGAATTGCTCGGTAACTGTGTGAAAATTCCATGGCAAAATGCATTTGAACTGCTGAAGAACATGAGAGAACAACAGCAAAATTAGCGAGAGAGAGGGAGATTGAGTGAGCGAGCGGGATGTGATTGAGACTAGAGCTAAACAAAAGTACAAAATAAAGCCCTACCAAAATAAACGAACGGAACTGGTTGAAATGTCAAAAAACATAATTTATTGCTTTTTATTTGTCCGTGTGCACATCTTGCATCCCCTTTCTGTTTTGTATTAAACCGATGTTTTCTAAGGCTCTTACTGCAGTAGCTAGCACACTGTTTTTTCCCTTTTGCTACGACGAGCATATCGATCGTTTCATTTCTGTTGTATGTTTTTAAAATAAGTTTAGCAATAAAAACATGTATTCGTGAAAAAATCCCTAGAATAGAGAATGAATCCACTTCGTCTTTTTGCTCAGTAGATACAAACAGAATCACATTGAAATGTCTGTAAAAATAGATACGCAAAATCGAGCTGGGATTTTGTCTGATGAAATAGTGAAAAAAGCACACCGAGTATCGACAAAACCTGATTGAAAAATAATTCGCGCGTTAGCAGCATGTCCAAATTCAATTTTAATTATGCGTCGATATTTGTGAAAATCGTTAATTTCACTAAAAGGATGCGAGCAGTCTAAAATAATGTGGCAATTGATGGGCTCAAATCATGGGCTTACATATCGGCTTGGTTTAATCCAGCTAAGTAATCAGTAAATCTTTCAGCAAATTTGTATAGTCTGAAATTTATGTCCATAAATTTCGAATGTCCACATATCGAATCGATACCTTCAAATTATTGCACAGCATCAGAATGTAATCAATTCATTTGTTAAATCGATGGTCAAATGGTCTACAGCAAAACCAATTGTGCCTTCGTTTAAAATATAATCCAAGAATGCCAAGGATTCTCTATATTCTATTATGAGTAAAAAATGTTAAATAACAACTTTTGTCATGTCGAAAATACAATATATACGAATTATCAATGAAATCCAACGGATGACTATGTACTGCAATTGAAAGGAAACAGGAATTCGAATGTTTTTAGTGATTCAGTTCGAAATACCGCATGCAATGCAGAACTAGACGCATAAATCTTTGCAAAAATTTACACTTTATCTACTATCATGTGTTTTCGTATATACACGAATCTCACCGAAAATAGATATGCACCAAGAGAAGCAAACTCAATTCATATTTAAAATATATTCCAATTTAATTCATGCTGCGTCATTTTCTAACGCGAACCGAGTACACTAACATGGACATAATGTGGCTTTGCTGTGTTTGTTCTAAAAAGCCCACAATTCGTAAAAGAAAGCTGCAGATGGAAAAAACAACAGCAGCGATAGCAGTGGCGAGATGGCGTTGGAACTTTTTATGTCGATCGCATATTAAGCTAATTAAAGCATTTGCCCCTCGCGTTTTTGCCTCCAGATGTCTCTGGGTCTTCGACAAACAAAGCTATTCCTATAGTTCACGCTTAAAGTGTAATTGAGTTTGTATGTTTTAACTGTTCATCGTGACGAATCGATAACAATTTTGTTTGATTTTCAATGTTCGAAGATTTTTCAGAATCCTTGTTAGGTTTTTATTATCATAACCAGAGAAACAATTTGCGGGAAAAAACCTTTACACCGTTAAGCCGCCAGATACTTGCATTGCGTTGCAATTGATGTTGACTATGCTTCTGCTATCACATACTTATCGCAATCCGTTCGGATGCGTTCGTTAACGAAGCAATGATTCTCGGGATAAAATCCTATGTAATATTTATTTAATTGATTTCTTTAAGTTTGAATATTGCAAATTATTATCGAATAAAGGAATACTCTTACATGTTTTTCGAATTTTTTCGAATGAAAATATACAATTCAAAACTAGCAAATTCACAACACCATTTACTAACAATGTTTTCACCGGTATTTGTGATTATTTACCGTGTTCATTCCATTTTGGGTAAAAAAGCAAAAACCAAACAGAATATAACAGTAAATCTCCTTTCTTTCATCAACCTTCCTTCTTCTATTCTATTCGCCAGGTGCATCAACATTTTATTCTGTAAACTGGTCATTTTATGATCCAAAAGGTTGGAGGATTAAGCAAATAACTATACATCGAGATGATGTTGTTTGCCTAAAAATGTCGGACAATAGAACAATAGAATACTTTGGATATCATAAAGATAAATAATTTTTTCTTCCAATGTTGGACCAATTCCATTTCCGTTTGGCCAAAAATGACTTTGCATTGTTTTAAAAAAACAGAAATTAAAGTATTTAATGCATTTTCAGTGAAAATTGTCTGATCATGGGCATCACTGAAGCCTTTGTTCTTTTAAATGAGTTCGAGTAACTAATTTTCCCGTTTCTGCGATAGCATTTCAGTCGCCCGAAATAAACTTTGATATGATATTCTTTCGATTCTTTAAAAAAAAATGTACAAATGATTTCGAATGCACTGAAAAACTCATCAATTGATATTCAATGAATTCATGCTATTGGATCAAAACAGCGCAACAAAATAATCAACAAGAATTGACACGTCAAAACGAGAAAATTTAATCAAATATTCTAAACATATCGCCGTAATGTTGCGAACGATTCGTGATGGAGATCCATAATCTACTGTTAAATGGGATAAGAGTTAACTGTGTGTGTCAACTGCAACTATTTCAAAATAGAAATGCAGTGACAGTGGGGTGGTGTTAGCAAAACCCAAACTATCATGCAAACTGACAAAATGCTAGGTAATCAATTAATTCGCATTTAATAAACATAATGTCGAATTTCCGATTGTATTGTACGGAAGCGATTCATTCGAAATAATAGTGTGATGAATGAATTTATAAATTACTCGCAGTCAGTTCTCGATAGTTCAAAAAGAGCCAATTGCACATATATTCGGCACACAACGATATTGCTGCTAACATTCAACAATCAACATTTCGCAATTCACTCCGCTCGCAAGTAAAATCGCTTCAAATAACTCTGTTATTAATTTATTCATCAACTCGAATTTTTAAAAATGTATTTCTGATCATCTGTGATAATCTTATTTTGGGGCTTGGGGGTGCATTGGATTGTTGTAAATATTATTGAAATTATTCTTAATTATACTTTCATTCAGCCTGTTTTATCTTAGGCGGTGTTTAAATAAATAAATTAATAAATAATATTACTCGACTATTTGTTTATTATTTACATTGAATATCTTAATAAATGGTCACTTTCATAGAGATATTAAAAACAATTCAGGCTTAAGAAGCTATCAGAAGTCAACAAAAAGAGTTAAAGTGGAAAGATTGCGTGATGTGAATGTAGCGAGAGAGTTTTTAGCAAAATTAGGGAAAAATTTGCGCAAGTTGAAGTGAACGAAGCCGTCTGATATTGAGTATGAATGGAATTTATTAAAGGAAGTGATTGTAGAAGTAGCAAAAGAGTGTTGTGGCATGTTTGTAGTCAAGAATGGGAGAAAGAAGACTGAATGGTGAAATGAAGATATTAGAACTGCTGTGAAAGAAAAGAGAATGAGATGGATCCGCAGAACCGAACTGATGAAAATCTGGTGTCGTATAGCGGGTGGTGAAAGTGATGGTGAAAGAAGCAAAAGAGAGAGAATGGGTGAAGTTTGGACAGGATCTAGAGGTTGCTGGACAACAGAGGAATAAGGTATTCTAGTCAAGGGTTAGGAACATTAGGAATGGTGACAAGAAACATGCTCCTGGAGCTGTTTTGGACAATTTGGGAAATGTATTGATGGGCAGAAAGAATGTTTTGAAACGATAGAAGGAATATTTTGATGTTTTGCTGAATGTTTCCCAATTCAAATATTTGGATTGCATCTTTTCGGAAGGAGGAAAGTTTAATAAAGAGGATGGTTAATGGAAATAAAGTAGTAGTGCAACTTAGATCACACGTTTTTAATAAACGTGAAATGAGTACAGAAACAAAGATGTTGATTCACGGGTCAATCTTCAGACCAACTATTGTATATGGTAGCGAGAGCTGGGTTGATTCTGAGAATTTGATTCATGATTTGGAAGTGTCAGATATGAAAGTGTTGAGAATGGTTTCGGGAATCTCGCGCCGCGATCAGTGGGAAAACAGAATCCGAAATGAGACGATTCGGGGGGATTTAAACGTCGATTCGTTAGGAGAGGAAGCAAGAAAATCTAGACTGAGATGGTTTGGTCATGTCAAACGCATGGGAGAAGGGCGATTACCGAAACGGATTCTGTTCGCCGAATCTGATGGGTCGAGAGGTAGGGGTAAACCACGTAGACGTTATTTAGATTCGGTTAAATGTGATTTGAATGCGAGGGGATATTAATGGTGTGTTGAATCTCAAAACTTGGCTCTCGATCGGAGTTTGTGGAGAGGTATTGTTAGGGGTATATGAGGCATTTTGTTTCGCAAAAAAGACCAGATGCCGAAAGGCAAAAATGGTCTTTAAATGTTTGTTGTTGTTGTTGAAACAATAAGAGTAATGCAATAGAATATTATTTTTTATTACTATGTATATTTTTTAATATAAAGCCCAAAAATAAATAATGAAATAAACTGCTTCATTGTTTTAAATAATTTAATTTTTCTAGCTATATAACAGCAGAGGATCTGATTGATACGATCATATTGATATCCATGTTCTAGAAGTGACAGTTATCTACAGGCCTACAGAATTAACAGTTATCTACAGGCCGTAGATAGGCTTACTTCTGGGTATGCTCAATAGAGTGCTTCGATGTTCGATTTTTTTTCTTTTCGGAATCAAAATTGAGTGATAAAATAACATCTTTGGTATCGATAAGGGTCGACATTAACACAATTTTTTCTCATTAAGACATTAAGACTCGCCGCTCCAGCCGTCTGAAATAATTATGATGCACATTAAATGGTTGGAATTGTAGTTTAATTTTAAGGGTGTCCACGAACTGCTCTATAACACTTCACTGACAAATTTTGCATCCAAAAAGTTATCCCTTAGCGTGTTGGAAGCCTTTAGTGAAACAAACTCAATAAATATGAACTCCATCAGTCTCTAATCGCCTGCGCTGATTTTTAAACCGGGATTACCCCGAAAAAAAGCAAAAAACCAATTTCTATAATCTCATATTATGAGTAAAAAATGTTAAATAACAACTTTTGTCATGTCGAAAATACAATATATACGAATTATCAATGAAATCCAACGGATGACTATGTACTGCAATTGAAAGGAAACAGGAATTCGAATGTTTTTAGTGATTCAGTTCGAAATACCGCATGCAATGCAGAACTAGACGCATAAATCTTTGCAAAAATTTACACTTTATCTACTATCATGTGTTTTCGTATATACACGAATCTCACCGAAAATAGATATGCACCAAGAGAAGCAAACTCAATTCATATTTAAAATATATTCCAATTTAATTCATGCTGCGTCATTTTCTAACGCGAACCGAGTACACTAACATGGACATGATGTGGCTTTGCTGTGTTTGTTCTAAAAAGCCCACAATTCGTAAAAGAAAGCTGCAGATGGAAAAAACAACAGCAGCGATAGCAGTGGCGAGATGGCGTTGGAACTTTTTATGTCGATCGCATATTAAGCTAATTAAAGCATTTGCCCCTCGCGTTTTTGCCTCCAGATGTCTCTGGGTCTTCGACAAACAAAGCTATTCCTATAGTTCACGCTTAAAGTGTAATTGAGTTTGTATGTTTTAACTGTTCATCGTGACGAATCGATAACAATTTTGTTTGATTTTCAATGTTCGAAGATTTTTCAGAATCCTTGTTAGGTTTTTATTATCATAACCAGAGAAACAATTTGCGGGAAAAAACCTTTACACCGTTAAGCCGCCAGATACTTGCATTGCGTTGCAATTGATGTTGACTATGCTTCTGCTATCACATACTTATCGCAATCCGTTCGGATGCGTTCGTTAACGAAGCAATGATTCTCGGGATAAAATCCTATGTAATATTTATTTAATTGATTTCTTTAAGTTTGAATATTGCAAATTATTATCGAATAAAGGAATACTCTTACATGTTTTTCGAATTTTTTCGAATGAAAATATACAATTCAAAACTAGCAAATTCACAACACCATTTACTAACAATGTTTTCACCGGTATTTGTGATTATTTACCGTGTTCATTCCATTTTGGGTAAAAAAGCAAAAACCAAACAGAATATAACAGTAAATCTCCTTTCTTTCATCAACCTTCCTTCTTCTATTCTATTCGCCAGGTGCATCAACATTTTATTCTGTAAACTGGTCATTTTATGATCCAAAAGGTTGGAGGATTAAGCAAATAACTATACATCGAGATGATGTTGTTTGCCTAAAAATGTCGGACAATAGAACAATAGAATACTTTGGATATCATAAAGATAAATAATTTTTTCTTCCAATGTTGGACCAATTCCATTTCCGTTTGGCCAAAAATGACTTTGCATTGTTTTAAAAAAACAGAAATTAAAGTATTTAATGCATTTTCAGTGAAAATTGTCTGATCATGGGCATCACTGAAGCCTTTGTTCTTTTAAATGAGTTCGAGTAACTAATTTTCCCGTTTCTGCGATAGCATTTCAGTCGCCCGAAATAAACATTGATATGATATTCTTTCGATTCTTTAAAAAAAAATGTACAAATGATTTCGAATGCACTGAAAAACTCATCAATTGATATTCAATGAATTCATGCTATTGGATCAAAACAGCGCAACAAAATAATCAACAAGAATTGACACGTCAAAACGAGAAAATTTAATCAAATATTCTAAACATATCGCCGTAATGTTGCGAACGATTCGTGATGGAGATCCATAATCTACTGTTAAATGGGATAAGAGTTAACTGTGTGTGTCAACTGCAACTATTTCAAAATAGAAATGCAGTGACAGTGGGGTGGTGTTAGCAAAACCCAAACTATCATGCAAACTGACAAAATGCTAGGTAATCAATTAATTCGCATTTAATAAACATAATGTCGAATTTCCGATTGTATTGTACGGAAGCGATTCATTCGAAATAATAGTGTGATGAATGAATTTATAAATTACTCGCAGTCAGTTCTCGGTAGTTCAAAAAGAGCCAATTGTACAAATATTCGGCTGAAATGAACTAATCTAAAATCAGGTCTAGCATAGAATATTGCTAATCGACCGCCTGTCTATGTGTAAATGACCGATTATAATATTTATTAACATATTTGCGCCATACACCAAAAAAATTACCAAACCGAATATTACACTATAAACGTTTGTCATTATCGATACATATATATTTGCAACAGGTATTCGATAAAAATATGGAAGAGTCATCATTAGTATGAATGGAATGAAAAATCTGTCCAATTCAGCCTAATGTATGCGGTAATTTGAAGCTCCTACCGAATTTGTTTCCGGATCGAAAATGCATCTGGTGCAGCCAGCCAGTCACATATACACACATAGACGCACAACGTTCGATAATTGTGCACGAGTCCAATAATACGAGATAGCTTTCGTCCGAAAGTGAAATACATTAATTTTATAATGGTGTCGCCTGTCTCTTACTCCGTTGAAATGTTAAATGACCCTTAAGTTATCATTAGACGCAAGCGTAGCCACAAATATAATCGCACATATTATCATTCTAGTGCGACACAATTACCGAGAACATATTTGGCTACCAGTTGAAATTGTTCGATTAGGCCAAACCAATGAGTTCTTATTTTTCAAATGGTCGGTAATTATCGATGACACGTCATGACCTCAATATCCAAAAGAGCTGAACGAATGAACCATCGTTAATGTACATTTGTATCGAATTATTAGTGCGATTTGCTTTTTTTATCGAAAGTCAACTCTATTTTGTATCATTGGTTATTTGTTTGCAATGAAATGCGCCAAGTGCTCTGAAAGCATTTGCGCGGGGAACTAACCATAAACTGATCTGTCGTTGAATATCACCACTGAAGTGGTGCATTCACAATACGAAAGAAATGTTCTTTCACCACTTGCGGGGAGTTCAACAAAAAATGTGGCGTAATTTGATATTGTGAATATTTATTTCGCATTATGAACGCACCACATCAGTGATGTTCAATGACACATCAGTATTTGGGTAGTTCTCCGTGCAAAGGTTTTCAGAGTGACAGTGCATGAAGTTTGATGGAATCAAAAGATAAAAGCCCAACCACAACGATTTAAAAAAGGTAACAACATTCAATTGATGACACGCGCATTCGAATTTCGTCATAACTTGAGAAATTTCAACAGAAAAATGCCCGAATAAAAATATCTTTTGATTTTTGATGTGTTTGTATATTTCAAATGTGTGCATAATCCAACAGAATGAGCGGCTCGTGCGGTTCAATATACCTTTGAAAGTGATAACGATGAAGACAACAGCAACAATAACAATTATTGAGACCGAAATATTTACTTGTGTTTTCTGTGTGGCTTTCTTCTTTTCTTCGACTTGCAGGTAACTTTTGCCAGGTGAACTCATTGCATTTGGTATTTGTCGAAAATCTACAGTCAAACCGTAAAATCTATGATATGGTTAGACTGTTGTTGTAAAGTATTTTGGCTCGTGCGAAAAAATGAGAAAACGATTTGGTCGAGCGAACGGTACAATGCACCTAATGTGACTTGTGCTGCGGTAATATCATTCGATCAGACCTTTCGTAAGTTAAATGCAAATTTTGTCAAATCACAATTGTGCTGATTTCATCGTCGTTGTTGACGACGAATTGGTCAGGCTGGCACGAGTTTCCAACCATAATTAAGGTAAATGATCTTTTTGGTTTTTGTAAAATTGCTTGAATGAAAAGCGAATCAATGCACTTTTATCTATGTTTCGTTTCGAGACTGGTTCATATCTATACATTTCAATGGTTTTGAATTCTGGGTCGATATATGGAATTTCGTCGCAAAGAATGCACGTAGACCAAAATCGGCTCGTGGATTTCACTGAATCCAAATATAGACGTTTTTTTCGACGCTGATAAAATTATCGAATATCGAATTGGTTCTTGAATTCAATGGTTTTTTCTATGTTTTTAGTATCCTATGAACCATCAGCGCAATCGAAACATTTCTTGATTGAAAAATAAACCGAAATTTTGATTCACAGTTAAAATTTGTTTTGTGTTTTGAATAATGCATGTTATGTGAAATTGAGCATTGTTCACAATCGTGTTCCAAATAGAATTTTAACTTGAAATAACGTAAGCAATAAAAAAGGTTTTTTTTTCGAAAAAAAAATATGTTAATGTATTAAACTTTGCTTCCAAATATCAACCAAGTATTTATGTTACAAGGGATTTCAGAGTATCGCGTTTATTGGACTTCAAATTTAAAACTCTCCGTATGAAATAGCATTGTTTGTGGAATTATGTGCGTGGCTCTTTATTACTTTATAACCAAAGTTTGAAAAAAATACTGGTGGTGCAAAATATTTGCAGGCTTTACGCGCATGTTTCGGCTATGCACGAAAACGTTAATCCGAACTACCAAGAAATGCTTGTTCAAAAAAATCCTACTCATAAAGTCGATTTGACGCGGTCGAGTAGGCTACAGTCATATGCTATTGTTCTATTGTTAG
The DNA here is from genome assembly GCA_028476595.1 of Obolodiplosis robiniae. Classification (NCBI taxonomy): domain Eukaryota; kingdom Metazoa; phylum Arthropoda; class Insecta; order Diptera; family Cecidomyiidae; genus Obolodiplosis; species Obolodiplosis robiniae. The sequence continues at coordinate 18,730,548 of CM052014.1, forward strand.
ATACCTTCAATTGCGATCATAATTTGTTTTACTGTACAAGAGTGGAAATTAATCCCTGACGTTTTTTGCTGCCTGTACCAAAGATGCAGACCGAATTCTATACTATGCAAATCGAAGTAGATTTTTGAGTGCACTTTTTCGGGTTTGTTTTTTTTCAGTCATAAAAAGGTGCAAACGGAGTGAGAGATGAAAATGAAGACAAATGCGAAGAGATTATTTGTTGTTGGTCATAAAACTGATTGCAAAGAAACATTACATATGCATAAGGTAGAGCCAAGGGAAAATTCTCTTCTCATATTCTATTGTATTCTAACTCAGACAAGAATCTAGGCGTCGTGCAAAAACTAATAATATTATGCATGAACTGACATTAAAAATCTGCCAACAGGTGGGAGCAATTAGTTCTCCCACGGAATTCATTTCGTGCCTGAAAATCACAAATATGTCTCGTCATATTTTTATTGATTTTGCACTTTCGTACAATCTTCGATCGCTCCAATAGAATTGATATAAACACAGTAAACTCTCCGTTTGGTTTCTTGAAAATAACTCCCAAGATAAGAAAATTTTGATTGATATCAAATGATTGAAATGTTTCTCATATTGATCGCTGGACACATTTCGATATTATTCTGATATTTTTGTAGTATCTACCGCAAACTAATAAATAGCCAAAGCAAGGTGTTACCATGAAACTCCAAAAGATGTGTGTGCAGCCAGTCGGCTCATTTACTTTTCTTTTTCTCTTTTCCTTTGTTTCGCAGAAGTGTGCACCTGAATTTCGCATATGCAAAACATTGCAAGAGCAGGCAATGACAACGAAGAGAGGTATAATTCTACCTGCGTCGCCTATAATCGTATGCATTTTTTTGCTAGAACAAAAATCTAATACATTTTCTATGCATTTTAACCCCCACTCCAGAATACGACTTTGAAACAGAGAACATGTATATAAACCTATAATAAGTGTTGCAATTGACATAACTCAAGTGACTTCAAATTTGTTCACATCATCGTTTTTCAAAAAGCGCTCAGAGAAAAATAATCAAAATGTATCAACAAACGGAACAATTATCAACAGTCTACGAAATTCCATATCAGGTACGTTTAAATTAATTTTTTCATAAATCCTTTTTTGGGTAATATGCATAGCTTCAAATGTTCAGAAAAGGTTCAACGTAATTTTTATGACATATTTGGGAAAAACTTACGAATTATTTTTTGTTAATCCAGCAAAAATGGGTGTCCGATGCGCAAGAGTTCGATTTTGGGTCAGAAATGGTCTTCATGGAATTAGACGCTGCAATTGATCAAAACAGCCAAGTCGTGTATCAGCAAGATCAAGAAAAGAGCAACATCAAACTTGGACGTAAGTTTCATTTCCCCAGATTTACTTAGATTTCATTATATATTTTTGCATGTTTCGCCATTGTCGATAAAAGGAACACCTGTAAAAAACCATCTCTAATCAATTATTCTTCCCTTTCTTTATCAAATCTAGGATCTGGGCGTCCAAAGCGTATTCGCACCAATTTCACCAGCGATCAATTGCATGAATTGGAAAGCTATTTTAAGAGCACTAAATATTTGTCGCGACCAAACCGCATCGAAATGGCGAAGAAATTGAATCTGAACGAACGACAAGTCAAGATCTGGTTCCAAAACCGTCGCATGAAGGCCAAGCGTGAGCACGTCAAACCAGCCGATGCAAAAGAATCGAAAGTCCAAATGGCACAATTTTCCCCCTCTCAATCTTTGAATTCAAGTGGTTCATCGCCATCTTCGAACCGATCCCAATCACCAAATGACCGACAAATCAGAGAAAATCTAATGCAATATCAAAGTTTCCATCTTGGACATGACCAAAAATCTCAAGAAGCAACTACGTTCTATCGACCAATTTATGAAAACTACGTTATTCCGCCGCCACAGCAACAAGCAGCAGTCATGCAACTACCTAAACCTAAGGAAATTCCGATACCAGATACAGCAAAAACAAATATACAAGTGAACGAATTCATTGAAGGGGAGGACGAATTAATGCAGCACTATGGCTGTGTGACTCTTCAAGATGAAAATCAAACGCTCAATTCTGGATTTTCCGCTGCCGAATTCGCGGAGTATAAGCAGCATTCGCAAACCAACTCAGTTTCAAACACTCGCGAAGATTTGAATGCCATTCATGGGTCCATTCCTTCAGCAACAGGCTACTTTGACATGAGCTACTCAAATTTACTATTCGATAGTGTTTACGATCCACTCGATTTGCAAAATGTTGTGTCCAACAACTGGTCACTTTGTCCACCAGATGAATTGAAAGAATCTAACTTACTTAGCCTGTAAATTGGCTTTTTACTTCAGGAATATTTAATTATATTAGTCTTCATAGCGTTAAACCTCGGTGAGATCTTTAGACAATTTGTAGTTTATTCGACTATTTATGTATCATTTACATTGAATATCACAATATATGGTTAATTTCATAGATATACGAAACAATAAGAGCAATGAACAATAGAATAGTATTTGTATTATGTGTATTTTTAAATAAAAAGTCCAGAAATAAAGAATCAAATAAAATGCTACATTGTTGTAAATAATTTAATTTTTCTAGCTATATAACAGCAGAGGATCCTTGGGAGCATAATTATGTCTCTAAAGTGAACACAGTTTTCTACTAACATCTTTGGTTTCGATAAAGGTCGGTATTAGGACTATTTTTTCGGTCCAACATAGATTTTATGTCAAATGTATATGCTCGCCACTCCAACTCACTGAAATAATTGTGATGCACATAAAATGGTTGGAATTGTAGTTTAATTTTAAGGCTGTCCACGAACTGCTCTAGAACACTTCACTGACAAATTTTGCATCCAAAAAATGTAGTCCTTAGCGTTTTCGAAGCCTTTAGTGACACAAACTCAATAAACAAGAACTTCATCAGTCTATAATTGCCTGCTTTGAATTTTGAACCGGAATTACCACGAAAAAAAGCAAAAAACCGATTTCACTGTTCTTGAAATGAGACATGCGAATAGGTGCTAATGTATTGCTGGATTATTGAGATTATGTCACTAGGTTTCTGAAGCTCTCAAGGCTACTTTATTTGTATGCACTAATTACAAGCTATTCACGAACCAAATTTGTCGTGGGGAGCATTATTTCATTTCCATTATTGAAATAGATTTTCATACATTTTGGAAATTATGAAACATGATCATCGATTGAAAGTACCACATCGTTAAATTATCATTCGGTTGAATCTGGCATATTCAATGAATTCTTTTTTAGTATATAAAATGTATGTTTTGTGAGTGTCCGAATTGCGAAAGTTGTTGGATTATTAATTTTTTAATATTATATGGAAAATGTTAAGATCTGTCCTGATACGTATATATGCAATTGGCGCTATTAAACAAGTAATATATACTAGGAAATGACAATTTTGAGCCACTTTGTGCATACAAATCAATGTAATCCAGATATTCTTTAATTCAGGTATTGCATCCAAAGACAAATGCAAGATTCCAGTTTTAACTGAATTGTTTGTGTCGAAACATCTTCTGGTGAAGGTTTGTATTAGTTGGGCAAATCCATTGGAAATTTTGAATGAGAAACGACGCATAAAATCGGTTTTTGTTCTGTCTATGATCGCATCGGTAGCTGATATTTAGTAGGTAAATTTGGAGTGAAATTCCAGAAATGGAGAATTTCTATGCCTACGGAGCAAGAAAATGTATCCGTTGACGGATAGATGAGATCCTTCGATTCCTCTTTAAACTTAATACTTTTTTATATATGCCGATGGAATTTTTGGATATGTTTAGTGTGATTTCCTCCACGTTTTTGTTCTTTAGTCATAAAAAACCGTTCAGAGATGAAAAAAGGACAAGTATGAAGAGGTATTCATACGAATGTAATGCTGATTGTGAGGAGAGATGCATTTTTATATGGGCGAGTCTAGCGAATATCCTCTTTTCATTTTCTATTGTACTCTAACTCAGACAAGAATCTGGGCGTCGTGCAAAAACTAATAATATTATGCATGAACTGACATTAAAAATCTGCCAACAGGTGGGAGCAATTAGTTCTCCCACGGAATTCATTTTGTTCCTGAAAATCACAAATATGTCTCGTCATATTTTTATTGATTTTGCACTTTCATACAAACTTCGATCGCTCCAATAGAATTGATTTAAACACAGTAAACTCTCCGTTTGGTTTCTTGAAAATACCTTCAAAGATGAGAAAATTTTTATTGATATCAAATGATTGAAATGTTTCTCATATTGATCGCTGGACACATTTCGATATTATTCTGATATTTTTGTAGTATCTACCGCAAACTAATAAATAGCCAAAGCAAGGCGTTACCATGAAACTCCAAAAGATGTGTGTGCAGCCAGTCGGCTCATTTACTTTTCTCTTTCTCTTTTCCTTTGTTTCGCAGAAGTGTGCACCTGAATTTCGCATATGCAAAACATTGCAAGAGCAGGCAATGACAACGAAGAGAGGTATAATTCTACCTGCGTCGCCTATAATCGTATGCATTTTTTTGCTAGAACAAAAATCTAATACATTTTCTATGTATTTTTACCCCCACTCCAGGGTACGATTTTGAATCCGAGAACATGTATAAATATCTGTGATAAGTGTTGCAATTGTCATAAGTCAAGTGATTGCGAACTTGTTTGGATCAGAAAAAAAAAACAAAAATATTAAAACAAATAATTTTCAGAATATTGAAAACAGTGAAATCAGTTAGTTCAAATAATCATGTCAGTGCCAATGTATCAACAATCGCAAAATACGTCAAATGTTTACGCCATTCCGTATGAGGTATGTATATGCAAGTAGAAAAAATTGTGAAACTATATTAGCAAATTCTGAATGATGAATTCAGATAAATAGTATTTTTGTAAAAAAATAACTTACTTTTATTTTTTATTTTCATATTAAGATAAAATGGGTAGACGATGGGCAAAATTACGATTTAGGTTCAGATACGATCTATATGGAAATCGACTCTGCAATTGATCAAAACATCGAAGTCGTGTATCAGCAAGATCAAGAAAAGAGCAACATCAAACTTGGACGTAAGTTTCTTTTCCCCAGATTTACTTAGATTTCATTATATATTTTTGCATGTTTCGCCATTGTCGATAAAAGGAACACCTGTAAAAAACCATCTCTAATCAATTATTCTTCCCTTTCTTTATCAAATCTAGGATCTGGGCGTCCAAAGCGTATTCGCACCAATTTCACCAGCGATCAATTGCATGAATTGGAAAGCTATTTCAAGACCACTAAGTTTTTATCGCGTCCAAACCGCATTGAAATGGCGAAGAAATTAAATCTGAACGAACGACAAGTCAAGATCTGGTTCCAAAACCGTCGCATGAAGGCCAAGCGTGAGCACGTCAAACCAGCCGATGCAAAAGAATCGAAAGTCCAAATGGCACAATTTCCTCCTTCTCAATCTTTGGATTCTAGCGGTTCATCGCCATCTTCGAACCGATCCCAATCTCCAGATGACCAACAAATCAAAGAAAATCTAATGCAATATCAAAGTTTACATCTTGGACATGACCAAAAATCTCAAGAAGCAACTACGTTCTATCGACCAATTTATGAAAACTACGTTATTCCGCCGCCACAGCAACAAACAGCAGTCATGCAACTACCTAAACCCGAGGAAATACCGATATCAGAAGCAGCAACAACAAATACACAAGTGTACGATTTCTCAGAAGTGGAGGACGAATTTATGCAGCACTATGGCTGTGTGACTCTTCAAGATGAAAATCAAACGCTCAATTCTGGATTTTCCGCTGCCGAGGAATTCGAGGAGCATAAGCAGCAGTCGGAAAACAACTCAGTTTCAAACACTCGCGAAGATTTGAATGCCAGTCATGGGTCCATTCCTTCAGCAACAGGCTACTTCGACATGAGCTTCTCAAATTTACTATTCGATTGTTTTTACGATCCACTTGAATTGCCAAATGTTGTTTCAAACAACTGGTCACTCTGTCCACCAGATGAATTGAAAGAATCTGACTTAATTAGCTTCTAAATTGGCTCTTTTACTTTATGAATTCAGTATTGATTGAGAGCACAAGAAATTATATCATATCTTGTCGATAACTCTTAACAAACTCATTCAACTTTATTCTTTTAACTTACACCCAGTTTCAAAATATGCAGTTAATTTCATGGTACAAAAAAAAAAGTAATATTATTTTGTAGTAAGTTTTTTCAATTCAAAGATTTAATAAAAATGTAAATAACAAAACCGATTCATTTCCTTGTTTTTATTTCTTCTTGCTTTTTCAGAGCAGACAATCCTTGAGAGATTTTAAGAGATCTATCTAAACTGATAACTAGTGCAATCCTTTGCAATCCTTTGCAATTCCTTTTTTTTTAAACCATTTATTACTTCAACCGAAATCCCTCACATGAGTATAACTACCGCGAAATAATATGAATCTCAAGACATTGTCTGATAGCGAGTGAAAGTTCTGATACAATTTCTAGCAAATTCCAAGCAGGAAATGAAAACACTTGGATTTTTTGTGTCGTATTATTTTTAAAGGTTCTCCGTTCATCATCTGAATAGAGAAAAAATTGAAATTAAAAATGTAATCCGTGTGTATTTTGAAATGCGGATATAATGTTTCGTGTTTACCAATGCAGTTGACTAGACACACAAAAACCGAATCGCGCATTCAGAGTTTGATTTTCTATTCCATCAGTGGCGTCACCGTCCGACAGGACCAGACTGGAAGGTACGCTATTATTCTGTGCCTTCATCTAAAATGGAAACCTATAGTTGTGTTCTCTCCCTTCCGAATGCAACGTTCTTATGGCTGTGATGTGCCGTCACTGAGCTGTCAGTCGAAAAAGAAAGAGGAAGATTGATGACCGCCATAGAAAGAGGCTTTATAGGGTGAAAGACATATAACGTTATGTTCTCAATCTGTTTAAATGGGAGAAGAATATCATGTGATGAACATTGAGCACACCGAGTGTGTTCAGTTTGACTACACATTGGTTGTATCATTTTCTCCCTTCGAGTGGCTATAGATCTCATGCTCATTTCGTGCACCGATGAGAGACTGTTTTCTTTGTGTACACGGTTTCGTCGAAATTCGAAAATATGCAACAGCAGCCGCTTCCTATCTTATTTTGAAGTTGAATTTGATTTAAATGATAATTTTTTGCTACTGCTGCTCGCCTTGGAAAAACGAAATCGCGCGCCTGACTGAAAGTTTACAGTTGTGCACATGCGATCTGCATGCAACACACATTGTTATTTGGCACGGATTATTTTGGATATATCATTTTTGCTTTGATTAGCAATAATCGCCGACCGTCTAATTTGCTATGACATTCGAATTTTTCTCTCCTTTTCAAAATGTACGTCAATGAAATTCGACAAATAAATTGGTGTCACACACGATACCAAATTGAATTTTGCAGCCAAAAATTGCCAACCTTTGCTGTTTGGAATATTGTTTTTGCTTACGTAATTTCCAACATAATTTCAGTCACATGAACTTCATCAATTTGTAAGAGAAACCAAGAAAGCGCACTCGAAAGGTAAATCGATGTATACGAGACTTCAAAGTTCTGTGCGATGGTATTGCATGAAGCAATTGATGTCAGAATCAGATAAAATATTTGCGAAATGCCGAAGTTTATGTACACATTTCATTTATTTAAATTTTCTTTCCAACAATGGCAGCCGTTATACAATCAACATAGGCCGGCATTAACTGTTTGTGTATTTACTTATTTTTTCACTCTCCTCTTTTCATTCATTTTTTTCGGAATTCACGAAATACATTCGTGACCAGAAACATCAGCGAAATCCGAACATGAAACCAATTTTCGTTATTAAAAACACACGACTTCCAATGTTAATATTTTCATGTTTCGATGTAAAGAATTGTTCGCCTTTCTCACACATACGGACTCACTCACACGCTTTCGAGTAAATGCGCTGTGTGGCCGAGAAGCGAGAAATGAGAAATATATCATTGTTCAGAAATGTAATCGCTTCGAAGCGTTCTCGCGTTCCACACGTGATTTTTCCTTTGCCACTCACACAATAAGCATAGAGTAGAGAGAAAAACGACCAGCTTGCAACTCAAACAGACAAAGGGCGGATCGGGTTAATGCTGATTATAGATTCAATCGCATTTTGTTTTTGTAATTAGAATGCAAGAGAGCCGTTTCGTTCGTGTGCCATTGAGTCCAATCGTATCTTACATTTTCTGAACAAAGATTATGCTTTCAGCCGTGCGTTCGGCTGTTTTTTTTTTCATATACAACAAGAAAAATCTGAATATATTTTACAATTATGGCGTGAAAAATCTTAACAATTTCTCAGTATACACCGGGCGAAATTAAAATCTTGGTGACCTGTTATTAAATAGTTATTAAATGGAATTATCTTCGTTACCATGCAATGGCTATAATTTGTTTGCCACATTTGTCAATCAAAACATTCGTACATTGAATTTGCAATGAAATCTCTTTGTGGCCTCGTTTCCGAACATTTGTTTCTTTCAAATTAAATCGAAGCGACTCGCTCTTGTCGGATGATGTGATACTAAAGCCGAAATAATAATGTTAATGAAAGACAATGAGCGTATGCTAATATAATGTATGTGGCTTGTTGTGAAAAATGAAAATTACTTCAGGAAAATAACCTCTTCAAATGATTAATACAAGAACGAACGAGTGCCTTTGATAATTTATGGCTTTGCATTGACGTCCCTTATCGTTAAATAAATTTTCCAAAGCCAAAGAGACGATGCGATCTCTCGGTTTGTGTTCCAAAATTGAAAATGTATTGCAAGTTTTTCTGTTCAATCGACAGGCACTTTATCATTTTTGTCGTACAAAAAATGTGAAAACAACCGATTAAATATATTTGTATGAAAACAGCAATAATTTCTCTGCACACAGTGCATAAATGAATTAAATTTCACATATTCGGACGTCCAACTGGTTCCATGAATTTGAAGTGTCAAGTTAGCAAATGAATTTTATGACACTCAGTGCTAATATATATAAAAACAGACCAAGCAAACTTATCAATTTGCCAAAAATTGAAAAAAAAGGAAACCACTATGCTCGCTCAAATGTCGTTATTTCAAAAGCTTCAATGCATTCTGCCACAATGCATTGATTTTGTCATTTTAGAAGTCTGAAATTAACCGAGAATGCATATGTTTTTACTTGGCATCAAATATTTCACACAACCACATTTTATTCTCGTGAAATTTTCAACGCTTTCGGCATCACAGCTATTTTGTGTGCATATATTGAAGAAACGCAATTGATGATAGTAATCGAAGAAGAATTATCGCAGAATTGGCCTATGTAGTTGTTTCGGAGTTTCTCGGAAGCTGTGATGGCTAATGGAAAAATATTCAGGAATTGCAGTTCAAATTAAGGCAAAATGATATTAAATCGACTTTCAGGAATTCTGATGCAAAATACAAAGTAGCGTCTGATCTTGAATCGAAAATATATATTGGATTGATATTCCGTTTTATTTCATCGTCATAATTCCTCCCAAGATTTCCATGAGCTAAATTTCGATTGTGCTTCACGATCATCATTCTTAGGACTATTCTCAAACCGAAAAATCACCTATTTTTGCTCACACCTCATAATTATACATAATGAAATAAGGAGAAAATCGGATAAAAATTGGAACTATAGATCAAAGTTTTACTCTTTTGTGCAGATCTCATGCGAATTCAAAGCATTGAACGAAAAGCAGCTACCTTAATCAGTGAAAACTAGTTGAAAAGTTACGATGCTTGGACACGTTTTTAGAGCCATTCACATTGGATCACATTATTTTTATCCTGGGAATTGCTTGAATTGCATTGTAAATCCTTTCATTCTCGAAATTCTTTCCGTGTCTGTTTTTCCAATCACCACATACAAACTCATTGACTCTTTGTTGATTGAATCGATCATAAACGGACTTAATTAAATTAATTTGAGCAATCATTTCCATGCACTGTGTAGTTGTCTGGATCAAGTTTGACAGATGCACAAATAGTAGCTGTAGGAAATAACTTGAAATTGTCACCGATTTTCCCGTCAATCGCATTGTTACGGGATTTTTATGCCAACATTTCTTGAATCGATAAACTGCACAAATATAATGCGACGCTGACAGATATCATTCAAAAAACGTAAAAATGCATTACAAATTTCAATAAAATGTTCAGTGTGATCCATTAAGTGTGCACCTTTTGTGTCGTGTTCATTTTCGTTCAGTGAAATATCGAAAACCATGCATGTGTTGAAGCAAAAGTCCTTGAAAACCGCTTGAACTGTGTAATGAATTCCAAAAATATTTAATTGTATCCAAATCACACGCTTCCTTCGAATGTCAATCACATCAGCTTTGGTCACATATTGCGAATCTCTCGATTGCGGCATTACAAACTATCATAAACATACCAATTTTTACTGTAGTACACTTATAGTAAAAGATGAAAATACTTGCCTTTTTGCGCCATCATAAAATTTTTCGAAATGTAAATTTTTTTCATAATACAATATATTGTTTTGTATTCACTCATTTAATTGATTTGAAAATAATTTCTCATTTTATGCACATTCCTCTGTCAAAAATGAGCCATTCGAATGTGACAGATACATATTGGTATGCTACAGGAAAACCTTATATTGATAAGCCACGATAATCACACCTGTTAAATTATCATATTTTCGAAAGGTCATATAATATGTTATTCAAAAGAAATTAGCAAAATATTGAAATATTATATTAGTTTCGATCAATTATATTTTAATTCCTAATCAAATCAATCGATTATTTTTTCATCCAACCAAGAACGAATTCTTATTCAAAATTTGACCAGCGAATTGAATCAAGGTTAAAAAAACTTTGTTTTGATAAAAGTTTCATATTTTCATTCAAAATGGTTTTATTTGTGTTTGATTCAATCACACCTGAGCCTGTCATTTCGAAACTGACATTTCAATGATACCGTTTAATCTCATAAATTTTTGATGTTTATACGAAAACATCGCTGTGACACTTCAAATTGATTTCTATTTGATGCTGCCCATTTTGTCAAACGCATATTTCTTATATCGAATTCTGTGTTTTTTTTATGAAATTACAGAATTATACAATTTAAAAAGTATTCAACCTGTTCAGCTCATGTGTTCTGAACAGTCGAATATTGCAAATACATCAAACATTTATCGATATTCGATTTATATTATAACTTAAGCGTGATAGTATTCGGATTTTATCTGTTGAGTTGTTACAAAACACAATAAAAACGAAAAATGACCACATTTTACACGTAATCGATAGTTTTAAATAATCATAACGAATATAATAGTACAACAAATTGCATTTTTATGATTCATCGGAACAATTTTTTTTTTCATCGAAAAATATTAATTATTAGATAATAAGGTATGGACTTTATTATTACAAAGAACTGGACATCCTAGATCTATTTAATGTTTTGAATACCAAGATGAAAGTGGAATAAGACTATTGACCAATCTTATTCCTTCAAATGAACAAATAATTGAATGTTTTTCGGGATCTAAGTAAGTATGATTCAAGGCAAAAAAGTAAGATTATTTTGAATGGTTTACACAAACAAATGCATTCGATTACTTGTGGTTTTCGAATGAGAATTTTTTGAAGCTTAGTTTTCGTGATAAGAATTTGAAATTCAATCGTCGAGAATAAAATGATATTCGCATTAAAATCCATTTTCGCGTGACAGTTCATTTGTGTTGCTTCTTCATGGGTATTTATGGAATCCACCAAAAACCGATTATAGCTGATAGCATTGCAAATTCTTGATAAAAAATGCAAACTAAGAGAAATACGTCATAACTCCTTATCTTCGAAGCCATTTAGATATGGCAATTTTAATGAGAAATTTGTGACGCGTTTTTCCTGCATTTTCATCTTTTTCTAATTTCATAAGAATGACGAAAGCAAGCATTTATTTCGAAGAAACGATATCGTAACCGCCGTCAAAACGTGAAATAGTCGAAATACAGCAGCGAGATAACCGAAATGAGGTTTCTCGCAATTCTATTCCGAGCATCAACTGTGCATTGATTAAAAATTTATGGGTTTTATATTGCACGGATGTATTTTCGAGAGTGGGATAAGCGCGCGTTTATATCCATTGAAATGATGATTGTGTCCAAACAGTAGCAGTGAGAACGCATCTCGTCGCCTTCGTTCGCGTTCTCGCTAAAATTTAACGACATTGGAATATATCGAGGAAGTGAAGAAAACACGGCAAATTGATTCAACCGTGGCTCACTGGTAAATTTCATGTGGAAAATCTTGTAATTCTTACACTTTCATTGCATTGTACGTTCGAGCAGCGATGACATCTGCTTGAATGGAGATTGGAGATGAACAGCAGCACATTCACGCGCTCGCGCGTATGACAAAATATTGAATTATTAATTAGAAAGCTGATGACATACGAAAATGTGTTTGCGAGCGGCTGGTGCGACTTCAAATTAAAAGAACATTTATGATAAATTCATCCAGCAATTATACAACGAACAATGAAATGCCGAGAAGTGAATTTGCCGGGTTTCGTTACAAATATACCACAAATGCAAGTGAAAACAATTCACTTTTCCATTTGCTAGACGTGATTTTGGTTGATAATTTATCACATCAACACTTTAGACCGTTTTTGGTGTGCAGATAATTTGACTTGCGCTTAAAAATGGTCAGCGTCTACAGATGAAAAAGCCTTTCTATAACATACATTTTGCATTTTGAGGAATTTTCAGACGATTCATGCGAAACCGCAAAACACGGGAGATATTTCATCATATTTTCTCAAATTAATTTCTTATAACGTTTCAGTTGGTTTGGAACCTGAAGAGAAAAAAGGTTGAAGAGAAAATCAAAACTAATAGCACGTCACACGGCTAAGGTGAAAGAAGTGCATATGGATTGTCTGTGAGAAATTAGCATTTACAAGTGTACGTATGCGAATGAGACATAGACAAATCTCCAATCCGTGTTCGTCCATAGGTAATTCGGGTGCCATAAAAATGGTTGTGCTCTTTCCAAAGTCATTAGCATGTTTACATGATTCGAATGCGGTTTGTTAAGTTGAGCATAAATAAACAGAAAGTGCAACAATGATACATGGTGCCTTGACGAGACTCGTGTCCAAAACCTCAATAAAAAGAAGAGAACAGTTGTCATGGTACGATGCGAATAGTCATAAATGTCGCCCGGTGGCGAGTCGAATGGTTTGCCGACGAAGACATAGTTTAGTGTGGCTTTGGCTGTCCAGTGTCCAGCCATCATCCACAAGTCTCTTTCAATGATTGCTTATTATCCATTGTCCATTGGGTAAGAATAACAAATACTCTTTCTTCAGCCCGTGAACTATTCTCATGCAACAAAAAAATACAATATAAAAATCATAATTCAATACAAATGTAATGAAATCTCAATTAAACATTTTTTCTCCACCAACCCTCCAAAAAATAAAATAAAATATAAGTAGCTACTTATCCGATTAACAGTCATTGTTTGGCCGCACATTTTACAAAAATCGCCATTTGTCCATTCTTTCAAATCGAATAAAAGAAACTCTTCGCTCAATGGGAAAGATTAAAATAACAAAACAAGTTAAATCATAATCTATTTTTATTCCGTGTTCGTCTTCGTCGTGGGGTTTATTTGTTTACAAACTTACATCGAGAGATTGAAATCACACGAAAGCCACACAGTTGTTGTGTGAAAACTGAAAACAAAAACCATCCTATCATTTATCTCATGACCAAAGCAATATCGGCCACTGCCAGCTTCTTCTCCTAGTGTCTATTGGCCGTGGTACGTTCGAATGAAAATTCTCGGCACAGAGAGATTCAAGATTAAATATGGGAAACAAAAGAAACTCTGAAAAGGTGAGTTGCTGTTGAGCCAATTAAAGTGGCCAATGATTTACATCCGGTTAGGCAATTACACAAATTATTTTCAAATTCTCCTCTTCTCCGATATAGATCTCGCATTCATTTTGAAAGCAACGAGGCTTTAATATGGATCGTCTTATGAGAAACGAATGTGATATTGTTTGTATCAAAAGCAACTATTGTGAGAAATAGAACAATTCCAATTCTATGTATCAATAGCGGCATTATGCCGACTTGCGGCTTTTCCGAACGATTATTTTCAACCACACACGTTGTACTTGAATCAGATTTAATTTTTTTCAGAAGCTATGATATTCAATGAAATTCCTGCTCATATTAAGTTCAATTTTACAAATCTCGTGAAAATGAATTTTCTGCTGCGTCATTCTTAGTAAACAAAAATTTGAACTCCATGAGCACGGATGTTTTAGTGTTATTTTAATCAAATAAATTTTTTTTTTTTTAAGACAGCGTTAAAAATGAACCTTTTCAAACAAATGTATGCATGAAATAATTATATTTAATAATCACATTCGAATTATTATTATTGAATCTTACAACAGAGAAGTTGCCAACTGATTTATCAACAGCTCCATTCTTTTCGGAACATTGAAAAAGCTATTTTATCGAAGTAAATTCACTGGAATATAATCACAATCAGAACCAAAACACAATCAAAATACCTCAAATGTTTCTGACACTATTGAGATCGCATACTATTTTTTCATATTCTTTTGACTGTTGGGATTGGTGAGACCACGCAAAAAAATGAAATTTTAGCCCAATTTCGGACAAAGCACCATTCCTCAAATTATTTGTTCTATTCAATGCTGTCTATAGCTTATTTTAACATTGAATCTTGTACACTTCGTGTCGGTTTTTTGTTCGTTTATGAGATTCACACGCAAGAATCAAAATGATAACAAAGAAAAACAGCATAATTCCATGTATTGAAGTATTATGAGAAATCCAGAGCGTTGCAATAAAATAAGCACCACAACATGCCATCCAATTTTGGATGATTTATCATCAAAAAATCATATGCGCGTACTGCGTGCCGATATTACCCTTATTTTAATTCAAACGTTCTGCTCTCTCTCTCTCGTTCATTCTCTTCTCTAAATGTGTGCGCTACTGACAAATAACATATCATATATAGCGCTTTAGCCATAATTCTTTCTGATTTTGGAGAGAGTATGAAAACCATGTTATGCAATGAATGCGAATAAAATGTATTTGCGGTTTGCGAGCGAGTGATATAAAGTCGACGCGTATAAAATCCCGCTGGCTCGGAACATGTTGTCATGTATGTAGGTGAATTCAATCACTGCTTTTTTTCGTCGCAAATTCACCAATCCATCCATCCATCGTGTGAGCGTGTGTGTGCTGTTTAGAAATACTTAAATATTCGTTATGCAAAATTGCCAAAGGTATACTTTGTGACAGACTTACAAAATGACAGCGTGAAAGTATTTTTTGATTGAAATCATTCAAACAAGCGCCGTTCTTGTTGACAGCCTGCGATGATTTTGTTGTTGTTTTGGCTAAAGTTAACAAAGATTATATGAAATATGTTTTATCAAATCGGTTCGACGAAATGCAATCGCCACTGTAGCGAAATGAAATTCAAAAAAAAAAAAAAAAAAGCGCGATGAGCGTGCGGAGACTCGAAATTGAAAGACCGAATGTTTACAACCGTATCATGCCACCGAATAAATAGATAGCAATAACACACCAAACATATTTCAAATATAACAATTTTAAAGCAATCAAAATTATTTGAATAAAATCTGATATTAATATTTTCGAACTGAGCGCACACGTTCCTCGATGTTTTGAATTCCAATCATTTTTCGCAGGCGTTGAATTTATTGGCAATATTCGATGAGAACGACATTATTCAACTTTACGCATCCCACCAAACATCAACATTCGAATTCGGCATTCTTATGGAGATACGATTTATAAAAAAAACGTTAGGTTTAATGATTGAAATAGTCGAAAAATCGAATTCAAAACTAATTTTAGCATGAAAAAACATTTCTTTCACTTCAACAGCACTTTTTTTTCGAAGGAAACTAATTTTTCGCTTAGCTACTAATCGTCCACCACCGGAACAATACTAGCGCTACCAATTTGCAATGGTGTATTTATTTCTGGATCCAAAAGCAATTAAAAAATCCTAATTTAATCAATAACTGATTTTTATTTTGCTCATTTGCTGATTCTCTTTTGATTATTCAATTTAAAGTTTGATGCAGTACAGTACAGTTCTATTTAATCTTCGATTAGATCAATAATTTCATGAACTTCGGGGAGTGATTCCAGTCAGCTTAAGTGCGATTCTTTCCGAAATTCGATCGCTTCGTCATTCGAATTTTTAAACGATCAAACCGATTTGGATCTAATCTTCCATAAATTTCTTTCAAGAGGACACGTTGAAAGTTCACCATTGACCCATTTACTTCGAATCTCGAACATTATAAATTCCACATACCTGAACATTATGGTTATGAATTCTACTTGCAGTTTTCTGCGGCTATTTTGGCCGCATCGATTCCGCTACCATCTTCATTTAAATGGAATTTTAAAAATAATAATTTAATCGGTTGAAAGGGGGAGCTGTTTGCTTTTCATTTAACGTTGCCATTGCAAGGTTTGGTAATAAGATCTGTTATTTATTGTATTAAAAGCGATTTCATTTCCGAGACCCTTTCCATCGTCTTTCTGGTGTTTTTCTTAATCTAGATGAAATTACATACTTTGTTGGGCGACCGCGGACTCAACGAGGAAAAATTAATCTACATTCATGAAATTTGTGGAGTGCTCTCGATGAATAGCTTTATTTTCTTCTGAATAAAATTAAAATCAATATTGATTTGCCCTGAATGCGCATTAGATAGGGTGAAGTGCGCGACTACACGCTGCCTGTCGCTATGTTCTCGATTCATTCTTGAATTGAGATATTGAATTTCAAATAGGTCAAGGAAATTCGGTTCATCTACATTTCATAATGAAAAGAAAGGATATTATTAGTGATCCATGCAGATGGATAACGCTACATACTGTTTCACACCAAAGATAAACAGCAACAAAACCCAACGAAAGGAGAATGGGAAAAATGACGAAAAAATTCTGCATAATTTGTAATTAGACAATGGATTACCGTTGGTTATATTTCAACAGCTTTTTACTTGTCGTCCGTATCCGTTTCAGAAAGGGCTTGGAAAAAAATACACACAAAGTAAATAAACATTTCCGAGCCGAAAGCAAAGAAACGGATAAGCGCTGAACGCACGTGTGCTTCAATAAGTGTTTTTAAATGATTCCAGATAGAAAAAAAGAGATCCGAAATATTTTTACCGAACACCTCATATACTTTGTTTTCTGCACACATGAACTTGTTCGCCACTTGAACGAAGAAAAAAAGTCAAATGCTTTTAATTGTATGGTATTTCTTGTTTTGTCTTGGCCACATTGATGGGTTGCGCTGGGGTGAGTGAGAAAAGGTACCATACGCATTCGACACACATGCCCACGTCGTATTTTCATTTGAACTGCCGCTCGGTGCGCTATTAATCTCTAGCTATTTTGCTTGATAATCATTTTAAATGTAAACAAGTGACCAAATCTGACCGCAAAAGAATTATTGCGTTGCATAAAACATGTGCTCATAATTAGTTTTCTTCTCTCTTTCAGCTTGGTGTTTTTTTTTTTGAGGTTCAAATAAAAAATTGTGTACGGTCGGCTAACTGCTCGTCGCATATGCGTTTGTGGTTTATGGAATAGTTAAGACTGTCAGAAGGCTGTGCATATCTTTGCTTCTTTGCGAAACATTTCGGCATAGTTGGATCATTTTCGAAAGGGAATTTTGTCGTGAAGACGCAACATATATTGTGGTCAAGTTGTATATTTCCTAGACTCCAAAGTTAAATCGTTTCGAAAATACTGACCTTAAAATCCACACCGTTAAGATCCAAAGCCTGAAGTGAAAAACTTCTGCTCTGAAACTAATAATTCCTTTTCGTGGAATGCATAGCCAAAAATAGGATGGCAAATTTCAAAAAAAAGGCCGAGCAAAGTGAATTCAGAGTGAATTTTATCGAAACCAATGCTCAAGAATGAAATGCGACAAATTCTTGGAAAATTGGTTTTCAGTGACAATTCTTGGACAACATTTGGTGTTAACCAGCAAACCACATAATAATGAAACTTGAGCAAATACAAGACGAAGTCGGTGAAGACCGTTCAAAATAGTTGATTTATGAGCCAAATGACCGCACCATAACGTCAGTCTCCGTTTTACATTGTGATATTTACTTTTGCAAACACATATACTAACAGTCAGTTATCCTTTTGTTATCCCGTTCGGTGCTGGTTCATCGCAAGGATAAAGAGTGCATTATGCGAACAAGTGTTTTTATAAAGTTATATTTCATTCATTGTATGGTCTCTTGTGGGAAGCGAACGCAGCAATTTTCGTCTGTCAGCCACGGCAAGAGAAGAAAGCCTAAAGTAGATTTTTGTATGGCGCACAACTGTTGACCGCAAGTCGCATGGGAATGAGATAGCGCTGTATATGGTTAAGTGTGTGACATTATATGTCTTTTTAAACGAGGGTGGACATTTCATGTATGATGCTTATAAGAATTACACAACTCGAGTGACCTTTGTGTACGCTAACGGGAAGGAAACTTCTTGTGTTCTCGCTTCCCCACTTCATATATTGACATTCTGATGTGCACATATAAGTCAATATTTTCTCCCGTCGATGGGTTCTTTTCTCCGTCTCACTTTCTTCGCTCTCATCTGATTTCAATCTTTTTTTCCACAAAGTACGTGTTTAACAGTCTGTTGAGATTTAGCTAAAGGGTTTTTGTTATAGGCTTTATTATTTGCTTTATTGACAGTTTATAGAAGCAAAATTGTTATAAATTCGTCGGTTTTTTCAACCTATTACTCTTTGTGACGTTTTTTTGCCGTCATCGTCGAGGGGCAACATTGTTTATAGATTACTCACAAGAATCTATCTTTCGACTGCCGGCATAAAATTGCTATTACAGCTCACTCTCTCGCTCTCTCATTCCGTTAAATTTTGCTTGGCACGTAGATGGAATGACCAGCATAACACGCTGATTTCGTTCCGCTTCATTTTTGATACACACAGCTAAAATTGTATCCGGTTTTTGTCACGGCTGCACTGCGTGCGCCTTTATCGGGGAAATTGCTAAGTCATTTGGCAAAATGCTTGACCGGTTCATTGTATTCACTTTGTCATTGCTTATAACATTCAGCGAGAAATTGTGGAACGCTTTCGAGGGAAAAAAATATACATTTTTTATGCAGTTTTTCATTCGAAAGAAAGCCAAAGATTTGTTATTGAAAAATGAGTTAACAATATCAATTTCCTATCCGAGATATCAATTTGGGACCAATGAACAAGATGCGATTTAGTGAAAGAAGTGAGAAATTGATTTGAAGGGATTTTTTCATATGAAAAGATCTGGTTTTTCAATTCCATTACGTTCTTTTGGTGTCAAGCTAAAACGCTCAACAAAATTCAGATTTGCACCGTTTTAATTGGATTTCTGTAATTCAAATTTGCGTAAAAAAATGTATTCAAATTAGTTCAATGTCTAATTGAATGTTTTGTGAGATTTTGAAAAGGGATGAATATTAAACAGGCAGCAGTTTTCCCACATAAACTTCGGGTTCAAAGTGTTGATTAATTTGCAAAAAAATGCGAGCGTCGTTATAAAGTTCGATAAAACTTCGTTGTGGAATGCATTTGGTTTTACATAAATGTAAGTAAGCAACTGAATAGAATCTAGTACAAGCTCGAAAAATGAAACAACAAACACTCGAATACGTCAATGCCACAGCGACCGCCGTTTTGTAGTGGAATAAACTTAGATATCCTACTCAGTACCGGTTCAATGAGAATAATTTTGTGGAGACTTTTCAACGCTTTGTACTCGCAATGACTCCTCCCATTTTATGCGCGCGGTCTTTCACACAACAACGCAGTGTTCGGTGCCAACTCGTATTTGAAACACATGCGGCGAACGTGCAGCGGCCGAGAAGACGACGATTGTGACACGCCTCTGGCAAAGACCAACAATTGTTTGCAGCATGTGTGTGCTTTTGGCTCGAATACGATGCATTCAAGTGAAAACCAGTCTTATTGGTCATCTCAACCGTCACGTGATACTTACACAAACACACAGAAAAAACACACTCGATCGGAAGCATGTATCAAGAAAATAGTGGAGAAAAAAAAATATCAACACAACAAACAAAAAACAAGCAGAAGAACCAGAGCCGATAGAAAATGAAGAAACCAGAAAAGAAAAACAACGAAAACCAAGATTTGTTGTTGAAATTGTTCACATATGGATCGAAATAGAAAAGAAAAACATCTCGCATTGGACGTTATATACTTGAAACAAGATATTCGATAAACAAACTGAAATACCGAGCAAATCGCCAAAAACTTAAAGGAGTTTTTGGACCCAAAAAAGGTAGCAACTGAATTAAATCCATTGGATAAAGAATTGAACATGGTTTTACCGACGTCGTTCCCTTTATTTCATCAATTCTCTCATTTTTCATTTATTATAAATCTTCATTGAGTTTTTTCTCCTTGCTCAAAAAAGCATTCGAAGCTCGGTGCATGGTCTGAATGGAATCGTGTACATGTCTCTTTCGACAGTCGATTCGAGTGTATGTCATCGTTCCGTTTACATTTTTTTCTTCTTATCCCCATTCATTTGAGCGCACCGAAAATCGACAGCGTCGTCGACATTGTTTTGTTACTTATTAGTTTGTATATGTTTTTTTGCTCAATTTTGCTGTTCATGGAAATGTTCTTGTTCGCTTTGGTCGCATTTTGTTTCTGAATTCATTCGATGCGGTTTACTTCATTGGTCTATCGTATCGGTCGGTGCCTGCATGGATATACTCGCCACACATTTGTGTAGAGATGTCGAGATGATATTGTGAGTGCGCGCGCTATTTATTCCACAACGTGTAAAAATATCGGAGCTGTGTGTGTTGCGTGTATTTGTAAGCAAGTGATGGCTTTTTACTGTTGTTGCTGCTGCTGTTGCTATCGCTCGCCTCACACGTATTCAAGTGAAACATGCAAATGGGAACGTAACAATTGCCCGTCAACAGCAACCAACGAATATTTATGCACTATAAAAGTTTTCCTCTTCGGCAGCCAACAAAAACACACATTCGAAAGTTTGTTTAGTCGGTGGCGTGTGCAAATGGAAATGATGCTCTCGCATAAGTTGCTCAGCACTGTATGGTGTTTCACATTTTGTTGACGCGCGCTCTGTGGTGGTGATATTGTGCAAATGAAATTAGTGTTCGGTGTTCAGTTTGAAGTGAACTTCGTCTCGCGCATCAGCTTTGACACTTTGCGTACGGACTTCGATTGATTTTACCTCCGCCGTTTTATCGGAATTTTTGTTGGAAAGGATTAAAATCGAAAAGTGCGGATTTTTTTTCATTCAAATAAGAATTTTTCTTCCAATTTCGAAAACTTTAAAAAACACTTTTAAACAAAAATTATTGAAAGCGCGAGCCATTTTCAATTAATTTGATTTTAGTGGACTTTGCGAGTGAGTTGTCAGCTTCAAATCTTATCAAATGATTTCTATCAATTCTAATACAATCAAATCAGATTTTATTGAGCCTTTTTACGAGTGAACGACGGAGTATGAGGAGGAAAACAACATTTTGAAAAGAAAAACTTGAAAATTATTATTGAAATTTGGAGATGTTTAAGAAAATGGCGAAAATTTAATACAAGAAACTATAAAAAAATTAAGTGTTTGAAAAAAAGTTTGGAGCATAATTTGGAAAATGCAAGAAGTGTGCAGTTCATTAGACGCAAGCCAGTTAGGATCGCAAATAAAGTCCGAGTCACAAATAAACACCATACAACAGCAAGCCATGCAAACGAAATTAGTAAATAACTGTGATAAGCGCATGGATGCAACGGCCTACTGGATGAATGCAATGCCGAACAGCGGAAATAATGGCAACGGTAATGGGCCGACAAATGTCTCCCCAACCGAAAGCGGATTCATTAATTCGCAACCGTCAATGGCTGAATTTATGACTCATCTTGATCCGGATAGCCCGAAAATGATTGGCAATCAGAGCTACAATGCTATGCAAAGTGATCAGTGCGATAGCGTGCCTGAATATCCTTGGATGAAGGAAAAGAAGACCGCAAGAAAAGGCAATTCACAAGGTAAGTCTTATCGCAAAAGTAATTTTACTTTTTTTTTTTTTTTTTGCAGCAAGAGAAGAGATTTTTGTGGCAAATTGTTAAATAATGGAGAAAATTGAAAAAATCGAAAATTCATTTTTCGAAAAACTTAAAAATATGTGATATTCAATAAATGTAAGACCAATCAAAAACATAATTAAAAGAGTTTGTTCGCAAACAATAATTCGCTTATTGGAGAAATTGTTTTCATTCTCCGAAGTGAAGATATCATTCATTGCATTTTCGGTGTTAAAAATATTTGTTGTTACGCTATCCAGTGATTGATTTGACTATTATTCGGACCTAAGATGTTTCAAAGTGCATCAAAAGGAATCAAAAGATGGGTTCAATTGTTTGGCTGGCGCCGAAAATTATTCAAATGTCTGGATGATGATCAATTAGCCTTTAACACATCGATTTCTCAAGTTAAACACATCTTCCCTCTCTCTCATCAATGTATCCTGTAAAAAATCGTAGAAAACACATATTTTATCGGCGCAAAAAGGCGAACAATCGTTTGATAATTCCTCTCCGATCTCTAACTATCGACCGTACAGTTCACTACCATTTCGAAGCATATTGAGTGTTGTGGTTGCTGTGCGAATGAGCAGATGCCGTCGCAATGGTTAGGGCACAAAGCAGAGAACAGCCAAACTGTTATGTGCTATCATTTGTAACAATTTTAAAAAATTATGAAGACGAACAAAAATAAAATAAATTGATTGAACTTCATTTATATTCAGCAGAAGTTTTCCTTCAAACCCATCACAAAATAGCGTTCATCAAAGTGAATTGACCGGGATGAGAAAAACGCAAAGAAAAAAAATTGTTTTGAAATAAGAGAGAGAGAAAAAAAAATTAAGGAATCGAGTAAAATGACGAATTGTGTTCGGCTACCCTGTTATTTTCATTCATTTGTCAAAAGCAACCTTTTTTCTTCGGTCTTTTTTTCCACGTGAACGTTGACGTGTTCGATACATTACAGAAATCGGACGAAATACCGTGTTTCCTTTTTGATCGCTTTTCTTTATGCAATTGTGCTATAACTGGAGAGATGCTGAAATAATTCGCTCGATTGTTCGTTCGCAATGTTCTTGTTCGCTGAATTCGGTGAAACCAAACCGAGCATTGTTGTGCAGGCAGGTTCAAATAAAAACACAGAAGAATGGAAGCCAATAAAATTAATAACATTACATCAACAACAACTGTGCATATTATTTGATTGTGCTTGAGTCCGGTGCATTCCATTCATTTGATTGGTGATACACTGCTGCTTGTGTTAATGCATAAGCAACGAAAGAAAAAGAAAAAATATATAAAATTGATCACATTTTTCATTTGTGCGGTCTCTTCTATCCATCTTCTTCACTGTACTGTTGATTTTTGTTTATTACTTGATCCGTTGTGTGGAGCTTTAGCACCTGAATGCTGCTTGTTCACACAAATACTTGATTTTCACGTGCAGTTGCACTGAACCTTCCGAAATGATATTTTTCTATCGGCTAAATGTACTTTTTTAATGCGATCAAATGTTGAAATGATCTTATTCCGTCATTAGTGATCTTGTTGTTCCTTTTGAGGTTGTTTAAAGTACTATCACAATCATTTGTGCATCCGCTTTGTTTTCAACCTGATAATGAACATCGATTTTTCTTCAATTTCTTTCTTTCCCATTCTAGTAACCGTGGAAACTTGATGATATCTCTCATAAGATATGACCTCTCAATTTTTTCTCGCTTTTTCTTTTGAAATCGAATCAAAATCAACGAATGTGACGGATTTCATGAGACCAAAATATTAAAATGCTCATGAACTTTTGGTTCTCATCAATGAAAGACCCATTTAATATATAAAATTAAACCAATACATTAGTTTCAAAACAGTATTTGTGTGAATTTAAAATCAAAATCGTTTGATTCATAAGAATTCATGAGATTCAAATCCAACTGATTTAACTGATACTTCAAATCGAAAAGATTTCATGTTATTGCAATAACATTTGATGTGTATGTTTAAAATGTGTCTATGGGGTCACAAATCAACTAAAAGGGCAGCCTGTTGATTCAATTACACCATTCATTCTCATGTATTGGCACTAAACCGCTATATTTATTATATTAGCAAACGCCGCATCAATAATGTAATAACGACATTTACAAGCGACCCAGTAGATTTAAATTGTAGTTTTAGCACTTGTCTCGCTCCCACCATGATCATTCGTGCAAAGCGAGACTGTGCTCGTTTGAACAACGGTTCATTAAAATGCGAGGATGCATACGGAGAGGAGACGATACAAATAAATTCTTACATGATTAAATTGCCCTCTGCGTGAGCGGTGTGGCAAACGGAGAACATATATTGACAAATCGAAACACTCTCTTCAGCGAGTTAAATCGTATGAAATCCTATAGAAAATGACGATAGCATAAATTTTTATGTGCTGCTCTGTAACAATCGTAAAGTGATTCATTCAGATTCCTTCAATGTGCTGCACGCATACATCGAACATGTGTAACAACAATGTGATGTGTTCATAATAATGGTTACATTGATGACAGCACAGAAAATGGTGCGAAATTCTCTGGAAAAGAAGCGACAAAAATTGCACAGTGGCATCGAATAAATAACAAAGTGCGTGATAAGAGAAATACGGTAAAAACAAAACGGTATATGTGCGCAAAATTACCGCAATAAAGTGGAGCCAAATACAGTCATCCTTCGAGATAATGAAATAGTTAGAATAAATGCTATTTATATCGTAAATACTCGATTTAATTCATTGAAAACAAGCTCGTATTTGGCATCGTGAGATTCGTTCTGCGATTCGGAGGTTGCCGAAAATATTTTAGTGCAATCTTCGGCGAATGTCAAACGTTAGGGTCTAGCTCAGTAATGATGAAGCACACCGATGCTCGACAACACATTCCCGTATACATGAATAAAAAAAAGCATGGCAAAGAAATGAATTTCTTTGTTGAAAACATCGAGGTTTATTGCAGATCATTTGTCTTTATCACAATAGGGGGCTACGGAAAAGATAATATATGAACTTAATAGTCGTTTATTTGGTGTGTTACACATGCTCGTGTGGCCACATGCGAACGCAGTCGACATTTCAGTACCGTCGTTTTTATTCACTTGTTTGTTTACGGGTCATGTTTGAGAAATGAATCACAAGTATTTGGCGATGGTGCTCCGGCTGGCTGGAGCGACAATCCACAATTCTCGAGCCCTACCCAACGTTGACGACGATATTTCTCTAACCTCTTGCAAGCTAAATATTGGTACTTAGCACTTAAATGCTCTATTAACCGAAACATGTACGCGGAAGTACACTAGAATATAAAAAAAAACCAAAAACACACTCGAGATATCAAGAAGAAATAATTTATCAAAAAGTTTGCGCACATCAAACACTAATCACATTACCTAATACTCATTGTTTGTCTATTTTTGGATGCAATGAAATTGAAGGACATGACGATTTCTAGATAAGCATTTCGTGTGAATGGCAAGTGTCATTGATGAGAGGATTTGCCCATTCCCATTTGGCAGTTAAAAATGACACGTTTTTTCGAAGCCACGCTTTCTCTCTCCCTTGATTCGATTTGTTCTTTTAAATCTAGACAAAATAAAGGTTCAGCTCACTTTTGGTTTGTGACAATTTGTATCATTGAAATTGATGTTCATTTTCTGCTGAGAATGCGAATTTTGAAAGTTTTTGTGCAACAAACTTTCAAAGTGAAGAAAATGCTGAATTTCAGTCGGGCGTTTGACTGGGCTGATCTGGTGACACCCTTTTTTCAATGCGGAACGAATTCGCACGCGCCGTTTCACAGCAATTACAATTTCGAGTGCGATTCGAGCTGCTTTGCGCGCTTACCTACTACTTTTATGCTATGATTAGCGTCTGTTTTCAATTATGAAAAACGCGCACCGATTCCTTATTCCAACGGAGGATTTGCTCAATTATTTTAAAAGCCGTTATAAATTTTATTGCCGCTTCGCGTGGTTTTCTGCAATAAACATTTAAATTAAAATACTAGCTAATGAACTAATGAAACATTGCGACCGCTAACAATTGCCGCCTGATTGTGCAGCAATTGTGTAACCGTACGCATGTTTATTAGAATATTTGTAACGAGTTTGTTGCGTGAATTAGACACTTTCTATCCTCTGAATACTCGAAAAGTTTGGAATTTATTTTTATTACCGTTATTTTGTAACAAATGCACGATTTTCTTGTAAGATTCAAAATAGATTTCAATGAAGACTTTATTTTAAATCTGTGTGTCCAACTTGTCTGTATAGAAACGCCTAAATTGCAGGAAATAGTCAACTAACTCAAATTTTATGGAAAAATCAACAATATTTTGCGTACAATTCGTAATTGAATTCACTCAAACAGTTTCGAATGAATCGTTTATTTCGGAATAAATATCGATTTTCCCACAAAATTCGCTCTTGTGAAAAATCGTAAAAATTATTGTTCATGATCAACATTTTATTAAGTTCGTGAAGAATGTTCCATTGTTAAAATCAAAGATTTTTAAATTCGTAAGAAAATACAATGAACAAGTTATTTTTTCATCATTTGGATTTTAGAAGAATCAATGTTCTGAATATTTCTTGTTTTTGCCAATAAATTTTGGTGGCCGATGCATTGCGAGTATTATTCCATTTGGAATGGGCGCTTAAACTCAATAAAACCGAAACAATAGCATTTAGTTTTTTTTTTCTTCTTACGGTTATCACTGGATTTACATGGGAGAGTGTTCTTTAAAAATCACGACGGGGTGGCATTTTTTCCATTTGCAATTCAATTACGTCTGGGTAAAAAACTAAAATGGCATAGAAAAAGTGAGCTGCGTAAAAAGTAAATTGTCAAGTCATCTTCATTTGACTGGGTGCGTTTGCGGTTTTACATTGAGTGTGAGTTTGTGCGTGGCAAGTTAACGCAAATCATTTGCTTTTATATTTTATAGCGTACTCGTTTTACATTTTTATGGATCGGAAGTAGCGCGTTGATGTTGCAGAATAATGGCTACATGAAAATATCTTCGATAATGAATTTTGTTTCTTTTCCTCTGTTCGGCTTGTAATACGGTCGACGTTCGCTCTCCATTTCGCCAAACTGCCACAAAATACATAAACCTAAATAATTTGTTTGAGTTGAAAAACTTGAGCATTGTGAAGGACACACCAGAAAAATTGCGGTCGAACAAGAAAACAAAAGATTTATTATTATTTTTTTGTGCAAAGTAATCGGTACATAGAATTTCACAGTTGTTTTTCGACCTGGGTGCAAACAAGTCTATTAAAAATTCGGATTGTTGAAGTATTTCAATTCACAAAACATTAAGTGATAATTAAGTGTAAATTGATATTTTTTAACTGTATACTTTTGAACGTGAAACCGAAATGTGGCGGCGAACAAAATGGGAGAAAGAACATTTTTTGGCATTCGCGCCCTGACTATTCGTCAGAAAATCCATTTCAGGTTTGTGATTTTTCTACATGATCGAAGAAAAAATTGCGTTTCATTTTCAAAAATTGTTTTCCAATCGGAAACTTCACGGAACTTTAAAAACCATCGCTTACAAAGAACAAATTTGATTAAAACTTTGCGAACAAAGTGGAGGACTGTTCTATTCTTTTGTTGTTTTTATTCTTCGAAGTTTGTTAATCTTATTTGAATTCGATTTTTTTGTGGCTTTTAAAATGAATTAAAAGTAGCGATAAAAACACGGCCAATCCCCCAACATCGTTCGAAAAAGTCGAGAAAAATGTGGCAATGAATTAAAACAGCAAACAACATTCTTACGGCTATTCGAAGATGAAACATTTGGGGGACAAAGCGACAGTCATGCTGAACGCAAGCGCGCAATGTGTTTGGCACGGGCGAAAAAAGTGCTGCTCATGGCGAGAGCGCGAGACCAAGACAATAAAAACGATAAAATTGCGGATTAGCGTTGAGTTATCTCTAATTTGTGCAAGATTTGTACGCTGTCTTCGGCTGAAGTCGGCGTTAGCCGAATCGTGTGTGAGTGAGTGGTCGCTTCATTTTGAGACTGAATATTCAATATGTTTCAAAAATAAATTGCTCTCAACTTCGGTGAAATTCTAAAATGGACGGCGCAGTTCTCTTTGGCAGCAGAAAAATCGATTAGAACCATTTAACAAGACCGAAATCACTTTAATTAAAAACGCTTTTTATTATTTTTTTTTCATTAAAATGAATACGTATTGACTGCATTTGAGAATGAACCGCGCTTTTTTTCGATATATCATACATCGCTGGAATACAAATCCATGCACGACTTGGCTTCGTTCCGTTCCGACGATCGTGCACAAAAAATGAAAAATTATATTTTGACAGGCGAACCGCATGGTTCGGACTTCGATATAAAAAATGATTGAAAAATTGTATAAAAAAGGGAGGCAGCATGAAAAAACCGACCGCACAATGTTGAATTGAATATTCACATTCGATATTCCGTCGTAGGCGCGCGCTCATGAAAAAAGATTAGAAAAAAATGCGGACCACTGAAAAAATTGAGTCGATACTGTTTTTTGTTCAGCCGAAAAAGGCACAAAAACTCACATTGAAAAAATAAAATTTTGTCATTTGACTATTGCCAGCTCTTTTCCCACAATCCTAAAAAAGAATGCGAGTTAAATAAATGGTGAGAAGAAAGACATCAAACCGTTTGAATATGCGATCATGGTTGACAGCATGGATTGATTAATCCATTTCCAGAGCTGGCCAAAAATCCATGCAAGTAGCTGAAATAATTGTTGAAAACATTTAATTTAATTGCTTCGTTTTCATGGTTTTTCAAGCACACCGCTCGATTTATTTGATTTTTAATTCTTCAAAAACAAAAACAAATATTATTCAGTTTGTGACATGGAGTGTGAAGAAGGAAAACAATCAAAATTGTCTAGCGTTTTATTAAATTTATTTTAAACATTGTTTATTGAATCGAATGTACCTTACAAAATGCCAAAACAACCGCGCCACGTCAATCGAAGGAGACGACGACGAATGAATCGCTGGAGCAGTTGACGTTTGAGCTTTCGCTTGGAAAAAGGAAAGACCATAAATTATGTGATTTGTATTCGATGATATTTCTATTAAATCAACGCGTGCAACATACAAAAATAACAGATTGCATTGACGACATCACATGATCCACACATTATAACACATTTCATGCTACCCTTGTGACGCTTCTTCAGCACAATTTTTTCCCGGCATGTGAATAGATACAACATCATCTATCATTTTGGAATTGACCTTTTTTCATTGCTCGTTTAATGTATACATCGAATTCAGGCATGTTTTAGTGTTTCGCAACAATTGTTCACTCTGCCATTCTGGCTTGAAATGCTTGGCTACGAGAGTTTAACAACATCTGAACGCACTGAATATTCCGTATCCAGGGATTGAAAGGGAGTCATGCTTTCGGAGGCGAATACTTCACAGAGAAATTCGTATATTCGTTGAATTAACAAGGTGAACAAAACCATTCTCCGTTTCTCTCACAATCTTTTGGCAAACCAGTGCAAAATCGTGCTTTTGAACAATATTTCTGATTTTAAACTCTGACATCCATCATTTTCAGTTAAACTTCACGGTAGCAATTCAGAATTCAGTGGCAGTGATTTGAAACTTGAAAATACTAAAGAGTCTTCAGGGGGTCAGTGATTTGTCAGTGAATTGATTCATCTGTCATCAATGACAGCGCTCATGACCGTTACGTGTTCAACGCAACGAAAAAATAATTTTTTGGATTGAAAATCACGAACAGCGAAGGAAATCTGTGCAAAAAAATTATCGACACATTCGAATTTTCATTTATTCCATTCAAAGTGGCCAAACTCATAGGCAAAATGAATAAAACAGTCACAACAAACAACTGTGATCGACGGATTCAATGATCGATTACGTGAAACTGGTTGGAAATTCATGGGAAAAAAAGTGAATAAAAAAAATACTCACGAGAAGCATTATGAGAAAGGCAAACATTCAATTAGGCAGGAGTGGTTTTGTTGACCATTTTTCACAAATTTTCCCATGATTATTTTAAAATAATTTTTCGATGCCCATTCGTAGAGGAAAACAGTAACGATTCCAAATTTTTAGCATCAAGATCACAATCTTACAAAAAAGGAAACAAATATACATTGAAAGAGGAACAATGAAAATCAATGCCTCGAATTCCATAACGTGTACAATGTCATTACAATGAAATCACACTCGAATGCATAACCTATTATTGTCGCGCAACACTATTTATTATTAAACGCACGCAACGCAGATAGAATTGCGAACTATACAGAGAGAAATATGACGAGTAGTCGACATGGAATATTATAATGATACGCTGCAATTGGACAAAATTCGACAATCAAAACATATGTTAAGGCAATGAATAATTATGTCGACCAAAGCCATAAATCATTTCTCGTCGCATTCAAACCATTCACACAAGCAATCAAATTAAAATCACGTTGACCTTTCAATTGCTTCAATAATTTTAAAATTCAAATCTTGCTGATTTTTGTTTGATTTTCATTACAATTTAAATATTACATCTTTAGTTTGAATCTCAATTTTCATATTAATTTCAATTTTATTTTTGACATTGTTTCCATAATCAAAATGCTTCCGTCTTATTCTGCAATATAAATGAGGAATTTCTTCTCCAAGTATTTAAATTTCTTTTCCCATTCAATTAGAATAAAAAACAATTTTTGTTGAAGAATCTTATGCACTTTACTTTTATTCTTATTTCCAAGCGCCGTGAATTCTAGTTTGGATCAAAATATTCGTTTAAAAATTTGAATCAAAAGTAATAAATCTGAATAATTAATTGATGGCAAATGAATTGTTCTAACCTTTAAAAAAATGCGAACGGCTTGGACTCGGAGTCTTCTTTCTTCCACGCAATTTGATAAAAATATGAGTGAATTGAATGTACTTCTACCGTAGTCCTCCTAAGAGCGTTTCTATCGTATTTTCATTCGAATAACTTCTAAATCTGTCTACCCTTTGAACGTATAATTCATGAAGTTTTACGTCTCGAGATTGTTTATATAGATAATTTAAAAAATCACAATTTCTTCGGCGCGAAAATGCATCGCCCGCCGCATTTTGCTATGCAAATAGATCTTCTGCCCTTCATTCTCGTAGAAACTGCCAGTGAACTGCTTTTTTCTGCCATATTTTAATCTCTTAATTTATGATTACGTAAGTGCAGGCGCATCGCACAAACAACACAATTTTCTGGCACACAAAAAATGACAATTGCTACAATTTGCTCATTATATGTTGAATGCCTTGCATAAACTCAATAGAATTCATCGTGTATTCAGCAAAAGTTTAGAATATTTCTGCGCGCATACGCAGACCATTTTGAGCGTATCAAGAGATAGCAGGAATGGAAAAGATTGCGGGCTTGATGAACAATGTTTAAGGACAAAAACGTACAACAAATTCTATGGTAATTTCCTCTTACCGGAAACCGAACGACATGCAATGTTATCGAATACATTATAATTTGGTTACAAATATATGGATAAAATATGTGCGAATATGTGGAAGCATCTCTGCTAACGTGTTTCATGTTTTCAATTTCTCTCTCTCTCTCTTTCTCTCTCATTGTGAAATACAAATGTGATTTCAACATTCATGATACAACTTTTTGGAGTTTGCTGCATTCTTTACCATTCTAACACTATGTGTGCTATGTGCAGGGTTTTCCTTGGGAATAATTTTTCCAAGTCTATTGTGAGCAGAGAATCATTTGCTTTTCCTTTTTCTCCTCGCATTTTCCTTTCTCTCTCTCTCTCTCTCTCTCGTTCTACAAAGAAACGACAAATATCCGGTGTTTTCATGCGATGGAGCTCGAAATATACAAACATCGAACATTCTATGAAATTCAAACACGAATCGCGTTGAAAGTTGGCGTATAGACACGTTGATAAGTGCCATAAAAAAGCGAAATGTTAAATAGCGCCAGCGAAAAGGGCAAGATATCGAACCAAATATTTTTATCATTCGTGGTACTGTTAAAAATACCTTGTATCGGCAGCGTACGATGTTAAATTTTACGCTCCACGAACAATATCAGTCTTTGAACACAACGACTGCACAAAACTGCTGCGAACGTTCCAAATGTATTTATAGACACTAACTGGAAGATAAGGAGTGCCTATGAAATGCTAGTTTATTTACAACCAATGAACACGTGCCAATCCATTGACGTCTCGCTCAGCCGAATCGAGTGCTTTGCATCGATTTTTCAATTGTCATTTGATTTAGTTGCAATTTTACATCAAAAATAGAATGCAGTTGAAGTCAAAATTCAGTGTCATTCGATTTGAGTATTGAACTTTCAGAGTTGTTATTTTAATGCTGAAGAACTAAATATTTTGTGAAGCATCTAATTTATCTATAAAAATCATACATTGAATTCAGATGGAATCACCTTCCGTTAACCTCAATCCAATACTCATTTGAAAGATTTTTCTCTACAATTTAAAGCATCTACTCAAAAATCGAGAAATTCCATTGAAATCGCCCCCCAAAACATTCGAAGAAACGAATTTAGATTCGCTTTTTTATATTTGCTCATCTTCTTCGAATAAAATCATTTTATTTCGGTTTGTTCAAAAGAATATTGGAATCCGTGGAGCGAAGAGGCAGACATAAACAATCTGGTTTAGAAATCACGCGGTGGTTGACACGTGATTCGCGGTAATAAATTATATGCGCGTGTAAATCCTGTCCGCATAAATGCACGCTATTCACACAGGCTCAGACGTTGTGTGAGTGCGCGGTTGTGTGTGCGTGTGAGTCTACCCGCCAAAATAAATGTTGTTACTGTGATATTTGTGCGGTAAAAAGGGATGCCGTTCGCTGCTATGAAGACATTTCAATCTGATTATGTCTTGAAACATACCCTCGTTTCTGTTTAACAGGAACATAAAAAACACATAATGTGTTCACAATGATTCGCTTTTTCGCTGCTGTCATCGCTCTGTACAAGGCATTTTGTATGTTCGAGCATCTTTCGAATGTAGGCAAACATGTGGCCCGAAACGTATGAATTGGCACACATCGTTGAAAATTTACTATCAACTTGTTGGTTCATCGCATAAAATTAGACAGCTCACGAATCTTCTTGCGGCGAAACTGCATCGACGCCGACAACGACGGCAAAACAAATCGTTGTCGAAAATTTATTGCTCCTCTATTTATTGATATGGAAATTATTTATGGACTCACTTCTACTGTTATGTTAAACGGTTAGCAAAATGCATGCGGCCAATGAAGTTAAGCGCGTTTAACTGGCGTCGATTCAAGAACGCGTATAAAATTGACTGAGAAACTCTTGTCGTTGAGTTTATTTCAAACGCTCAAAATAAATACGAAAATTATTCAAATTTTTAATTTTAAGCCACAAATCCGCATGAAAAACTCAACCGCAGCCGAATTGTGACGGAATGAATTTTCTGCCAGCGAATACCAAATAAATTGAAATAAATTTGCTTGGAATGGATTATTTTATGAACATGCGTTTTGTTGAATGATTTTAACGATCCTCTTCAGCCGCCGAGCAATCGAAATAAGGGAGTGAAAAGAGAGCATATTCATGAACATTGAGTTGAATTCATCGCTTTTTTTGGTAGAATAGGCTTCGCTTGTTGGGCTTTTTATGTTGAATACGAACGATGGGTACAAATGGTTTGCCATTAGTTTTCATAATCGCAAATTGGTTTAAAATGATTGAAGAAAAAATGACACATCCGATTTAGAAATGAAATACCGTGACTGTGCTACTGCTTAACGCGAACAATGGATATTGTCGGAGACACAAACATAGCATTTTTCATTCATCCTCATTAGAGAATAAACCTTAGTCACCTTTTCGTACACTTGAAATATCAAAATAAATTCACTTGGATTTGTCAATAAATTTTCATTCTATGAAAATAAATTCTGGTTTTGGAACTCCAAACAAATAGTTCCTTTTTTATTTTCTGTCTCCTTCGATTTTTTTGACGCTTCATTAGAATAAACGAGTTATTCTTGTAACCCCATTCAAAGCCATTCAAATGGCCAAAAAATGTGACGATGTCATGCTGTTCGTGATGCAGAAAAAAATCATTCAAAATAATAATTGAAAAAGATGGAACGAATAAAGTTAAAAATTAAGAAGAATTCTCCATTCATTTCAATTTCGTTTGTGCTCGAGAGTCAATTGTTTTTAAGCCTTCTGCCGTGAGGGTGTTCCAAAAGAATGTCAGCGCAGTTTTTCCATTCGCATTGTGTTTTTGAAATGCAGAAATGGCTCGCTTGAAAGTTCAGTGATCTGAAAACTGTGAAACAGCCGAACCATACGCGCGCACCTAATCAAATTAGATGGAGCATGTAAAATTGTCTTTGTTTGAACGCTTCCGATGCGGCTATTAAATTTTGTATGATTCATAAGAATTCGATTGATTCAGTTCGAAGTCTCGGCACGATTAACATCTTTGACGCCCATTGCAAAAGCAATGCTTAATCAGACATTGAATACAGTCTTCTTTTATTGGTTTTTGGTGTAACCTGCAAAACAAAAGCCTCACACCCCGATTGGTACACAATTTTGGTGGAAATGAAGATATGATATGGACCTGATGACATGCAATTCATCTCATGTTCCGATCTGCTGATGCTTTTCCATTCTCCGGCTATGTGTGGCTGATTTTTCGCTTGTCATTTTCGAGTTCGAACTGAACTTCGAGCGAAAAAACAAAAAAAAAATCAACGCATTTTGGACATGGGACAAATTCGACAACAAAAACTCGAAAATCATGTGCGAATCTGGCTCTCAGCCGAATGAAATCCGATCGACACTGAGTCAAAGTAAATGCATAGACACACGTCAAAAAACTCAAAGTCATTTCTGAATCATCAAAAAATATTGCTCGACAATGACGCACGGTTATTTGAGCAGTTGTTGTTGTTGTTGCTGTTGCGATTGCTAGAATGCACGATACACATTTATTTATTGTCGAAGAATTATTGTGGATTCGCCTGGCCAAATCATAAATCGAATGTTTGCTTTTGTTGATAAAAACAGAAAAATCGCATACATTCTATCATCGGTGTTTGTGTGAACGTAACGTTTTTATTTTGTATGAATGCAGCAACGTGAGCTTGCATTTTATTCCGATGGAATTGAGAAATCGGAAAGAAAAACGATTGGCCACTTGTTTTGCGTGGCAGCAGCGCACACAACAACACAGTAGCAATGACTCGAACGAAAATGTTTATCAATAGATGCGCGTCTGTATAACAAGAACTATGAACACAATTGTGGCATGTTTTTGCCATTTTATTGGATCGGCAGGAGTAATGATGAGAACCAAATTTATTTGTTATCTTTTCATTCATTGCGTTTAAAAGCGTTATTCATTCATTGTTTTATGTATGAGAATGGGGTGTTTCTCTCCATCTCTCTTTCCTTCGAAAATCGATAGTTCAGTAGGCAAGAATATTGTGCTGTCGCTAACCGGACCGGCTTCAGTTCATAAAATTTGATATTTAAAAGTTGGTGGCATCGATTTCTATCCTAAGACCATGCTGGCATAACCAAGACAAAGTTTTCTAGTGACAGAAAATAGGAAAACCTTGGTATCAACTCATACTCGAGTTCGTCAGAAACTTTGTCCTTTAATGAGTTTCATTTCGGTTTGACGGTTGCGGACGCTAGCTGGTTATTATAAACAAAAAGTCTCATTTTAAACTCTCTCTATCTCTCCCTCTCCCTCTCTTCTGCTCGCCAATTTGATGATCTCCACTTCATTGAAGCGTGTGCATTGAAAACTTTATCGAAAGAACATTTTCGCTGAATCTGTGCACATTATTAATTTTTGATTAGAGTGGCTTTGCGGAGAAGTGGCGCATTGAGTTCAGCTGGAGTCCGATGGATCGATTGAAGTGCGCTAAATTAGATGAATACACGCTGCATGAGAACAACTTGAAATTTTGTGAATTAATTCGAAAAATGACGCGAACGGGTGATTGAGCCACGTTTTATCCGGTGTTCGCTGTTCAACATGGCTGACTGACAGTGACGGCGGTCATTTTTATTTATTTTCTTTGTCGTGACAGGAGAATAACAAAAAAGTAACAGGAATGAACAAAAAAAAAAGAACGAAAAGATAACTATCGGTTGGTTTTGTTTTCCACCTTGAGCTGTAAGTGAAACATGCTCGAGCATAAACATTATTTCCATGGCGACTGATTCTTCCAAAACGAACATTCACGTCGAAGAAATAATTCGTGTTTTTGCTTTGTTTTTTTCTCTCTCGCTCTTGCTCATTCATATTGGCTGTTTTTTTTTTGCCTTCAGCTTCGACATTTCGTTTCATGAATTTTAGTTGGTAACTGTTTTTGTGCTTCGAAAAATTTCAAAATAGAAAAAAAAACAGAATTATTCAAGCATCGCACATTGCGACTAGACCATCGAACGAATTGTATTTCGATGGTGTTTTTTTCTGTTCTGTCTACGACTCTCGTCGTTTACGATCAATATTGTATGTGAAAAAAGCGTTGACTTTTGATTGACAGTAGGTGTGTACAATCAACTGAAACCAAAAGGGGAGTTCTATTCCAAAGTATACGCACATAGTGAGCGTGTGTTATTTTTTTATTATTCGTATTTATAAATGGTAAACACACGGCTGTTGTTACTTTACTTTGTATCCATTTGGTGTTGTGGCTATCTTCTCCAGAGCAGATTATGAGCATGTCGTTTGATGAATGCTCATCGAAAATCGACTCGTTCTGGCTCTCGCTCTCTCTCTCTCTCTCTCTCTCTCTCTCTCTCTTTCTCGCTCCCGCTCATCAAAATGTTGATGTGAATACGATACAAAAACTTTTTCATACGAAGAATATTTTGAGAGAGAGCGGCGCGCTGAAACAAATGGCACATATGCATAGATCATCAGTTGGCCAAGTTGATGCCAATGTGCGTCATGTGTTTGCCACATTGCATTTGATTGGGGTTACTTTTTCTATTAAATGTTGGAATTAAACTAACGCTTTTCTATCACTCGCTCTCTCTATACATATCTGTTTGCATAAATGAAAAGGTTTTTGTGTGCGTCGAATAATGTTGATGCTTGTTCACATTTTCCGAATAGTTTTGTTTGTTTTTGTGGAAATTCGCTATTTCGACAAAAAAATTTGCATCAATCAATCGGAACGAACATTAAATTCCGTTGCGGCCGAGTCGATAAATGGCACGTCAATGGAATGAATCCACTAGAATCACTTTACAAAGAATCTAAAAAATTGTATCATTTGCTTCAGATTATGTATAATTTTTGAATTGCTGAATCAATTCAATGCACTAAATATAGTCTTCTTCCAAGATTTTACTACAATGTTGTACTTTAGAGAATATTCCTATGATTCTGCTGCTTAGGAAAATGTGTTTCGCTTGAACTCGATGCCCACGAACGAAAAAAACGTGAAATTCCAAGTGATTATGCCCCCTTTTTCGATCATACCTATAATTTTAAGTAATAGCCGTAGAAACGAGAGGCAGAGAGCCAAAAATAAAGAGAAACAAGTCGTTGCTCTGTTCGGCATGTAATCAGATACACAGATATTCCGCCACGGAATATGTATAAAGTATAAAGAGGGTAAATAAAGCCGCAATCCAATTTCATGGGCATTTTTTCTTATGCGCCTTTTTTCGATGCATAGCAAAATAGATGTCTAGTTTTCTAATTAAATGTATAGACCATTAAGATGGATTGGTGTTTGCTGCGCGCACAAAAGTGCGCTCGCGCTTGTACTCCTCTGGAAAAATGTTTGTTCGGATATGATGAATATTTCGCCTTGTGGCACTCATTTCGTGTTTCACATGAAACCAATATCTTATTTTGCCTTTTCTCTGTTTCATTAAGCTCGCATTCGGAATCATTGCAAGGGTTATCAATGAACATCAATGTGACAAATGGAGAAAAAAACCTCTTTCGGAGATAACGCATTTGACAAGAAATTGCACTCATCGTAGACGATGGTTAATTATTGGTCACAAAATGTTAATCAATACTTATTAGATGAAAGTAAAGCAACAAAAAAATGTTCGGAATGCTGAACGAGGCGTTCTCTTTTACCCACACGAAATGCCAACCATTCTTTCTATTGCCAGTATCAATTCTGCCCAAAATGTTTCACAAATTTGTCTGAATTGGCGCTCCAGTAAAGCTTTTTGTGCTGTTTGTTCAAAGACACTTTCGAGAATCGAGGACAAAGAAGCCATTTTCCAAAAACATTAATCCATTGAAATTGAAAGCAATATCCGCTCACTTTCATTCATACAGCAGAGGCGCCTTTCATCCATATTAGTTTTAAATCTCATTGTCTCGCGTTTGCATTACGTTCGGCATTTCTCCATGTACGTCTCGGGATTTCGTTTTAATTCTATCGAATAACACTCCCTCTTTTCAAATATTTTCCACTTGACTGTTCATCTATGTGTTTGTTTGTGTTTTCGGAGAGTTTTTGAAATGTTTTGATTGACAGTTTACAACCCTCTCCACTGAGAGCGAGAGACTGTAAGAGCTATGTGCTCGTGCTGTGCATTGCGCTGCCAAAATGCCATCATTGAGAAAACATTCTGATGTGAAAGTGAACGAGAAAAAATGCCGCATCGGTGCGAGCTGAGCCCGTCAGTCTATTCCCCACTTATATTCGAATAATCATTCTGTCATTCAAATTCAAAACTTTGAAACTTCAGTCTCTAATAAATTAACATTGAAACGCGATTTCTATTAAAGTAGACGTAAGAGATCTACTTTTGGCTCATGCTTTGCCTTCCTTGGAAATGAATTGTGCTCGAAATCCTCATGCCTCACATAACATTAGATTCGTCTTACACAAAAGTAGCATCAGTTTCTAAATACTGTGATGACATAATTGGAATTGCTTCAATTTATGTTATATTTTATGATTTAAGAAAATATTTTATTTAATCCGCGAATTTTCGATAAATTGATTAACTGCAGTTGGGGTCGCTTGTATTTATTACAATTTTTTTCAAGTAATGAAAAACATTATTCGCACTCGTTTAATACAATGTCTTTTTGCTAGATTCAAGCAAGTTGCATTTGGGACTGGTGCTCTCAATATTTTCCATTGCCAGCGCATCAGCGGCTGTGCCCATCGCCTGTTTTAAACGTATTTGAAATCAATAACAACAAAGGCAGAAGAAATAATAAATAAAATATTCAAACTAGCGAAACAGATTTTTTCAATGAGTTTGCACAGTCATAAGGCACCATCATTTATCCATTGTTTTTCGCTCTTTTCGATTCGATCTCTATTTATATTCAACAACGTTCACTATTATTGATGCTTAACTTTTTGAATACAAATCGGGAAATGTGAGAGAACTTGAACTGGCGTTTAACAGAAATGATTCTTTTTTCGCTAGCATAATCGCTAAAGTTGGTAGAAACAATGCGAAAAACGCGCTTTATTGAAATCTAGCGCAGCAAAATGAAAAATGCGAGTGCCAAAAAGTGAACGATTTTTATGTGGAGATGCTGTTATTGAATAAAATTACGATCAGTTCGGTGAATGGTGGCGGTGAGTGCGACGGTTGTTCGGCACGAGAGTGTCGTACATGCGTATATCATATATCGCACACGCATTGGGGTGGAAATGTCACAGCCGAATGAAACATATGTTTTTCATTTTAGAGTGTCATCAGTTCGCAGCGCGCATACAACATGCTTACGGGCCCTCCAACACCGGGAAGGATAGAAAGAGAGAGAGCGAAATATGCAAATGCCTTTCAGATAGATATTTGTGTGCGAATAATAATCTTTAATGGGTGTCGAGTGTCGAGGTTAACTGTTCTTTTTGTTTTGCTCATATCCGCTGGCAAAACTTTATAGTTACATTCCATGCGTGTGTTTGTGCAATGAGAACAGGCCGCACCAAATTGCAGCCGGAGCGGGAGAGATCGAGAGATGCTCTGATACAAGCGAGCTCTCACTATATTTTTGCATTGAGAACGTGCAACAATATACATTTGATTTTCATACATAATTTTCTAGGCTAAATCTATGCCAAAAAAGACCACGTAGTTTACAGTTTGCACATCATATATGATAAATTTATCATTTAGACGGTGTGTACGCGCGAGATCCCTCCATATTCCAGCGGTGTCAGATGTCTCTGATAGTGATAAATTGAAAATCTTTTTCTTCGAAATGAAAGAGAACGACGAAAAATATATACAACAACAACAAATATGATTGAATTCATTGACGCCAGAAGAAAAATCACCTTTATTCCATTGACATCAATTTGAATTCATATTTTTACATTAATTTGGGCATGAGGTAATGAAATAAATAATAAATAGGACGATGGCTGAATGTGGTGTGTGGCGCAAGAGTGCCCAACTACAGAATCACTCAAGAATTTATTTCAATTTGCGGTGATTGAAATTGGCTCCAGCATATCTTTGGAAATCTTGCTAGCAAACCCCGAGAACAATTGGCAATTACTAATTACCAAGCAGGTATGATCAGAAATTGGATGAATTTGGTACGATATTGATAACCTGCAGAGATATATAGAGAAATGCACACCATACAAAATTTAAATGTGATCGTGAAACTATGTCACTCAGGTTATTGGGCTCTTTATTTGGTCAATAGATATAGCTTTATTTGTTTCCAAACAATTTAAAGGTATTGAATCAATTCAAACGATTTTATTTGACTTAACTTGTTAACAACATTGGTGATATCAGAAAGAGAGATATAAATCTATAATAAATATACAGTTAAACAAATAAACAAATAAATAATATTTGATTAGCGATGTTCAAATTGTGTCGCACTCCATTTCAATAATTGAAGAAAACATAAATCAAACATTAGACAAATGCTGTGTGTTTATATCCGTCGAATATTTCAGGCTGAAGATTCAGTTGTACTTACCGTTGAGGCTGTTAAGACAGTTGTTGCTTCGAAATGAATAAAATTATTACATTTTTTTAGAATCACAATATTTTCGACAAATTAGAACAAAAGAATAATTTTTTTTAAAAATATCACAATTTTCCACAAATGTAAAATTAATTAATGTTAGGAATTTTCTGTCTTACGTCATAATTACAATTGTTGAATGAAATTCTCCCAAAATGAATTAGAATTTAAATCTATTGCAAAATTTCGTCTTTAGTAGCTTGATTTTCAATCAGTTTGAGGATAGTGAACGTGCTTGCGGCACGCGTAGTCACTTCGTCGATATGCAAGCGGTTCATTACTTGATTTTTTGCATCAAATCGTAGCAAAAAGCAATTCATTTAAAAAATTAGTACACTTTGACTCACTGCATGAAAACTCAGTAAGTTCAACGTATGAGCGGTTGTTTCTTTTGTTTATTTGGCACGTCATAATCGAATGAGTGTGGTGAACGCCGTCGTAATTTATAAATTATTATACCAATTTCGTTTTTTGCTGCAAACCACAAATTGAATAAAACCATTTTGTATGCATATCGTAGATTAACCCCTTTTCTCGACACTCCGCCGTAACTTATTGCAATATGGGCGACGAACATTGAAACTGTTTTCATGCGGCAGCGGTAGATCCAAGCAAGAATCGCTCTCTGCGTGTCATTGTGGTTGATAAATTCGGTAATGGTTTTACGTCGTCTTGCAATAAATGAATTTTCTCGAGTCTCTCGGCTCTTAATTCAAGCTTGAAAATCATTTACACGGTACCAATTTACACCCACAATACACACTCATTTCGAGTTTGCCAGCCGACGCCGTTCAAATACGCCATACCAAAATTAAGAGATCGCTGTTTGATGATTTGTCTTCTGTTGACATTCTGGATTAAATTGGAATTTGATGTACAACTCATTCTTTTCACTCATTACTTCACAATCCAATTAGATCATGATTGAATGTGCTAATAATAAAGACTTAAAATGTGTAATGAATGTAAAACGTGTGTCATAATGCAATGCAATTTGATTAGTTTTGAATCTCTCGGAAATTGAGAAGATTCTTTGAAGAGAATGCTGTTTTCTTGAAAAATGTAGAAATCAAACTGTTTATGTGGATTGTTATTGACTTAAAATAGGCATCAAAGTGAATTTTTCTTGTTGTGACCAGTCCATTTTGGATGTTCGACTCAATTGCAAAAGAGGTCGAGTTCCAACTAATTCAGTGCATAAAACAGTCGGAAAACCGGTGCCTCCGAATCGAAATAAGCGGCTGATTGTTGGTGTCACTAACAATCATTTATCTTCTGAAACAATTATTACGATTGTTTGCAAAAGGGTTGCTAATCGTTCGAACGCAAATGATATATTTATTCCATGTACCACATAATGAATTCCGCATCCTTGCCATTTGTTTGTTAGGTCAAATATTTTCGGCAGTTCTTTTGCGCCCAATTTAAATGATGACCATTTTAACCGCATGCCCATATTTTAATTTGGCATTCGGAGCAAGCCAGCTGAAGTACTGGTATCACAATTCCGGTCATCCATTTCATTTTTACACACAAAAGTCATGTGTGTGTGCATCGAAATAAATGTGTAAATTGGGGAATTTTGGATAAAATAGAACCGTTTTTCTCCGTTGTACGTATTCATTGAGCTGCAAACATCTACCGACAAGTGTTTATTATGACGTGATAGTGGTCAAACTTTGTGCGGTCACAGTCCTGGTTTTTTTTTTACAAAATAACATTATTATGATATGTGTAAGCCGAACTGCGGTTTTAATTTTTTCCGTCTCACTTGTTCATTGAGAATATTAGACATTGGTCGAACATTCGGTGTAGTGGCCATTAATCTCAAACCAATGGACGCACCATAAATTTCAAATGCCGCTTTTCCCTTCTGGATTCTTTATCGAGTTAGTTATTTAAACAATCACTCTTCTGTTCAATGTAATGGGATGCTCTTCGAAAAATGCGTTTGTGTCAGCATTTTGAATTGTTTCAATGGAACGCTTGAATTTGGCTTCTTCGTTGGCAACGCAATTCTTAGGTAAATTTGGTGGAAAAACTCATTTCAAAGCATTTTATCTAAATTATAAACAGACAAAAGTCATAGCCATACAAACGACATAATTCACTTGAAATTCGAGCCTGTTTCCCTATAATACTTTTTCTCATAATTTCCTGAAGCCATTAAAAACATTTAGTTACATTCTAAAATATGCAGCTTTATTTACTCTGCCGTATGCTCCAAAGACAGAAAAAAAATCGTCGAGAGAAAAAATGTGATTTTTTTCTTCTGTCTGTTGTTGGCTGGAGCAAGATGGTCTGTGAAAAGCATTGCAAGTGCACACAGTTTCGAAAAGCAATAAAAAGAAACTGTTTACGAATCTAAGGATTTAAAACAGTAGCTAAGGAGCAGGAGAAGCGCAACAACAAAAATTTTGTCGATAAAACATTTAGGTAAAATACCCGTTAAAATGTGTAAATATTTTTTTATGTTCAAGAAAGCGCTGCATTCTGGACGGTCTTCCAAGTGAATGCGCCGGTTGTTCGCGTTGCTTTTTCGCTGGGGGGGGAATTTTCCACCATTTATCCATAAAAAAATACGAATTCGGGAAACTTGGCGCGCGTAGAGAGTGGCTATACGACTTT
Source organism: Obolodiplosis robiniae (assembly GCA_028476595.1). Taxonomy (NCBI): domain Eukaryota; kingdom Metazoa; phylum Arthropoda; class Insecta; order Diptera; family Cecidomyiidae; genus Obolodiplosis; species Obolodiplosis robiniae. The sequence continues at coordinate 18,774,523 of CM052014.1, forward strand.
TGGAATAATTTGCATGATTCTTTTTTCTACCGTTTGAAAGAGGGTGTTTTTTTTCTAAAGATTTCTTTTGCTTTCGCGGGTATTTTTTCCGCGTGTGGTTCGACAGCGATGATTCCACAACGAAAAAAGTCTATATCTTGATTTTGATCCACTGTGGTTAGGCTATAGTCGATTTACTTAAAGAAAAAACCATCCGAAGGAAGTTTTTCATAAAATAGTTTATCTTCTATCTTTCAATGCGTATTTGCGGTCCCCATGCGGTCGCAAACTGGCGACAAGCCCAAACACATTCGACCAGAAAAAGGCATTTTTTAGTGAGTAGTAATGCTAATCGTTATTTTCAATTGGTTGAATCGACGTAATTTATGTAATTGTCTTTTGCATGCCATAAACCGCCACTAGTATCCGTTTATCGCGAGCGCTATTATCACGGGAATGATTGCTGTGTAAATTGTTGGATTTGTGAAAATTATGACCCGAATCGACAACGTTATAAAGCCGATGTTATCGCCAGAGTAGACATTCAACAACAAAAGTATATTCCACCATTTAAAAAATCCAAATATAAAAAAATCAACTTCATTTTATCTAATTTATTTTAAAATGTACTGATTTTTCAGAAAAGTGAATCAAGAGGATCATTTGCATTTCAAAACTGAAAGTGTATTTAGCGTTGAAAAAATGTGAGCACTGTATGACCGCGCGTCTATTCACATAAAATAAACTTCCATAATTGGGAAAAAACTAATTAGCAAGGTCAAAATAATCACGACTCTTTAAGCCACATTTTTCTAGGTCATCGAATTCATTTTTCATTTTGTGATTAATTTTTCAGCTGAAATAATTAAGATAATTCTCAATATAAACGTATAAATGACATTTGTAATGTGTGTTGAGCAAACATTGCTTGAAGATATGAATGAGAGAGGAATTGAATTCGTGATGCAAGCGAAAGAGTGCGTAAATCAAGCCCTCAATCTACTAGATAGTAAACACGGGGATCTGTAAAACGGTGTTCGATAGGACTCATTGAGAGCGCCGAATGTATCGTTTCCCCCAAATCACACGAGCCGTGTATTCATATGCGTTCAAACATATGTCGTCACTTGTAAATAAATCATACTTTGAAACTTAGGAGTCAGTTTTCCGTGCTCGTACTCAAGTGAAATCGGTGTTGTGTTCGTAGCATCGTGTTGAGAGCTAAGTGGCGATAGAATGTTGATCTATGCGCCTATAAATCCGAGCGATATTCCGAAAGCATATTTGAATTACCTGCGATATCGCCAACTGTATGACGATAGCAAACGACACGATTGTGTATATTTTGCCGAACTGAAACCGTATTCGGTTCTTCTGGCTCTGATATATTTACTTCTCAAATGTGTCATCAAAACTTCCGACTTGCAGGCTGTATTATATCGACTTTGCCATGAATTCGAAACTCGGGGAGCATAAACGATGGGTTAAGAATATTAGGAAATGTTTGAATATGATTTACAAATCAAGTGAAAACGGGATGCAAGTACGGCTCTCGTCTATCTTCGATTGAAAGACATACAAACACCGCACCACACATACCCGTTGCCTTTTTACATGAGCATGCGTTCGGTATTATCGGTGGCAGGAAATTCAAGCAATCTCACCGCTTTTCCTGCATGTATTTCAGCAAAAATTTATGACTAACTCGGTTCGAAGCGAATGTGCTATCACAATTTCAACCTGTTCTTAAATGCGTCATTACCGGTGCCTAGGCACAAAACCTGTGGGAAACACCCAAAGCTATTCTTATTCGAGTGACGGACAAAATCAACAACAAAGTAACACCATTCTCGATATTTTCGGTCGCGCATTCATCTTGGTTCGAAATTAATTTGACGAGAATAACCTTCAAATTACCATTAACTGGATTCTAAATATCATTTGGTAAATCACTTTATGGGAATCGAAGCTTGAGCATTTGATACGAAAACATTAAAAAGATGAATTGCACAAACACTTTGGCTTCAAGTAATTTCAGTTGATCATTCAACTGAACAATCGTCTGTGATGTGTGGCATTGATATGATGATTTTTTCAAATCATTTTGATGCCACCGAATGGACATACGAATGGGAACTCGAGGTATTGTGCCGATCTGTTGAATGACTCTCGAATAGAGTTTGTTTGAGAATAAAAATCAATGACGACAACGGCGGAAGAATTATGATCGATCCAGGTGCAAATCAAGTAATTTTTTTGTTCACGAAGAGTCGGCGCAAATTAGCTCATTTTGCAGATCTATTTCCACATTGAGTTGCTTCGAAAGAATATATTAATGAATACAGACAGGTGTGGAAAGTCTTGCGAAAAAAAACTACACACTGCATATTTTTTGTTACTTATATATCAATTCGATCTAGTGATACTCCATTTAGACGGTATTTTTGTGAAAAACGCAATAGCAACTGATATGGTATAATGAAAAGCCTGCGCACTTCAACTCATAAATATTTAATCGCTCCGAAATGTAGAAATGAACAGGCGAAAACATGTAATTATTTCAGAAAATATCAAAAGAATACAAAGGCTTGTGCGATCGATGCATTCATATGTTGTTTTCTGTATCGAATCTACTCACTCATAAGTACTCTTTTCGCCTGCATTTGGGCAGAGGCTCCTCGGCAAACCACCCGAAAATAATAAATATGTAGTTGAATTATTGACGCAGGTTTTTGTATCATATTAGTTATTCATGATGTTTCCTCTATATATTTCCACGCTTTGACATTCATGTGCATTAAATTACATATTTAAAGCTTTCGGGTGAGCTCGACGCGAGTAAATACACACCAGACGTAGGTTTTGTGGGCATTCACAAAACCGAAATAATAAAAAAAAACTTATTTATAAACTCTTTTCGAGCGATTGATGTGATATAGCACAAAATATGGCCAGAAGGAAAATACTGACGCCGTCGACTCGAGTGTGTTTGTGTACATGTTCACCATTTTTCGAATCGGCCGGTGTGCGTGTCTATGTTCTATTGTTTTTGTTTCGATCGAATAATTGTCGTTCGTTCGTTCCGTATGCTATTGTTACGTCTATGCTTTTTTCCATGGTTCGTTCGTGCTATCTTCATAACATTCTACGGGCATTTTATTCCATTTTAATAATTTAATTGTAAGACTCGATTGAAAAAACAGACGTGGATGTTTTTTTTTTCGTTCGTTTGTTCGATGTGTTACCTCGTCTTGCACGAAGGCATAATTGAATTAAACGAACGAACGAACACACGAAACAACAGACGTTCTCGCCCAAAAAGAAAATGGTGGCTAACATATTTCAATATTATTAAAATAAAATTAAGGTGAAACGCACAAAGAAAGGAGAGAGAGAGACAGAGAAAAACAAAGACGGAGACTGGCGCACATTCACAATCCCAAACTTTTCTTAAGATATACAAGCGTACGAAACCAAATCGGAATTCGTTTCTCATTTTTTGGAATTAGAAGGGATAATGAAAATGATTGCCTGTAATTATTGAGATGGCAATATTATCGAAATTATAGCAAATATTTTTTTCATGATTTTTTTAATAGAATGGGATACTTTCGAAATAATGTGGTTTGACAATGGGTGCCGTAACATGCAATATTGAAATTTGCACAGTTTTTTCTACATTATTTTGAATTTCGTTGAGATTTCATTTGACGACAGAATTCTATTCCGAGAAGGAAAAAGCCGAGGTAGCATTTGTTCATCATTTCCTTTATCACTTAATAAAAATGAGCTTGGTTTTTAAGATGGAAGAAAACAAAAAAAAAAAAACGTTATAATGTAATACATGAAATATATTCAGTCGAATCAAAAAGCACAAAAATCCGTATTTTCAAATGAATGCAAAGAAACTCGAGGAATAGGGAGAGAAGCGAACGACAGACTTGAATATCGATCGGCGTACTTCCTGTAACACGCGTTTTTTTCTCTCTCACCGCCAGCGTGTTCGTATTCTTAATAGTTGAAAGAGAGTCGCCGTTTCTTCTGTTCGTGTGGGTAAAACACTTGAAATGAGTGTGAATAAAGAAATTATAGAAATGAGGCAAACAAACAACGGAAAAAATGGCTGCCGTGAGATAATTTTGTGTTTGGCTGGCCTTCGCCAAACGATCAAACAACAAAGATAATATGAATTCGCATGAAAATCATAGCATTGAACATGAACAGCGGCTGTCAGCTTTTATCATGTGCCTCAAAACGAGAAACAAAATGGAAACAACAGCGACAAACCGCATGCTTTTTTCTTCTGCTGAATTTCTGAAACCTTCTCTTCTTGGCGCTGATTTCATCATTTCACATTCTCCCGTAATGCATATCCACTCAATGGAAAAATGAAATTGTTGTTCACTGTAAAAATCAGCTTTTGATTTTTTCGTTGTTTTAATCTGGTCGCATCATTTGGTGGATTGCGGTCGTAGACATCGCATCTGATGCAATAATCATTAGAGTACTTTTTTAGAATTGTTTGCCTTGGTAAAAGAGAAAGGGAGAGAGAGAGAGAGAGAGAGAGAGAGAGAGCGAGAAATATAGTGAACGCCGAGTGGAGCTTGACCAATATCGTGAAAAAAAAACATGTTTATCTTGGTGAATCACATACTCATTTCATTTTTAATAATTTCAACCTCGATTCCAAACGAAAATTCGATTTGATTGGCAGATGCTCCGAAGTGATAAATAAAGTTTTTTTACAATTCTGCCAATAATGTCTTACTCTTCTTTGAAATTCAGACTGAATGTCTTAACACTACATCGAAGCCGATGATAAACATATCATTGTTTTGCATAGTTTTTACTAATTCCATTTTAATAATCACTGTTTGCTAAACATTGGGTCGGGTTTTAAACGCACTGCGCACCAGTTGGAACAAGATGTTGAATCATCACTCGAGTAAATTTCATGCGGTACGACGCGTTTCGTATTGAAAAGCATGAAATTAAAAGAGAGATCCATAAATTTCACACCGAACATCGATCTCTCATTCACTCTGATGCACTTTATTACGGAACGTATTGTAACGCATGATATTTATTGAAGTCATTTACTCAAGTAAATTCATCGAGTGAACTCACTTGCTATAATGATTTTACCGCATATGAATATCTGATTCTATTCGACAAACCAATATTTTACCTTGTTTGAGATCGACAACCAGTTTTATTCCTCATGTAATGCCAAATAATGATCGGACATTGTTGACTTCAGCGAAAATATATCAATCTTTGAAATTGTCGTTAACTTCGTAGCACTTCCTTCTCAGCAAAGTGTTCCTCATCACATATTCTGCTTGAGTCGTGACATTCGATGCTATTCAGATTTCATTCCGTATTCGATGTGAAATGAATTTGAAATACCAGGAACAATGTTGAATTCGAATGGGTTGAATTTCACCACAATCCTTCGAAAAAAAATAATGAAATAAAGAAAATATTCAAAACCCCAAAATATGATGAAAAGGAAAGCCGTGTCCATTTTAAAACATAGTACTTTCGGCATCATCTGCACTCGGTTCATTTATCATCGAACGTCCAATCTTTTTAATTATGCGTGAAGAGAACAAATCAAGAGCGTACATAGTAAAGTCAAAGGAATTTAACATGTGCGGTAGAATTGCCGCATGAAACTTTCTTTAATTGTTGTCGTAGCGGTCAAAATCATAAATCAGAAGAGTTGTTCATTTATGGAAAAAAGACGAACCGAAAAATTATGATGAAAATGGCCAGCATTTAAAGAAGATCCGTTATGCATAATAAGGAACATTCGAATGCGACGAATGACATCTGACGAAAGATAATTTATAATAATTTTTCTTTTTATCCCATTTTTTGTTATCGCAGTCGAAGGGAACAACTGTCCATTCCATATTGTTCTCGATTTCTTTGGTGTGTCTTAAATATTTATTCCATTCCAAAACGATCGTGTTTGCAAAAACCGAATAGTTTCCGAATGTAAAATTATATGTGGAATAGATTAGCCGGCAAACGATTTTTGTGAGCTAACTAATGCAAACCAGAAGCTAAGACCAAAATGTACATTCAAGAATGTTACTGTTCGCAACAACCGGAAAAAACATGCAAAAGATATAGAAAAAGTCTCTGGAACCATTTGAATGATTAATGATGTTTTGTGTACGTTTTCGTATTCCAAAAAGTATTAAATCAGGAATTTCGTTATACTGTTCGAATTGGATCTAGTGTTTTCTCTTCTCCTTTGTCGTTCTCTTGTCTAAATTTAAATGCTCTGTTCTGTTGTTGTCGCATGTCAGATTTTTTTCATCCTCTGCAGCATTTCCCGGTTCTTTTTATTTCAGTCGCCGCGTGACAAATGTAAAAATGTGTCGTCGACAGGTCTCCTTCAAATTCATAAAAATGTATACATTTCATGCATAAATGTATAAATATTTTCATCATTTTTCGTCACTTTGCGAATCGCAGCACATTCGAATCGCATTTGGCTAAGGGTTGACGACAAAAACTCAAACGATTTTGTACATTTTCGATCCGTATTTCACCAACTTTGACCTTTCGTTTGGCTTCATTTCATTCCATATTTGATGATAAACTATTTAAGCATTATATTTTTCAACGGAAATTTCCTCGGGTTTTTCATTCATTCTGATCTTGTTGGAAATTATTTATGCAAAGAATGTAGAAAAGGGAATCGCTTGGAATTTGGCATCTAAACAAATCCGTAGTTGAACGAATAAATAGAATGTGCGTTGATTTCGAATGGAAATCAGTGCCAGAATAAATCTCCTTTCTACAAATGTTACATTAGCGCTCATTCAATTTTGTTAATGCGGTAAATGGACGCAATTTTCTAAACAAATGCTCGCAGTTGCTGTGTCAGTTGATTTGAATGGAACGAATCGATTAATTTCATTTGATTTTGTTAAACAAAAACTAAGCACTTTTTTGATAAAGACATGATTCGGTGCGCCGGCGTATGTGTCCGAAATAATCAGTTGGATTCAGTTTTTCTTTGATCATTTTTTTGACGGAGCAAAACTTAAAAAAAAAATTCCTAATGAAAAAAAGGAAGTGAAAAAATATTAGGACAGATTATGTAATGAACAAATTCATGGCTGGTAAAATTGAGTGAGCGATAGTAAACACCTGTAACAAATCGATATTTGTTGAGTTTACTCGAATCCTACAATCGGTCTGATTTGATCAGCCCAACGCGATGCATAAAAACAGTTTCAAAGTGGATAAAACCTTTGTCTTGAAGAGAACCGAATCATTAATTATCACATAATCTGCCATCTCAAAAGATGAACTTGAAGAATGAAAATATGATCGGTTTAACGAATTTAAACAAAGAAATTTTGACGAAAAGAATGAGAGGAAAAAATGGAAAGAAGGCAGGTTCAAATTGAAGCGCATTTGGTTTGGCAGCGGCTTGAATTTAAGCATCTTTTTGAAAATGCATTTGCTCTGGGCTAATTTAACTTGGACACATGCTTCGATTTCAACGCCTTTGTCCGAGGCCCATCGGAGTGGACACGTTTTCTATTTATGAATCGAAAAATAACCCGTTTCCTGTGCGCTTTGAGGTTTCAAAAAGACATCTTTCAAGCAACAAAATATCATTCAATTCTTTGTAATTTAAGTGGCCTGGGCAAAAGAGAAAGGTCGAACATTGCGGTTTTCTACAGTCCAGACAATTTTCATCAATTATACTTTTCTCTCCTTTGAATGTAAATCATTGAAAATCCTGGTTGGCATTCTGAATGATTGACGAAGAAATCGAAAGAACTGAACCAGATGAATGAAGTTTTGTGCAATGAAAGTAGACGAAACGAGCGCGAATAGAATCATATATCAACATGATGCATCAAATGAAAGTTAACAATGGATCAACAGTAAATATTTACCGTTTATATGCTTCTGTTGATCAGCAAATTGTGAACAATGTCGACACTGATTTCAATGAAAATTGTACAATTTATCACATGATTCAAAATAACTCATCATCGGCATTATTTGTGCCTTCAATCACTTGTTGATAGACAGAAACTGCATCGGGAATGTAGCCCATAAATAATTTTCTACTCACAATCTAAAGAAAACGTGTGAAATAATTGTAAAATGTTGCTACTTGAAACAATCTTTCATCGTTGCATTTCGATTCATAAATATCATCCGAGAATATGCATCAATGGAATGAAACATTAATTACGTGCATGTTTTGGAACGCGAGATAGAGAAAAATCGATTTACAAACGAAATTTATTAATTGCATTAACTGAACCAGAAGCTCATCGCTTAAAGAAAAGCTAAACGTCAAAACGGCTATTGTTCGACAACATTTCATTCATGATATTTTTATAAATGGCTTTGGAGGTTGTCAGCCGGCCAATTCATTAGAAATTTTCATTTCAATAGCATTTCAAAGAGATAGAGAGAGGGAGAAACAGAGTATTTCAACAACATTTCCACCATATTGATTCGATTCATTCATAACGAGCATTTAATTATCTCTTGCTTTCTCATTCGCCAATCCACAATTTGTTTTGAGTTAAATTCATTGCAATCACGCATCCTATTAGAATGCACTCTTTCTGCATATTGATTGAAATCGGAGTGCCCAAAATTTGTCGCTCACAAATGTGTATTCTCGTGATGCATTTCGGGGGCAATGGAACATTTACCAATCAAGCGCACGGAGACTATGAAGAAGCAATTTCCGTATTATGTATTCGAACAGACAGCTTATGGATTCCGTATGTATTACTCTCGATCCGGTGAATTCTGCGTCTAGCTTTAAAGTTAGTATAAATGCGATTTTGATTACGTCGTCATTTGCATATTCTGTTTGCAGATTTATCCATTGTTTTGTTGCGATTTTCCGCGTTTGTTTGGTTATTTCGAGAGTGAAAATAATTTAAACATGCAAAAAACCATCCAACTGCAAAAGATCTTTTTCATTCGAACGAATAAGGAGAGATGTGTATCGTCACACAGTTCCGACAGCTATTTACGTAAGGATCGCTTTTTTTCACTGCAATCTGGCGGAACAAATTCAACCCAAAAGAGACGGAGAGCGAGGAAGAGAGGTTTTTCAACAGCACTCTGGCATTTTGTCGAAATAAAATTAGAAATAGCTACTTGGTAACGGAAATTAGTCAATAATTCTATCTAAAAACTCGATATGTAAATACAATTTCTTTCGTCGTACGTCACAAATCGGGAGAAGTCACATGTCAGCGGACTATACGGAAAGTACAGAAATTGAACAAAATTTCGTTTAATGCATTTAATCGGTGTAAGTGAAGTCATGTGTCAAACACAACGGATATTGTTTAGTGAGCCAATGTTTACATACCATCGAAAATATTGTCATCGCGAAAATACCTTAACGAATAACCGAAATGAAGCGCACATACCGACGAACGACGGAAAAAAGAGTATGCGGCAAAAAACAAATCAATCATTTTCGATCTGTGGAGCAACGAATAAAAATTCAAAATGACAAGAAGCAGTGTGAAGTGAAGCGAACGATAAAAGAATTTTCTTTCAACACATTCTTCTTCTATTTTCCCGATCGATTTCGAAATTAGAAAAACTGAGGCTATGCCAGCCAACCTGCGTCCCGATATCAAGTCAAAAGACGAACATTTTTATGATAATAAGCGAATTGATTCTTTTTTTTTTGCTGTTTTCAGCGAACAGTCTCTGGATAGAAATGTCTATTTGTTTCCAGTATAAACCGCACAATGCAAAATATCGTCTCTCCATTTTAATGGCAACGATAAATTATTTGTCAATTTCAGACAATCCAAAATGCTTCTCATTCTCCTATTTCGTTGCAAAAGAAGAACCATTTTGATTCTCTTCATTTGATTTTCTCTCGCATTCGAATTTACTCTTTTATTTTGCCCGTGCATTGCAAACTGAATTAATTTTATCGAATGTTTTATCTTTCCTCAGCTGAATTTGTTGCGGAGAATGGATTGCCACGTCGATTGCGCACCGCGTACACAAACGTTCAACTATTGGAACTTGAAAAGGAATTTCATTATAACAAATATTTATGTCGGCCACGAAGAATTGAAATTGCAGCAAGCTTGGAACTCACCGAACGACAGGTAAATTCAACAGCATTTGGCATTTTGAAAATTTTTCATTTCAATTCCGATCGCAAGCGTAATTGAAATATGTCTTTTTTTGTTTTAATGTGGAAACGAACAGTTTTATATTAAAATAAATTTCGACATTTCAGGTGAAAGTGTGGTTCCAAAATCGTCGTATGAAACATAAGCGACAGACGCTATCGAAAACCGACGAAGAAGATAATAAAGATAGTCTTAAGGGTGACGACGATAGCCAGCCATGCAGTGAGTTCTTTTCCTCTTTTTTTACTATTCGATTTGAGCGAAAACATTTTTTTTTTGTGAAAATCATAACCATTTTTAAAAAACTTGCTAAAACAAAAAAATGTATTTATCTAGAAGATGCTCTGACTCCTGATTCGAGCTCGAAAAAGTCTTGCCAAGGATGTGAGCTACCGTCGCACGACATTCCCGATTCTACGTCAAATTCACGCGGTCACAACAATAACACACCAAGTGCTACAAACAATAATAACAACAAAAGCCTTGGGAATGGTACAAAACTTAATCGACCACATCAAATGTTGCAATTTAAATGATTGTGTTTTCTCTGTTTATTCAACAGTCACACCCAATTCGTCGTTAGACACACCGATTTCAAGCAACAACAACAGTGTAAGCAATCATATCAAGGGCAGCACTATCATAAGTGCCGACTCGAGTGTTGCATCGAGCATAAGCCTAGACGAGGACGAGGAAAGTCCAACTAAGGTCAAGAAAAAGGACGAGCATCATGTGAGTTACAAAAGGCTCCAACATATTCTGAAAAAACAATAAGATAATCCAAAGAATTTAATGAAAATATTCTTTGAAATTCGCAGGTGCTGAAGAAAGAGATGCCATTGGGAACTGTGAAAAATCCGTTTTACAATAACTTCGAAATCCAACCGCGAAGAGAGATTTCATCGGATCAATTCTCAATGCCATCAAATCTGACAACTGTACAAGCGACTCCAACGCCGACGATATCGAACAATAGTGCCATTCTCAACAGCAACTATGGTCCAGCTCAGCTTTTGATGAAACAAAATCAAAGCAACGCTAAAGGTCGTTTCGCCAATACGAACGCACCGGATGCATACTATGGCAGTGGCTATTTTGGAAAGCAGTCAAATCCAGCAGCTATTGATTACTATGGCAAGTATGACGTTGAGTTCGCAGCACATCAACAAAAATGTGCCTTGCCCAATCAAGTACCTCCATTTAATCAACAATCGAAAGCTGATTTCGCCGACACAAAACCACCAGCCGATTTTCATCACGTCAAAGGTGAAATTCATCATGGTGTTAAGCCTGAATTCGCCCAGCAACAGCATCACAAAAATATTGAATTCCACCATGGAAAAGCACCAAACTTCCATTTGAATCATCAGAACATTTACAATCATCATGGGCCGCATGGTGCAAATGTAGATGGAGCGCATCAAGTACCAATACAGTACAATGCAAATCAATACTTTCCGAATGAATATGGAGGCTCGACTGACTTGGATGTACCAACAACTTACTACGAACAGAAAGTGGCATCGGCTCAACAAAGCTACTACGAGAACATGTATAACAGTAGCGGCAACAGTGCTGGTGATTTTCATAATATAAGCAATGCTGCGTATGGCACGCCATCTAACGGACAATTGCCAGCTGATCACTGCGACAGCTTTTTGTATCCGCAATACTTTGAAGGAAATCATCATGAGCCGAATGTTTCGATGCAATCAGCGCAAGCACAGCCACATAACCATCTTGTACAGGGCCACAATCCAACCCATCCAAATCAACATTACAATCACGGTGTCGGTGGTCCACATTATCACGTCGGACAGCAACATGTCAATGGAAATCAACATATTTCCGCTTCACCCATGGACAATTCAAATAGTTCATCCGATTTTAACTTTTTAAGCAACATCGCTAATGATTTCGCTCCAGAATACTACCAATTGAGTTAGTTAGAAGTGAGTTTTCGAACGAATCAATTTTAAGGAAGAAATGCTCTGAAGCGATGAAATTATCTTTCGAGAGTTTAGTGAATATTATCCATCGATGGCACACACCAGGGAATACAAAGCGATATCGATAGTATTAATAATATTTTTGAAATATCGCTTATTTCGTATGAAAGCGCATGAGAGTGAAAAACAAATTCATGCATTCCAGAATATGGCACACACTGAGTGCATCAACTAGACACTTGATTCGTTGTAGGCATAGAATTTTCATTCTGGTTTGAATTTCTGAAATGAGAATCAAATATTTTACAACTTTTCAACAATTTCTTGCTCTCACTAAGTGGTTGAGTAGTCATTTAATGACCGATTCTTTCAAAAATGCTCACTCAATTTTAGTGTTTAAGAAAGAAACATTGTGTACATAGACAAGATAAACCGCAAACCCATTTTGAAGAGGTGATGAGTTACATAATCTATGCATAATTTGCCGGTCTCTTCATCACCATTTCGCCAAAGAGACAATTTTTATCGTTTTTCAGTGTTTGAATGAATTACAATGTGGTATTTAGAACCATCTGGTCGATTGAAATGAGTATGAGTAAGAGCGAACAAGATTTCATTCTTTTTGAATGCATTTCAAATGTATTCCTCTGTGATTTTGGATCGTGAAATTCAGCCGTAGAAAAATTAATCGAAAAATATCTCTTTTGAAAAAATGGCTATACATTTCAGCATTTATGCTTCTCTATGTCTCATCAATGGATATGCGGCCAAAATATTATCACTGAATAAATTCGGTGAGGGTCTTTTGGCCCCAATATATATATAGCTTCATTTGACGTTCATTCAGATATAAGTTATTCAATATTGAAATAAATATTTACATCAACTCTTATGATACGAAAATTTCATGTATATTTGATAGGATCAAGGAAAATTCGAGGTTGATCTTGACGCTCGATCTGAAAAATTGTCTAAAAATACAAACGAATATCCGTAGCAATGATTTTATGGGCTTTTTAATTAAACAAACTGTTATTGTGTCTTTTTATGTTAACATTTGTTGATGATTTCATGTTAAATACAATAATAATTTCTATTAAATCGTAAGTCTCGCAAAAATGTTAAAATAATTCAGTGGAGCAGCAGAATTTCTGTCTATCTATTGCAAACATCAACATACTTTTGCATTTGCAGAATAATATTATGATATTCCGGAAAATGAATCTGTCACGATATGTTGAGGTTTAGTTTATTATTTTTTTTTTTTTTTTTTTCAAATTGAAATAATCTTTGTCTAGTTTGTCGAATGCCATACAAAATGCCACGGTTTATGAAGAATGCGCATCCTACAAATTGTTGATATTCGACTTAATCGATTAATACGTAACACAACTTAATATTTGATATGAATAATATCGTAGCTCTCGTCTTGCATAATTCTTTTTTAAAGATATTCGTGTAAATAACTTGCAGTCTAATCTAAAAAATTATGTCTCGTGGTCTCGCCTGCGAGCGAGCTCCTCATAAGCTAAGAGCTCAGCTGCAATTGAGCTGGCTCAGTCAATATAAACATAAATTACCCAACTCGAATCATACCTCATTCAGTCAAACCTCAAAGTAGTTTTGCCATTAGGTTTGCATTGTGTCATTTATGTTTGTTTTTACGAAGCCAGCTCAATAACGGCTGAGCTCTCAGCTAAAGAGGAGCCGGTTCCCAGGGAAGCCCCAAGTCATAACTGGATCTGAATTACACTTAACTGATATGAACCTTTTTGGCAAATTTATCGATGTTAATTGAAGCTTAAATGGATACATTGAAATACACAAATCACTTGCAATGCATTAGCTTGTATCTTCGGATGTTAAAAAAATCGAATTCACAATAGACATTACGTAATATTTTATTGTATTCTCACAATGCTGAACTTAGTTTTATCTTGTAAATCTATTTCTATTTCGAAAATAAAAGATGTATAATGCTAGCAAATCAGAGTATCTTTCTGTATGGATATTATTATTATTAATTTTAATCTAAATATAAACTCGACAATGGATACACTTTTAGACAAATTTAAAATGTACTTAATGCAAAATAAAGCATCATTCAAAGATAATAATATAAAAACAAATAATACGTTTATTTTAAATCATTTGGTTCAATGAAGGAGGAAAATCTTTCGTTTTCGTGTAAAACCTAAAAAAAATCAAATCTTTTATCATATTTTTTGTCAAAAGTGTTTTTACTTAACAGAAACTGTGAAGTAACAGAAATTTAAATAATAATCGAAATCAAAACTAGTTTTCTATTATTATTTTCAAAAAATTAATTAGAATGAAATATCAAAATAGATAAACAAAACTTGATTTGATTGCAGGATTGGAGCAATTGTTGTTCTTCTATCAACGAACCTGTTGGCCACTTGTCTTTCTATCATCATTCTTTCACAGAGATAAAACAATATTTTGGGAAACAGATTGTTTTATGCCAACATTTCTTTTTGTATACAGAGAGAAAGAAATTCAAATTTTCTATGTATGGGTACTTGAATGTAATTCGGTCTTACACTCTAATTATGACCTTACTGCGAAAATGAACCATACTTCATATATTATAAATAGAGTCTTAGGTCATAATTAGCAACACTCAAAGTTGAAGGTCCAAATTTGGACAATTACTTTTATGTGCTATAGGAATATCAAAACCGAATTAACATTTTTTTTTAACTTTTTGCCATATTTCTGGTAAAAGATGTGACTTGTTGCCATTTAAGAACTACTTTGCTGAAGATTGTAAAATTCCAAGACGTTTACGTGATAGGCCAGCAAAAGGAGGTACTTTTTTGCGAAAAATTCGCTAAAATCCTAAATGAACGTGTAAAATTGAAGAAGCTGTACAAAAAATTCGAGCTTATCTCGAAAAACCTAGCTGTGGTTTCACAATGATAGTACTTTCATTCATCACTTGGTCCGGTTAGGGCCTGAGTATATTACTTGAAAAAAGTGGCACTGTGTTGTCCACGAGAGTGATACAAGCACCTTTAGTGGGAAAATCACAAGCCTACATACCGTAGTACAGCAAATGTCCGACATTGAGAAGCAGTGCTCCGATCGATGAATGTGGAGTTTTGTTGGGAAGATCTTGGGTCATATGCAAATAAAAACTATAAATCTTTGGAAATTGCTAAACCTAGGATACTTCTACTTGTATGGTCCAACCGCTCATCATATAAGAATGATTTTGATGCCAGAATTACAAAGAAATCTTAAAAAAAATGAATTTAGACGACTTGGTCGGTGTTATTAGGAAAATACTACAGAAACATGCCTTCTGCAGAATATGACCATGGTTACATATGTCTGGCAATTGTGAACACTGACCATACTATAACAACGAATGTACATGACATTTCCTTCCTATGGACGTCGCCTTATGAAATATTGCACGTAAAACTACCAGTTAGTATTTCAACACATTGGTAATAATGTGGTGGCGCTGCCAGTATTATCAGTTAAATATCACATTTTATACGATATTTATATACATGGTGCGTTCCAAAATAAACGAGACTTTTGTCATAATAATAAAGGGTTTTCCATTAAGGACTTGACAACTTTCTTTTTGAATAAAACGCAAACCATTTGAGATTTTTCGAAAATTGTATTATTGGCTTGAAGAACGATCAAAACATTTAATTATGGAATTCGACTTCGCTCATATGTCCACCACGTGCACGTTTGCAGCGGTTGATTCGTTGAACCCAATTTTCGATGACTCGACCGCACATTTCGATGGAAACGGCCGCAATCTCCCTTTCAATATTGGCTCTGAGCTCCTCTAATGACGCCGGCTTGTTAGCATAGACTCTCATTCTTGAGAATTTTTTTTTTTCAGTTGTGATATTGAAAAGTTTTATTCTCAGTTTCAGTAATGTGTGTATCTTTTCTATGCTTCAGACTTCCATGTTGGAAAGATTTGAGTCGTTATTTTTCTCAGGAATTCAATTGTTTTTACGATTCCAAAGGCATTATCCACAAAGATTTCCATTTACCGGGCCAAACGGTCAATGGACCTTTCTACCTTGGTGTTATGAAGCGTTTGGTGCATCGTATTCGTCGTATTCGGCCATAATATCGTTCAGAAGGAAGTTGGCGCTTATTGCATGATAATGCACTTTCTCATCGATCCACACTTGTGACTGATTTTTTTGACTAGAAATCGCATTTTAACCATCAATCACTCACCGTATTCGCCTGATATGGCGACCTGTGACTTCTACTTATTCGGAAAATTGCATCTGGCCATGAAAGGAAACGTTTTGCGTCCGTAGAGGCCATCCAAAAGGCTTGTACCGACATCCTGAAGTAGCCCACTAGGGAGAAAGACGAATCAAAACAGACGGACAAATCTCTGTAGGTCCTCAATCAAAATACATTTATATATAAAAATAAGTGCATGGAAATAGCTTCACTTGGTTTTCCAAAACTCAAGGAAAAGGCGCAAGCAGTTAGCACGATGACGCCAAATATAATTTTTGAGTTCATTTTGTTAAACAATTTCGACTCAAACTGATGTCGATTATGTTGTTCACTACTGTATTTATACAGGGTGTTCCATTTAAAAACTTCATTTTAATTTTGCTAATATAAATAAAAAACTGATTATTTTTTTTCAATTTGCAAAATTTTATCCGAAAGTACAATCCTTCCGGTTATTTATGGAACACTATTTCGTTTAAATGTCCGCCTCGGCTGGCCTTGCCCAGTAGCCCATACGATCAACCCAATTTTTGAGACTGTATGGACCCTTATCTCTTCTATTGCTACCGTAATTTCATGTTTCAAGGCTTCAATCGTCTCTGGATGATTAGCGTAGCACTTATCCTTTACAGCTCCCCACGAAAAATAGTCCAACGGGCTCAAATCGTAGCTCCGAGGCGGCCAATTGACTTCAGAATTTCGGCTGATTATTCGATTTTCGAAAACGGTGCCCAAAAGTTCGACTGTTATGTTGGCTGTGTGGCTTGTTGCGCCATCCTGTTGAAACCAAATGTCGTCCATGTCATACTCTTCAAGTTTTGGAAACAAAAATTCGTTGAGCATGGCACGGTAACGCTCGCCATTGACCGTAACGGCGGCTCATTGATGCCGCCGGACCAAAACCCACACCAAACCGTAACTCTTTGCGGGTGCATTGGCTTCTCAATGGTGACGTGTGGATTTTCCGACCCCCAGATGCGACAATTTTGCTTATTGACATAGCCTCCGAGGTGAAAATGAGCTTCATCCGAAGAGACGATTTTTCGGTAAAAAGTAGACTTTCCACTTTGGGAGTAAGTTTTCAATATTTCCCAATTTTGTTCAAGCGTATATCGACTCATTTCGTTAACCGCAGATATTTTACTGACTTTCTGTAAATATACGACTGACATTTAATGGTTCACACTCGAAATAACCGCTAGTTCAAAATGAAGCCGCTAGATGGAACACCCTGTATCAAAAGATATCATGGTATCCAATAATTCATTTTTATGTTGATTACTTATCGAATCATCATGCAACTTTGAGAATAAATCACAGAAAATGTCAAGTCATTACGATGAGATCGAATTTCAAGTCATTTCACATCATGTGATTCAAATTTGAATTTCAATAAAAAAACGAATGAACATCTCAGTTCCTAAATTTAACTTCAACGTTCTCTATTTTTGAATTGGTAATAACAATTACGATTAGTTCATTCTGATGTGAACTTTCAATTCATGCCAACGAATAAAATGATTCCACATTTATGTTATGAATAACTTTCGTTAAAAAGTTAATGAGCATTCAAATTGATGAGAAAAACATGGATTAGAAAATCACAAATACTTCATCTAATTTATTGACAAAATTATAATTTTGACCCCGAAAATCGAAAATTTTGCAGGGGAGGTAGTACTAAATATCATCGGAATGACTTGATATTATGTATAACATATTTTGTTTATAACAAATTGATATTCTGAAAGTTTCATAATGATACAATGCGAACTAGAAATAGTCCCCATACAAATGTTTCTTAATTATATTGAAAAACAGCCCATTTTTCCATTCGACTCCACTAGATCTATCCGAAAAAATTATCCAGTTAGGCTGAAAATTAATAGGTTTCTATTCCTAATGAAGACAAATGTGTGTGTAAATTTTTGATCAATTCTAAAATAAATTTTTTGATTTATCGTGTTAACAAATTTTTGCATACAACGGACAACGTACAACGTACCACACACGGACAAAAAATGTCTCCAGGAATGGTTGCAATCGTTTTTTCTAGGTTGAAAACGCATAGAAAACTTATTCCGAGCATTTTGAATTTTTTGGACCGATCGCAATACCTTTACCACACAAAGTGGTGTGTGCGGAAAAGTAAAAATGTGATTTTTTTTAAATTTTGCAATAAAATAACATCAAAGCTTTTACCATGAGCCACATAGCGCACATGTGTTTGGAGCGCATCCAGCATCGATACAGCACAATGTAAATGTATATTTTTCGAATGAATATGAAGATTCGAAAGATTCGGATGCACCAGCAGCGTACTGCGAACAGAAAGCGGCATAGGCTAAACAAAGCGACTGCGAGAACATGTACCACAGAAGCGGCCATCTAACGAACATTTCCCAACCAATCAATGCGATAGCTTTCTGCATCCGCAATATTTTGAGTTAAATCATCATGAGCCGAATTGATGCAACCGTCATTTCAATTACGTCATTCCTTAAAGTTTTGCATGTAATAAAAGAATTATCACGATAAATTGAAAGTAATATGCATTTTGATCATTATCTTGGATTGGATCCTTATGACTTTATCGTGATTTTATTAACTTAACATATTAAGATTGTCCTTAATTAAGCATGCTATAATTTCAATTTACGGCAGTTTCAGTTAACTGCATTTAACTATAATCGATTAACATCTTATTGTACTGAAAAGGGTCAATCAAAGTCAGCCGGGACATCACAGTGGACATCATGTAATATTCCATTGGATTCTCAAATCTATACATTTTCCAAAAACAAAAGAAACATTTTGCTAACAAATCAGGATATATTTCGTTATGTATATTATTTTATTCGTTTTTAATTTAAATACAAACTCGACAATGAATACAACTTAAGATAATTTCAAATTTATTTGATGTAAATTTAATAATCATTCAAAGATATAGAAACGAATACTTCGTTTGGCGCATAATATTAAGGATAAAAGTGTTTCCTCTTTCAAATCTCAAAACATTTAGATAATCTTCAATCTTTTTGTTTAAAGGCCACAATTGAAATGCATAAACTGCAAATTTAAATAAATCACAATAAAACTTGTTTTCTATCATTGCTATCAAATATTTAAATAGATGAAGAAAAAACTTGATGTGAATCCAGAAAAGTTGTTCTTCTATCAACGAACCTGTTGGCTACTTGTCTTTCTATCATCATTCACAGAAATAGATCATAATTTTTGTGAATGATTTGTTTGTTACAACATTGCTTTTAGTATAAATACAGTAGTGAACAACATAATCGACATCAGTTTGAGTCGAAATTGTTTAACAAAATGAACTCAAAAATTATATTTGGCGTCATCGTGCTAACCGCTTGCGCTTTTTCCTTGAGTTTCGGAAAACCAAGTGAAGCGCAACCAATTGAAGAGTTTTCAAACAACGCGACACTAGCACGTGACCGTAGATGGGTTGAAACCGCAATTAATACTGGAATCACAGCTGCACAGGCTGTTGCTGGTGGAGTAAATTCTGCACTGAGTTCCGATTCATGTACCCGTTTCGGTTGTTCCAAGGGCTATTGCTGGGCGTACTGTCATGCTGTCTTGGGCCACGAGCGTGAATGGTGCTACACTACCCGAGGAAGCTCACAAGATTACAACTACGTTGGATGCAGCTCTGATTCGGACTGTAACGGGTGCTGGAAATGTGCTGCTTCGTGCTCTGTTGGTTTCTAAAAACTGTCTTGGAATCATGTTCAAAACATACACAATTCGATCCGATTTTTCTTGCTGATTTGTGTTTGATTGGAAGTAAATTTTATATATTTCCATTTATTAATATCGAAATTTTAAAACCGAATAACAGTTTGAAAGGGGAAATATTTATTTAAAATATTAAGCTTTCAGAAGTGTTTATTTTGCCAATAAAGATTTAACTGCATAACAACACTAGTTTGAGTAGATAAATACTGACTGAAATTGATTCCTGAGTAAAAAGTCTTTGCAATTGATTATGTACATTTCTGGTAGTTCATTAACAAATGTTAATTGAATCGGTAGGAATTATTCTGACCTCCCAACATAATGCAAAATAAAACTGATACATTAAGTTGAACCAAAATTATAATTTATTTAGTTAAATAAAGAACGCATTTAAAAATACAATGAAGCATGGCAGATTGAAAATAAATGGGAAACATAAATTGTGTTTCGCTTTTATTTTCATATTTATCTTGATGCAATTTTTTTATAATAAATTACAAACGTAAACGAAAATTCATTTTGTACTTTTATTTAGACTTTCTATAAATGAAGTCTTTGTTCTAACAATGAGCGTGTGTCGAACGATGGATGTTATTACACATTTGTCCTGCTTACAGCCACTGCGACGGAGAATCGAACGTGAGCACGACAAACATATGCGCAAATAGGTTTGCGTTTCGTTCTCACATCATGCAAAAAAGTCAGCATAAACATGGACAAACTCAAAATATTGAAATGTTGGAGAGTTTGGTTGAATCGAATAGGTAGAGATGGTGCTATTCATAGGCATTCACCACCCCTAACATAGGAGACTATATAAGGTATCATTCGATTGGTTAAAATTTTGGTAGATTTGCACTCACGAAGATGAAAAACATGTAACTACTTTGCAAAACGGAATCTTTTTTTATCTGTTCGATTTACAAAAATCGTTGGAAAAAAATATTTATAAAACTAGGTGATTAAGTAAATCTTGTGACTCAATCCACATGTGAACCGGTGGGAAGAAAACATGCCCTCAGATAAGATAGGAAAAATATTGAAACTATGAAAATTTGGGAGACATAATGTATCAAGGTATAAACAATACAAATAAAAGTGAAAAATGATTGACATTGTATTTACATACAGCTTATGTTTCACAATTATTCCGAATTAATTCTCGTTTCATAATTATTTCTAACTTATTTTGGGTGCATTATTTTGTCGAAATAATTTCTTGTTTCAGTATTTTTCCTATCTTATCTGAAGGTAAGTTTTCTTCCCACAGATTTACCGGTATATGTGAATAATTTCATTTGTAAAAATAATAACAAAAATAATTCCGTTCTTGATTCCAAGAAATGTTGACACAAATGTTTATGTTTTCTAAGATTAGATCATTTTGAGACGAAGAAGAAAGACATACACTCAGCAGAAAGACTGATATAATTAATCTGAAGTTAATTTAAATCAATTTGTGACGAAATATTACACACAAAAAATCAGAAAAAAATGTATTTTCAACTGCAGTCAGTTAACCGACGTACAGCGCTTCAGATTGATTGCATCTGCCATTTCACTGAGTGTATAAAATAATTAAAAAGTTAATTCCATGAATAAAATTGTTCTGTGATTTGGTACCTCCTACCATTTGTGCCTGAAAAATTCAAAGATAGAAAATATTGAACTTTTCAACTCTTCGTGAACATACTTCGTCAAGCACACATACGTTGATTTCCTGACCGGAATCAATTTCAGTCAGTATTTATCTACTCAAACTAGTGTTGTTATGCAGTTAAATCTTTATTGGCAAAATAAACACTTCTGAAAGCTTAATATTTTAAATAAATATTTCCCCTTTCAAACTGTTATTCGGTTTTAAAATTTCGATATTAATAAATGGAAATATATAAAATTTACTTCCAATCAAACACAAATCAGCAAGAAAAATCGGATCGAATTGTGTATGTTTTGAACATGATTCCAAGACAGTTTTTAGAAACCAACAGAGCACGAAGCAGCACATTTCCAGCACCCGTTACAGTCCGAATCAGAGCTGCATCCAACGTAGTTGTAATCTTGTGAGCTTCCTCGGGTAGTGTAGCACCATTCACGCTCGTGGCCCAAGACAGCATGACAGTACGCCCAGCAATAGCCCTTGGAACAACCGAAACGGGTACATGAATCGGAACTCAGTGCAGAATTTACTCCACCAGCAACAGCCTGTGCAGCTGTGATTCCAGTATTAATTGCGGTTTCAACCCATCTACGGTCACGTGCTAGTGTCGCGTTGTTTGAAAACTCTTCAATTGGTTGCGCTTCACTTGGTTTTCCGAAACTCAAGGAAAAAGCGCAAGCGGTTAGCACGATGACGCCAAATATAATTTTTGAGTTCATTTTGTTAAACAATTTCGACTCAAACTGATGTCGATTATGTTGTTCACTACTGTATTTATACTAAAAGCAATGTTGTAACAAACAAATCATTCACAAAAATTATGATCTATTTCTGTGAATGATGATAGAAAGACAAGTAGCCAACAGGTTCGTTGATAGAAGAACAACTTTTCTGGATTCACATCAAGTTTTTTCTTCATCTATTTAAATATTTGATAGCAATGATAGAAAACAAGTTTTATTGTGATTTATTTAAATTTGCAGTTTATGCATTTCAATTGTGGCCTTTAAACAAAAAGATTGAAGATTATCTAAATGTTTTGAGATTTGAAAGAGGAAACACTTTTATCCTTAATATTATGCGCCAAACGAAGTATTCGTTTCTATATCTTTGAATGATTATTAAATTTACATCAAATAAATTTGAAATTATCTTAAGTTGTATTCATTGTCGAGTTTGTATTTAAATTAAAAACGAATAAAATAATATACATAACGAAATATATCCTGATTTGTTAGCAAAATGTTTCTTTTGTTTTTGGAAAATGTATAGATTTGAGAATCCAATGGAATATTACATGATGTCCACTGTGATGTCCCGGCTGACTTTGATTGACCCTTTTCAGTACAATAAGATGTTAATCGATTATAGTTAAATGCAGTTAACTGAAACTGCCGTAAATTGAAATTATAGCATGCTTAATTAAGGACAATCTTAATATGTTAAGTTAATAAAATCACGATAAAGTCATAAGGATCCAATCCAAGATAATGATCAAAATGCATATTACTTTCAATTTATCGTGATAATTCTTTTATTACATGCAAAACTTTAAGGAATGACGTAATTGAAATGACGGTTGCATCAATTCGGCTCATGATGATTTAACTCAAAATATTGCGGATGCAGAAAGCTATCGCATTGATTGGTTGGGAAATGTTCGTTAGATGGCCGCTTCTGTGGTACATGTTCTCGCAGTCGCTTTGTTTAGCCTATGCCGCTTTCTGTTCGCAGTACGCTGCTGGTGCATCCGAATCTTTCGAATCTTCATATTCATTCGAAAAATATACATTTACATTGTGCTGTATCGATGCTGGATGCGCTCCAAACACATGTGCGCTATGTGGCTCATGGTAAAAGCTTTGATGTTATTTTATTGCAAAATTAAAAAACAAAAAACATAATTTTTAATGAGACTTCGGCACTTTTTTCCCTTTTCCACTTCAAATTAAGCCAGAGCAGATTCCTGTTTCTATTTCATAGCTATAAATTAAAGCATAACTCTGAAGCATTAACACAGAACTAGAAAATCATGGGCTTTTATTCAAAACGATAATAAAACTTGAGATTTGGGAATTTAAGTGCGTGTTAACTTTTAAAATATACATTTACACTACTTATTGCATATGTAAATTATATATAGATTGGTTTCTGAGTACGAATTTCTCTACTTTTCAGTTAATAATCATTCTTTCGTTGTGCGTGATAGCGAAGATATTTTTTTTTCCAAGTTCCATTAACAAAGTACTTATATTTGAAACTATGTTTATTATTATTATTGTTATCAAATAAAACTTGAAGTGATTGCAGCATTTGTTGTTCTATCATCAACCAACCTGTTGGCCACTTGTTTTTCTATCATCATTCACAGAAATAGATCATAATTTTGGGAAATGAATTATTGGATTGCAAGATATCTTTTGATATAAATACAGTAGTGAATAACATAATCGACATCAGTTTGAGTCGAAATTGTTTAACAAAATGAACTCAAAAATTATATTTGGCGTCATCGTGCTAACTGCTTGCGCTTTTTCCTTGAGTTTTGGAAAACCAAGTGAAGCGCAATCAATTGAAGAGTTATCAAACAACGCAACAGCAACGCGTGGCCGCAGGTGGGTTGCAGCTGCAGTTGAAGTCGGAGTCATAGCTGGACAGGCTGTTGCTGATGGAGTAAGTTCTGCATTGAATTCAGCACCCTGTACCCGTTTCGGTTGTTCCAAGGGCTATTGCTGGGCGTACTGCCATGCTGTTTTGGGCAACGAGCATGAATGGTGCTACACTACCCGAGGAAGCTCACAAGATTACAACTACGTTGGATGCAGCTCTGATTCGGATTGTGACGGGTGCTGGAAATGTGCTGGCTCTTGCACAATCGGTTAAATATTTATGGAAACATTAATAAAATCAACACAATTGCAACCGATTATTCTTGCTGATTTGAATTGAATTAAATGTCTTGTATATTCACCTTATTGCGGATTTCTCAGAATTATTACAATAAATTAAAGTTTTAACATAACCAAAAATAAATTGAAAAATCTCTCCAAATGACCATTACCAATTGCAAGATGAAACTTGTCCCGTCATATCTATCGCTTACTTCTTCAATTTGCCACCTCAATCATTTATCAGTCAGGCTTTATTCTTATCTAGTCGCAACGAAATCAAAAAAAAGTGTCTTCGGTTGTGTTAATACGAATTTGCGGACCGATTTATTGCGAACATTGTATTAAAGATAAAGTTGCCGATTTGATTTCTTCATCTGCCAAATTATATGTTTTTTCATATTTTGAATATCCAAATTTCATATTGTTTTCATTTTGGAATATTTACAACAATCAGGTCAGCGCCATAGAATGTATAAAGTCAGTGAAATATCAATTGATTGTTATTACGAAGTCCGATTTTTATGTACCTTAACAATATTGCAAATGATTCCGGTTTAATCTATATTTATTTATCAACGTTCACCATTGTGTGTGGTAAAAGTATTGCGATCGGTCCAAAAAATTTAAAACGCCCGGAATAAGTTTTCTATGTTTTGAACCTAAAATAAATGGTCTTGCATACGTAGAACTAGCTTTCCCGACAATTTCCCGACAGTCTACGGGTTCACAGGCTATGTTTATTCCTTATCGTATCACTATGTAGCTTTGAGAATAACTCACACAAAATTACAAATCATTACGATGAGATTTAGGATTAATTAATACTACGAATGAGCCGTGTCATGTTTGTGAATGTATTGGTATTTGGTCGAGGGGGAAATTGGTACCGAAAAATCAAACGAAACGTCAATTGCTCCATGTAATAATGTTCATTCCTGAAACAAATAACATCATTCTCAAGCAAAAATTTTCAGATTGTTTCCCTCCCGATGCTCTTAAAAAACGTTTGTGGGGATTTAAGAAAAAAAGTTGATGTCTTTTATTTCACTACAAGAATTTATATTTTCATGAATACAATTTTGAAGTCAACGTCAACAATGACTTATAGTTCCCGTCTCGCTTTTGGTGAGTTTGGACCAAATACCAATACATTCGCAAACATAGCACAGCTGATTCGTAGTATTAATTCATCTTAAATCTGATCTGAACATAACCTGTGAACCCGTAGACTTTCGAGATATGTGCGGAAAATTTAGTTTTACGTATGCAAGACCATTTATTTCTTATCGATTTATCATGCAACTTTGAGAATAAATCACAGAATATTTCAAGTCATTACGATTAGATCGAAATTCAAGTCATTATACATAATGTTATTTAAATTTAAATTTTATTAAAAAAACAAATAAACATCTCAGTTCCTAATTTTAACTTCAACGTTCTCTATTTTTAGAGAACATTTCACTCTATGCCAACGATAGATATGGTTCTACATTTATGTTATGTATAACTTTCGTTAAAAAGTTAATGAGTATTCAAATTGATGAAAAAACACTTTTTGATTCCACTCCACTAGAGCTACCCGATAAAATTATCCAGTTAGGCTGAAAATCAATAGGTTTCTATTCCTAATGAAGACAAATGTGTGTGTAAATTTTTGTTCAATTCTAAAATCAATTTTTTGAGTTATCGTGTTAACAAATTTTTGCGTACAACGTACAACGTACCACACACGGACAAAAAATTGTTCCGGGAATGGTTGCAATCGTTTTTTCTAGGTTCAAAACGCATAGAAAACTTATTCCGAGCATTTTGAATTTTTTGGACCGATCGCAATACCTTTACCACACAAAGTGGTGTGTGCGGAAAAGTAAAAAAGGGCTCTATTTATTGCTGTGTGTTGAAAGGAACAAGATTTGTTGTTGCAACAGATTCTCTGCATGTGTGACATTACGCTCGCATGCATGCGGTGTGTTTATGTCGATCACAACGCGTTTGCGCGCAGCAGTCCAACAGCCGTCAATAGACATTATGATAGACAGTCAAGACAATACATCCACAATACGTGTGCATTGACGGTGTCTCTGAAAGACATGAAACATGATTGTTGTGAAAATAACCGAATCTGCCATGCATTCATCGGCTACGTCTCTCTTATCATTTCGAACGCAATGGGCAATTGAAACGTCTTCTCCGCAGATAAGATGCATTTTCGACACATTCTCTTCCACAATGCGTCCGATCAGGTATGCACATTATTCCCTTTTATGTTCGAAATTCACCAGTTGGCATTCCCAAAACAATAGTTGAAATGTGAACATTCAGTCAACGCATTTCTCTTTTTCTTGCAGTCCTTCTTATAATTCTCTTCGACTGGCATCAATTCCAAACAATGACTACTCTCGTCTATGCAGGTCATTATCTGCCTGCGACAGGAAATTGCCTAAGTTCGATTCAATTCCCCGAATTCTCTCGAAGGCATTAACAAAAGATGTATAAACGCACTCATCGATGCAGCTGCATTTCAAAGCGATTCGGGAAATTCCCTCATCGCCTGACTGTCAAATGGCGTAAACTCCATGTGATGGGTATTGTTTACAAATTTTGCATTTGCCTTTCGACCGTTACTAATTCTCTTGCCGCATACAGCATTTTCTCTTTACAAATTTTCCTTCTTCTAATATAATTTTCCAAAAATAGTATATAAGACCATATTATCCAAAGAAATATTATCATTCACTCTCGAGCCGTAAAAGAGGAAACTCTGCTCGAGCGCCTAAAATCTAAACAAAACTGTGCGAGTGCTCATTTGCAACCCTCCAATACAGGAATAAATGTGTTTTTGTCAAAAAAATTAACATAAATACAGTGGTTTTCAACACAATCAACATCAGTTTAATTCGAAATTGTTTCACAAAAT
Source organism: Obolodiplosis robiniae (assembly GCA_028476595.1). Classification (NCBI taxonomy): domain Eukaryota; kingdom Metazoa; phylum Arthropoda; class Insecta; order Diptera; family Cecidomyiidae; genus Obolodiplosis; species Obolodiplosis robiniae. The sequence continues at coordinate 18,802,116 of CM052014.1, forward strand.
GAACTCAAAAATTATATTTGGCGTCATCGTGCTAACCGCTTGCGCTTTTTCCTTGAGTTTTGGAAAACCAAGTGAAGCGCAACCAATTGAAGAGTTTTCAAACAACGCAACTTTAACACGTCACCGTAGATGGGTTGAAACCGCAATTAATACTGGAATCACAGCTGCACAGGCTGTTGCTGGTGGAGTAAATTCTGCACTGAGTTCCGATTCATGTACCCGTTTCGGTTGTTCTGGTGGTTATTGTTGGGCTTACTGCCATGCTGTCTTGGGCCACGAGCGTGAATGGTGCTACACTACCCGAGGAAGCTCACAAGATTACAACTACGTTGGATGCAGCTCTGATTCGGACTGTAACGGGTGCTGGAAATGTGCTGGTGCGTGCGCTGTTGGTTTTTAAAACTGTCTCGGAACCACGTTCAAAATAAATACAATTTGATCCAAATTTTTTTGCTTATTTGTATTTGATTGAAATTAAATTTTTTAATACGTTTTCCATTTAATTTCGATATTTTAAAACCGAATAACAGTTTGAAAGGGTAAATGTTAAGTTAAAATATTGATCTGTCATAATTGTTCATATTTGTATCCAATAAAGATTTAACTGTACAAAAACAAACATTTATTTAGGAAAAAACTCACTGGAATTGATTCTTTTCGCATGTTCATTTTGGCCAAAGATCGAAACGCATTGGCTTTTCGCATAACGCAGACCATGCTCCAGTACACGCCGCACGCACACCGCATTTCAAAATTATATGCTTAATGCTCTCGAGGGGAAAATAAGTGCCGGATGATCAAACGAAATGCCAAAATGACAGAGAGACACCAGCATAGAATCGAAACATATTTGAATATACCGAAAAAGGCCTTGAATAGTGAACAGAACTAATTATTCTCATATTATCTCTTTTGTTTTGATGGAATACGCATATTCACACAGGCTTATGATATCTCTCTTTCTCGCACTCACTCAATCATTTGTTGCTCTCTCTATATACTCTCATCAAGCTATGATGTAAACTGAGTGTGGCTCGCAACATTTGACAGAGAGAGGAAAAAAGAAAGACAAACATGAAGTGCGTTCTATACAGATTACACTATTATAGGTCTATTTTGATATGTTCAGATATTTTTCGATTCTATGCTGTGTCTCTCGGTTGTTTTGACATTCCGTTTGATTTTTTGGTACTTATTTCCCCCTCGTCTCTTATGCTACATTTCATTCATTGACCATGTGCGAACAAAGCCAACATCGCAGAATGGATGGGCATGGACTCAGGCTCTGGATTTAGCCTTTGTTTAACGAACAAGTGAAAATTTAGATTTTTTTTTTTCATTTTTGAATGTTTCAGGTATGAATGATCCTGAATCACACAAAAACATTTGGAACACACGATTTAATTTGATAAAGGATTATTGATGTTCTTTCATTTGTTGTTGTTCTCTTATCAACCAACTAATTGGTCACACGTTTTTTTATTATTCGGTGTGGAAATGAATAATGTCGATTTTTTGTCTTTGAAAGAGCATTTATTTCAATAACAAGATTAATGAACAGATTATCCAATATATTCGCCATCGTTAGCTATGACCTCCTCCCATCTTCTGGGAAGTTTGTTGATTCCTCGTTTGAAGAAGTCCTCATCTTTTGAGGCAATCCATTCATCGACCCATTTTCGCACTTCTTCAGCATTTCGAAAGCGTACATCTGCCAAGCTGGTCTGCATCGATCGGAACAAATGGTAATCGGAAGGAGCAAGGTCTGGAGAGTACGGGGGGTGATCAAGATGATCCCAACCGAGCCTCCCTATTTTTTCTTTAATGATGTTTGCGCGATGTGGTCTGGCATTGTCATCGTGAAATAACACTTTGTGGTGTTTTCGAGCTATCAATGGTCGTTTTTCGTTCAGTTTCTTTGCCAATTCGCCCAGTTGTCGTCGGTAGCGATCAGCTGTAACCGTTTCATTCGATTTTAACAGCTCATGATACACCACACCTTTCTGGTCCCACCAAATGCACAGCATAAGCTTATGGCAATGAATATCGCGTTTTGTTTGTGAAGTTGATGGTTGTCCGGGATCAACATACGATGCTTTACGTTTCGGATTGTCGTAATAAATCCATTTCTCATCGCCAGTCACAATTCGACTCAAAAAAACTATGTTTTTTCTGCTCTGCAAGATGTTTTTTGCATGCATCGATTCGTGCTTTGAGTTGTTTTTCATTCAGCTGATGTGGGACCCATTTTCCAAGTTTTCTAATCTTCCCCATTGCATGTAAGCGATAACCAATGGTTCTTCGGTCAACTCCCAATTCCAAAGCAAGTTCTTGTTGCGTTTGACATGAATTTTCATCCAATAATGCTTGCAATTCTGCATCTTCAAATTTTTTTGGCCCACCTGATCGTTCTTTGTCTTCCAAGTCAAAATCACCATTTCGGGAGCGTGCAAACCATCGTTCACAAGTTTTTTGAGTTGGAGAATGTTCGCCGTAAGCTTCTAACAACAATCGATAACTTTCAGCCGCCGTTTTCTTTAAATGAAAGAAGAATACTAAAAATCCCCGCAAAATAGATTTATCAGGCACAAAATTCGACATGTTTGATGCAATAAAAAACTTTGTTGTTTACACTTCAACGAAATGACACATACTGACATTTTTAGCCTAATGACAGACAAAAAAAAAGAAAATGGCCGCGGTGTGTTCCGGTGCACATAACACTAGTTACGCCATCTTTTATCTAAATCGACATTATTCATTTCCACACCCAATATCATTCGTTCGAAAAACATAATTTTTGAAAATGTAACTGATTCTGCGATTCAATCATCGGCCACTTCTCTCTTATCATTTCGAACGCAATGGGCAATTGAAACGCCTTCTCCGCAGATAAGATGCATTTTCGACACATTCTCTTCCACAATGCGTCCGATCAGGTATGCACATTATTCCCTTTTATGTTCGAAATTCACCAGTTGGCATTCCCAAAACAATAGTTGAAATGTGAACATTCAGTCAACGCATTTCTCTTTTTCTTGCAGTCCTTCTTATAATTCTCTTTGACTGGCATCAATTCCAAACAATGACTACTCTCGTCTATGCAGGTCATTATCTGCCTGCGACAGGAAATTCCCTAAGTTCGATTCAATTCCCCGAATTCTTTCGAAGGCATTAACAAAAGATGTATGAACGTACTCATCGATGCAGCTGCATTTCAAAGCGATTCGGGAAATTCCCTCATCGCCTGACTGTCAAATGGCGTAAAATCCATGTGATGGGTATTGTTTACAAATATTGCATTTGCTTTCCGTTACTAATTCTATTGCCGCATACAGCATTTTCTCCTTACAAATTTTCCTTCTTCTCATATAATTTTCCAAAAATAGTATATAAGACCATATTATCCAAAGAAATATTATCATTCACTCTCGAGCCGTAAAAGAGGAAACTCTGCTCGAGCACCTCAAATCGAAAGAAAATTGTGCGAGTAAACAACATAATCGACATCAGTTTGAGTCGAAATTGTTTCACAAAATGAACTCAAAAATAATATTTGGCGTCATCGTGCTAACTGCTTGCGCTTTTTCCTTGAGTTTTGGAAAACCAAGTGAAGCGCAATCAATTGAAGAGTTATCAAACAACGCAACAGCAACGCGTGGCCGCAGGTGGGTTGCAGCTGCAGTTGAAGTCGGAGTCATAGCTGGACAGGCTGTAGCTGATGGAGTAAGTAATGCATTGAATTCAGCACCCTGTACCCGTTTCGGTTGTTCTGGTGGTTATTGTTGGGCTTACTGCCATGCTGTTTTGGGCAATGAGCGTGAATGGTGCTACACTACCCGAGGAAGCTCACAAGATTACAACTACGTTGGATGCAGCTCTGATTCGGATTGTGACGGGTGCTGGAAATGTGCTGGTGCGTGCGCTGTTGGTTTCTAACAACTGCCTTGGAACCGCGTTCAAAATCAACTGATTGGAAGTATATTCACAGTAATATTGTAATTCTGAAATTTTGACACCAAAACAGTTCAATAATAAAAGTTTTATAAAGGAAGGTCAAGGTTTCGCAGTTTACAAGTTTTATTTTCTCTTGCTTGGTGCATCAAAAGAAGTGTAAAATCTTTTCTTTTCTCGAAGAATTTTAGAAATTTTTAACCATAATTTAAAATCAAAAGTCCACAATCAAGATAAATAGTTGTCGGTAATTTATTTGAGGTAAGAAAGGCACTGAAGTTTGTATATTTGGTATTTTTAAATATTTAAATGTTTAAAATTAGAACAGTGTTAATAGATTATAAACGTTTTTTTTAAGAATGTATAAATTACACTAGGAGCTCGATGTATCTCGTAATTGGTTCAAACAATTTCGAATGTGATGAAAGAATGACAATTGAGTGGTGAGTAGAATGTTTTTAGAGTGAAACGAAATGTGATGTTAATATTGAGAATGTATCGAGAATTTTCACTCAATTTTGAAAAAGTCGAAAGAAATAATGTACTGGGAATTCGATTTAAGCTTAATACAATTAAATTTGTGAATTGCAATTATAAGATCATAAGCGTTGCATTTATCAATCTACAAGTAGTAAACGAATGTCCAATAGAAAACATTAAATACGAAAAAAGCGCACGGGAATAAAACGCGTGATCGTCGATCAATCCAATAGGCGACCTCTTGTGGAGTCATCGAGGTCCAGCCTTGTTTCATATTGGCATCTGTTGGGGCACAGTTTGTCATTTGTAGTGTTGTACAGCTCGATGATGGTTCCATATTCACACTGACATTATTTCCATTTTCCTGCATCAAATCATCCATACTTTGTGTTGTCGTTATAGTTGGAATCTTGGCATTATTCGGAAAAGACTAAAAGAAAAACGAATCCATTTCAGGCCCAAAAACCGATATCGTATAGCTCTAGTAAAGAGCATATCTCTGACTCACATGTACTGTTAAATAATTGTTGAAGTTGTTGTTATCTCCCGTTTTATTGCCATCGAGGCTGGAGCACGACCGAGATTTTTGCAGTTGTGAGCCCATATCTTTGCGCATTGGCCGCGGGGTTAACGTTGATTTCAAAATATACTTACTATTTACCTGCGATTATCAAATGAAATCACATTGAAGTATTTTGGATCACATTGAATAGATCTTTTATAATAAATTCACCTTTTTAAGCTCAACGTTATTTTTGCGTCGCCAAATAGTGTTTACAAATGCAAATTCGACCAAACTACAAAAAATGAAAAAACAACAGCCGAGAAACCAAACTTCCGACATTTTGATGTAACTGACTTTGGGTAGAGTTTTGCCTTGGGCAGATGCCAATGTGATAAAGGTTAACATTGTACTGGTTCCGAGCATAACACGCGGCGGCGAAGCATCTGCTTGCAACCAAAATGATACCCAGGAAATCGATACGATCATTATAGATGGCAAAAAGTAGTCCATTATATAGAATCCGATCTCTCGCCCCAAATGCACCGTAAAACTTAGTGAACTGTAATTTCCGGCTTGAAAAAATGTAAATCATTAGATATCAGTTTATTGCCTTATTCTTCCATTTATTGTGGATCATTAGTATTTTCTTACTGAATGCACCGTGTCTCAAATCACTCAGATCTGCATTAACGGTCGTCTCATTCGTCCACATGTTCATTAAAACATATTCAGTAAGATGAAGTTCAGGTGCCAATGTTATCGGCGACTTTTCCTCCCAATGCAATTCTAGCTCAGAAGTGTTGTACATCCCTTGTTATTTTTTAAAGAATTTTGGGCGAACCGAATCTTTTATAATTTAACCATGCAACTCTAAAAGCATTGTTTATTCCTATTATTGAAGTTATTACTTACAACTTTCCAAGACTGTTCTGCATTTTTGTTCGTCAAATGGGAATTTTTGCAAATTCATCCAACAGTGAAGCGTTGCTTGAATGCGAGTTGAAATAATGATCGTTCCATCGGGTGACACAGAGGTCAAAACGTCTTTTTCTGCCGTTCCGAGAATAGAAGAAGCGCGTTCATTCGCCAAAAAGATGTGCGGCGTCCAAAGTGTGTCGCGCAATGTACTCTGTCCCACTATCGGCTCTTGTCGCTTTGGCGCTACCTTGCGAAACACTAATCGCGGATCGACGTAACGCAGTTGAAGCAAAGCATGCATTTTGAATTGCTAGAGATGAAACGAACAAATAAAATTTTTAATGAAAAATAATGATGCGAAAGAGACATAAAACTTACGAGATCATGTGCCTCCAAGTTCTGCATGAAGTAAATATATGCTCGCGTAAATACTGAAATTGGCTGTCTCGTTCCATTGATACTGTATGCTATACAAATGAAAAACAAGATCTTGGAACAATATACTCTCATTTTCAAGATGTTCAGATTCTATGCATGCACAATCGGCCATAGCATTGCACACTCACACGAAACCAATCCGGTAAAATAACTTTGATGAATTGGTGAATTGTTTATTTACCAATAAATCTAACTGCAACTATTGAAATTTCATACATATTGTACAAATATATTCGAGCAAGCGGCTACACAAAAATTCAAATGAACAACTGAAATCCTAATTGGATGTGTGTAGTCGCTGGCAAGTGCGTTTATTTGTATTCGTCACAATCTAAATTCAGTCGCTTAATTTGTATTTGAATTTTGTATAATTTCTAAATTATCAATAGCTGCAGCTTTATCTATTGGTAATTCGACAATTTACCAATACATCAAATTGATTTTACCGAATTGGTTTTATGTGTGCATGCATGCAGACGCAGGGTTACACGCTCTTCGCACAGCTTGCACCTCATCAATTTGCAGCACTATTCCTTTTCATACATTAAACATGTCATAGAATTTTTTCTGAATCGGGTACATACAAATTGGTCTTTCGAGACGATCATAGCGGCATGGATGTGTGAGTCGTTTGATGAGCTGCGTTTGCGAGAGACTGTTGGCATCCTGTAGCGACGGGCAATCCGGCTGTGAGCTACAAATTAGATGAAATATTGGTTATTTTTACCATAAAAACCAGTTCCCAAATATTTCACTTAATCTTATCGCACTGCAAATATTTCCTCATTATACAATTAATGGTGAACCAATCATTACGATCAATTAGTTCAGTTTCTAGTTTCAACAAATGAATTTTTCGGGCACTTGTGCTAAGCCAAACAAATATTTATATAAGCGCGCGACTCATATGCTATTATTCCAAGTCTAAGTAAATCAATTTTCACTGTTTTTATCCAAACAAAAGCGCTCTGTCGTATACTTATCGCCATGTTTTGCCGTATTTTATAATGAAATAAAAGATAATCAGAGTAGCAAATCTTTTGAGACCACGAACTTATTGGCTTATAGTCGGGCGATTATGGAGTGTCAACAAATTTAAATTGATTGTATTTATGAACACGAGTACAACAGCGATCGTCGAAGCAAAAATTGGCGCGCAACAGGTGATCTCATTTTTTCATGCAAATGTCGGGTGAAAAATTCTCTATAATTGTTTGTGAATTTAATTTTTGCGCTTCGCATTAATTCAGAGCACACGAAAATTGTTATCATTGTTTTGATGAAATGTGCAAATATAATAAAATAAAATCTGTTTTTTTTTTCAGTCTCCAAGAAATTGCGAAGAAACAGTTATGAAAACCTAAATGAAAAAAATAGACGAGTCGGAAACATACGCTTATTCTTCACTTGAACTAAATTGGTGTGACGAAATTCACCTCTTACGATTATGCAATGTCGCGTAGGGAAATAAGGTACATATAATTTAAAAGTAAACCGAACGGATTTTTTAACGATATTCGATCGTGCACATTCAATTGCCAACATAAATAAGCGCAAAAGTAAGAGAAATGATGGATAAATATAAGCTATTAAACGAAATGAACATGGTTACCTTGCCATTGATACACACAACAAAAGCGACAAGAGCAACAGGGAGCGCAGCGTTAATCAAGCGATCGAAATACAAATTGAAACAATACAAGCGACAGTAAATATCTTTGAATGGCGTTAACTCTTTTCGACATAGACGTACGCATGTTGTAATGAGCGCATTTAGCATTGTGCGGTCGTTCAATTAAGCAGAATCGGCAATCATTCATACAAATATTCTTATAGTTATTAGGTATTTGGCCCGTTTCGTACAATGAGAATTTCACCTATTCTAATCTTAAATTCAGCTTGAACAATGACATTCTCTACTTCTTGTTTGACAATTTTATCGATTCGTTGCAATAGCTACTTAAAATATGCAAAGCACGGATTTAAGTTGAAATTCCTTTATGGCAACGGATGATTTATTACGCGTTAACTGCCTGTTTAGTTTTCATACGTGCCTAGACAGAAACGTGTGGCAATCGAATGGTGCAGAAAAAAGTGCATACCTAATGATGATTTGGCCCTGTTTTTGTTGCGAATCCTTTTCAAGCTGGGCGATTGAAGCGTTCACGGAAGCTGGTGGAATCAATCCGTCAGTGGGTGCTGCCATATGATCGGTTGCTGGATGTTCAGTTGTTGAGCCCAATTCAACTTCCATCTTACTAGCTACCTCACTTGAATCGGGCTTATTTATTACTAACTGCACGAATGGGGTTGCAATTTTAGCAGTTGTCTCCTCTTTATTAGAATCATTATTCTTGGGTTGACTTTGTTGCTGTGTGAAAAAATCAATGACCACTTTTGAATCATTCATTGTATAATGCTCATGTTCCGGTTCAAATGACTTAGGCACCGTTTCTGCTGCTTCTTCATTTTTAGGCACACTTTTTTGGAGATCAACATTTTCACTATTTTGTAATGCAGCTGTATCAATATTGGATACAACAAAGGCTAATATCACTCCGAGTAACAGAACAATCGTCGAATTGGTTGCCATTGTTTCTATCAAATTCAATTTTTTCAATGATTTACAACTTCCGCACTTAATTCACATTGATCATGAAACACATAACGATGTAGCTGAAGCACAACTTGACATTTATGCAAGGAAAATCAATGATCGTTTGGACAATTTTGGCGTTCCTGTCGATTCTGCCGATTCTTGGTCTCGGTGTCGTGGCTATGGATTTAATTACACAAAAATGAATGTTACCCTTTCAAAACGTTAGAAATCAAATAATTGAAGAAACATTCGATACATTTGATAAAAGAATAGATAGATTTTTGTATGATAAATACACGAAAGGAGTGTCTTCCGAACGTTAAATCTACCTTTTCCCGGTACAAATGTATGGTAAAAAGTTGTTACACAAAAATTCTTTTTATAAATTAGATATAAATAGTCTCTTGAGAGCTAAAGAAGAATCGTGTGATTTTAATATCAACAAAGTCGGCCTTGAACTTATGCCTTTTATTGATTGTTCAGTTTTATTTTAATTCGTTCTATTTTTTATATTCATCTCTTTTCGATCACCGATGTATGCAAATCAGTAATTCTTTCAATAGAAATGATGTTAGAAAAATTTATAAACAAAACATTTAATGTTTGAGCCAATTTTCAAAAGAAGTTCTTTTATGAATCGAATTTCCTTTGTGCGGAGACTCACTATGCCTATCTTCATGGTCAATGGACTGTAAATTGTGGGTCAACAAGCAGTAATAATGAAAGTCTTCAGTAAAATAAACTAATCAAAACTATCTACAAAATAGACATTGAAAATGGAACAGTTGAAACTGTTGCAGTAAAGCGATGCGGAACAAGTAATTGTAGAAGGTCAATGAACATCCTGCAAATGCTCTAATGGTGTTTTGTTCAAAAATATTCACAATTCAAACTTTGTCGTTACGTTTTATAGCGTTGCATTTTATGTTTCAGGTAAAATCCCACGATTATAATGATTACTAAGTAGGTATGTTATATATAAGGAGCACTAATTATTCACTTGAAACTCCATTTCACATCATTTGTAATACCGGTTTTTTATTGTTATTCTTTACGGGACAAAGATTGTTTATCTCAAAATTTTGCGAAACCATTTTCGTTTTATCTTTATAGACTGGCAAAATTGAGAGAAGCAACGAGAGAAAACAGCCGTGAATCAATTGAATGTCGAATAAAAAGACCAGTTGCTCGAATAGCGTATTAGAAAAGGTGTCGACGACAATTGGGCAAATATTTATTTAAAACAGATAAAAAGCAGGTAGAATTGACAGTCTTTCATCTAGTAGGAACGTAATAAATTAATTTGAATGGCTTGTGATAAATACAAAGATAAAATGGCAATTTTGCTGCTGTAAAATGACTAATCAAATCATGCGACATCGTTCTATCACATTTCAAATAGAATTTGTTGATCATATTTTATTATTTGTTTAATCAAAACTATGGACATTTCATCGTTTTCAATAATCAGTCGTTTGCATTTGTGTCTATTTGAAATAAAGATGACGAAATTTTGATTGTGACCTGGAACGACTGATTTTTCTGTCGAATTAAATCAAACATTTATTGCATTGCTGTTTGATCATAAATTTGCTATTTTATTGTAGTTTGAATGATTTTTCACGGTTCTTTTTCTTAAATTATCAGGAAACCGAATGTAATAGAAATCAAACCACAATCGCAACAATTATATCGTTCGGTAGTCGAGCGATATTTTGAATAACGACTATATGGGAAAAAAAGTCTATTAAATCAACAACTGTGTTAAACGTTTTATGTCTCACTTGAATGTAACCTTTATGATAGATCATAGTTGTCGTAGATCTCGTGAATTGAAAAACGTGCAATTCAATACTTCAATTAAAAATGAAAGTCAAAAAGAATGCGTGTTGCCTGACAACCGATCACTGAATCAAACTTACAACAATATTGCTAATTTTGGGCGAATAAACACACAAATCGCACAGACACACACTATTCGTTCGAACAATATTCACCAATTAAAATTTAATTGTTGATCAACGAATTTGTTGGCGTTGTTGTGGGTTTGAGTGAGCAAGTGACTGATTCCTTCCTGCAATGCTCGCAAAAATCAACTGACTGCTTAATTAAACGCGCTTACATTTGTTATAGGTGTAAAACGGTGCTATTCCTTTATCTTTGTTTCTATTTGTAATGTGCGACACATTTGAACATACACATTCAAAAGGTGAATCAATTTTATTAGTACAGATTGTATCTGAGCTTTGGCTCTGGCTCTCTGTTTAATCATGTTGAGAGTAGTGTGTATTGGTGGTTTATTTTTGCATCTGAATGAGCTATTTCCTCTTGCAATTTCGAGAAAAACGCGCTTTGAATTGGGTGCGCGGCGGGATGACAGCGATGGTGTGTCGATCGGTCGGTAAAACAAAGAATAAGACGACAACAACACAGTTTACAATGTGCTCAACCATAATTCCAAATAATCTGACTTTATTTGTGATATTTACCATATTCGACTACGTACATGCCGAAATTGCCTGCTTAAGTAAATTTGTACTTAACTTACATATTGAATAAATATTTAAATGCACCAGTTGGTGTGGCGTAAAGAAATGATCATGATTTTATTGTGCTTGCTGGCCTAAGACTGGCCTTCCGCCAAATATTTCAGTATTTGGGAAGACGCTATCGAATAGCGCTGAGCCAAGCTGAGTTTTCAGATTCAGCTAGCTGAGCATCGTTCTGTGCCCAGTGCTTTTCAACAGCGTTATTCCAAGCACTGAAATATTTCAATATTCAGGGCGACTCAGAAGACATGGATTTTTTTTTTACTTATCATTTAAAAACAAACTCAACCTTTGATATTGCATCATTTGGTGGCACACACAATCATGCGGTAAGAGATTAATCGCATATCTCTCTATCTGTCTCTTTCTCCCTCTCTCTCTTTCTCTATTGCGTAAATTTAGACTGCCGGTCATGTGACTTGATTCGCGTGTGGAGAGATGGGTGTATTTCATTATCGAGATGGAAATATTATCGCACGTTCAGCAATACCGTTTGAAAAAAAATTAGTGCGTTCGAAACCTGAAGTTCGGAGTTCAACGTTTGATGGACCACTCCACTCAAGCACACGAACAGTACCAACATGATGTGAATGCTGTGCGGTAGCCTTGGGTATATTAACAATGGTCATACATCACGTGACTCTTGTTTCATTATTCTTTTCCACCGATGAAACATTCAATGAAACATTTTGGATTTATAAATAGCATAAACTTTGATGTGTTTAGCAGAAAGACTACGATTTGTCTTTCTGCTAACGTCTGAAGCGAATAGTGCCATAAAACTCAGAACGAAGAGAATTTGATATAATTACGACCAAAAACCAAATAGACAGAATAAATATTACTCTTCTTTAATTATAACTTATATGGGCATGATTCGCGTCATCATGAGTGCCATTCGCACGTTTATTGCATTTTTCAACAAATTTCATTCAACACTAATCCGATCGATATCATTGTTTATACACTCAAATCACGTGGTTTCAGTCAATATCTGTTTCATTTGTGGATGAATCATCAGCCGGTGATGTAATTATATATGAACAAGAATAAGGTCACTTGATTTTTGAAAAAGATAAATTCACTTTACATTTGGTTCATGTGCTCTCTTTGATCTCTGGGCTTACTGGCCACTTTCACTGAAAAAATATTTCCAAACAATTCCGTTAGCATCAATACGATTCTGTCAACAGAAGTCGTAGGAAATAAGCGGTTGCCATTCAATGTTATTTAATTGTGATCGAATTTTTTTTTTTGAATAATATTCCTTGGATGTGAAAGTTTAAAATTTGCATGGAGAATTTATGGTGAACAATCATTGAGAATTGTTAGAATTATTCAATTGTATTACATATGTGTATTCATTCCGTACTTTGAATAGACAATTTGAAATATCCATTGCTCAAATTTCGCTCACATATTTTGAGTAAGCATTTCAACGATGTTCAATGTTTTATAACGATTTTATAACAACCAAATGAGCAAAATTTGTTGATTCAATTTCACTCAAAAGTTTTATTCATTAGATCTTAACTACAGAGGGCATTGTTGGAAGTCCATTATTAAGCTAAGGGAAAATACGATGTGTAAATGAACAAGAGGTGGCGCTACATGCGCTCTATTATCAATTCAACGTCTACATTCCGATTTTTCACTGTTTTCTTAGCTCATCTTCAATATTTTGAAAGTTCATTAAATCCAATGAAATTATTATTACAAATATTCGAAATTCAATTCTCCAAATATTGCGAGGCAAATTTGAAAGTGTCTTTTATATATAGACTCTGTATATTATATATTTGAATCTGTATTCTATTCATAATTAAATAAATGGCATTTGCAATGTTATTAGGCCAGCTGATCTTACGAATTTATCTATATAAACAAATAAAAAGGCAGGATTTTTGTGTGACGATTTGTGAATCAGTCACATTTATTCACAAGAACAAACATAAAAAGGCACATTTATTCTTCTTTCTTCGATGGTTTTAATTCAAAAAAATCACAATTGAATTCCCTCGATGACGGACTGTATCGTTGGTTTCGCTTGTTGTGTGTTCCTGAATTTAAGCTATTGATTATTCATTATGCTATTATTACACAGCGTTAATTCCCGAGCGATTGAGCCAAAATATGAAATTTGTTTCATCGTTGCGGTTAGTTCAAAAATGTCGAAATTTATCCGCTATTGTCGGTGATATTTGATGTATTTTGAGAAGATGTGCTCCTTCTCCAATAGCAACAATGAATTTCAGGCTACTGCCTGCACAGCCAATCAATGAGAAACGTTTTTTTTTCCGCTCAATCCATTACGAAAATTGTGTACGAAAATCTACACTTTTCCTGCATGCACGTAATGTGTGGACTGCTGCGTGTTGTTCGATGACAGCAGAAAAATGTGATTATGAGAAAAGAAAACAAGGTTCGAATACGTTGAGTGAATGGAAAATGGCAACAGCATCAGCAGCTTCTTTTTTTTACATTGGTTGTACTATGGTGATGAAATTCGCTGGAAGTGAGATAAAAATATGCCCATCCGATGGCTTTGTATTACCTTCTCTGATTGCTAGAATGTTTTTTTTTCGTCGATGGTGATCAATCTTAAATTTTCACCGGTATTGTCAAAATCAATGTACAAATTTCTAATGTTATTATTATTATTTTTTTTCGTACAAAATGTCCTATTGCAAAAACGGTATGAGCACATGCGTGCGAATTCATGTTACTTTCTCATGACACACACACACACAAACATTTACACGTATTATAAAAAAATTGGTAAATTTACAGTAGCTAAATATTTTAAATGTGGTTTACACAATTTTTCCATTTGGAGATTGTCATTATGGCATCTCATGCACAATGAATATGGTTGCGGAATCATGGAAATTTATCTGAGTTGCGATCGCAATTTTAATATTCATAAACTGATGTTTGTTCTTTGTTCTGAAAATTTATTCAATTAGCCATGATTGCTGTTGGCTGCCATTAGAAATTTTAAAAAACAGAAAAAATGCCACGCGAACCAACTGTGATAGTTGAATCTTTTCGGATCTCGGCGATGGTGGAATGAAAAGCGCCCCAGTGACCAGTGACAGCGAACAAAAATTTCAAAACGAATATCCACATTCGGTGCTTTCGTATGAAAAGACCAATAAAGCCGAACACAAAATGTGTGTGTGTGTGTGTGTGTTTCGGAGCGAGTGTTTGTCTGTGCGTTGATTCAATTCCCTGTGCCACATTCAACAAGAAAAATCCCATATGTTTGAAAGCTGGACAGGCCGAAGATCGATCTATCTTTCTGTCACCTACAATACACATCTCCCCAGCACCAAAACATATTGGATTCTGTAGAACTTTGTTTTTTTCTCTGCGTTCATTCATATGAGAATCGAGAAAGTACAAACACACAATGAGCATTTCGTCTTTTCAATGCGCTCTTTTTTTCTCGAACGCGCCGCATTTCGGAATGTCTATGCTTAATAAATATAATTTCTATAACAACAATGAAACCAAGCGTGTACGTAGTAAGCTGGGCTGCGAATACATTTCGATTCCGAAAATGTATTTATCAACCGTGTTCCGTGTACAGTTCGAACACTGTGTAAATAACTATGTGTTTGGATATTTTGATTTGCTTGGCACATGAAATGTTGTATGTGAATTTATTTTCGCGTGTAAAGGAGACTATTTTGCAACTATAAGTCCCCTGGAAAGCGAAACCATAAAATGGGATATATGCTGAAAATTGCATTTAATTTCGAAAATTGCAGGACAATTCTTTTAATTCGCTCCAGTTGCACTGCACATTCATTCAGTATTTAAATGTCATTTGAAGAAATTGCTTTGAGACCAAATGCGCATAAATCAAGGCTGTTGGTGATCAATTCATTGAATATTTATTTATTTCAGCGGACTGTTCGAATTTCCAGCGGCAGCGGCGGCGGTCGTACGCATGTTCCGTGTGCTTAAGTAACTGTAGGCGCTTGTGCTGAAGCCATACGATGGCCGCGTCGGTGTCATTGCTCTAAATTTGTATTACACATTTTTATTGTGCACTACAAAACCCGCGCTCCATTAAATATCACATCAAAATGATCAAATATTGCATCAGATTCAATTCGAACTAATATTATTCCGAATATGTATTACTTAAAATCTAGTTGAGCAACCGTTAAATGATAAAGTATACAATAAATTGCCTAGTTTCATTGCGATTGATGAAAGATTTAATTATTTTGGGTAGGAGTAATCGAGTTCACCTGTTGAAAATTCACTGGCCGAATTCCTTTTTGTTCCACTCAAAAGCGCTTGTCATGTAGATTGTATTGGCCAGACAGGAGTATTGACCATTTCCAGTAAAATATCAAAAGTTAAAGTAATTAATAAGATTTTTAATCTGAAGTTGTTCGTTGTGGGTAATTAGTTCTGAAATCGTTAATGAAGACTGAAAGTTGGTTCGGTTCAACCTTATCAGGTCATCAACATTCAATTTCATGTCATTCCATCGAATTATTTTCAATTTAGCCAATTTCTTTAAAATTCGTATTTCGATCTATTTCGCGAAGAAGTATTTGAATATGGTAAAAAACAGCAACATTTCAAGCAGCTTAGCGATAGAAGAGATTTCAAATAATTGACAAAATTCAGCACAAATATGAGACATCCATCATCCAAACTCACACATTATTCACTTTGGTCGCAATGCAAGTTTCAATGAAATTTTATACCAGAGCACCCAATCAATGTGCAACACCTTACTCAGAAATCAACCGAAATTATGACGACCATAACGCATGCCGTTCCATTCAAATTGAATAATTATACGATAAAATCGAATTGATAAAAAAAACACGAAATGAGAATACATTCATTTATAAAGCAGATGCTATTGTCGTTAAATTACTTCATCAATGATATTGGAAGTGAGACGTTTCAAGTGCAACAATAAGTGAAAACGTATTTGGCTTTATTATCCGCACACTTTGTCCGTTCAGTTGCAATGAAACACAAGAAGAAACGAAATATCATCTTTATTAAAATAACATTGAACGTGCGAATTATGTTTTTTTGTGTATGTAGTGTTTGATCACATAATTAAGCAGAAGCTGAGTGGCGATAATAAAACCACATAATGGGTGAACACTACGAAAGTGCAATGATACAATTTAAATTCATTTTCAAAGCATTTTACTGACAAGTCATGCTGTGGAAAAAACAACTCGTTTCTGTTAATACCGCAATTTACCGCGCTCGATACAGGCTGCTGTATGATTACATATGCTTCGACATATTAAATCGCGTTACGTTCAATTGAACGAAGAATAGTGAAAGTTGTTCTTTGTGGAACGTTCACGTCTGAACTTGATCTCGAATGCGGAATGCTTAGCAACACGGTAGTTTACGCAAATCGACAACAATCGCGACAACTGCGACGACGACATTGGTCTGCCTATCAATATGAAGCCACAGCGCAAATAACAACTGTGTCAAATACTTTGATTCTCCTCATTCGCATTCGGCCAACACTTTATTGTTTTCTTCGTCTGTTTCTCTCCTCTCCATTCAATATGCATCCATTGTTTTCGTCGGTTAAGGCGTGATAATCTCATCGCTGTTTTGTATTTTCTTCTGCTTATCGCCTTGAGATTAATGGTTTTTCGATTTTAATTTTAACCAATTTATATGCGATATTTATGTAATGCAAGTGAAAACGGATCGTGTCCAAATGATCAGCTGACATTTTGGTATCGTATAATAAATTACATTGTTTCAAATTGGGTCGGCTGGTTGAAATTGTTCATTCCATGAGATATTTGTTTGTAGGTCAGTTTCAGAACTTTGTTGTCCGAATTTTCGAAATCAAAATATGTTTGGTAAACTGAAAATTGATTATTTTCGCTTGAAATTGTACTGAAGCACGTATGGCTTCTCCGACAGAATTGACTGAAATAAATGCCTAGGAAATAACTAAAATGCTAAACAAGGTGGAAGATGAGGAAATTATTTTCAAAGAAATGAAAACGAAATGATTTCGATTATTTCGATAGATATTTTTATTTTCAACTGTGTTTTTTCTGAAAACTTAAAAATTTTACAAAAAATTGGTAATGCAAAACAAAAAAACATTCATCACGTTCAGTCCTTTTCAGAACGGAAAATTTCGCTCATGTTAGATCATTTCGTCACGAGAACAACATGTCAATGGTGGGTGTGTATGTGTGTGGTTGATTGGGTCTCGTAGAAATTAGTAGGCTTTCAACAATTGTGGTTGAGCATAGGCAAGGGGTTGAGCTGACAAGATGGTCTTGGCAACGGCTGGAGCTGATTGAATGTACGCTTGAGGTTGAACGTATGCTCGTTGTTGAACGTATGCTTGAGGCTGGATGTATGCTTGATGTTGAACGTATGATGGGGCAATAACCTATCGATAGGAATTTTAAAATCAATTCATTAACAATTGAATAGAGCAAATAAGAGAGCATTATTCCTTACCTTAGCGGCAACTGGGGCAATGGATACGGCTTTGGCAACTAGTGGTTCACGGTTGACGACAGCGTTGAAGCCGTGAGCTGGATCAGCGGTGTAGCTAACAGTACGTTTGAATCCATCAGCATCGATAAGAGAGTATGACCCTTGGACAGCATCTCCGGAGCGAGATTCTTGTTGGCTTTTCGAATCACCAGTCAAACCATCTTGAACATCATATGAGAAGCTGTATTGTGGGTTTGGATCGTATTCTTCGGCTTGTTTGGTAAGAACTGGAGTAGCGATTTGTTGAACAATTGGGGCTGGTTGGACGTATCTTTGTTGGATGATGGTGCTTGGCTGAACGAACGCTTGGCCATGGATTTGAGGTCCAGCTAATAATCCAGCGTTTGCAGCTGCAATCAATACGGCGAATGTGACGAACTGAAATATCAAAAAAATTGTTTTAATATAGAGTCTAAAGCACTGTGTTTTAATTCAATTACTTTGAATGCCATTTTTCTGATTTTGTTTTTATTTGTTTTCCGTTGTGAACGCACTGAAGAGTCAGAACTGAATGATTTTGTCGATCGCTGGCTCGACTATTTATACCAAAAATCCATCGAACGGTCGCAATTGGTCCGTCATTCAATTACACACAACAATGCACATTTGCAAAAATTACGGCGATCTTTACCTATTCATTGAGGCTCAAGTGAGGCGAACACAAAGCGCAAGGCAATGTTTACGTTTACGAGCACATGTGAGACGAAGCAAAACTGCATAACACCATGATGAAATGATCTCGTTTGAAGTCGCAACTCATGCGCGTATCGCATATCACGAACGGAATAAAGAAACACACAGAGACAGACATACGAACGCAACGGTCTCACCTCCATAGGACGAAAATGGTTGTTACCATGTTTCAAGAATTTCGAGTGCGACATGCGATATGCGGATGAAATTACGTGATCGTTTAAAAAACGAGTTATTTCGCATAATATCGGCAAAGTTTGTGCACCACATTTTTTTGAAACAATGCGCTGCCCTGCAGCTGAGTTGGAAAGCACATTTAGATCACTTCGTTCAGCCGATCACATGGCCAACACATCTGTTCGCTCCGATATGTTCCATTTATCACAATTTAAAACATAACATTGAAAGTCTCTCGTCTGCATTTTGTTCTTATTGCGCAACACCAGTAACATTTTGCGCGCATTTACATAAAAAATTAATTATATTAAATTAAGAGAATTCCAATGATCGTGCCTGCAAACAATGTATCCTGACCTATTTTTCAATTATTTACCACAATCGATTTGTTTTGTTTTTCTTTTACTTTATTGTTCGAAAATGGCTTTCACTCTCTTTTTTATATTTCAAGGTACTTTTTTGATGTGCGGCGGAGTCTGACCGATAAAAAATGGTTTTATTTCACAATTTCGATATGAATCTCCAGAGTGATCGGTATAACTGCAATACAAGTTGATCATAATCTCATTAATCATGGATTGAAGCGTCCATTAAAAGCATCCCGAGATAAAAGTTCAAGTTCAAATCGGTGCAATCGATTCGACGAACAGGGCAATTCATTTATGAGGATGACTTGAAATATTATATACTTTTACTATGTCTGGATCAGAAGCCTTCGTAAAAGCATTGATATTTCATTTTCATTTGTCGAATAAATCGAATCAGTTTTTAACAAGATTATCAATTCATAATTAGCCACCGAGAGATTAGAAACAATTTACGTTCGGTAATTCCGTCATCAACAAATCATCATCTGAGCAGCTCATTTATCTTATTTGTCGCATTTGGTTGAATGAAAATTGGTTATGAAAGTCAATGAGTAACCAACTTTGGCTTTGAATTATGCGTCCTTGACGAACGGAACCAACGCTCAGTCATATCGATCACTGTAATGTCTATTTGCCGTTGAATGCGGCTCAGGTAGAGAAACTTGGCTTGATGTATGCTAGAATATGTTACCATTATGTCTTTCTAATAAGTGTCGTCAATACCAACTTCGTATCATAGGCAAACGCATACGTTGCCGTTCACTCAATTGAAGCTAATCTACGGATCGTGTTTGCGCTTACCTCTTTCGATTTAGACTGTCAACTGCTTACGCTGTTCGCAGTAAGAAAACCGAGCTTAAGTGAGGCTATGTGAAAAAGAGACATTTATTCGTACAGAGCAGAAAACTATAGGGATAAGCACAACTGTTTCCCAATGGGGTTTCTGTCAAACCAATCACTTTCGAAGTGTCTGGATTTCTTTAGTTGCTTTCTAAATTTTATCTTATGGATGTTATTCTTTCAATTGCCCACGCCATTATCGATGACTTCCCAAAAGGATAAGGGAACATATTGTCGAATAACAGGAACAAATCGACATATTTAATCTATTAGAGAGACTTCATAAAGAAATTTCGGCATTTTTAGCTTGGGGAGCACGAAATTGCTTAACGGAAAAATTCGTAGATTTGCTTCATTTTTCACTTTAAAGAGAAGACGTTAGAAGGAATTCACCGATAGAAAAATATAATTATTGTATTTCAAATAAATTGCGCAAGAAACAGGTATTTTTAATATATATTTTAAAATATTTCTTCTGAATATGCTCCTAATGGGAAAACTTTTTGACTTTAATATCGTTTGTTTTTTAGCAAAGCTATGTTCCTGGCGTATAAATGGTTAACTTCTGTATTTTTCAGCACCGCAAAAAAATCTTCCGTCGATCTGTAAGCTAAGCTTAATTAATTGTCTGATTTTCGATGTTGAAAAATAAAGATTTACCTTGAGTTAAACAAATAATTTTTCCATTTCTTTGTCGAATATTCTACTCTATCTTCCAAAATTACCGCCATCCAAAGTGATCTATCTGGCACCTATTTTCGTTGACAAACTATTATCTCACGCTTTTGCTGATGCTATCTTTAAAAAAGAAATGTCGAAATCATTGAATATAATGAACAAAAGATTCTTGGAAGTAAAGTGAGTGTTTGGTGAAACACGGAGTAAACAGCATGTAATGAAGATGTTTGCAGCATCTTCACAAAATAAGACTCGATATTTTTGCATCTAGCTTATCCAATGGCCATGTGGCTTTGATTGGGAATTTTGAAGATGGGCACATGATTGACAGACGAGGGACGAAGAAAAATCAAAAAGACGATACAATGAAATTATTATTCATTTTTCTGATGACAACAGGAAACCAACGTGCGATGCCAAATTCCTGGTATTGTTGTTTTTCTCTTTTTCTCTCTTTCGACATACATCTCTTACGTAAATTATCGAGGATGGATCGAATATTGAGTTTTACGTTTGCATATCGGGAAATATGTTTATTGATGAGCTTGGTATGTGCATTTGGTATTTATCGCCAAAGTTCTTCTTATCAAGACAAATGATAATTTGGACTCAGAGCTCCAAAACATGAGCACGAACATATGAAGAAATGACAAAAACAAACCAGAAATATTTGGCTTCAACCAAAATTTCAGGTAATAAAGAGACAAAACATAACGTAAAATACAAACGCTCGCACTCCCCGGTGAGCGAAAACACAACCAAACTATTCAGTTTTCGGCTGTCATTTCTTCTTATTTTTCGTATCTCACTGTGCAAGTGGTATGACAGGAGAAAGGAACAAATCAATGTCTAAATTTTGAATCACAATGCATTTCAAAAGTGACACCAAAACCACAACAACGCTTGATTTCTTAATCCTTTTTATTCATTCTGTTGTTTACGAATATTGTCCCTGAAGAAATGGCCAAATCATCGACTTTAGCCTGTTGTTTGTTGTCATATTTCTGCCACAAACGCCAAAAAAATTGGAAAAACTATTCATTGTTTTGGTTTTCTCTCGAAAATAAGGAATAATTACCGAAAATTGTGCGTGTCGTCGAATAACAAACACATTATTATCGGTTAGCACGTACTTATTTCGGTGTTTTTACGTGAAATAAAAAAAAAGAATAACGCAGAATTTAATGAGATTATTTTGGACCCAACGAAAAATATGAAATCGGTTGTCATTGTTTCTATTTGATTCATTTTATTGGTGTAACTTGGTTGGTCTCACCAGAGACTCCGCCTCTCCATACACTCACTATAACCAGCAGCGATTGTTAGCAATAATTTTTGAACGGCATCTCATATCATCTCATTCTGGTCCACTCGAAATGATAGTTCAGTGAAGCGATTTTCCCTCACGAATAGCAATCGTTTCACATCAAGATGCATATATAGTCGATTCACTCTAACTAATACACAAGTGTTATTAAAGGAAGACGATGTGTTTGTGTCACCCTACTGAAAATGCTCTCAGCAATTTCAATAATTAAGATATTCAAACCTGCTTGTCATGTTCACTTTAAATAACGAGACATACTATTTTTTTGGAAACGAAATAAAAATATTGATGAACGTTGGATATTTATTTTATTCAACTTTCAACCACAAAACATTCCAGCAGAAGGCAAAATTTAACCTTATTCAAAAACTAATTTTTTACGCCAGGGCGTACGTAAGCAAGAAGAACTGCGCAAAGAGGTGTTGTCCACATGAACGGGACGACAATATACATATGCATTCGTTCGTTTATCGGAGTGAAAAAAAGGTGTAAGAAAAGAGTGTAGCGATAGAAAATATTGTTTAGTTGCTCACTAAAAGTCGTAACAAGCTGAAGCGGCCAAATCACGGAAACAACAATCGCAATATTATCCAGTTCTAAGGATCGAACGTCCGTTCTGTCACTTCGAATCGTTAGATAATTGTTGAAGTGTGCTAAAACCGTTGGAATTTCAAAGTGTCAATTTGTGTTTTGATCGACGAAAAAGTCGAATTGATAGATTTTGATGGGATGAACATTCGTGTTGATATTGAGACAAAATTGAATAGGAAATTAGACAACAATTTACGTGAACATTTGTGAAACGCGTAAAAATTGACTATTTCAAAAGTTTTTTCACTAAGTGAAGTGTAAAAAATATGATGGACATTGGAATGTATGGCAATGATCATTATCAAGTTGGTGAATTATCATCAACAGCATCGGCATATAATTATTATCCAAATTATCACAATCATTCGCATTTGCATCATCATCACATGCATAATTCGCCGACGGCCGAAATTCTGTCTGGATTCTCTGCTCAAAGCCATGGGCCACATCAAACGCCAACTGTAATCAATTCATCAAATATTTCGCCGAACATGTACCACGAGTATGGAATAACGATGACAAATAATGAGCACAATTTTTACGATTCCGACAGCAATATGATTCAAACGTACTATCAAAATCAATCGAATCCAAGTGATCATCACGCGTTGTCATCTTCATCGCATCAATCGTCATCGGCGTCATCATCTAGCAATGATGTTCTGCCTGAAACTGCTTCATCGCATGTAATTAGTTCGGATAATGGATTAAGTTATACAAATCTAGACTACATGTACAATTCTGGACATACGAATGCGTTATATTTGCATCAGCCGGATGACAAATCGGCGGTTGCCCATTCTTACAATCACACACCTCCGACTGTCAATCTAGAAAATGGCATTCATCCGCAACAACATTCGGCAGTTTGGCAATCACAGCATCTATCGCAACATTCAAACCATCCACATCATCCGCATCATCCACCGGGATACCTCGAAAATCCAGTGAATGCTCATCAAATTGGCGTTGGTCAAGTGAATTCCATAACAAATCAACCGTCGTTAGGAGCAAATCCAAATGGAATTCATGGCCGAAACATAAACAACCGCGCAGATCAAACTGCCTCCCAACAAAGTTCACAAAATCAACCGCAGCACGGACAAACAGTTCAAACCTACAAATGGATGCAAGTCAAAAGAAATGTCCCAAAACCACAAGGTAAATAAATAGAAACTCGATTTTCTTTGTCATTAGTCATAACATGAAAAGTCACTAAAAAAAATGTTCGCACTCCGTTAAATGCAAAGCATCGTTAAGTGAAACAACAATAGCCAGTCTCTAGTGGAAACTCCTTATCACGCTGCGCTCAATACTAGCACATTTATATCCAAAATTATGGACAGACTGAAACGTATTTCGTTATAAAATCATCGTCTGGCTAATTATTTAAACGTTGGTCATTCGACGTAGTTGGCTTTTTAATTTAGCCAATTCGGTCTCGTGAATTGCGTGCACGTCATGATTTCTCGGTGTCACCTCATTCCAGGCCCTAAATACGTTTCGCATTAAGCTTACGCTGGACATTTCACCGACATCGAGGGAAAAAATGGAAAATAATTAGCAGCAGAAATATGTGCATGTAATGTTTGACACTTATACTTTCGGCTCATTTTTTTGGTGTAATATTCTTGAAAATCAAAAAAAAAAAACACATTGATTTCTTACTTTGAATACTTCCACCAAAAATCAATAACAAACGTTGTATACTTTTAGTTACAATATTTCGCCGTGTTTATGATAATTTTACTCGAGAATGAATTCGGAAAATTACATGACCATTTTGTTATTGCGTGTGAAAAATGCTGCGTATGGATGCAATATAAAGAGTCCACTCATTCGCACTTTAGACGTTTTATCGCTGAAATATGTTTTGACGCTCACTGGATCGCCTTTTACGTTGCTTTTGCCCACTCACATCGATTCTTGATTAATGAAAATTATTTTTCAAAACAATTTCTTTTTGCAACGCATTTCGCAGTCACTTGAATAGGTCATAAACACCAAAGCATCGACGACATTCCTATTTTCTATTCAAATAGTGTAAACATAACATCTAATCTAAAATGTATCCCCCACAATAATTCAAACTGAACGAAGAATGGAACGAACGCACACAAATCCCGATAACAAAATCACCCAAAATGAAAAGAACCGGACGAACGGGCGCATAATTTTATGCAAAAATGGAAAGCGCCAGAAAAGCTGAGTGCACCAAGTATTAATTTAACATGCAATCCTACGTGTTTCACTTACTGTTTTGAGTTTGTAAACATTTGAATAATACTAATTTGCTCCTATTGCGCCTTTTTTTTGTGGTCAATCACGCATATTTTGGCCACAAAAAACTGAACTTCGCTTTTTTATAAAAAGGAATCCATAGATAGATCGAAAAGAACAGAGAAACAATGCAAAGGGATCAATATATTATTGGCTAAAAAAGGCGAATATGCTTAATCATTATTTGCTATCGAAGACAAAATATAAGCTGTAAAATGAATAATGAGTCATAGCGTGCTAAATAGTACAACGAGTTCACTCATATTCAAAAATATCCTTTTAATTTAAAATTAAATATATTGATAAAAAATAAAGTATTAAATTATTTGAAAAAATAGAATCTACAAGTGAATTTGATTGCCATATTAAGCGGGAAATAAGTGCAACTATGCGCGTGACGTACTTTTATCGATCTACAGATTGAACATTCGAAAAGGAAAACAAATATAAATAAAAAAATATGTGCATTTGATTAATTGAAAGGTGATCAAAAAAAACGTAAAATGTGATAAAAATCATCGACGGGCGACAATATCTGCTTAAACTCGCTTCAATCCACTGTTTAAACGGAGGAACGTGCATCATTTAAAGAAGAAACGGGAATGAATTACACGAAATACTGATATGAAAGAGTCATTCGAATGAAATGACATGCAAAAGAATGGAAACTTATTGAAAAGGATAAAATCATGAGTCGCGCATGCCAATGCTGTGTTTCACTGAAGAAGAGGCAAAATGAGGCATATCATAAAAACGAGTTTATGCTTCTGTCAATTATTTCTTGATTTGAATCATTGTCGGATATGCCGACGGTTAATTTTTTTCATGTCATAATTTTATTTCTCTTGGTTTCTCCTCTACCACTCGATGCTTCTAGAAATGCCTGCTTCGGTCGTTTGTTTTATCTGTTTATTATTTAAGTTCATAATAATTTTATTTTGAACAACAACAAAAATGAAGAAAATAATTCAGAAATCAAGTAGGATCTGCGTAGTTCGTTCACACTGCCCGCAATATAGAGAAAACAAAGAAGAAGCGCACAGACAAAAAAAAAATTAATGAATATATTTATTAATGCACATTTGTTACAATCTATTGACAG
The DNA here is from genome assembly GCA_028476595.1 of Obolodiplosis robiniae. Taxonomy (NCBI): domain Eukaryota; kingdom Metazoa; phylum Arthropoda; class Insecta; order Diptera; family Cecidomyiidae; genus Obolodiplosis; species Obolodiplosis robiniae. The sequence goes on from CM052014.1 coordinate 18,828,149, forward strand.
GCAACGAGGTAATAATTTAACATTTCTATTGGAGCTGCCGACAAGCTCGCATCATTTGCATACTACATTTTACGTCGTACTGAATGGCTGAAATTGGGATTCAAGTAATTAATAATGAGAGATGCCGGTTGCTAAAGACATCTCACAGAAACCTGGAACGTTTGCTGAATCTCTGCTAGATTCATGGATGAAAAGTCGTAGAATGGGCAGAATTCAATCGAAAGAATGCGAATTCAATCCCAATAGCGGATGTGAGCATTTCCTTATCAAACAATTCCTTGTTCAAAATATCAAATGAGCACATCACTTTGGAATGATAAAATTATTAAAATTGATTTCAATGTCACTCCTTAAAAATTCATTCGACGGTACACGCTTATAGGTTTATGACGGGTGAGTCGATACGGAACAAAGAATATGAATGGAAATGCAAGACAGACACAAAGATACTCATTTGAACAAAAATCTGATCATTATATTTGTGATGGTTTCATGCCACTGATTCGATATGACATGCCCAGTGGTCAGTCATCGATATCAGTTCATTTCATTTATTCATCTCATTCGTTAGTTTGGTGATGTGAATTGCAGCATTTCTCCTTTCGAAATATTCGAATATTAGTAGCTTAAATAATCCGAGTTAAACGAATCATATATCGACAAATATAACTACAACGGAAATTATATGCACGCAAAATTCGCGTGTTATTTTAATTTTTGTTGACATTTGACTGGAGTATGGAATAAAATTCGTTCATGTACTTGATATTGAGAGAACACTTCTTCATAACTGAGGCATTTTTAGAGGTGTAAATGTGATAAATATATATAAATTTAATATCAATCGAATTTTGGCAAGAAATCTGATATATTTCGAAACGAATTATGTTCAGGCATGGCACGTTTTTGCGCGATCTCGCGTTGACTTAACATTGAGTTGAAAAATTCTTATCGCGACACTTTTTCGAATAAATGAACATCGGGTTCAGATTGCATTTGAATAGAACACATCTCGAAAAGTAATCGGAAGAAAACAAGTGCTGATCTGATAACAACACATGATTTAAAATGGAACGTGAAAAAAATGTTGCACAAAGTGAACAGTAGTCAAGTGAATGGCGGAAAAAAGTCTTAAAAGACGCAAACAATTGAAAATTATCGACATTTGCCATCTAATCAGCATTCAATAGGTTGAAATAACATGTTTCATTGATTGAATCATTGCTCATGAACACTGATAAAAAAATAAAAGCATGTTTCATTTGAAGTCGCTGTTTACGTCTACAGATAAAAAACGCCGCTTTTTCTTTATAGTCATTGCCAAGTCTACTTTTGACTTTTAACGCTTCAATTCGTCTAATGGATTTTTCAATTGATTTGTTCATTTTATTTTCATTTTGAAGCAGATTTCTTTCATATTTTGAAGTGTCGACACTACAAAATTTCATATGTTCGAAATATAGCTTCTCTAAATTTCATGAAATTTCTTCAATACCATAGTAGAGCATTCTGTATTTCAAAATATTGTGCAACAATATCGTCAATTTGGTCGCCAAATCAACATTCGACGTACATGTCTCTTATTTTCATCGAATGTAAACAAGCATGCAACGAAAGGCTGACCCAAAGAATACGGTCTGAAAGTGGTTAATGCCATTTTCATGTAGCGTTATATGGAATTTATTTCTTTTGTTTATTTTGAGAGGAATTTGGAGACGCACGAAGAATACAGTGTCACCGATCGATTTCACTCTAATGCATATATCAGGTGTTTCAAAAGAGAAGTCACTGCTCGTTCGTAAATCATGGTCTGAACAGCTCAAACCTAACGCCAGCCACACATACGACATACCATTTATCTCCACACACATTCCAATTCGATAGACGCCCGCACACTACAACCACTTATTATCATACAAACTATGATTAAATCTAAAAATGAAATGAGTGTGTTCGAAAATATGATCGTGTAAAAATATTTCGGGTAAATATTATGCAACATGCACAGTAAATTGATACTGTTTGCACAGTACATAGTATATTTCTCCATTCTGTCATTTAAATATTTACTTTCGAATACGAACGCGACGCTGCCTGTCAATGCGCATAAGCTGATAATAGAATAGTTGCACTGACGACGTACGCATCGCACAAACAAAGAGAGTGCTCCTGTGGTTGTGACCATGAAAATTCATCTAATCCACGTCCTTCTTGACTAATTCAATAAAAATCGAAGCATTGAAATCTGTCAAAACTGAAAGTACCAATTGAAGTAAAATTTAAAGAGCTTCTTGGTAAATGCAGCTCAAATCCCAGGATATTGATGCTTATTATGGCGGATGTTGGAAATTTAAGCTCTGAAATAGACAGTTTTTGCTTTCAGGCAATATATTGAATTAACAAATGTTGGCTTTCTGTACAACACCAATAAAACGGCAGAAAATGCCACTTTGAATATATAACAACAACGAACAAAATTCATTCTAGCCAGCCTACTTGAAACTGTCGAAGGGCCTAACATGACGTCTTCATTTTCTCACACCATTTTTATTTCTTAACATTTTTTTTTCATTCGATTCACATAAACCGCCTCGAATATTAGAAAGCATCGAAGGGAAAGTCCTCACAACGCATTTCTCCAATATGTTTGGTTCGTGCATCTGCGCCAAATTTCTATGCCATTCCTAATTCTCGTCGTAATTCAGTCTGACATTTTGACGGATCACCAGAATACCGAAAAAACACATATACAACACACATTGAATTATATTAACAACAATGGCAACTTAAGCGTGTGTCGATATTGCAACTAAGACCGGGTAGTTCATGTGCTTGTTCGTACAACAATTGTTTTTGTACATGGCTTCTATGTATTTGTATATAGACATCAACAAAAAATGGGTATTGAAAGATGTTTTCGACCCGTCGAAGCAAAAATGACGTCGTTTCCATATAATAGCTACATCAGTTTTAGCCGTATTTGCTTTACAAATACAATTCCAAATGGTTTTACCAATTGAGAATGATTTCTATGAGTTAAAATAATTTGGAATTTATTTTGAAAAAAGAAGTGTTTCATATTAAAAGACAACATTTTGGATTCAAATTGCATTTTGATTGAATCATTTGTAGGTAAAAATTGTTTGAAAAACTGAAATTTACGAACCGTTCGGGTCAAATCTGTTGAGAAAGGTTTCTCTAAATGGATAGTGACATTTTTGTGATTTTTAACACATGATTAATAAAAATTGTTGATTTCGCCCTCGATCACCCATATCGAAATGAATTTGAATCTTCGGAATTTTGGATCTATAGACTGATTTCAACATACCCAATAAAATGAGTGAAATACTTTGTAATTTACCGGAAACGGTTCTTCAAAAGCATTCCAGCTGTGCAAATTGTTGGCCCTTTAGTTTAATTGCTTAATCACGCGCGAATTCTGACTGTGATGATCGCGAGCTCTCCTATTTAGCGCCAACATTTAAAAGTTGATGAAGTGTGACATGTTTTGCCTTTTTGTTTGGCGAATGCTTTTTAAAATTATTTAACTCTAGCCTTTAATTGTCCTTGAAAATTGTGTCCTGATTTCACGAAATCAAGAATTTCGGCAAAACAATGAGTGAAATCAAAATATCCTTTTTAAATTTACAGGAATTTTCCATCTATCCTACTATCTATTTTGCTAGCATTTTATTCATCAGAAAAGTGTCGCGGCTCTATTTTCATCTAGATAAAACTTATTTGCTCTCTTTATGAACTTGATGTTTTGGAAGTTTGATAGTCGTAGGAAATGGCGAAAAACTTAGAAACCTCTGACAGACAAACACAATTAATAACCGTTAACAACAAATGATTACAACAGCTTGAAATCGTCTACATATTTGTCTATATGTACAGCAGCATTATATATGGTGCTTCATTTAATATAAATAAATAAAAGAAGTTCACAGACTATGGATTCAATTTGAGCCATGCGTCGTTTTATTGGAAACAAGCAACACTCTTTCGACTCGTCCCAACATTTAATTGAATAAATAAAATGTGACAACGTTAATGAATGGATGAGAATGTGCTTGGTGCTATACAATCGACTGGAATTTATGACTCAACATAAACTTATTCTGATGTTAAGCTATTATTAAAATGGAAAGTGCACACCTTTGTATTTTGGATGAATAAATCATCAAATACTTGTGCTGAGACAGAAAATGGACATCAAATAATTCAATTTAATATTGTATCTAGGGAATTTCCATTTTGATTTTCAGCAACTTACATGAAAATTCTATTTTCCAATTTTGCAAAGTTTCAAAAACATTTTTAATGGAAAACGACATGATTTTGGAATTGATGCTCCTATGTTCTTGCGTTTTAGTTTGAAAACTATGAATGAAAAGAGGTTGCAATCGAAGGTGAAAATATATTCGGATGAGTAGCAGAATTATCCAAATACCATTCGTGTACAGAATTGCGAGAATGAAGACCAGAATTGCTTATCGAAAATCGAATTAACGCCATCGTTCTAACTGAAGTCTCTTAAAACCAGTGAATAACAATTTCTTTTCGAAACACTTGCAGCAAATCCAAACAAATTCTATGCCATATCTCATCAATGGAATTGATAATTCATTTTTCACGTCGTAAGATAAACAAAAACCAAAAGTATGAGCCGATCAAACGAAAACTGAACATGTTTTTGATAACAGTCGATTTTATCAACCCGGAATAAAACATATTTGCTCGAGGATATCATGATCAGTAAAATGAAAAAGCTGTGCAAGTGTTCTGCGTTTGTGATTTTACTCAGATATTCACGAAAATTATCGTGGAGATTGGAATTAACACGTCGAATGTCGGTTCATTCACGATTGCACTCCTTGACGGAACAGGTACTCGATTTTGGATATATTTGAGTACTTTTGCGTTATCATCACTTCAATCTTTAAATTATTGACAGCCCATTGAATTTCAACCCATTTTTGTGCGCTGCGTGGCGCTGCTCTTCCCTTTTTTCATTTCATTCATGCGCTTGATTCCAGACTAACATGCCAAAGGAATAAAAAGTCGAATAATTGTCGTTTGATTTGTTTGTATGCGCTTCCATAGAAGTGAAACCGAACAAGTTGACTATGCAAAGGACACAAAATGGATTGACGCATCTAGTGACTCTATCAGAAGTCGTCTCAATCAGAAAGTGATACTTGTCATACCCAGCTTTCGGTAAAATTCAATGTCTGACCCTCAAATTATAACATAATTTGACTTTTGTAACGGCGATAAGGAATCAATTCGAAAATTTGGCTGAAAAAATAAATATTTTTTTCGCTTGGTTTTTATACTGGGATATTTCATCTTGCAATGAATTTACTCTCTTTTTTTGGAGTCTCTCCACATTTATTTTAAATTTAACTTGACAAAAAAAAAATCTGTTGTATTTTATTCGCTGATCTTCACATCCTCTGCTTTTTCTATCGAAATCTTTTCAAAATATTTCCAAGACTGCCCAATTTTCCAGCAGACAAATTCCGTTTAGTTTTTTTTTTTTCGATGAAAGAAGCGATTCCAATTTTTGTCCATTTTTCATTTTACCGACAGATCAAGTTCGAATCAAGCTTGAATGACAGATTTTACACATGTTCTTTGCCACGATACAATCAATCAAAATTGAATTTTTTGATGAATGAGCAAATGGCAACGCTTCACCACTGTTAAATCATCAAAGGAATTCACGAGCATTTTGGATGAGCTATTATAATTTCATTTGAATAGGTCTAGTCAATTTCTATTTTCCTCTGATTTATAAGTATGATTTCGAAGAGACGACGCCTCTCAATCGATTGCTTCAATTAGATAATGTCCAAAAATTGAAGCACTTTTGAAGAAAATAAAAAACAAAAAATCCGCTTACGGTAGTTTATTTGTTTATAGTGTTTTCAAGCACGAGGAAATCGGCAATGAAAAATCGAAAACGTGATTCACGTTTGAAGCGGAATTACAGAAGCATGCTTCTGGATATGCCGTAAATCTTGCAATTAATTCCAAAATATGACAGCACTATCAATAACTGTTGCAAGTAGCTGTCTAAAGAATGCAAAATCATTCCCAACACAATATCCAATGGTCATTTAAAGCCTACAATCTATTGACGTGTTGTGTACAATATTAATTTTGGTATTGATTATAATCCTCTCTTATTATTTGGGCTAGTCCCAGTTCGGGATGATGTGCAAATCAATTTCTGTGTCAAAATCAACTCTTTAGAAATATTGAGGTGCACAGCGTGTAGTGGACATGTTGTTCGGTGGTCATTTCAGTGCTATCGCTTCTCTGTGCGCCTCTTTCACTTCACTTAATTTTATTTGATTATGTACACTTCTGCTGATATAAAAACTAATACCAAAAGAGTTATTTGTATTGTGTTCTTTTCAGATTTGCTTGTTGCAATGTTCTGTTTGAAGTATTCTATATAGGCTATTTGAAATACTATACTTTAGATCCAGAAGTAATCCATTTTTATGACCTATGAGTTTTGTTATAATTTTGTTTGCTGGGACTTAGAATCATTTATACCATTAATCTTTCAAACATCGAATTGACTACTGAAAACAAATAGATAGTATTATGGATTCAAGATATGGGCTAAGCAAGTGGATTATTTGAACGTTTTTAAAAAAAGAAATATGGTTGTTGTTAAATTGGCTTAGGAGTGGTGCCACTGAATAAACAAAATAGTTTTTACTATATTTGAACTAGTATTTTCAAAATCAAATTCTTATCTGTTTTTTTTATTATTCAACATTTTCCGTTCCAAAATTGAGTTACAATGAGTTTGGCAATGAGCTAATTACCCCATTAATTCATAGAGTATCAAAAGGGAAATGATTTATGCTCGTCATCTCAATTATAAATGATTGCACCACGCAAAAGTGGTTTAAGATAGAAAAACCAACTGTTGAACTCAAATTCATCAAAGCCGTCGGAAACCCTCAGTTAGTTTAATGTAACACGTCTTTTGATAATAAAATTTGAATTAAATCACCGACAAGCCAAATTGATTACTGTCGCTTCCAAACAAATCACTCAGCAGTTTGCCGCTGCTATGCTATGGGAAAATCTGCATACATTCAAAAAGTTTGCCAATCATTATTTAATTACCTAGTTAATAATCACACGGAAATTACATGATACATTTTAAGCAAAAGATAAACAAAAGATGTGTGACGAACTACCGAACTTTGATTTTATCCGAACAAATTACGAACAAAATTGTATGACTAAGATAAATCAAAATTGAAAAATCAGATATTTTCACAGATTTTCACGTAGCGCGTGATAATTGGCTTCTTTATTCAAATTAAAAATTAAACCATATTGAATGAAGTATATTCGTTGACAGTGAATAAATATTCAATTCCCATGAATCATCAAGTACGTTAACGCTGGAAACGAACTTACTTACATACAGCATAAGCGGTGCACACTGCCTGAAAGGAAAGAAATCGATATTGTTTCGTGATGGATTTTTTCTATATTTCTTGTTTTTCTTCAATTCTATCCAATTCGTGTTCACGTCACTCAAAATTCCTGATAAAATCATAGCACGCTATTTCTGTTTGAGAAAAAAATCGTGGTGATAACGTTTACGGGTCATAGTCATATGTTCAAATACTTAAGAGACTTGAATGTGGTTCCGTGGTTAGTATAGCTCGAGCCCGTGAATGAATAGTAATAGAAAATGAATTGAACTTCAGAATATTTTTTTGATACAGTTTTAATGCATTAATTTATTTGTCAATGTTTTATTTTATTGCTTGGAAATGAAATTGCAATGAAGATAATAATTCATTGAATAAAACAGAATTTATGAATTGAATGAAATGATTTCAATTTTATTTTCAGTTTCAAAAATACCCACTTCAATGCAGGAATATTCGCTGAATACGCATCAAATGGACGCAACCTGTCGAGTTCTGCCGAATTCGCTATTAGGTAAATTTTAAATTTTATTCCGATCAATTTTAAATAAGAAAACCACGTCAAAACAGAAACTGCAATATATTCTTTCATCAATCAAAATGCATTTTCTATGCGTGTGTTCCAAAACGAATACAAAAATTTAATTAAATGTAATTCCTAGGTCTCTCGACAGCAGCCGTCAATAGTTCGCTGCTATTGAACAACAATAACAATTCAGCAAGAACGAATTTCACAAATAAGCAATTAACTGAGTTAGAAAAAGAATTTCATTTCAACAAATATCTGACGAGAGCGCGACGCATCGAAATAGCCAATGCGTTGCAGCTAAATGAAACACAAGTAAGTATTACCAATTACTTACTCTCCATTTTTTCATCTTGAACTCTAATTCCGTTTAAATTATCTTAAATTGCGTATGTCATATGTATTTTTGTGGCTAATCAGTTTGAATTGAATGATATTTAGGTTAAAATCTGGTTCCAAAACCGACGAATGAAACAGAAGAAGCGCATTAAAGAAGGTTTAATACCAGCCGAACCGTTGAATCAGTCACCAACCAATTCGTCACAAAACATGACGCACGAGTCCCATCTACCCGGCAGCAGCGAAAATAGTCGAGATTCAAATTGATGCAATTACCACTGTATAAAACATATTCAAGATTCATTCCAACGCTCCTTTACCATAGAAAAATACAAGTGTAGAGTATAATAAGAGTGTAAGGCATTTAACTGCGGAATTTTTTTCTAGAATTAGATTATATTTATAGTTGATTGAAAGCCAAAGTTAGATAATAAAAGATGATAAGAAAAACGCGCGCGTACCAGCTTTACACTTGGATAAGCTCGCTTCCAGTAGTAGACGCATAAACTATAGCATTTATTAATTTATATATTACGCAAATATAACGTGTTTGAAACAGCCACAATTCATGATCCCGCTATCGTTCCATCACTTTCAAGCAATTTGAAATAGGAACGAACAATTTCTTTCTTTGATTCATGACTTCACTCAGAGAAAAGTACGTACTTACAAATTTGGTTACTTGCAATTCATTTCATTTTATAATTGTGTATATTATTCAATTTTATTACTCTCCTGTGACGTTTGACCACAAAATTTTTAGTTTTCTCGATTTCAAGCTATCACTTTTTTCGGTGTCCGTCAATTTTTCAGAAGAAATATTTCCTAAAAAAGATTTTTTCTTGCAAGTCTACAGCCATTGTCTTCGCGTGCATGCGCAACGTGAATCCTACGTCTCTTCAAACATTGCAAATTTTCAAACATTAATGTTTTTCGGAAAATAGTTTCATTTTGGGTAAAGTGAGGATAACCCTTTTTTTGTACCTAATTCATTGTTAATAAAAAAGCCAAGGATATTTCAAAAAATAGTTATCAAAACTATTTTAATTTCACCTAGAAAAATGAAAATATATGCTAAATTATATAATATGAATAAAACTGTGAATATTTAATTAAAATTATGAAGAAAATACACTTAGATTATAAAACAGTTAGACTTACAATTTAAACTGAATTTTTCTTCTCAGGGATAATGAAAATAAATCAAATACGTTCAAATCGCAATCATTTTTCATTTTGAAAAATTTATATTGTTGGAATGGCCTAACGGAACAATGAAATTAATTCTGAACTGAAAGTCTATTATTTATTCCGCGTGTTTGTACAATGACCGCTTTAAGAAGGTAGGTTTCTTAACCGCACGCAAAGCTGTGAAAAAGTGCTCCACTTCTGACAAAGACTGTATATGACATTCCACTCGGATTTGCTCCAATGGACGCCGCCATAATGTTAATCAACTGAGTTCTCGTTTGTGCTGGTTTGTGGACATCTATAGTCTTACACTTTCTATTAACGCTTTTTCCACAGTGTTCGCATGGGGCCATATTTCGACTGATCCGGCTGACTTTTTCTGTCCAAATAAACCATGATTGGAAACGCAAACAAAATGGACAACTACAGCTCGAGTCAATTTTCAGTCACAATGTCTAGAAACAACACCAAAATTAAGCCAGTTATAATCGTTTGCTGTTAACAGTTGGCTGACTGTTTGTCACTTTATCTCCACACCGGCTGTGAATTCATGTTTCACTGTATAAAAGTCAATTCAAATCAAAATTTTGAATGGCGCCTCCGTTTTAGGTAAAAGCTCAAGTCAAAGCTTTTCCTTTGCCTTAAAAAAGGACAGAACATACAGATGGCTACTCGTTCACTTCGGTTCACTTATTTCCTCCTCCCAAGATTGTTGAAATTTTTTAAATATTCCTATTTTATAATCAGTTTCTACTTCCTCCTTCCATATCAGTCCTCAAAATATCAGTAATTCATTCCAGTGTGTTTGTCTAGCTAATTGAGACACGAGAACCAGACTTTGTGCGATGAGTAGATTTGCTTAAGTTGAGGATGCAGAGATAATTATGGATTCAAAGAAGAGGATGGATGGAAAAGGAAGTTTGACAAAAATGTAGCGATAGCGATCGAAAGTATAGATAAAAGTAGCTATCTCTTACACTCTGACGATACGTACGACTACATTGTAAGAATATTCAAATTAAATGCTTTCCTCCGTATAATATTTGTTAGAGATTCAATTTGTAATTAAAATTAATAACAATATAGTTCAAACTCCCGTTTCCAAAATCGTACAATTTTTTTATTCAAACTATAGCTTGTTTTTCTTTCATGCTGACAATTTTCAAATATCATCATAATAAATTTTTTCGCTCAAGTAATATAGATATACTTCGACTCCTCGTTCAGCCCAGCCTGATTTGGCATATACATCTAAAATTTGTTCATATTTTCTTCCATAAGATAACTCAAATTCCCACATTCTCAAGTCAAATGTGTCCTTGTCAATTATTTCCAAATTGAACTTCTTTATTTTCCAATTATGCTCCAGCACCTTGATTTCAGTATTTAATTTATCAACTTGAGATGTGGTATTTACTATAAGCTCAGTCAAATTTAATAGATTTTTGCTAATTTCCTCGATTTCTGCTTGGTCAAGCGATGTCGCAGTAATATTTAGCTTGATCAAATTGGGATTTTTTAATACAAAATCAACACATTCCTGACCAACGCAATGCATATCTAGCTCTTGAACTTTCCCGAATGATGTTTTATTGGCCAAAATTGGATCATTCATCGAAATATACAGATTTTTGACACTTTCAAAACGTATAGAATCACCTGTGTATTCTTTAGGCACGAACATTCGTTTTATGCGAAGTGTTTTGAGATTTGGCAAATGATCACTGACTATTTTTAGATAATCCAAAGAGGGAAGTTCACCAAAAATTACAGTCTGAATTTGTGGATTGGCTCCGAAAAAGTTTTCCATCACTAGTTTAGTACCGTTTAGATACCAATTCACTGGAAGAATGAATTGTGGCGTGAACGTTATTTTCACATAATCCAAATTAACAAATTTGCCATCAAATAAATTTGGATCTGAAGTGTGAAAACTAGGCAAAATTATTCGGTGCAATTCGGGAAAGATTTGATTAAGTGCCAGAGTTGCGTTTTCCGATGATTTCCATGCCCCAACAAGATATAGTTCTGTTACATTCCGAATTGGTTTTTCAAAAGTTTCAAGCACATTTAATTTTATTCGAGACAATTGACTCATTGACATCGACACTAGTGAATCCGAACAATGTTTCGCAATTAATCGATGAATATTTGTGCATACATCAACGTCCATCCCATTGTAATCAATTCTGATTTTTTGTATGAAGTTCCCGAATCGCTGCAATATGGAAGCAAACAAGTCCGAACGGTGAATATGTACTTGGTCATCTTTCAAACTCGGTTTATTCCTTCCGTATAGAGAATAATAGAAATGGAACCATTTGATCGCAAAATTTTTCTTGAACACATCTTTAGCGAGGATAGCATAATGATCACTTGTTTCGGCGATATCTACCAATTCATTTAAATCCAACTTCTCAAAGTTTAAAAACTGACACTTGCTGTTCAAGGTAATGAATTTTGTTTCATTACTCGGTGAAACTTCTTCACATTCTGGGATCTATTAACAAAAATAGAAAACAAATTTTATGGGCTCTACAATCGATGATTTAAATCAATGTTTCGACAATCACATGTTTTTAATAAGAATATACGAACGTTATCAATGGCTTCTGAACTGCAAATATATAAATAGCAACCGAATAAAATTAAATACGTTTTTAACTTCATATTTGCTTCTAAGCCGATGTGCGCTCAGTTAGTTCACGTAAATAAATGTGTTTGTTTTCGTAATGGTTTTGTGATGAAACGACTCATCCAGTCCACAAGAATATTATCGATATTGAAATTAATGGTCTTGCATACGTAAAACTAACTTTTAGACTAAATATCTGCATATTTCCCTAAACTCTACGCGCTCACGGAATTTTCATTGATTACTTCAAATTTGTATTGCAGTTATGTTTATTTCTTATCTTGTCATCATGTAAATTACCATGAGATTTAGGATTATAAGAAATCACTAAATGAAATGAATATTCTGAAAGTTTCATAATGATACAATGCGAACTAGACATAGTCCCCATACAAATGTTTCATAATTATATTGAAAAACTTGATTTATTGACTAGAATCCAATTAATCTAATCGAAGGCATTATCCGAATGAGCTGCGAATACGTTTATATTCCCAATGAAGACCTATTTGCGCATACATGTACGATCAATTTCAAACTTGAATTTTTTGAGTTATCGTGTTAACAAATTTGTGCGTGCAACGGACAACAAATCTCTCCGGAAATGCTTACAATCGTTTTTTTAGGGCCAAAACGCATAGAAAACTAATTCCGATCGTTTTGAATTTGTTGGACCAATCGAAATACTTTTACGCACACAGTGTGTACGGAAAAGTAAAGTCAGATATAAACAAAGGTCTGATAACAATTCCATTCTGCTACAGACGAAAGAATTAAAACATTACATTTAACGTCATGATGTTTGGTGCTTTATTCCTTATCATTTGGCTTTCATATTCTATTTCAAAGTGAGAATATTCGACATTCAAGCTTTCTGGACATCGAGTAGAGACGCATTTAATACATTTAAAGCAAGGATTCAAACGAGAAACTGTGATTTTTGAGCTTTGTCAATTGTTCTTAGATTTGGTGTGATTCTCGAATAGGGATGCTTAATTATGAACAATATGAGACTATTAAGTTCAATAGTCTTAGGTTGAAGCATTAAAATTTTGGCATCACGTTGTTGACTTTTCTGAATTGTCCTCGGATAGTTGAAATTATGGAACTTACTACCTTAAAACTTAAAAAAGTCAAAATTTCGAGCACTACTTTTCTCCGTAGAGGGCAGCAACATATGAGTTTAACTAAAGTAAGTAGAAAGACTCTGATATTTTCCACACACTCACACAAATTAAACGTTGTAGTTCAAATATATCGGTTTTATGCAGTAAATTCGTGTAACTTTCAAAAGTCTTGTAAAAATGTTTGGTTTTGTTCAGAAGGATCTCGCCCGAGGATAAAAGTAAAGAAGCAGAATTGTTCGAGCAGGAGATAATAACGTGATAATATTGTAATCAAACAAAAAAAATTATGAATTTTGAACATTTTCAATCCCATTGATTCATACATATAAAGACGTGCGTCTCCATCTCTTCGCTTGGTGAAAGCTCCGATCAAAGTTTCAAAAGCTGAATTTATTCAGACAAAATAAATTACAACGACTAGGTATTTCATAATCAACAATTATTCAATTTTATTTTGGTTATTTATTTGTTTGTAAGTTTTTTTGGTAATTGTTTGTCGAAGTGAAGCTTTTGATTGAAAATAGTTGATTTTTAATTGAAAAACTAAGTATCATGATTGTAATGATGAGATCCAACCTTACAACTAGAGGAATATAGCTCTAAATTCAATGTGGAAATAAATTAAAATAAATAAAATATTTTGAAACAGTAAAACACAATAACATCCGAATACATGACCAAGCTGCGTTTTTCTCGATTCAAACGACTGAAACGTGAATAAAAAGTCACAAGATTTGAATTTTCAGAAAAAATTTCAGAACTGAATCTAAAATAAATGGTCTTACGTACGTAAAACTAACTTTTCCGCACATTTCCCGAAATTGTTCGGGCTTACGCATTTTTCATTGATTGCTACTCATTTGAATTTGATTTATGTTTATTTCTTATCGAATCATCATGCAACTTTGAGAATAAATCACAGGAAATTTCATCGAATTTCTAGTCATTACACATCATGTAATTTAAATTTTAATGAAAAAAAAAAACAAATAAACATCTCAGTTTCTAATTTTCACTTCAACAAACTTTCGCTGCTTTTGAATTGGTAATAACAATTACGAATAAGTTCACTCTGATGTGAACTTTCATTTCATGCCAACGATAGATATAATTCCACATTTATGTTATGTTTAAATTTCGTTAAAAAGTTAACGAGCATTCAAATTGATGAAATTAAAAAAAATCACAGATTAAAAAATCACAAATACTTCATCCAATTTAATGACAAAATTTGAATTTTGACCCTGAAAATTGAAAATTTTGTAGGAGAGGTATTCCTAAACCTCATCAGAATGACTTAAAAATTTGCGTGACTCATTTTTTTCATAAAAAAATAATATCCTGAAAGTTTCAATTCGATACAATGTGAACTTGACATATTCGCCATACAAATTTTTCGGTTTGACCCCGAAAAAACCTCGAAAATCGAAAATTTTGCAGTGGAGGTAGTCCTAAATCTCATCGGAATGACTTGAAATTTTGCATGACCTATTTTCTTCATAAAAAAATAATATCCTGAATGTTTCATAATGATAAAATGCGAACTAGACATAGTCCCCATACAAATTTGTCTTAATTATATTGAAAAACAGTCCATCTATTGATTTGACTCCACTAGAGCTACCCGAAAAAATTATCCGAATAGGTTTCTATTCCTAATGAAGTTCAATGTGCGTTTGTAAATTTCCGATCAATTCTAATATAAATTTTTTGAGTAACAACAACAGGACAACGTACAACGGACAACGTACAGCATATAACGGACAACGTACAACGTACCACACACGGACAAAAAATTGCTCCGGGAATGGTTGCAATCGTTTTTTCTAGGTTCAAAACGCATAGAAAACTTATTCCGACGTTTTGAATTTTTTGGACCGATCGCAATACTTTTACCACACACAGTGGTGTGTGCGGAAAAGTAAAAATGTTTGGAAATAAAAAATACGGATGTATGACTTTTGCATTTTTTTTCAGTTTCAGTCATGATATTCAAAATCAAGATTCAATTACAAAGTTTCAAAATTCACTTAGAAATTAAATCGTTCAAAAATGCAATGCTGTAAATAGATGGAAAATATCTATAATTATAAAATGTGTCCATGTTAAAAATATCAAATTCCCCTAGGTCTACGATCATCAATTGCAATTAAAATTAATTTTTACATTCTTAACCGAAACATGTTCTGATAATTGTGATTTGAATTTATCCAAGAATCAATATGTTAACTGGAAACCAGAAAATACACAGTTATCGCTTTGGAAAAAACCAATGAGGAAATGTGTGTGGAAGAATGCGCTGACCACACATGCATATTTGAAAGGGTCAGCAGTTAGATTGAGCGGTACATTTATTTATCGCTTCTTCACAACGACAGATACACGAACCATATATAAACACTTCTCTTTGCGTTTTGTTCTTCTTTCATTCATTTCGCCATTTGGATTGTATGTGTCTGTGTGTTGATATGGGATCGCATTAACATGCTAAACCATATTCTGATTAAAACTATCAAAAGTGAGCGCAACAGTTGGTGTGATTAGTTGTGCTTCAATTTTGTATAGCGTCGCACAACATTAGCAGACGCATGATTGTTCACTTGTAAGTCCTAACAGTAAAATATAAATATTGATGTGATAGGAACTTCGTTTTCAACACTTTATTGTTGAAAAAATCGTTGTAAAATGGAGATCCCTGACAACTGCACATCGTAATAAACTCACGCACAATTTTCATTTATAATGATTGTAATATAAAAAACTTTTGTTTCAATAATAACTATGCATTCGAAATAAAAGTCAAAAAATGTGTATCATGAATTAATTAGTTTGAAAAACAGTCTAAAAATGTCAGATTTCATAAATGAGTATATTAACCAACCAAATGTCAATTCAGTGAAATACCAAAATACTAAGCAAAGCAATAATAATGGCAGCATTGTATTGTTTCGAGATTTCATTTATGATTTATGCATCAAGGAAGTGACACTTCGACCTTTGTGCATATTGTTAAAAAGAGTCATCGTTCATTGCATTAATGCATTCGTGCAAAAACAAAACAAATAGTAGGCTTTTGGTGATAAACAAAATTCGAAGAGAATAAATGTAGATAAAAGTGATACATATGTAGAGTCAGATGAAGCCTAGTTTACGCCAAGGCCAGTGCAGTTGTTTCTTGTTGTCCAAAGGTCTAGATCAAAGTACTCAATTGGCCACGCTCAAGTAGGTTCGTTTACATACACAATTGTTGTGCAAAATAAAGGGGGACTGAGATTTGTCTACCGAGCTGAACAGAAACAGATGCTTCACTCAAAACACATTATTGATTAAAAATATGTTGTGATTGGTAAATGGAGCCTTCATTCGAAAATCTACACAGAAGTAATCTAATCCCTTAATAATCGAATGATAAAAATACTTACATTCAGCTCTTATAATTTATTGCAGTTCGTGACGCAAAGCCTAACATTTTCTTTATTTCGTTTCAGGTAATTTTATTGATATGACGACAGAAAAGCGTTTCTCAATAATTGCACGCAATTATCCATCGTATCAAAAGATCAACAGTGTAAAACTGAATGCATACAAGTAAGAGAGTTGTTTTAGAATGCAAGCAAATGAGAAAAACTGGAAAAATTATTCTACTTCAAGTAAATTTTGCATGAAATTGATAATAAATACAAGCATTTCAAGGCCAAAACGGCTATTCCATGTCTTACATTTGAAAATAGAAATGAGATTTTGAAATGAATCAAATTATTGTGATGTTTTAAAATTAAATGGTGAATGCTTTTTCTACAGATGGATGCAAAGCAGAAAGCAAGATGATAATGCTGAAGGTCTATGGCGTGTGCACGATACTCTGTACGATCTGACCGATTTTATGAGCTGGCATCCCGGTGGAACTGATTGGATTAAGCTAACAAAAGTAATGATGCATATAATCAGATGCATTGCTTATATATATAATTAATCTGACATTTGCAACATTTGCATTTCAGGGCACTGATATAACCGAAGCGTTCGAAGTGCACCATTTAAATTATGCCAAAGCTGAAAATTTATTGCAAAATTATCGAGTTCGTTCTGCAAAATTGCCACGAAACTTCAAATTCACTTTCACAGAAACTGGTTTCTATCGGACCTTGCGACGACGTATTGTCGAAAAACTGAAAACGCTCAACCACAAAAAAGCCGAATTTAAATCAAAAGTATGATTATTCATTCATCCAGTATTTCGAATACTTGCTTTAAAAGATGTATTCAAACTTTTCCGTTTGCAAACAGGTTTTCATAGACTCGCTATTGGGTTTGACGCTTTTAACTTCGGTGCTCAGCGCAAAATTCGATAGCCGATATATTATGTTGCTATCGGGCCTTTGTTTATGCTATACGGTTATATCGGCACACAATTTCTTCCATCGTCGTGACAATTTTCGGATGTTCTATTTCAACTTGTCGTTCTTCAACTACAAAGAATGGCGGATCAGTCACAGCATGTCTCATCATCTCTATCCAAATAGTTTGCATGATATGGAAGTTGCACTTTTCGAACCTTTGCTTTGCTGGAGCCCAAAAATGAAGAGTTTTGCTCAACGCTACGTATCGTGGATATACAGTCCAATCATTTACACATTCCTCTGTCTTGATCAACTCGTTAAACGAATCGTTTTCTCCATTTCAACCAAGGAAAATCAATTTCAGAGCAGTGATTTGATACCATTGGCCTTGCCTTTGCTAATGCTTATTTTTGGCAATCCAAACCCATTGAGCGTATTCAGAATATGGATGCAAATCATTTTAATCAACAGTTTTATTTTCGGTTTGATCGGACTTAACGCCGGACATCACCATCCTGATATTCTGCATGAAGGCGATAAAGTTAGGTTTGTCATTTTCTGTGATACTTTTTACTACACTTTAAACTTGTTTTATACTTATCTACTGATTTTCATCACAGAGATGATTTAGATTGGGGAATTTATTCTATGGACACAATTATGGATAACACTGATCTTAGAAAGCATCATTTTCTCGCCTTAACCCATTTCGGCCATCATGCTTTGCATCATTTGTTTCCAACGATCGATCACGGACTTCTCTCAAAACTTTATCCAGTTTTATTCCAAACAATGGAAGAATTCGAATTGGAACTTCAAGCATATCCATGGCATCATCACATTTATGGTCAATTGAGGCAATTAGCCCGAACCACTCCTAATCCAATCGATTCTTTAGAAAAATTAAGACGCAGGAAATTGCAGAAAAAACGTGAATAATTTTCGTTAATAGTAAAATTAACTACAAAGTGATATTTTTTTGTACATTTGATAAATCAACAACTTGGTGGGGATCCGACATTTGTAAATATATATAAAAACCAATGAAATCAATTTTCGCGGTAACTAAAACATGACAGAGAATTATAATCAAAAACATGACAAAGAATTGCATGGTCGCATGCAATGAAATTGTGACATGAATTTCAATGTGACTTTGAATAACTCATCAATATTTTCCCACTTTTTACTTTTCCGCACACACCACTGTGTGTGGTAAAGGTATTGCGATCGGTCCAAAAAATTCAAAACGCCCGGAATAAGTTTTCTATGCGTTTTGAGCCTAGAAAAAAAGATTGCAACCATTCCCGGAGCAATTTTTGTACGTGTGTGATATGTTGTACGTTGTACGCAAAAATTTGTTACTAGATAACTCAACAAATTGAGATTGGAATTGATCAAAAATTTACACACGAATTGAACTTTATTAGGAAAAGAAACCTATTAATTTTCAGCCCAATCGGATAATTTTTTCGGGTAGCTATAGTGGAGTCAAATCAATAAATGTGCTGTTTTTCAACATAATTAAGAAAAATTTGCATGGCGACTATGTTTAGTTCGCATTGTATAATTATGCAACTTTCAGGATATTTTTATGAAAAAAATGAGTCATGCAAAATTTCAAATCATTCCGATGAGATTTAGGAA
Source organism: Obolodiplosis robiniae (assembly GCA_028476595.1). Taxonomy (NCBI): domain Eukaryota; kingdom Metazoa; phylum Arthropoda; class Insecta; order Diptera; family Cecidomyiidae; genus Obolodiplosis; species Obolodiplosis robiniae. Next base: position 18,847,432 of record CM052014.1, read on the forward strand.
TACCTCCCCTGTAAAATTTTCGATTTTCGGGATCTTTTCGAGGTCAAAACTGAAAATTTGTATGGCGAAGGATAATATTAACACTTTCAGGATAATATTTTTTTATGAAATAAATAAGTCACGCAAAATTTCAAAGCATTCTGAAGAGGTTTAAGACTGCCTCCCCTACAAATTTTCCGATTTTCGGGGTCAAAATTCAAATTTTGTCATTAGATTGGATGAAGTATTTGTGTTTTTCTAATCTGTTTTTTTTTTTTCATCAATTTGAATGCTCATTAACTTTTAAACGAAATTTATACACATAATTAAATGTGGAATCATATCTATCGTTGTCATGAATTGAAAGTTCAGGTCAGAGTGAACTAAATCGTAATTGTTATTACCAATTTAAAACCAGCGAAGAAGCGTTTGTTGAAGTAAAAATTAGAAACTGAGATGTCCATTCATATTTTTTATTAAAATTTAAATTTAAATCACATGATGTGTAATGACTCGAAATTCGATCTCATCGTAATGACTTCAAATTTTCTGTGATTTATTCTCACAGTTGCATGATGATTCGATAAGAAATAAACATAAATCCAATACAAATGAGTAGCAATCAATGAAATATGCGTAAGCCCGAACAATTTCGGGAAATGTGCGGAAAAGTTAGTTTTACGTACGTAAGACCATTTATTTATTATTATTTTTTATTGCTCCATAAAAGAAATGTCGTAAATCACTTTGAACTAAACAACACACATTTATTCAAACCGCAATTTTTTCCATTTCAATATGGAGGTTTCTTTCAAATAATTGACTGGCACAAAATAATATCAAGTTGAACATCAATTTCTCTTTCACTCTCATGAAGTTGATACGAAAAAGCCGTTTTTTGGTATTGCAAGCCAGCCTTTTAAAGAAGCTCGTGAGAACGAGCGCATTGCCATCGACCAATTAGTATGCTATGCTGAAATGACTGTTCCATCGTAAAATTTACTGGATTTTTTAGGAAATTCTAAAAATGAAATAGAATAAACAGTTTTATTTTTTGGTCTAGCAGCATATAAATTTATTCAAATTCATTGGGCACTGCTCAAACTGAACATTTGTACTTTTTCTGTTTCTTTTTGTTGCTCTTTCACCACTTATTTAACAGATTTCATAAATAATAGAAAGATTTGATGTCCAATATGTCAACAATTGGCGCTGGTTATCGATAAAATTAAATTTTAAAGTTTTCATAAATAATGTTCCAAATATAATATCGTAGATTTATTTCGTATACTGGAATTCGGTGTCATAAGAAATGTCGTTTACTATTGATGTATACGTAATCATTAACCAAGGCTATGTTTTAAAGGCAAACGCATGTTTTTCATAAGCACAAAAAAAAAATAATAATAATAATTTCGATCGAAATTACTCTGAATTATTTGTTTCTGGATTCAATAAGAATGAGCTAATGATTGGAGCAACGCGTTCTGGCGTTGTCAAATGTAAATGGTGGGTTCCAGACACTTCGTGGTATTCCACATCTGCGTTCTTTCGAATTGCATCAAGGACTGTCGGGTATATATCCTCTCGTTCATGATTCATTCCAGGAACGGCTCTTATATTCAGCACATTGCATTTGATGCATTCGGCATACGCAAGTACTTGTTCCATCGAAAAGAGCCCCAACAGTGATACTTTTAATCGGACATCTCTTGAGAAAAAGTAGCCATCTTCTGAAAGACTTTTTGGTGCTTCATTCATTCCACGAATCATCAGAATCTCTGCGGATTTTTTGTCAATACTTCCCTTGTACGCGTCCATGGCCAATGTAACCATATCGTCGTATGTGTAACACGGTAGTTTCGATTTAGGTAACGTTTCATATTCCAATGCTTTGTCAATGCAAGAACCGGTCATAGTCGCATTCTTTTTGAGATTTCTTATTGACGGTCCGTACAAATCAATACTAATATACTGTGACACTTCATCTGGAAATGAAGCTGCATACATGAAACACACTGCCCCTCCCAATGAATGTCCCATCAGTTTGACTTTTGTCCATCCGAATTTTTTGACAATGCGACGGACGACTGGAACGTAATCCCAAAATACATGATATTGCATTCCAATTGGGAAATGCGAAGATCGCCCGTGGCCGGGCAAATCGATGGAAAATACTGGTATGGTTTTTGGTAATAGCGGTATCAAACGATCAAATGTGCCTGCATTATCCTGCCACCCATGAAACGCTAAAACTGGTTGTTGGTTACGGTCACCATACCATTTGCCAGCGATATGACCCCATGGAACGTCAATTGTTATCTCCTCCCATTCTCGTTCCGGTATCTTCACTTCATCTACAAAAGAATAAAAAAACAATGAAATGCGTAATCAAATTAGGTAATTATTATATTTTTGTTTACAAAATGGTCATATTTTTATGTTGAACATGTTCCATTCAAAATGATTTGCCACTTTTATTATTATACGTACGGACAGATTCATGCTATAGATTATATGATTGATTGAGAATGAAAACGAGACTTTATGTTTAGCATCTTGCTTTTTCTTCTGAAGTTTTCTGTTAGCGAGAGCAAGAGTTGAGATGTGAAGTCTTACTTTCATTCTCACTCATTCATATACACACTAGGTGTGTACTTGAACTTTGACAATATTCTATCTGACGTCAGCACGTATTTATTTGAAAGCTGGGCGCTTTGTGCTTTCCACATTTCTGCTGTAAATAAACAGAAATGTTCAGCATTGAAGCTAAACCATACACAAAAGCTGGATTGAATTAATTGTTATCTGATATCACTGAATAGTCTATTTAATTTTCTATGTTACCTACTGCATGCAAAACAGCCATTGAGAATGTCATGTTCTTTGTCTGTATAAGCTGCACTTGAATGAGTTGACCTTCAGGAAATGCGCAAAAATTTCTAGTTTCGCAGGATTGATGTGGCCGCAACAATAGATTTCTTTATCGTTAAATATGGAACAAGGCACTTTCTAATGCAAATACTTTGTTCTGCTTTTGTATTGCAATTTTATTATATGAGTCATTTTAACGCGAAAAAAGGAGTTCAATATTTTAATGTATGTTGAACTTTGGAAATGAAGGTCGTTGCACGTTGTGTCATTTGTATATCCGTTTGAGTATCCTTGCGCTGATAGCGCAAATGATAATAAATGGGACACCAGCTTGAAGTGGATACATAGCAACTGCATGCTTCGAATGCATGAGCTCGCTGAAGTATTTGCTTGATTACAGAGTTTTTTCATCTTTTTTATTTTTGTTTCAATAGACTCTTTTGTGTGACCGCATTTAAATCGCATTGCTAGTTGTTTCGAAGCGAGTTGTTTCGACTTACTTTTTTGGGTTTCGCCATTTGTCATTGGGCTGGCTTCATCAGCATTGTTGGATGTCAACACTTTAGTATCAGGCATGACTTGCATTTCCTTATTTGTCGTGAACTAATGACGAATTTAGCGGGAAACCTAAATTATGTCCGTATTCAATTTTAGATCTAATTAATAAACGAAACTTCTTTTCCTTCAATAAGCACTTGGCAACACTTAACTACACATAATACGATGATTTTGAGGCTAGCAAACTGTGACTGAATTTTGTTTTCTGATTATCACACAATCCGTTTCATTCAATTGCTCATAAGGCAATGGCGTTTCACGAAAAGATTTATAGAACACTTATGGAATATCACCTTTAATTGATAATTTCATTAGTCGCGTCTACTTTAATATGAAAGTAAGTGAAACGTTTCAAATCCATAGAATTACATCAATAGTTTGCTATGCTATCGATACAAAGAGAGGGATAGAGCGAGAAAGGAAGCAATGTGCGCTGACAAACCGAATGATTGCTTCGATGTGACATTCAACGCCGAACTGAGTGCCCGTAAGCATGAAAACTTCCTCAATGCCTCATACATTTTTTCGGCAAACGTTATCACCTCATTTAACGTATTGTAAAAAATGTGTCCAAGTGCGAATGAGATAGTTGAATGGCAAGTACATATCGATATGACTTAACAGCTGATGTTGCATTCCCCTCCGTTTCACATGTCCCTATTAACAAAATCACCAAATGGAATGGAAATGTTGAATGAAAAGTATATGAAAAATTGATATTTCTTTGGATATGAGTTCGAAGTGCAAAAAAATTAAAATAATACAATTTAATTGACATTAAATTAATCAATTCCATAAAATTTTCTTCAATTGCGAAAGCGAACCTCTCCAAAGCCACAGCGTACATTTGTTGAAATGTCACATGAGCTATGGAGAGTTGTTAGGTAATTTCTCCAAGTATTTGACGTCGGCTAGATGTCATTTTACATTTATCACGTACGAATCGAGATTCAATCCACAAATTCTCTCTTCATTATCATTATTTCATTGTATTCAACGAAAACCGTAATTTATTTAATTTAATTATTATGAATTCATTTCACTAAACAAAATAATTCAATAAAAATTTAATCGGAAAAGTTGAATGATTTGCCTGATCGATCAAAAACATCGTGAACAATTTGTTTAAATTTGTTTGAGTAAGTATTAATGAGTCGTAGAAAAGTGTCGTGGGATTTTGTCTCCCAGAATTCACCTGATTTAATTAGAGTATTGAAATCGAAGGACATCAAAATAAGTCGAATAAATCAATAAAGAATACTCCATTTCAACGAAGATTTTGTTCATTCGCTATACGAACACGTACGAAACCTTACATGAACAATATCTGATGAATAATTTTCATTCATTCTCTGCATAGAGCTTTGTCAGCATTGTCACATCATTCCAATCATGAAACTCATATCGATTGGAACGTTGTTTCTGATTTTTCTACTAACCGGATCATTAAACTGTGATAAAGAAGACTACGACAACGATTTTGCTGAATTCGAAGACTTCGACACGGATGATGATTTCGTAAAAATCACGAGCGATAAAAGCGAATCGAATCGGAGATCAGGAGGTATAGATAGTGGTGATGCACCTGACACTTTTGTCGACGAAGATGCTGATGATGATGGAGTTGTTGAAGATGAAGACAATGAATTTGATCATTTTGCTGATGAAGAGGAATTTGAGGGATTCGTTAAAGAGTCATCGACACCAGCCTTCGATCAGAAAACCGGAGAGCCAAAATTGACAGTTGCTAAGGTTCCATTGCACTTCGGGTATGTTTAAAAAAAGAAATCATAAACTTCGAGACAAAAATGAAATTAATTGAGTCTAAATTTAGGGCACACTGGAAATCATATTGGATGGAAATGATCATGATTGCTGGTTTGTTAGCTTATTTCGCCAACTATTTTGTTGGTAGGAATAAAAATTCGAAGCTCGCCAGCCTCTGGCTCCAAACTCACCGCAGTTTGCTTGAAGATAATTTCGCTGTAATTGGCGATGACCAAAATAAAGAACGCGAAGGTCCAGATGGTTTTGTTAAAGAGAGCGAAAGCGTCTACACACTTTGGTGCAGCGGACGCACTTGCTGCGAAGGCATGCTAGTTGAACTGAAACTCATCAGACGTCAGGATTTGGTCGCAATTATTTCTGATCTGATGAAACCATCGCAAGACCAATTGCATATCAAAATTGAACTTTCACCCGACATCATGGACACATTCGTATTTTGTGTAGCAACCAAGCGTACAGCTTCAAAATTCTTTAAAGAAATGTATGATTTGGTGAGTATTCGCTTGACTTTTTCCATTTTATTGATTTTTTACATTGATGTAGAGAACACTTTATCCACTTTCAACTAAAATTTCATTTGTTTTCAAATTCATGTTGCACGCAGAGTAAATTCTGTATTCTAGTCAATAATCCTGATTCTAAGTACAATGTGCCAAGCGGATTCGCTGTGCTGTCGGAAATAGCAGAGGCTTCATCGGCAATACTCGACTCACGTGTTACAGCAATGCTGTCGAAATACAGTCACTTAATCGATTATATTTATGTTTCGGATCAGCACAACGGTGCCATCACTCAAGAAGACACAAGCCAACAATTGAAAATGCCCGATGTCAAGAAACAACTTTTGCTCGGCTTCAATTTGCCAAAGGCCAACGATATGGAATCTGCGAAACCATTGTTGGTACTCACATTCTACTTGCTCGAGAAAATTAAGCGCTATCGCTTATCAAAGGAAGGCTCACAGAAGGCCGACAAGAATCGTCAACGCGTTGAAGATGAGTTTATGAAGAGTACTCATGCTGCGCGTACTGAGGCAGCAGCTCTGCGCCGTGAGGAAAAGCGTAAATTGGAAAAAGAGCGCGTCATGGCCGAAGATGATCCCGAAAAGCAGCGTCGTTGGGAGAAGAAAGAGCAAAAACGCCAACAAAAACGCAACCAACCGAAAATGAAGCAACTTTCAGTGAAAGCCTTGTAACTGATGTAACTGGAGTACAATCACAAACTGCAAGCAATTTTATTCTAAGATTTTTGCGTTCAGTATCTTTTTTGTCATTTCAATTCATTCTTAATGAATGTGGCTAATTTTCGATTGATGAATACCATAATCCTGCATTTAACGAGTCGTTTTAAATAAAATCGTTAGAAAACTTTAAAGAAATAAATAATCCAAACAATTTCTAAACTTGCACAGGAATAGAGCCTAGTTTCTATTTATGCAAATTTCACTGAACCAATTAAAACAAAAATGATTTTTGAAATAAATTTTGTTTGTTTTTATCGATATATGCTCGACAAAGTCTCGTTTGAAATATTTGGCTGCTTGAATAGGTAACACCACCAAACTTCTTGGCAAACTTTAGTCGGATCAATACTGACGAAAATAGATCGAATCAGTGTCAAAACATCCTCTTGAGTCGAATCGATCGAACGAAAGATAATACGCATAATATCGCTGTCTTGATTGACAGTCTGCAGAAATTCAAAACGTTTGACTGACGAGAGGAAAATCATTCAGTCCATACATGTTTTGTTTATACGCGCTACTTTGTTTATCGACTTTCATTAAATTAAAATGAACAAACAAAAATATTAATTGAGTGCGATTGAATCAGAACCGTTGAATCTATCAAGCATTAGCAATTTCACAAAATTGCTTGGACTTTCTAGAGAATTAAATGAAATTTTCGTTTCATCGAAAACATTAAAATACATTGCGAAAGTTATAACAGGGGAAAAGCGACAACAAAATCCCAATTGAAATAGGTAATACAATCGTCAGTCGTGATAATGAGACTGTCAAGTGGATGTGGCCCTGCTTAAGGCAGCAGCTCTCATCTTGTGAGTGTGTATTCGAACATGCGTACAACGCGCGATTTTCCTCCCTGGAAAATGTGTTCGCATCGATTATTCATTTCGACCGAGTGAAAACACACATTCTCGGACTGTGCATATTGAGAAATAATTCCTATCATACTTGAATCGATGTTAACTATTCATCTCACAGCGATAGAAATTCAGTTCGATAGGCCAATATTTGTCAAAAAAAAAAAATCATTGAAATTTGCCTCAAAATTAATTACAAACCAAAAGGCAATCGCATACGTGAAAAGTTTAACAGGACATTGTTGTACACGCTCTTGAAAGTTGTTAGAAGAAAGTAAGTTTTGAGTTTTTTTTTTTCAAGTGAGCAAAAAAGAGAGATAAATGAGAATTTTTTGTTCATTCTATTTGAAATAAAAATAATGGAATAGATAAAAATTATAAGTGAAAATCTTGATTAAGCAATGGAAAAAAATGGTATATCGAATGGTTAATTGACGAAGAGTGACATACTAACAATATGGATTATGGACCAATATTGTCGTCATCAGTACAGTCTGAACGTTCAAGGAGACGCTGTCTCTATGCATTGCCAATAAAATTCTTCGCACAATTGTGTCACACATGCGAGCTAGTCGATGGTTTCAGTCGACCATTCCATGCATACGTCAGTTTTGCAAAATATTCAGCGTTTCCTTATTCAACGGTAATAATTGTTTTTTGTTGTCGATGGTTCGCACTTTGTCGCGAAGCAATAAGTGTGACAATGCTGCGATAATGAGCATATGCAATGGTATAGCCAACGTCGATCATTAAAAATGGCTCAACACGACATATAACCTTTTTCAAGCAGTTCAAGCTGAACACAAACAGTTCACCAGTGATATCTCTCTCGTTGATTTTACTGGTTCGCTGCTCATAAAAAAATACAAATGAGTGCAAGTACCCACATCAAATACGACCAAATGTATTTGGTGAACAATAAAGCGTAAAATAGTGACGACAGCAACAACAAAAATAAAAACAAAAATGACAACAACAAAACAAACAACAAAAACTATAATAATAACAACGACAATGGAAAATATAACACTATCAAGCTCACAATACATCGTTGACAACGTATCGCGTTAGAACACTTTTTTGGAAATACAAGTGAATAATATAATCAAAACAGATATAAAAAAGTATTTTTGTTTTTATGTAGCAGCAGCAACAACAACAGCGATAGCGATAGCAATAGTATGTGCTATTCGTATATCTATCTTCCGCACACACCAGTCAGTTCTATCGCATCTATCACACAGGCAAATGTGTGAAATCTTAACACAGTAGTTGAACTGTGCTATATATGTACATATGTGTACAAACACATATCGTAGCATCAGATTCATGTAACCGGAATGAAAAAGACACACTGAATCGTAAATGCTGCTTTGTGCTGTGAGGAAAGAGCAAACGATCCGATCCGATCCGATCCGATCCGATCCCATATTTATGTATACAATCTTACTGCACAGCGTGTTCGCCGCGTATTCTTTTTACTTGAAAAAAACTTTTAGTTCAATGATAAAACTCCAACGATACGGGGTCGGTGTGAATTTATATTTCTTCAATCGCGCACGTACTCATTTGCCTCCATTCGCTTCTATTTTTATTCTTTGTCCGTCAATTCAAAATTTGTATTGAATGGGAATAATTGGTTTTACGATGCAGTTTTCTTTAGTTTCGCAGTCGTTCTTTTTATTTTCATATTACAATTTCGCGATCGATAAAGCATCAAACATATATCATTAGCAAAATGTGTGCTTAAAAACGGTGTGTATTAGGGTGCATCTGATCTATTGAAATCCATCAATTCCAAAACAAATGAATCAAAATCGCACTAGTAAATAAAATTCAGCGATTTCAAGGGAATCCTTTAAACCACTAAATTGTAGCTGAATTGATCAGATTGGCAACAAAGTTCCAATAATGAGGATTTTATTGAACGAATGTTGTATTAACAGTTTTTGTGTAAGAATTGATTGCACCAAGAAAATCTCTCTGAATACCGATATGCACCTTTGTTTCAACCATGCATTGGAATTTTCATTTATATAGTATGAGAGAAAAAATGCAATATATGTTTCTTTTTGGAAATTCATTATTTGCAGCAAAGTCTAATACTCATTAGCAACACATAATAATATCTTAACAAATTTTGTTGCATTGTGCGGTGAAAGAAAAACCTGCTATCCTCATAGTTGAAAGCATCAGCAACACAGGATTTGTGCTTTGGAATCGATAGAGCAAGAGTGTCTGAAAAAGAGTCGTGTCACCCTAACAAATGTGTATAGAGAGCGTACGTTAGCGCATATATGAAGTATGTGTACTATGTAAATGAGCACGCGTGTATATATGTGTATGTATGTGCATAAAAGAAAACGCTTCATCGAAAAGAGAAAGACAAACAAAAAAATGGATAAAATAATATTGAGTGAGTGTTCTATATATTAACCATAGAACAGCGCTAAATTTAGACTATGCGAAGAGTCTATGTTTAGTTGTATAGCTCAAGAAGAAAAAGCGTGAGAACGATTTATTCTCTAAATATAATAATACATTGGAAAATATTGGAGAAAGAAGCAGAATTTGAACGAAAAATAATTAAGTGGAAAGATTTCGGAAAAGAAATTTATTTTTCTTGGTTCGAGAAAGGAAACTGCTTTTCTCCTTATGAAAATTCGTTTGAAGGACAGTCGTCAGTGTGACTTGCTATACGATCACCGAAAACACTCGTTGTCGTTTTTAAATCCGACACAAAAATGCACATAAATTACATTGAACCTCATATGCATAGGGCGAAAATATGCGAACAGAAATTGGTTGGAATCGAAATAAACGGTATTGTTTTTACACGGTTGACAAGAAAAATGATTCGAATATTCACATTTTATCGTACAAATGGGGGAATAAGCGGACGAACGAGAGAACGAATGTGACTAGAGAGAAAAACAAAATGACACGAAAATTCTGTACAAAGATACGGCGAATCAAAAAATGCAGAAAGGAATTTCAAATAAAAACGAACTATACGCTAGTCATTAATATGCTAAATATCATGTGCGTCGAATATGGCGCTTTGAGTGTTTTTTTTTTTCTGTTGTACTATTTGTAGCGGCAACTTCATTTGCTGAATAGATAAAATTGACGACAATATATTTTCTGGCGAATTCTTGCTACATGTCGCAGAAGTTTGCGAACAAAATTATCAAATATTTCACATTTCAACCCAGTTCAATTTGCGTACGTCCAACATTTTTGCGCGGATAGTTAGCTCTTGATCAAGTGTAATGATATCCAAAGGAATTATGGTTGGAAGAGAGAGAGAGAGAGAGATAGAGAGAGAGAGAGAGAGAGAGAGAGAGAGATAGAGAGAGAAACCAATGTGAATAAGATTTGAATGGATTGATAGTGGAATTTCGCTGACTTTTATTCAGTATTGTTTATTCATGATGATGGAGTCATATTTTAAACATGCACAATTTTTCATCGTTTCACTGTATGTAATTAGAGCGACGTCACAACAAGTTTACGAGCATTGTATTACGCGCGCGAAAACAAAATTGTTTAACATGATATCTAATGTCATGTGTAATTTACACGGTCGTTGAGTACCTTTTAATACCATTAATTTATAATAAATATTCTTGTTTTGCTCATAGAAATGAGCGCCGCGCTCATTTCAAATATTTACCGATTTGATTGACTTGTACGAATTCAGCAGATTGCTAACAATACCACAAATTCGTACGACATCACAACGTGCGCAACAAAATTTTGAATATTTGTGTTTAAAGAGCCTACGCGAAATTTACATCATAAATTTCGTGTGAAAATGTTACATGTGTTGGGTTTATCATCATGTATACAAAACCGATTGGAAGTCAAGGAAGGAAAAAGCTGCTTCTGATTACAGTCAATTTAATAGAAACACAATGGAATGCATTTTTTCATTGCTTAGCTTTGAGTTTCTGTTAAAAAATCACCATTTTACTTGATTTAACGATAATTCGCATAAGCAAATCGGTCAAATATAATTTGATATCAATTTGCCACAGTCAAGTCGCATACCATTAATTTTCATTTTATTTTGGATTCATTTTAGGGAGATTCCTTTGATATCTTCACATAAAATACAGCTAAAAACATCATTGAACCGTTAATTCAAGATACTCTGGAAAATACACAGCAAACTACCATAACAAACGTTTATTATAAATAACATATGCCTCTGACCACCAAAGTCATTGCCAACAAATGTGTGAGCGGTGTAAAATTCGGTCGACAACCGGTCGGTGAACAATTTGGAAGCGCATCATAGTGTCAAACGTGAATTCTGTATCGTGGAAGAGTTTGTGGCTGCTGCAATCAAAATACAATAGAACAACAACAGTTTCACGCAAATCGATTTTAGTTTTGTGGATCGTTGAAGGACTGCTAATATAGATATTAATCATAAAAATGGGCAATTACTGCAGTTCGGGACAAAATAAAAAAGACAAAGATAATCTCTCACAAAAATCTGAAGAGTAAGCTTCTTAGGAAACCAGATTTTAAAGGATTTGAAGAAAAACATCGATCGAAACTAATATTTGGTCCAATTACAGTTCTCCAACGTATCAATTGGTTAACAAAAATAAGGGTAAAAATAAGGAAAAACAGGACAAACATTATTTGGGAGTTGCTCCATTGGTTGATCCAGAACCAACATCCGATATATCCAACTTCAATGCACCTGCACAGAATACAAACAATGGAAATATTACGCAAAGTGAAGTGTCAAAACCATCGGCCAAGCCACTTCAAGCCACTCTGTCAGCGCATGGTAATTTCGAAAGCACATACTTAAAATGTATTCGAGTTTAATCAATGATTATTTTATCAACAGACTCAACATCTGGAAGTCCATTAGCAACCGATGCACCATGTGAACTCATCGCTGATTCGAAAAGTCAAAGTCTGCCAAGAAATTTAACATCGATTTACGGCAAACCGTCGCTGAGCAGCCGCCGAACTGAGAATGATTGCAAAATTGTTCTTTATGTTTTGGCTGCAAATGAGCATAAAAGTGAAAAAAACGTTTTAAAAAGTCTTTACAAAGATCTGCAGCGGTACTGTGCTTCACGTGGTTTTGAATTATTATTGTGTGACTTGCACGAAGAGTCTGACAACTTCTTGGATCCAACTTGCTGGGTCAATGAACCTTTGGAAGCCAGAGGTGGTCATCATTTGGCCGCTGAATGTCTAGCGGAAATAGCAAGTAAACAATTTCACCTTTACCAATAATGTTTATTATGAATCAATATTATTTCAATTTGTTTGTTATTGAAGGACACTCAAGCACGGCATACATTGTCCCCCTACTGTTTTTGGGCACATCATTGGGCAGCCCGTTATTGCCGTTAACGATTGAGAGCTTGGACTTTGCCGGAGCAATGAGTACAACCGCCGAAGGTTCAACTGAACGTCAATTGCTTGAGACATGGTATATTCTCGATGCCAAAGCCGAACCAAAGTGCTATCGTCTAAAAACACAGAACGTCACTGCCAATGCCGATACGGCAAATGAATTGCAAAATCTGTACAAAACAATCACTGACGTTTTCTCCAAAGAGCTACGTGACTCGTACTTGACCACCGTTATTGAACAGGAGATCAATAACATGGTATTCATTAATCAAGAGCTATCGAAAAGATGCATTTGGGTTCATACGGGAGCATTGCCAAATAAACATCTCGACGATACATCGAATGAGTCATCAATCGCCGTTGAAATGAATCGTCGATTAAACAATATTCAATTAGAATTAAAGGTATTCCAATGACCCCGATTGCTATACATTCATTGATTCGTTCGCTCAATGAATTATTTCATGTTTGATTTCGCTTTCAGAATCAATTAATCGAGAAGAATTTAATTCGAATACCGCCAACGGTACAGGTGTCCAATGAACAATTGGCTACTTCGTTGAAATCATTGATTGTCGCCAACATCGATCATATAGTTAGCGATCATTTCGCTAAGTTCCAAATCCCATATTGTACATACGGTGTAGACAGGAATTTACTGGCTGAAATTGAAGCAGTGCGACAGCACTCGCAAAATCTAAGCCAAAATTGTGCAAATTTCGAAATTATGGATAAAATTGAACGGTGAGTATTCAAATATTATTGGTCGTATAATGATAGAAAGAGGTTAATATTTTCTTCTTTTTTCTGCAGATACATCAGAACACCTTCCTCCTCCGAACCACTCATTATATTTGGACCAATTGGTAGTGGCAAAAGCGTTCTTTCGGCTAAAGTTGAGCATTTTATCCACACTTGGTCGCCCGATAGTTGCTTCATTTTGCGCTATGCTCGATTGACAGCAATTTCATCAAGTGTCAAATCCCTAGTTGGTTCCATCACTGAGCAAATTTACTATTACACTTTCGTTGAACCGTACAATGGCCCACATGTAAGTCGTCAGTAATCGGCGTTTTCGCCCTGAAATAACTCCAAAATCTTTTTTCCCGGCATTCAATCAATTAATGCAATTAGTTGGTGCATTCAATTACAAAATAGTTTCTAATTATTGTTTTAAAATTTAAATAGACTCTCGAGAGCTATGCTTCTACATTGAAGGAGTGCGTTGATGCAAGCAAATATCCAGTAATCATTTTAATCGATTCACTTGACGATGCATTGGAACTGGACAATTTAGACTGGCTGCCAACCAAATTGAATGACAAAGTCAAAGTTATAATCACGACAGCAACGACCAGCAATAAAGTCGACAGCATAGACAAATGTGAAACCAATGATGTGGTCCTTTGGCATCTCAAAAATCGCATATCTAAATCGAATTTCGTTCATTTGAATCAATTCTCTGACCAAAAATGGAATGAGGTGCTCAGTAACGGTGGGAGTGACTTCTTCTCGGTGAATTCACAATTACAATTGCCGGAATCATGGAAGCAATGCGAAGAAAAAATTCCGCTTCAAGCCAAAGTAAGTTGTCTACCATAATGCCTTTTTCTGATATACCTCTGATTCCGTGTATATTTCGCTATTTCTCAGCTTTTCTGGTGGTTTGGATGGTTGGGCGAATTCGATCTTAGCGATACGTCATTGCCGTCCACTTCACATAAAATGTTTCAAACGTTAGAAAATAAATTCGGAGAAGCAATCATAAAATATTTCGTATCGTTGCTGGTTGCATCGCGTGACGGTATCCGCGAAACCGAGATCATTGAAATGTTAAGACAGTCAAAACTGATGGACAGCTCAAATGTGGATAAACTATGGACAAACATCAGTTGGATTATGAGTCGTGGTCCGATTCTACTGCAAATTAATCGTGTTCGCTTCATGGACAACAAATTGAAGAATATCGCTTGCACTCGCTATGCCGATGTCATTCAAAATGCTCATCAAATTTTGCATCAATTCTACAAATCGCAGCCGAACGTGTATATCGATGCAAAGGGACAATATCGGGGATTCAATCAACAAAAATTCAATGAATTGCCTTATCATGCATTTATCATTGATGCGCCATCATACCCACAATCGCTCTATCTCACCGATCTCAACTGGATTCAGACCAAATTGAAAGCCACCAAATGTGTTCAATGCATTCTAAACGACATTAATTTGATTGAATTTACATCGCGTAAAAAATGCAAGCATTTAGAGATTTTGCAACGTTTTCTCGAAACATTTATTCAACCAATTAACTATGATGCTGACCAATTTTATCCATTATTCAAACATTATTTATCGAATCACGCGAAAAGCGACAGCACCATTGAAACTGATCCCATTTGCAACAAATGGATGCTCGATTTAGACTCCATATCAATTTCATATTTGGATATTTTGAATGAGGGAGCTACAGCAACGACCGATGACAGCACCGGCGGTTATGATTTGATCAGCAATTTAGATAGAAGTGGCTATTTCGTGGCATCGCTTAACACGCACCGTGAGGAAATTCGCGTCTGGAATGTGCCAAGGTTTTTTTACTATTGACGTATATTTTGAGCGAAATTTTATGTTGAGCATTTTCAATATTTGTAAATAGATCGGAGCCGGTTCGAGTTTTGAAAGGAATTCCACAGCCAACCGCATTGTGTCCCGTTGATAATTTTGGCGCTGCAGTTTTGTGTCGACGTGAAATCAAAGTTATCGACTTGAATAAAGGCGTTGTTCGGGTAATTAATCGAAACTCACGTCGATTTTTCTTTACGCTATTTTGTGCTCATCATGAAATGCTAATTAATCTTCTGCAGGTGACTCTCAAAGGCGTAATGAACCAGAAAATGCCATATTTTGCATATTGTAACGATGCTCAGCATTTAGTGTGTCTGTCACGCAATCGAATGTACGTGAATCTGATGAACTTAGAGTCTGGCGATTGTATAACTACCTTCAAAGCCGGCGAAGATCGGTTTCTGAACTCTTTGCTCGTTTCCGGCGATGGACGGTATGTATTTGAAAGTGCAGCTCAAATGGAATACATACTTTAACGCCATATTTCATTATTTTTCAGTATTCTGGTGTGTGGTGATGAGACTCAAAAGCCCTTCCCGTTGCTGGTTTGGCATTTGTCACAACGCAAATTACTCTATGATCTTCGAATTCCTCATCACGATTTCATTACATCACTCAGCGCAATTACACACGAAGGCTCATATGTGTGCGTTGTTACGAAGGAATTGAATGAACCGGCGCCGAATTTCATAGTTGTTTATGATCTTCAAAGTGGTACGCTGTTCAAGAAATGGAAACCATCATGCGACACCGTTTCATTGTCGATTTCCCAAACAAATGCATGTGTTATTGCCGGGTTGGAGGATGCTCGCATCTTGATATGGGATTTGGTCACTGGGAATTGCAAGTTCGTTCTCGTAGGACACACAGCTCCTGTTACGCTGCTGAAATTAGATCCAACCGGCTTGATTCTGCTATCAGCCGATAAAAGTGGACGCGATCGCTCAGTTCGATTATGGGAATTAAGTACAGGTATGCATCAAAGTTTGCAGTTTTTGAACATCAACTTGATTCGATTTTCGGCAGACCCATGCCATACTGAGATCTAACAAAAATTGAGACAAAAATGAATTCAGAACTAAATTTCGATTTTAACTCATTTTTCTGTAGGTAAACCAATCGCCGTTCATACACCGCCAAAGAAGATAACAACTTGTGAAATTTTACCCATGGGCAAATACATCGTATTAGCATTAGAAAATGAGCCAAATCTAGTCACATTGGAACTTAAGAATTGCAAAATCGACGATAATGAACCTGACGAGGAGGATTTGATCTATGGAGACGCTGAACTCAACGGCAATACATTTCAACTGTGAATAAATCATATAAATTGATCGATTAAATTTTTATTTAATACGAGCATTTTCCCTATGAGCATCAACAACAAAGCAGTAAACAAATACCATCAATCGATTACAAAAAATCCTTCAAGTGGTAATTTTTTTATTGAAATTTTATTCAATTGAGGAGAATACGGATATAAATTTCGAAACCGTAATATAGGATCGATTTAATCGTTGTTCATCCGTTTGAATTTACTAAACATGTGATTTAAGAAAGCAAAAGACATCCGTCGCACTTTAGGTATCGCAATAACCAAACAATAGAATCATAATTTTTCTCTCCATAGAAATATTTTTCCTCGCATTGAACATTCATAAATGATAATCATCTTCCAGTCATTAGTCCAAATAATATGTTCAACAACAACAAAATACACAGAAATTCGCATACACTTTATTTTGGGTGGGAAGATTTTCAAACTGATAGAAAGAAAATGTTCTAAAAAAAAATTATTCAACATATAAAACAAATGAATGTATAAAATGAACCTTACTCACAGAAGACATTTGGTAAATGTTAGCCAATGCTCAAAAATACACTTTGCAGTCCATTGGTAAAAAAGGAATACTAGAAATGTTGGAATGAGAGAACTTTTGCCCGACATACACACAATATGATTATGAACATACTTAGAAAAATATAATATTAATCATCGATTATGGCGGCAGTTGGATTTAGATAAGCAGGATGAAAACTAATTAATCAATATCGATGCTCCAGTCTTTCGCACAGACAGTGAATGACTGCGTTGACAATTTAAAACTCATCTATTGGGCAACTGTCAGATGATATTTGTGTTGTTAGGAAACGTACAAAAATTCGATTGGAATCATTCGTTTTAAGAAAAATATAATACTTTAAATTTCAACCTATGATATTATGTCTAACGTTATTTGTTCCTGGATTCAATAATTTTGTGTTTGAGATGGAAAAAAATGTGTGTTTTGTATTTTTTTTTTTCGTTTGTATGCAAAAGCAATCGGCAGATTAAATAGGAGATTAGACAGATTAAATAGAGGAACATGACATTATTTATTTTTGTCGAAGTAGCAAATAGGGAGCGAAAACCATACCCGATTGTGATGGATCCAAATTACAGCAACTGATGGAAAAATGACCAAATGACGCCACAGACTTCAATCTTGTTGTAATTTACATCACATCTCATACTTTCATTTCAATGCATCGCGTACAATGTTTACACAAAACGAGCTCAAAGTGCTATCAAGGCACACATTAAAAGAAATAAGTTTGACTCAATAAGTAGTTTGCTAATTAGCAATATTAAAATCAAGTTAATTGAAATCCAAAAGTGAGAGAGAAAAAAAAAACAGACATCCCGTTGATGGTAATCTTCGGGTGACTCTTGGGCTGGACACCAAGAAAGCAAATAGCCAAATCAAAAAAATGAACAACAGAGCAGATCGAATTTCTCGATCACAATATCAACGTATTAAGCATTCTTCTCTCAATATGACATTTTTAATCCACAAAGCTTGTATCATTTTTTTTCTTCGGTCAAATGGTAATAAAATAGACTAATTACCGCAGCTATTTATGATCTATTCTAAGAATACAACAACAAAATTATGAGCAACAAACACAGATACAAAAATGAAATCTATTTGCACAATTTTTCGAAACATATACATAAATTTAAAACAAAAGAAAACAAAATTGTACAAATGTCTATTTACAATCAATGAGTGAATAACATAGCCAAAACTTTGGAACTATAAACAAGTTACCAAACACTTTCAATTCCAAGTATAATGGCAAAAGAATCCATTCGAATAAATAGTAAAATGAAGTGCAAATGTGAACAAACAAAATGAAATGACGTAAAACGAGGAATCTATTTATTTATTTATGGTACATGGAAATATTTAATCACTCATCTGGTATGAGAATGAAAGGCTGGTCCTTTTCATTTCGTTCGATAAAATTTTGTTAAAAGAAGAAAGAAAAGAAATGCAAATCTCAAGAATCTGAATCAATGAATTGTCTACACTTTCTTTATTCTCATTGGAACATATTTATTTGACATTTTAATCGAAAATAAAGAAGAAGAAAATTATTTACAACAACATTCATACAGCCAACCAAAATGAAATATTTAAAGTCAGTCAGCTGAAAAAGAATCATGGGATAAACAGTTTAAAGACAGTTAAAATCTAAACAACAACATTTATTAACATCGCGTTTGTAAGTGACACGGAATTGGTGCAGCAAACCCACCGGGCGCATGCATTCTAAGGAGAAATTTGTCACGAAACACTGAAGGAGCTTGCCGGTTCAAATTGGATGTATGGCATTTATAAATCGATATATCTAATTTGTTACAAATAAGCAGTTTTGCGATTGGTTTTGTTTATTTCTGTAAAATTTAGAGCAACAAGTAAATGTAAACTGTGTGTAATAAATTATCGAATAAACAAATACAGAATATTAAGAATGTTTTTGCAATTTTACTCCTGAAAACTTCTGTTTGCAGAGAAAACCCCAGTTTTCCCGTTATTCTCTTTATTCTACTTTTTCTCCTTCCGAATGCAATCGACAAATGCATAGAAACACAGAAAAAACAATTCTTCACACAATTTCTATCCTTTCTAAATGTTATCAAAGGGTTATAAAAGCTCCAATGCTCTGAAAATGTAAGCATCGAGCCGAACCACCTGTGATAATGCAAAATGAAAGCTATGCGCACAGATGTCGTTGTGAGCATACGACCCAGTTTTATAATCCGCACCAAAAGCTCTTCGCTCATCAACTCACATCCAATGCCAAACGGAGAAGATGCTGCACAAGACAAAACGCTTTCGAATAGCATATCAATTGTGTTTTGTGGTCGGTGGCAACAAATTGTGTGCTCTGTGCAGAAGTGAAAATTGAGTGTAAATCAATCGAATCTTTCACCTGACAATTGTGTCGGGATGCAGAATAAGTGTTGCACTATGTTCATATAATGTTCTAATTGTTCAAAATCTAAAGAAATCTAGCGAAAAGTATCAAAAACAAAAAAGCAAAACATGAATCGCCTATTCTGTTTGTGGGTCTTTTTCGTGGCAGCCATTTTTGTTCAACGGGGTGAGATTGAATTTCATTGAAAATTTTCCTGCACATTCGCTGTTTGTATTTTTTCCATACCATTGTGAATCAAAATTTCGACTGAAAATTAAAAACGTTCGAATTTTAGTGATTTGCATATTTTCTGGTTTATTGGTGGTGTTGAAGATGTCTCGAAAGCGATGAAAAAAGTCGAATGGCCAACTAGGTGATGAGTACCATTATTGCTTTTTACTACTGCCAGTGTGGTTGTGTTGGTGATGCGCAAGTGTTGGTGCTCGGAGCATGATATTCCGGCACAACATATGATTCTATGTTATGATTCGTCTTAAAAGAACCACTTGTCAGCTTTTCAATCACCAATCTGTCAAAACAAATCTTTCGTTCACTCCATTTGTTTTGTTTTCACCACGTGCGTTTTTTTGTTGGTCTATTTTAAAACTCGTTTATTTACAAAGCGTAAATGACGTTCTTTTAAAACGTATTTTCGATACGTGTTCATTGTTTTGGATTTCGGGAAATTTTTTGAAGCTTTATTCTGTGCAACACATTTAATACACAAAATTCTATTTTTTAAATACATAGCGTTGTCTGTACCTTCTACCGCAACTGAAGTTCCTGACGATGAGGATGAGGATGAATTTGATGACTCTGAAGAGTCGGCAGAGGCTGATGATGATAGTCGCATTTATAAAAATCCTAGAAATTCGCCATCGTCTGATTGCCCGCGTGATGAGGAGCAAGCCACTTTGGTGGGCCAAAAGTGCTTGAGAAAATGCTCATCGCACGAAGACTGCAAAAGCAAGAAGAAGAAGTGCTTATGCGATGGCGCTTGCGGAATGTCCTGCATCAAGCCAGGTTATTTTCAAGATTTTTCCAAAAAATAAATCAACATCATGAAAAAAATCATATTGACATTTTTTATGAACTTTAAATTCATCGTTTTTTCTTTAGATCGCGAGTGTCCAGAATTACCACAACCTGAAATTGGTACTGTTACTTTATCTGGTCGTGAATTCGGTGGAAAAGCGACATATGCTTGCCCCATTGGATACAATGTGATTGGGGTAACGATGAAAACTGATCACGACAATAAACTACAATACTAATTTATATTTCTTTAGCTTGCAACAAGATTATGTCGCAACGGCCAATGGACGGGAACACAACCAATTTGCTCAAAAAACAGTACCGTTTTTTTTTCTTTTTATTAAAAAAAAATTGCTAATTCAATTCTTGATTGATTTTGAAAATGAATTGCATATTTTTCCTGGATTTTTCAGTATTTTGCTTGATACCGCCATTAATTGAGCACGCTCGTCATTCGGCTTTGCCGGAGCAAGCAACATTTGAATTAGATTCAACGGTACAATATCATTGCTTCACTGGCTATGTCACTGCCGGCTTTCCTCGTGCCAAATGCTTGGCTATTGATGGTCAAGCCAGTTGGTAAGTAAACATTTAAATTATTTTGGCCACAGAACGAAGTGTCATTTCAAGAATTAAAGAGACATTGACGGAAAATTCGTTCTTAGTGTGGATAGAAAATCCACCCTTTGTGTAGACATTAATTCAATTTTCTTCTTTAGGTACGGCCCTGATATAAATTGCGAACCTCGAACTTGCGGTAAGAAAACGAATTTATCTATAAAAATATTTTGAAATGCAATTTTATGTCAATTCAACAGGTCAACCTCCGGATCCAGCCCATGGCTGGCATGCAGGTGAATGTTACACATTTGGATGTCGCATCACTTACCATTGCGGTGAAGGCTATGAACTCGTTGGAAAATCCGAGCGGTTCTGTCAAGCCACTGGTGATTGGTCACCCAAGGAACTGCCAACTTGTGTGCGTAAGTAAAACTTTGACAACATTTAGAAAGCTTTTCATAGTATGTAATTGATTTGTGCATTTGAGCTACCTAATGATCACTTTATTTCATTTTCTTTCCTGTTATTTCTTGCTCTGTTCAAAAAGTGAAATCAGAATCATAAATTCTTGCATAAATAGCTGAAACGAACCTAGTTTCGCATACAAAAGTAAATAGTAATTTCGTGCGCCATATGCAGCACTTAAGCCAGTAGCACCAAAACTTGCAAATCACTTGCTGAATAGAATCGATTTAGAGTATTTCTCTCAAAACCAAATCAAATCAAACAATACACAATAATCCCAAAATTTTAACTTTGATGTTGTCGTTAATTCGAGATTTCGAACAAAATCAAGTGTGATGTCTTAAAAGCATATTAATATCTTCAAACACTCCAAATGTGATGTTCCTGGAGTCGTCGAAAAATCGTTTGTTGTGCATCGACACCAACCACTTACAAAACTCACTTCAAATGGACACACATTCTATTCAGAAATCATATAGATTCGAGTATATTAAAGAAACACTTTATGTAGTTAATTGTTTAGAATGAATTCAATTTTCAAAATCAAATGTATTTTTGGCTTTAAAAACATTCAACAATAAAAATATGTGTATCGTTACCGCAAAACCAAACCAAACGCTGTTTTTTTTATTTGATTAGTTTTTCGTATCAGATGCTAGCCACATCCATCACTCCCACTCTATGCTCCTGTTCATTTTCTCTGTGCATTTAATGCACTCAACACTCAGTTAGCCAATTGGCCGATCATTTTTTTCCATATTCGCATATAAATATCTTAAATACATTCGCTGCTGAAGAATCATTACTAAAATTGTGATATCTTTCTCTTATTTCAATGGCAGTTGTAACATCTGTGGTTTGTCCAGTACCAGAAAGTCCGAAAAATGGAAGAGCAATTTACACCAGTCTCTCGTATAATTCGATTGTTAGCTATGAATGCCGCTATGGATATACATTGGTGAATGATAGTTCCCGAAGATGTGGAGCGGATCGAAAATGGAGTGGCACATTGCCAACCTGTAAGGAAATCAATTGCGGTTCACCGGGAGTTTTATTCAATGGTTGGTTGGAAAATATTGATGCCGGAACTGGCCTAGGAGCGAGCATCATATTTAGATGTCAACCTGGAATGTTATTGGTTGGTAACACTTCGACGGTTTGTCAAATCGATGGACGGTGGCGATATCCGGTGCCAGAATGCCTAGGTAGTTTAATGACTTTATTCAACATATTTTCAATTATTTTTCACTAATTTTTCTGTTCATGCAGCACCCTGCGTGATACCCACTGTCGCACAAGGTACGGTTATTGCGATGGAAAAAGAGCTCGATCCAAATGCAACCACAGCAGTTACACCAACGCTTCCACCAAGTTCAAATCAAGTTATACACGGAACTACACTAGAAGTTGTTTGCGAAGAGCACTATGAATTTCCAATCATATCATCGTCGCCACCAACTTGTCTGAATGGCACATGGAGCATCATACCTCGATGCACACCCGCTCGATGTAAAAGTCTACCGAAACCACCGAAATTTGGTGAGCATTGGAAAAAATTGATGAATTTTCTTTGCACGCTTATGTTAAATTCTATGTGTATTTAAATAATATTAATAAAAACATGATTCAGCAATGGTTTTGGCTCCGAAGACTGAGCATGGCATGAAAGCGCGATTCAAGTGTAAAGATGGATTTAATCTGACTGGACCGGGTGGAAAGGAAGTAATTGATGAAAATGAATACGTTTTAACGTGTGCTTTCGGCAATTGGACTGGAACTATGCCAGAATGTAAGGAACTATTTTGCGCATTCCCTGGTTATGTTCCACATGGAAAAATTCTGCTCATTGGCAACATGGGACTATATGATTACCGACCATATGTAAAAAAGGTAAATGTATCTCTTCTTGATGACATTAAATAACACTTTAAATTTGTTAATTTCCCGTAGATAATGAACAATAAGCAAATTATGTACGACTGCGACAAAGGCTATATATTAAATGAACGAGGTCCGGTTGGTGCAACGTGTGTAGGAGGTTTGTGGAGACCTTTGGATCTACCAGAATGCTTGCCAGGACTACACCCGCGATTGAGATGGAATCGCCGCAAACGAAATAGTGATCGCACACGAAAGCATAAAGTCATCCGCAATTTCAGTCAATTTAAACGAGAATTTAGCAATATGCTACATAGAGATTCGCTGATTGATGATCCTTTTCCTTTGAAAAATGGGCGCCAAAAACGAAGTTCGATCCACCAAAGAAGTCCGCGTAGAATTCATCGCAAGCCATTTCGAACTCACAATGCCAATCACAAATGGCATTTGGTTGCACCAGCAATAATGCGATTCAAACGAAGTGCTAATCGAAAACGGTACCCAGAATTTGAGTATCAATATGAACGACAATTGGGCAACGACCTAACTAAACAAAAACGAAATCGAGTTGAAGACGAACAACAACGAGCCTTTATCAAATATTATGAAAAAATCAAGCAGAAACATCGAAATTATATCAATAATTTATTACGAACATCGCATAGCAAAAGCTATGATGAGCTAGAATCCAATGCCCATGAAAATACATATCGACAAGATAATATCGACAAAACATCTGCCCGAGATCCATTTGATGAGATGAATGCATACGCTGAAATGCCAATACCATTGCCAAATATTAATGCAAATCGCAACTTTTACGCAAAAAAGGTAATTCACGATGGAATTGTGAATAACACATTTGTTGGCCGCAATCATGATTTAACGCAAAATGACAATGGACACCGAAATCGTTTGGCACAAGAGCAATCGAATGATTTTTTTGAATTTTCCTCAAAGCAAAACCAAAAGCAAAAGGAAGCAAATATCACAAATATACTTGATTTGCTGCAATCTCAAATAGTCCGCCGACGAAAACGCCTCAGCAATAATCGTTGGAACAAAAAAGTATTTGAGCATAGCTTGACAAATAACGTTAAACTGCAAAGAGTTAAACGCACTCCACGTGCTCCAAAAAAAACTGATGGCAGTTTAACAGCGCTTCCGATGCTTGATGAAGACACTCGTGACAGTGATACTGAAAACTCCAAAAAGTCGAAATCAAAGGAACCATGTGAGGTAAAAACAACATTTATGTTAACATATGAGAATTCTCATATTCTTTCTTTGAAAATTTGAATTGATTTTTTATTGTTTTTGGTTTCTTATTCTAGCCAATTGTCATGAAGTCATACTTACGCATTGATATAATACGCGAAGGACGTGATCCAACCAATGAATGGAGCTCGGGTACAATTATCCGTGCAACTTGTGCAAAGGAATACCGGTTGAATTTGCAAAACCCGAATGCAACGGCAAAATGTGTGCGAGGACGATGGAAGCCAGTCAAACCAGAGTGCACATTGGTCCCTTGCTCGATCGCATCTACTGAACATGGATCATATGTAGAGTTAGTTATCGACCAAAAAGATGACAGTGGAAAAACTACGATGCGTCCACTAAACTCAATCGATGAAGTCCAAAGCGGAGTAGTTGTTCAATTCAATTGCGATGAAGGCTACACCGTTCAAGGACCATCGAGATTGAAATGCCAAGAAGGCAGCTGGGATGTAACTGGCTTACCTGAATGCGTTCCAGCACCTTGCTCATTGCCAACTATAGACAATTCTGTTTATCAGGTGGACGAAAATGAAAACGACTTATAATCCAAATTTGTTACATAAGTGTGATTGGAATATTTCAGGGTGGATATCGTGCTGGTTTAACAATAGCCCATGGAAGTTCAGTGTCAGTTCAGTGTGAAAGTTCCGATGTTGCTGTGCAAATGAGTACTTTTGATTGAATATTGTCATCAAGAGCTCTGAACTAATTAATTTTTCGATTTTTTTCCTCTGAAACCTTAGCTTGCACTTTGGGAATACTATCACCACAAACAGTTCAGTGTGCGGATTCGAAAGCTGCTGCTCAACGATCGAAAGAAACTGAATATTTGGGCGAAGTTGAGTTTCACACCTCACAAATGGAGCAAGAACGAATTATAGCTGGTTTTAAGAAAGAGAAAGCGAAATCCGGACATTCGAAAATGTTGATGCACAAAGCATCTGGGAATAGCTATTTTCAGCATGCATTCGGCAATGGTCGACCTTGTGGTTTGCCGGAGAACGACAGAGAATTTGCCTTTTTGAACTACAAGTAAGAGTATTCAGCTCATAGTTCATATTTCATGCTCTTGCATTTATAAAATTTCAATTTAGGGATGCTAAATCAGCGGGTGACTCAGACGACGGCTTTGAATCGGGCACAGAAATTACATTCAATTGTATTCGAGGCGCTGCTGGAGAAAGGACTACTTGGAAAATTACTTGTGATGACGGGATTTGGGTTGGTCGTTCTTTCGATTGCGGTAAGGATTATTATCAATTTCTTCATCATGTTTTATTTTGTAGGAGAAACAACGAATTAATTTGTGATTCCACTTACAGTAAATGGAACATGCGTTTTTTGGAACAATGAACCGAATGTCGTCAGCTTCTATAATGACTTGCAGATTGACGAAGAATTCGTGGAATTTCCACCGGGCGCAACGATCGTTTCGAGGTTAGTAGCAGCGAAATGATCGAGCAATTTTAGTGAAACCAAAACTAACTTTTATCAAAATTATTTTTCAAAATATTTACTTTTTTATGCATGAGCACCTCTTACTATTGAAGAAAAAATCAAATACATTAACTCACTTTTTCATATTTATTTGCGGCAAATGGACCAACCTTACAAATAACATCACCTATTCACAACACGATTTTTGAAACTAATATTTTAAGTAGAGATAGCAATGGAAAAAATGGCAAAAAGAACATTTTGATTTGTTAATCTAATTGCATGAACGAACGATAGTATACGAAAACATAAGGTTAGTTTAGCATTTTTAGACTTTTCAATTTTAGAAATAGTCATTGACAATTTAATGTCGAAATTGTGAATTTTTGAAATTTTGAATTGAATATTTGGAAATATTAAAAATAGATGGTTACACGCACAAAACATGTAGAATATAGCAATTTGGAATGTTTCTAATGTAGACATTTTTGGAAAAACTTCACTATTAAATAAAGCATGATTTAAAATGCATATCTGTAGAATTCTATTTTTTTTTTAATCGTATTCCGCCCCAATTGTAATGCTGATCTCACCTGGCTGCACTATGGTTCTATGATACCATTTGTTCGTGTCCAAAACAACTGAAATAGACAAAATAGCCTTCGAATAGCAATTATTTTGGAAATTACTCTCAAGTCAATCTCCTCAAATATGTTTTTTTTTTTGGTTCGGAGCATATGCCACGCACAAAATACTTACAAACATCACCCGTGTAAACGGTTGCGGAAAAAATTGTACATTCATAGTAGCATTCGGGTGGTGGGGCTATCACCCATTCTTTAGTACCTTTGATTTGAGCCTGCCATGATGGTAATCGAACATTATCCACATGCATATGCGCACCAAGACCTGATCCTCCCATGAATATCCAATCGATGGCATTGTTTTCGGATGTTTCTGGCAAAAAGTATGGCCGATCATAATGTTTTCGAAGCTCACGAGTAACCTCGTAATTGCAATTACTCCAGCCGAAATACCATGGTTTAGTGCCAGCTTCATAATTCACTCGTTCCGGTGGAATACTAAGCGCTTCACTAAGTGACTTGAATTCAGTTTTATACTGAAAAAAGACGGAACAAAAAATGTTTCAGCACCAATTTTGATTTAATCCTCGCGGAATTCGTTTACCGGAAAAAACTGGCAATTCTTTTGATCAACTTCAGTATGTGCCGAATCGTAGACATCTTTGAAATACCAAAAATCAAATACATTTAAAGCCGTCCAATTGATGGTTGCGTCAGTGACGATTACTGGTTTTGCATTGTATGCATAATATTTCTCGAATTCCTTTGGTGACACATTCGAAATTCGATCGGCTTGCGTGATATTTCGACAAAAACTGCAATCTTCCGGTGGACGAAAAGCGTGCGATAGCGAATCAGGTAACGGTATTAAACATTTGCCATATTCCAATCGAATGGTGTTATACAAAATGGCAAAAATTCCAAAAATTATTGAAATTAGGAGAAAAAATGTAAAGAGTGGCAAACGACACGTCGGAAGAGTTTGAACAGCTGGCAGATGTTGAATATTAATATTTAATTTTTCGGATTTTTTTATGATTTCCTTCAATTTTTCGACATTTTCACTCAACATGTTTGCAAATGAAAAATTCTGAACCTGTCGTACGTGTGCGACGCTTTTGCGGAATACTTGCTAACTGAAGCACATGAGGACAGAGTAACTGTCTGACGACTTGGACGCATTCACACTGAAAAATCGATTATTGTGTGCACAGATGCGGAAAATTGTTCAATCAAACCCATAAAATTGAAAGTGTAAAAAATGAGCAACTGTTCGCCTCGAGATAACACTTTTTTTCAGCATTCAATTGACACTCTTGTTTTCATCTAAAGCCAAATGAATGTTGCTATAATTTTCTTTTAGATGTGTGGATATTGGTAAATATCAACTGATCGGGGATAATGTTCTCACATGCATTCATTCGGAATGGAACGGCACGAAGCCCACTTGCGTTGGTTTAAATCAAGAAAATGATTACATAAGTGAGTTTGACATTATATTCAACAAAAACTTTCTGTATTTAAAATGAAAAAAATCTACGCTTTAATTTGAAAACGGTTTATGCTGCAGTGGAAAAAGCGCCGACGATTTTATTTCGTCATCACAATGGACCGATTGCACAGAGCAATGATGGAAAGTTGATTGTGTATCCGGGAACGACGGTTCACATGGAGTGTTTGTGGATGCGACGATTTGGGAATCCAAATTGGACTGTTAGCCATGCGTTTAGGAATTATCCCGAAGCATGGGTCTCAGCTGATGAAGAACATCGAGATAGCACACTGGAGTATCGTTTGAGTATTTTTCATGCCGTTGAAGATGATTCTGGTATATACACATGTGAGACACCAGCTCGGCACAAGCATTCGGTTGATATCTTGGTCAGAGCAATCCATTGTCCAGAAATACCGAGTAAACGCGGTCTCAAGGCAAATATGAATGATACGAAATTGGGATCGAAGATCCAGCTATCGTGTATCAATGGAAATTCGTTGATCGGTGCCAGCACGTTGACATGCATGCCGAGCGGCAATTGGAGTTCACCGCTTCCTGTTTGTGAAAGTATGTTCGTTGATTGAATTGAATGTCAAACCGACTGAAAAATTCAAATGCAAAACAAATAGCTTGCTAAAAATTCGAAATATCAAAACGTGCTCAAATACACATTTCAAATTTGTAGGCATTGAATGCGGCGATATTCCAATATTGGCATCGTCAAATCGATCCGTACCAAGGGTGACGATCCTGTCCCGTGAAGTTGGTGGTCGTGCTACATTTTCATGTCAGACTGGCTATGGAATTCGAGGACCATCACAAACCACATGTTTATGGACTGGTGAATGGGCGCAACCATTCCCAACATGCACTGGTTTGAAAGAAAATGAATGAAATTGAAGGAAAAAAACCCGATCAAAATCCTTTTAACATTACAGAGGTGCAATGTGATAGTCCGGGAGCCCCGAATAATGGCTACGCCCAAGGATCGGCTCCATATCGAGCAGGTGATGTGATCCAATTTAACTGTAATCCTGAATATATGATGCAGGGACAGCCAATCATCGCATGTCAAGATAATGGGCGATGGTCAGGTGTTTTACCAAAATGTATGTACATTTCAAACTTAACTGCTAAATTCTAAATTTATTCAATTAATGGTAATGTATATTGAAATCAATTTCTCCATTCAAATCAATTGTTCTTTTTACAGGTGTGCAAGCATGTTCGTATCCTGGCACAGCAATCGCCGGACGAATGTCATCAGTTAAGTTTTATTATGCAATAGGCGAAAGCATAACATTCACATGTGATGCTGGCTTAGAATTAAGAGGGGCGAAAATGATCAAATGTTTGAGAAATGCCAAGTGGTCAAATGCTATACCAAGTTGTATTGGCCCTGAACAACCAAATGTATAATTCATACTCCGCGATTTCAATCAATTCAATGATTATTATCATTGTTTTCATTCATTGCGATTTAATGGTGGAAACTTTCTACTTGATTCCATCGACTGTGTAATCCAACAATTTTTATCCAGACAACTATATCTGTTTTATATATCTAATAACTAGACATATGTAAGAAGTCAACCTTTTTCAGAGTGATATCTAGAAATATATTTATGAACAAGAAAAGCAAATATTTATGAACATTTAAATCAAAATAGAATTTTATGGATCAGTTTTATCGAATAGTTGTTCAGAAATGATTTAAAAAAAAAATTGCAATATATTTTACCTCGTTAGAATGAAAATAAATGGAATAGAGATTATATTTTGTGAAGCATTTGAGTCACACATATTTTCGACATAAAGAACACGTGATAGACACATCGGCTCCAATATATCATACAAAAATTCATCACTGAGGATCGAACGGATAACACAAATGGTGTGAATATATAAATAAAAATTAGATTGATATTTTAGGTGTAAGGATGCTAATCATATTTCTAGATACCCTGAATACGATCAAAAAACATTTTTTTAGATGTAAGCAATTGAAACGTTTCTTCCACTTGAATATATTTATCTTGATAACATTTTGAATAATATGGTAGTACTTTGAATAATTGCTGTAGAAAACCGTTTGCAATAAATCAAATATTCATTTTGATTCAATGCATTCTTCCAGTTTGTTGCATTTATGGTGAGGTTTTCGTAGCGATTCACCGAGTGAATTGACATACATTTTGGTTCGAATTCACTTGCCCTTCATTTTGCTTCCTCATTGCTTGATTAATTTTTCATCCAAAAAAAGAATTATAGCCACCAAAAATATATTTAGCAGTTAGAATAAACATATTTTAATAAAAAGATATGAACATTGTTTTACTAATTCATTAAGGTGTACTCAAGCAAACGTAAGATTTTATTTTTTGGTGTGACTATCTGAAGAAAAAATAAAAAATCTGATGAAAAACTTGGATTATGTTTCAAACAATTCGCTTATTTCCATATTTTTACTTTTTTTTTTTCATAAAACAAAATTCGTATTACATTTCAATATCTTCAAATTCCTTTATTTTGAAACGTAATTGCTTGCATTCTAATGTGCGCAAATTAACAACAGCCACGCTTTCAGTCTGAGAAAATTGCGGAACACAAACAAGACGAATTTTCTGGCCACTTGAACCTGTGAAACGGAGATAAAATCTCATTATCTGCCTGCTCTGAAATCGGTTCGAATAAATCATTGCACAAACCTTCATAAATACTTGTTCTGAACCCCGACGTGTTGCCAGCAAACAGAATATGTGGACACTGCCTAATGATGAATGGATCATCATTGTAATATGGATAGCAAGGTAGAGTGTCTGGTGCGGTGGGTGCCAAAATACTCCACTTGGCAATTGATTTCAAAACTTCAAGTGGATCTTCAATTTGTGAGTATTTCTGAATGTTACTGACATTTTGACCAGATGTACCAAGAATAACTCGATCTTCAATTTGAATCTCGTACGGGTTGGTTACACATCGGAATGCGGCGCATGGAAAACTGTTTGGGAACATACACTGATGCATTGGTTGTTGTGGCAGCATGCAGTTCGACGGATCAAATTCGCCTGGCATTAGATCAACGTTTACTGATTGTGACCAACTGTAAAAAAGATCATCAACAGCTTTGACTGCTTGCAGTGTAACATGCGACTCGGGCTGCCGCATCAAAACCGTTTTGGCCTTCACTTCCATCGATGAGCGCACTGAATTGCCGGCAACAATCACACGAACTACATTCGATGCCTCGAAATCTAAATCGGAATTGCTCGGCAAATTTCCATATAACCATTGTTGAAACAACTCCAATGACATTGTGAAATCGTTAGTGGCCGACAGATTCAATCCAGACACGAAAACCAACAGTGGCGATGAAGTCAAATCTCGCAATGGCTTTTGCGGTCCACATTCATAGAAGAGATGGTCATCCACAACGAACTTACCCTCGTCATTTTCATAACCTACGATTGAAAATTTTATTATTATACAAGCATATTTACTTCAAATTTTATGTTAAAACAACGTGATGTATGTTATGCACGATATGAAACACATCTGAAATGCTGAAATAAATTAAATATGGAATAAAATGGCAAAAGAAAGAAATTATGTACAATACAATTTTCTGACACAAAATATGTAAAAAAAAGTTTAATCGAAGTGAGAATTAGAAACAGTTAGATATAAACCTGGGTTTTTTTTGTGGGATGAAGTAAATATTTACATTGAAACCAAAAAGTGATTCAAACACATGTTTTTCAGTGAATGTATTCACGAGTCATTTAGACAATTATTGATGAAAAAACAATATTCATTGATGGAGGAAACAAAGGGTTACGACAAACATGATTAATCAGTGCAAAAAATAGTTCGATCAAACAACGTTCGTGCTTCGAACGAGCTAATTTTTACTTACGATCCGTCCCTAAGCGTCAATGTCATCCAAAATGAAAATCATTTATGAGGAAAAACATAGACATTTTCATTAATAATAATGGCTATTTGATCCATTTTTCTGGAATTTTATCAAAAATGTTGAAAAGAAACACAGAAAACCTACCTAAAACTGCAAAAACGATGCCTGTTACGAATTTATGCACTGGAAAGTCACCTAGCAGCTGAATTCGTTGTACTTCATCTTCCAAAATGAGCGTGTCTGATTCGTCGACGAAATTATGTCGAATCGGTTGTGGAGCTAATTGTGTCTCTTCGGAAATCTCTCGCAAAATACTCGGCTTCAGTTTCTGATGAACGAAAGTTGTGCCAATGATTACACATTTTTCGGGATTATCTTCACGCAAATCCGTCATCTTCTTAATCTGATACTCGTTACCTTAAATGCATTCTATGAAATAAATCACAATAACTTTGAAAAGTTTTCTCATGTTTACCCCATTTTTCTATGGCTTTTTCGGTGAGAAGTGGCCGCATTCGATCCAATCGTCTGGCATAAATGTGTGCAAATTGTTTGCTGTAATCAGTTTTATTATCTTTCAATTGAAATCGAGTTGACGAATCAGTAAATTTTACTGTAGATAAACGATTGAACTCATCTTTCGATTTGTTGGCGGCATTTTCATTTGGAAACAACATTTTAAATAACTCAAAGCCAACTCTTTTTTTAGCAACACACAATTTTCGCGCGCTGTTACACAGCTAACGTTGTCTGAAACGTCAAATTAAACTCAGAATGTCAATGTTAAGAATGTCATGTCGTGGAGTCTCCAAACGAACCAAAGAAATAATTGAAACCCGCTGGAAGTATTGAAATGTATTCAAAAATAATTTTAAGTATTATTTTTCACCAGATTGAAATGCATTTTTTCAAGTAAAATGTTTGTAGGAATTATTTTGATATTAAATTCATAAACAATCATTTTAATGAATCTCGGTTTTTTTAACAGAAAGTTCGAAACGCAAAACCCACCAACGTTCATCATCTGTGTAGACTTGTTCAATCCACTTCAGTTACAAGTCCGTTGAATGTTTGGAGATCGGATATTTTTTTAATATGGTAAAGGTAAAATGATTGCACGTCCGCTATTTTCTTTATCAGTTGTTTCGAGAAGCTTCATAAAATCAGCTGCACCTCGTTTATACGCAGTGAAAGTAACTATGGATAAACACCAAGTAGTGCCTGACGTTATTCCAGTTGCACCGACTGAAGTCGCAAAAGTGAGCTACGTTAGCGGTGTGACAGCTAATGAAGGCAATGAATTGACTCCAACTCAAGTCAAAGAGGCACCAAAGGTCGAATGGAACGCAGATCCATCCGCATATTATACATTGTGTATGACCGATCCAGATGCACCATCTCGTCAAGATCCCAAATTCCGTGAGGTAAGTTGATTTATTTTTAAATATTTAAAGGTTACTTTTCAGTTTTTCGTTGGAAATTTTGATATTTTTCGTTCACGAAACCGTTTTTCAAAACGAATTTATCTACTCCAATGCACATGTCATACAATGTGCGGTTGCTTGTCATGTCAAATTAAGGCAGTCAATCAAAATTCACTCATTCAGTCATCTTTCATGTTTAAATATCATTTCTAGTGGCATCACTGGCTTATCGGAAATATTCCCGGCAACGACATCAGCAAAGGTGATGTGTTGTCAGACTACGTTGGAAGGTAGGTACTCTAAAGGTGCAATTTTTATGGTGCACTTTACTCCATCGAAAGTGTGAAGGAACAATCGTGCGGCTTAGAAATTACACTCTAAGGGACGACATCATCTTTTTTTGTTATTATTATTGGTGTTGTAATATTACAATTTAAATCATTTATTTTATTGAATTATTTTTAACAGCGGTCCACCAGAAGGTACTGGCTTGCATCGTTATGTTTTTTTGGTCTACAAGCAAAATGGAAAGCTCAGCTTCGACGAGCCACGTCTAACAAACACCAGTGGCGAAAATCGTGGATGTTTTTCGATCGCGAAATTCGCAACAAAATATAACTTGGGTAATCCAGTCGCTGGAAACTTCTATCAAGCTCAATGGGATGACTACGTTCCTCTCCTCTACAAACAGCTCGGTGCATAAATACGCACATCAAAGATTTTATCAAATGTAACAATCAAATATTTCCATAGCAATTTGATTTTCAAATAAAGTCGATTTACTCAAAGATATTTGCAAAGCAAAAACTGTGGGTGCCTCGAAACTGGCTTTTCCAAAACATAATTTTTATGTGCATTTCTAATTATTGAAAATAAAGCATTTCATGAGTAAATAATGAACAAGTTTTTTCTAATTTCAATTGAAATGCATTCAGCTTTTTTGCAAATAGCAATTTTATGGATATTGTATTCAATGAATTGCTCTTCTCAAACAAATTGCAGATTTTGATCCAATTATTTTCT
Organism: Obolodiplosis robiniae; assembly: GCA_028476595.1. Taxonomy (NCBI): domain Eukaryota; kingdom Metazoa; phylum Arthropoda; class Insecta; order Diptera; family Cecidomyiidae; genus Obolodiplosis; species Obolodiplosis robiniae. The sequence continues at coordinate 18,882,100 of CM052014.1, forward strand.
GATAAGCAGTTCAAGTCAGAGGGTATTTAATAATTTATCAATTTGTTCATATTTTCCATCCATGTTAAATATTAGGACAGTAAACAGAAAAGGCAAATGTTGGTCACTATTTATCATATTAAATACATATGCAGCATGACATGACAAACAGGCAAGCTCTGCTCAAGGACAGACATTAATCAACAATGTTGAGTCTACATTATTTATAAGAGGATCAAAACGTAGTTTTCTTCTTTTTCAGGAGTCTAGCAAGGTTTTCTGTCATCAAATATGCATGTTTCCAAAGTTTCCATCAGTTTGTAAATTTCGAATACATAAACAAAAGAATATTCAATAAATTACCTTAATGATTCAGCCAAGCATTTTCCGAGTCAAAAAATCGATTCCTTTCGATAGAAGTGAACACTTTTTTCCATTCAATATATTCAACGTTTTTATTTTTTATTTGGGTTTAACTTACAAATATTACACAGAATAAAGAGCTTTATAGATTTAAGCGGTGGCAGCGCTAACATTTTCTTCGATGTCCACCTTTTCGCCGCACTTGTATCGCTGATAGTCAACAATTTCGATTTGGCGTTCTTCAAGCAATTGCCCCACTTTGATTGATGTATCAAACAAATATTCTTGATAGATCAAACATGTTTCATCATCGACATCGTTCGCTGGTTTATCTTGTGCTTTGTTGCCCACTTTTAGTGGATTACTTCCAATGACTTGCAAACAAAGATTTTTCTTCAATTCATCTGTGATTTCTGTTCGACTGCGAACGCACAAAATTGTCGCAATATTTCCACAGTGAACTTCATTATCTCCGACGATGAAATTGGTGGGCGACGGATATGACATGCCCACTAATTGTATCGACTCGGGCACTTTGAAGCAGACGGCACGTTTGAGCGTTGAATTCTCACCGACTGAGCCAATCATCAAAGCCATTTCATCTGCCAATTTTTTGTTATTACTACTAACCAAATTTTTCAATGATTCCGTTTGAAACTCGGTCCGAGAGATCAACTCACTTTCTGGCAGATCTTTGACATATTTCAAGCATGCTTGAGACGCTAAATTGACAAATTGTTGAAACTTTTCGTTGCGCGCCACGAAATCAGTCTCACAATTTACTTCAACCAATGCACCAATATTTTTCTGTAAAACGACACCGACAAGTCCCTGGGCCGTTTCACGGCCTTCCAATTTTGTTGCTTTAGCCCAACCCAATGCTTGCGCTTGATCCTTTAACCATTGTTCTGCCTAAAATCAATTTAAATTATTAGTTAATTTTGTCATTGTGTGCAATTTACCTTGTTGTACCTTAGCAACGTCATTGTTATGCAATTCAAGTGCCTTTTTACAGTTTACAAACGAGTAACCGGTCTTTTTTCGCAGCAAAGCCAACGGACTTTTTTCAGTGGCATAATATCGAATGTTTTTCAATGATTGACAAACAAATCGCCTGCAAAACATTTTTGGTTTTGATTGTTGTGGCACGATATATCGTTTTCAATAAAAATGTCACTTCTTTCGGGTAGCAAAATACACTTAAAATTGGATTCTGTAATAGCTTAATGTATGATGAAATCTTATTACAACCAATAACTTTTTTGGTTAGCCTGGAGGTGTAAAAAACCTTAAACATCAGAAACACATGTCAATTTGCATTGACATTTGGATACGTGCGTTCAATTCTTTAGCAATGGAGTACATTCAATGGCCAAATTGCTTCGACGGCTTTTTTCAATAAGGAGTTTTATGTTGTTCTTTAGAATCAGATAATATTAAACAACTAATTAAAGAACCAGGAGATCCAAGAATTGTTTCAATTCTATCGCTTGAAATTGTCCGTAATTTAAAACGCAAAATGATCATTGACACCAGTTGAAAATATTAAAAATGCGCAACCGTTGTCCGTATCTATGGATATAGCGAATTCCATTATTAATTGTTTGGAATTGTATTTTCGATACAAGATCTAAGCGAGATTGATATTTGAAAATGGAGCAAAATTCCGAGAATGCAAACGAAAATAAGTGCAAGCAAAAGACAAAGCAAACCGACGAAATACCAAAAGTGTTTACAGCATTACATCGAGATCCAAAGTATCGGAAGGCGAATGCTGAATTCCTAACACGACGCCTTCGCTTGGAATTTGACAAATTAACAGCGCCTCGTCCATTGTGCAGAGGTGTTTCAAGTGTGCAGCCGCTCCCCCCCGAATTTCGAAAATGTCGTAAAATCAATTCAAAATCCAACGCAAAAAAGACAAGGAAACGAAGTAATTTTTATTTGCTTTACAAACTGTAATTGAAACAGGAGGCATCTGTTGTTAATGCACACTTTTTCTCGTTTCTCAAGAATTTCCATCCTATACAAAAATGCGCGAGGAACGCGAGCAATTCCGCAAAACATTGATTTCGCTAATCATGGCCAAAGAAAGTGAAGACAAAAACAATGAAACATTCCCCAATTCGCACGAAAGGCAAATGCTGAGATACTATTACTATATTAAGCATGGTATCGATACGAATCACATCGCACCCATGACCAATCGAATGCTAAACAAGTGAGATAAAAAGGAACATTTTATCGATGAATAGCATTGAAATTGTCCCATTATAAATAAAAATTGCTTTATTTTTTTTGCTCGGTTGGGAAGGATTTTGCGTTTACTGCCAAAGCGACTGACAAAATGGGAGGACATCATCGATGCAAATGTTGACCAAATCAAATCCGAGTATGTTTTCATTTCAAAAAAAGCCGTCATCGATTTTGTATTGGGAAAATCACTGGATAATCCAAGAGGCAGTGAATTGAAAGCATCTCGCGAACGTAATGAAATAAAAGACATTGGAAAACTTTATGCTCACAAGTAACTAATTGTTTATACTGACATATACAAACAGACACAAACACGCGTTGTAAGCGATGTGCGTTGCTATGCTTCATTTTTTTCCATTTTAGAATTCATGTGAACCGTCGACTAATTAGTCGCAACCTCTATGCAATCAGTGCATGCTTGAGACAAATGTTGTCATTGTGGCAAACAACATACACAAAACTAAGCTTTATCAATGTCGATGAGCTTCAACATGTCGGTACATTTGATTTAGTTGAATTTATCGTGAGTAATCACCAACAATGCAAGCCCTACCATTGTTCAATCAACCATGAAATATTAAATGTTTAACTCTAATTAAGCGCAATCATTTTTAATTTATTGCAGACGACAATAAACAAACAGATTGAGGAAGCGAGAGAGATTCTATCCACGGAATGGTATGATGCATTGAAATTGATTTTCAGTGCAGCGATGAAGAGAAAAGTGATGCCAGACTCATCAAATCCGAAAGCTCTTCATCGATTTTTCGATTGTGTGGCATCGCAAATGACTCAATGTTTGCAAGATTTTGCGGTTCGAAGTCTTAAAATGTTTGTGCAATTTATGAAAAATAGATCGAATCCAAGAATTCAACTGCATGTATTGCTCGAGGAGGAGGATCGACTTGTATTTAATCCAACATTTGTTAAAATGCACACCGAAATTTTGCATATCATTGAGAGTGTTTTGGGTGCGGTACAGAATTTTGAACGCATCGAAACGACGATGGACAACTTTGCTGAAATGCACACACGTGCTGGTGCTGGCTACTTGAAACCAATCATTCCGAGCGATGTAATTCATGAATGTCGAAGCGAAATTATGGACATTTTAGAGGAAGAACGCATCGCACCAGAGCTTATGCTACAAGACTTTGATGATTATATGGATTTAATGAATGGTGCCGACGCAGACAAAATTTATAATTTTATGAATACCAAACCGGCATTCGAGGAATATTGCGAGCTAATTAATCATTACAACGACGTGGAATATGAAATATCGGTGAATATTTGGGGCATAATATCGGTTGGCTTTTATGAATTTGATCGCACATCGCTTATTGATACGCTTGAAGAGCTAGCGAAATTTATGCAAACCGAATTACTCACGAAGATGGTTGCCGACCAACAAGCCGATATGCTAATATTACAAAGTGAATACGAAGAAATCTCTAAGCAAGCACTCACCATACCGAAAAACACGGCCGAATTAATGAATTCAATAGCGTATGCCGAAAAGACACAAGCCGAAGTCATACCCGAAATGGAGAAGAGATTGAAATTGGTAAACATGAATTCAAGTATTTTAACAATATTCAAATAATTCCAAAAAATTTACACAGAATTTAGATCACTTCCTTTGGCTGATGGACCAAACCATCTACACACCGCTGGAGATCAAACAGAATAGCATAACATTTCAATGGTATTTGAAAATGCCATCGGTTTTCTTCCAAAACCAACAAATCGTCGAGCAGAAAACCATTGAATATCAAGAGCTCTTGAGAAAACGAATTGAACAATTTCGCCGTGATTTGGATCTTTACAGCGAACAACTATTGGAATACGAGAATTGGGGTGACATCACATTTGTTGCCAAGTACAAGCGCAAAGCGAACATACTGGATGCCCGTCTGACGGCCGCATTGGAAAAAATCGAGCGTATCAACGAAGAGGAAAAATCATTCGGATGGCCAGAGTCCGAATATCCGTTACGAAAAGAGACTCATGTGAAATTAATGCCATATAAAAAATTGTTCGACGCAGGTCAGGATTTTATAGAGAAACGTGATTTATGGCTCAAAAGTCAAGTCGGTTCATTCGATCCGGTCGATATTGCTAAAAGCATTGAAACTATTTATGATGATTTATTGAAATTGAGCCAAGGGTTCGAGGAGCATCCACAATCAAAGAGGCTAGCTGAAGATATCAAGACAATCATCGATGACTTTAAACTAAATCTACCAATTATAACGACGCTTGGCAATCCGGGATTGAAAAACCGGCATTGGGAACAAATCTCTGAAATGGTTGGATTTCCGATAATCGTATCGGCCGAGCTAACACTTGAAAAGATTATCGAATTTGGATTAGAGGATTATTTGGCACGTTTTGAACAGATCAGCGAGAGTGCAACCAAAGAAAACAGCCTCGAACTCGCCATGAGTAATATGATTGTCGAATGGCAAGGCATTGAATTTGCGGTAAACGAGTATCGAGACACGGGAACATTCATTTTGGCCGGTGTTAATGATATTCAAACGCTACTCGATGATCATATCATAAAAACACAGACTATGAAAAATTCACCATACATCAAACCATTTGAAACGCAAATTCTGTATGATTAATTTAGTTTGGCATTGGATTTTGAAAAATATGGTTTATTTGAAGAAAAAAAAAATGAGACTAAACGGATGATGTGTATTTCAGATTGTGGGAAGCAAAATTGGTGCTGCTGCAGGAGATATTGGATGATTGGTTGCGTGTACAAGCCACTTGGATTTATTTGGAGCCGATTTTTTCAAGCCCAGACATTCTGCAGCAAATGCCCGAGGAGGGACGCCGCTTTGGGGCTGTCGATAAAATATGGAAAGAGCTTATGAAACAAGTCCACCTCGATCGAGCTGTTATGTCAGTGGTTGATATTGACAAAATGTCGGAAAAGCTTAAAAAGGCATTTAGCTTGCTGGAAATAATTCAAAAAGGACTTCATACCGTAAGTTATTTGTTCATTTACTGCATGCTATACATTCCCGTACATTTTTCATGGCTTATTAAAAAAATCTTTTTATTTTTCGTATGCGTGGGATATTTAAACATCTGATGTAGTATCTTGAAAAGAAGCGAGTATATTTTCCGAGATTGTATTTTTTATCGAATGATGGATTGCTGGAAATGTTGGCTGAGACTAACGATCCCACTCAAGTGCATCTTAGCAAATGCTTCGACGGAATCGACTCGCTAACATTTACGGATATGCTTGAAGTAGTGGCTATGAAGTCGTCTCATGTAAATATTCAACTAAACACCTCAGCATACTGAACCACTCATGATTTGATATTAATTTGAAATTTTCACAAACAGGGCGAGGAAGTTGAACTGACAAAAGCAATATCAACGGCAAAAGCACGCGGGCAAGTAGAAAAATGGCTTCTCGAATTGGAGCATATAATGAAAGAAACGGTTCTTGCACAAATTGTTGATGCCATCGAAGCTTATTCGCACGATGAATTTGGCGACTGGATTTCACACTGGCCCGGGCAATTTGTATGCATCAATAAATATTTTATAATATACCATCAAGTTCTATAATTTGAATTTTCCGTTTTCGTTCAAGGCTCACGCAACTTTTTTAATAAGTTTCACCAAACAGATTGATGCAGCATTGCTGGCAGACAATCAGAAAGTATTGCTAAGCGAAACATCAAGGAAATTGGAAAATCGAATTGAAAAGACGATTTCATTTCTACGTAATGATGGTTGTGTGGCACAAATTCGTTTGAATTTGCATACTTTATTAATTCTGCTGATTCAAGCACAGAATATTGTGAACAGGCTTATTGAAAAGAATGCACAGTCACAAGATGATTTCGATTGGTTGGGTCAAATGCGCTATTATTTTACTGAGAATCAAATCGAAGTCAGAATGCTTCTGTCAAAGCTTCTCTATGGATTCGAATACATCGGAAACAAATCACGTTTGGTCGTTACACCGTTGACTGACCGATGCTATCGCACTATTTTTGTGGCTCTCAGTCAGCATTTAGGATGTGCTTTGCAGGTTTGATTCAATTAAGTTTAATTCATGTCTTTTCTATTTTGGTTTTTCATTGGCTTCTATTTATATTTGAAATTTCATTCAAAATATTGGAAATGTTGAAGGGTGATGCGGGCATTGGCAAGACCGAAATTGTTAAAGATTTGGCTAAAGCAGTTGCCACTTATTGCATTCCATTCAATTGTGCATTCGAATTGGACTATACGATAATCAGTAAATTTTTCAAAGGAGTTGCCGCTTGCGGAGCTTGGTAAATACAATGTCTCTCGCAAACCATTATGAGTCTTTTCAAAGTATTTTATTTAATTCTCAGGGTTTGCTTTGACAATTTTAATCATATTGAGTGGAGCGTTCTATCCGTTGTGGCGCACTACATCCAAACCATCCAAGAAGCAATGAAATCGACTCAATCAAATGTCAACATCGATGGCATAACATTGCCAATGAACTTGAGCTGCGCTATTTTTACAACTTTTAGTCCATCGGATTCAATAAATTGCCATGAGAAATTGCAGTATGCATAATTAAGTAGCTGAAAATCGAACACGATGTGCTTCGAGCTTTAAACTATTTAACTTTCTTTTTTTACCATTTTCACTTTTATGTGTAATGATTATGTATGTCTATAAAATTTTAGCGACAATCTGAAGACACTGTTTCGTCCGATTTCGATGATGCTGCCCGATTTAAGACACATAGCCGAAATAGAACTATTGTCGCATGGATACAAAAATGCAAAGTCATTAGGGACTAAAATCATAACGATGTTTCAAATATGTAAGGACCAGCTAATAGCTCAGCCGCATTATGATTTTGGAATGCGAACGTTGAAAATTGTACTTGAAATGTGCGAAAGAGCAAAAGTCTGTTTGCCCGACAAAAGTGAGGAAGCAATAATTATTGATATTATTCGGAAAATCGTTTTATGCATGCTAGATGATGACGATGTTTGCATTTTTGAGGTATACTACAAAGTTTCGAACCATCTGTTGAAAAACGATAAAATACTAACTGTATGTGTTGTTGTATGTGATTTATTTTATGAAGTCAATTTTAAGCGACATTTTCCCCACCAATAATGATGGTGATGTTGATGGCGATGATGTTCCTGCTGGTGATTTGCCCATTTCACCGCCGGTCCAAAGAGCCATTATCGATGCATGTACAGCTCTCAATATAACAGCCACCAAATATTTTGTTGAAAAAGTTTACCAGCTTTACGAAATGTTACACATCCGCCGTCCCGGCGTAATGATCATCGGAGATTCATTTGCTGGTAAAACAGCGGCTTATCGGATTCTCATAAAAGCGCTCGAGCTGCTCGAACGAAATGCGGAAATAAAAGAGACTCAGCCTCTATGTAGCATTATTAATCCGAAGAGTATGACGATTGGTCAATTGTATGGTGTGTTCGACACGAAATCACATGAATGGCGAGATGGTGTTTTGGCAATAAATTTTAAGAACTTTATTAATGCAAACGATGGCCGCCGAAAGTGGTTAATATTCGATGGACCCGTAGATACAATTTGGATGGAAAATATCAACAGTGTGCTGGATGATAATCGAAAACTTTGCCTCGTGTCAGGCGATATATTTTATTTGAAAAACACCATGAATCTTTTATTCGAAACAACAGATTTGCGGAATGCATCGCCAGCCATTGTAAAATAATAAATACGTTTAACATTTTCGGTTTCAGTTTCTTCCAAATTCAACTTGCTAAATCATTTTCTTTATCTCTCTCTCTCTCTCTCTCTCTCTCTCTCACTCTGGCTTTTGTAGGTCTCACGTTGTGGTATCATTTATATGTCATCATCGTCGCTGGGTTGGAAACCGCTGCTCGAACCGTGGAAAGCAAAATTACCGCAAATACTTGGAGATGTGAATAAGCAAGAGATAACGAATTTGTTCATGAGATTCTGCCCAATTCTGCTGTATTTCATTCGAAATTGTGGTGCTACGGAAATGCTGGCAACAACTGATTCGAATTTAGTAATGTCACTAATGAATCTATTCGAATGTTTCTTCGATGATTATAATGATGATAAAACTACCGCAATCCTAACCGAACTCGATATTCGTGCCCAGCTCGAAGGAATGTTCTTCTTTTCGTGCATTTGGTCATTAGGAGGCGCATTGACGGAAAGCAGTCGCTTGTCATTCTCAGAATTATTTCATGGATTATTACTGAAAGACTTCCCGAACGAATTGTATGCAAAATATGGCATTGCCGATGAATTGAAAGTGACTAGTTTGTCGAAACCCTACATTTTTACCATCCCAAAGGCTGGCAATGTGTTCGATTATCGATTCATTTGTGAGGGAAAAGGCAAATGGAAATTGTGGAGCGACGAAATCGCTTCAGCGCCGCCGTTGTCTCGTGACATTCCCGTCAATCAAATCATAATTACAACTAAAGAAACCGTTCGAATTTATGCACTTCTCGATTTATTGGCGCGTCATGGCAAAGCAACGCTACTCGTCGGACCAACAGCTACCGGAAAAACGATTTATGCTCATGATTATTTATCGAAAAAAATTGATCAGCATGCTTATGTTTCAATAAATATGAATTTCACAGCGTGCACAGCTGCAAATCAAGTGCAAGATATTATTATGGGACGGTTGAGTAAACGGAGGAAAGGCGTTTTCGGTCCCCCTTTGGGCAAAAAATGTGTTATTTTTATTGATGACCTATCATTACCAGAGCCAGACGATCAAAGTAGCTCACAATCAGCAATCGAATTGCTTCGCATGTGGTTGGATCACTCGATTTGGTATGAACATAAACATCTTGTTCCAATTAAGCTGATTGATTTACAGGTTTGCACCGATTGCCACCCAAAATAGATTTGTTGAATGTGCCATGCAAAATGTTATTTGATTTCTCTTTCGGAATTTTAGATTATATGTTCGATGGTATCGCCAAGATTTTCGGGTCGCAGCGTTTCACCACGATTTTTCCGACATTTCAATATAATTTCTATCGACGAATTCAATGACGAAACGCTCCGATCGATTTTCAGCAAAATTGTTCTATGGCATTTGGATGCTCGGTAAATTGAAATCGAACCATTCGAATAAATGGTATCAATTCTATTCAGATAAATCACAGGCACTCTATTTTTCTCTCTCTATTAAACAGCGGTTTTTCGAAGGAATTTGATCCTTGCATTGATGAAATCGTCCTTGGGACTTTATCTATTTATAGCGAAGTGCGGAAAGTATTGCTGCCAACGCCATCGAAATCACACTATCAATTCAATATTCGTGACTTTTCTCGTGTGATCCAAGGCGTTTTACTGAGCGTTCCGGAAGCAATCGAAGGTATTGATACAATGCGCCGATTATGGGTCCATGAAATTTGCCGTGTATTGGGTGACCGGTTGGTTAGTGTAGCCGATCAAAAGTGGCTATTTGATCAGATTTGTCGAGTGGTGGAAAGCGAGCTGCATATTATGCCTCAAGATTTATTCAGTCGCATTATTGAGCCGAAAAAACCAATGATGTTAGAAGATCTGCGTAAGCTGATGTATTGCGATTTCACAAATCCAAAAGCTGACACTCGAAATTATTTAGAGGTTCAAGACTTGGAGGAATTGAGATACGTCGTCGAATGCTATCTCGTTGAGTTCAATAACATGTCGAAACGTCCAATGAATTTAACAATGTCTCGTTACACGGTTGAGCATTTATCACGAATTTGTCGTATTCTGAAGCAACCCCGTTCGCATTTGCTGTTGATTGGTGTTGGAGGTTCGGGGCGACAGTCTTACACACGATTAGCAGCGCACATTATGGATTTTGAGCTATTTCAAATCGAATTAACGCGCAACTATTCCATGAAGGAATGGACGGAATTTTTAAAAGCAATGATATTAAAAGTCAGCTCATCCGAATCGCATGGAGTGTTTTTGATTACTGACTCACAAATTAAAGACCGCTGCTTTTTGGATGACATCAGCAATTTGTTGCAATCAGGCGAAGTATTGCGTCTTTTCGATTCAGATGAAATAAAAGATATTTGCGAGAAAATGCTTGTTATTGATAAAGCTCGCGATAAATCACTACAAAGTGATGGTTCGGCAAAAGCATTGTACGAACTGTTCGTTAATTGTATCCGAGAGCAATTACACATTATTATTTGCATGTCTTCCGTTGGAACAAAATTCTACGAGATAATTCGTGATTATCCGTCAATTGTGAATTGCTGCACATTGGATTGGTATTATCCATGGCCAGAGGATGCATTGCAAGCGGTTTCTCATCGTTTTTTGCATGAAGCCGAAGATTTTGATATTTTGACTGAACCTGAAGAAACGGCTGCAATTAAAATGTTTCGTGAATTTTACATCAGTACAATGGCGCTGATTGCCGCCATTGCTGCGGAACATCATCAATATATTTATATTCCGCCAATTACATTCGTCGAATCTATAAATATTTTCAAGGATAAATTGACGAAGAAAAAGGTTGAATTTACAAAGCAAGAGAAAAGGTATCGCATTAGTCTCGAACGTGTGGCTGAATCATCGGAGCAAATGGCCGAAATGCAGGTGAAAATCGACGCACTTGAACCACAATGCAAAATAGCTTCCGAGAAAGTGTCGAAGCAAGTTTGTGATGTGCAGACAGCACAAGAGGCCGTCGACGAGCAACGCGAAGTGGTGAAAAAGGATGAACAAACTGTTTCCGAACAGTCGGCATGTGCAAACGATTTATCAGAGCATTGCAAAAATATCATGGAAGAAGTTTTGCCTCAAATGAAAGAAGCCGAAGAAGCATTGGCATCTTTGATGCCCGCTGATCTCGCATCGGTGCGAACAATGAAGAATCCACCGATGCCCGTGAAGATCGTCATGGAAGCCATTTGCATTCTACGCGACATCAAACCCGACAAAGCTACAGCAACAATCGAGGAGTATTGGTCGTTGTCGAAAAAACTGCTGAACGATCCGAAATATACTGAATACCTATTAACATATGAAAAAGACACCATTCCCGCCCATATAAGTGAAAAGCTGCAGGAAAAAGTGCTATCGAACGACGCATTCGATGTGGAGAAAGTCAAATTGATTTCAGTTGCATGTGAATTGCTGTGCAAATGGGTGATTGCCATTGTGAAATATGATAGAGCAGCCAAAATCGCACTTCCCAAACGTCTTGAGCTGAAAGAAGCGGAAACAATTCGTGATGCATCGATAGCACAATTAAATACGAAAATCGAAGAGCTTCGCATGTTCGAAGATAACTTAAGTGATTTGCAGAAGCAATTGAAAATTGAGAAGGATAATTTTGAGAGCTTAAAATCTGATCACGAACGATGTAGTAAGCGCTTGCAACGTGCCACTGAGATAGTCGCCGCGCTCAGCGGTGAAACAGAGCGTTGGCAGCAAGCAATGGAACGCTTGCAAACAAAATCGAAAACACTTATCGGCGATGTGCTCATTTCAAGTGGAATTGTTGCCTATTTGGGCCAGCTTACGGAATCATATCGACGCAAACAAATTCAAAGTTGGATTGAAAAATGCACTTCATTCGGATTATACTGTGATCCGTGAGTAAATAGAAAAAAATCGCTCGTTCGCTTGCTCGCTCGACTGCAGCAAACTATTATTACTCATCGATTCATTTGTTTTCATTCAGGGAATTCAAAGTGGAAAATATTTTTGCTGACAAAGCACAAGTGAAACGTTGGAATGTTTATGGGTTGCCCGATCATCAATTTACCATCGAAAGTGCCGTTATATTACAGTAAAATTCATCGTATCTTCGATGCTATCGTAGGAAATATCTCAATATTTAAATTCATAATTATCGTATTAATTTCGTAGGAATACCCGTAGATGGACACTAATAATAGACCCACAAGGCTTTGCCAATAAGTGGATTAAGAATTTGGAGAAAGAAAATCGCTTATGTATAATTCAATTGAGTCAACCAGACTATTTGCGCGTTCTCGAAAATGCGATTCAGTATGGATTGCCGGTCTTATTGGAAAACGTGGGCCTTGAACTGGAACCAATTATGGAATCGGTATTAATGAAGGAAGTCTTTAGGCAAAGTGGATCACGGCACATTAAGCTCGGCGAGAATATTATCGAATATAACGATTCATTCAAGTAAAACATTAAGTTTCATCACGAGAACAAATTTGTGGCCAATAGCAAGCATTTCTGAAAAGTATTCGACTTTTGATTGGATTGTCTTACGATTTTTTTTTTAGGATTTATTTAACAACAAAATTGGCGAAGCCGCATTATTCAGCTGAAGTGTCTGCTAAAGTCGCGATTTTAGATTTCAGGGTGACTTCAGCCGGTATGGAGTCATATTTATTGGGTGTAACTGTTTCAAGGGATCGCCCCGATGTTGAAGCTGAAAAGAATCAAATTGTCACAATGAAAGTTGACTCCAGTCGGTTTGTTTCAGGACTTTTATTTTTCGCCCATGCACTTAACTTCTATACTCTGTTTCATATTCTCATTCTTCCGTTATTATTTTATTATTAAGCACATTATTGAATGAGGAAGCGAAAATTCTCGAAACGCTATCTACCGACGATAACCTGTTGGAAAATGATGCATCCGTGCAAATGATCAGCACATCGAAAATGCAAATCAACGAGTTGCTTGAAAAAATGTGTGTTGCAGAAGCAACTGAGAAACAGATTGACGTGACACGCATTGCTTATCGGCCGTTGGCCGCACATGCGGCTATCATTTATTTTACGATAGGTAATAGAGCAGACAGATGTATGATTGCGTGACACTGACCTATTTTATCTGCAATTTACTTCCCATTCAGATGAATTGATGAGCATTAATCAAATGTATCAATACAGTTTGTCATGGTTTGTGGGTCATCTTACAGCAGCCATCGATAATACTGATAAAGTCGACGATATTCAGCAGCGTATCAAAGATTTGAAAAATTTCTTCACACAATTCATTTATGGAAAACTTTGCAGGAGTCTTCAGGAAAAGGTATGCTTTTAGCCGTTTATATTGCAATGGTTTTAAAATAATATGGATTCCTTTGAAATAGGAAAAAATCGTATTCTCAACGCTTCTGGCGAAGAATATAAGCGTATCGGAGAAAGTGAGTACACATGAAGAATGGACATTCCTTATGGATGACTTCAAGGTGGATAAGCATGCTGAAATGGACCCCTACAAACCAAAATGGATATCAAATCGCAAATGGTCGGCCCTCAAAAGGTAAGAGTAAAATCTACGATTGATTTTCAAATTTCATGTATAAGCTGCAGAATTTAAGCCCGAATTTGTGCTAAATCAAGATGTTTAGTGTTAAATAAATATTACATAAATCAGTGATTTAGAATTGGATTTCGAAAACAAGCCACATTCAAACGGGATGTTGGAAGAAATAAAAAGCCATGTAATCGAATTTTATTTATAGGTTATCCAAAATAGACGGTTTCACTGATCTCATGGAAAATCTGCGGCAAAACGAATCACAATGGCAACAATATGCTAAGCAAACTGAATCAAATGAAATTAACTTTCCTGCTGGGTTTAATCGTGCAGAGCTAACATCACTCCAAAAAATATTAGTGTTTCGTTGCTTTCAGCCATCGAAATTGCTTTTCGCTCTGCATCTGATCATATGTGACATTTTGGGGGCTGAATTTATTGAATCACCCCCATTTGATTTGGCATCTGCGTTTGCCGATTCAACTTGTTGCAAGCCATTGCTCTTCATTTTATCATCGAATTACGATCCAATAAAAAGCATTCAACAGCTGGCTGAGACACAATTAATCAATCGAAATCGATTGACATCATTGTCAATGGGGCAACAACAAAATTCATTAGCAGAAAAATTGATCGAAAATGGAATAAAATCGGGCGATTGGGTAATTTTACAAAATTGCCATTTAGCTGCGGATTGGATGTTTGTGTTGGAACGAATATGCGATAATCTAGCGCCGGACACAACCAATCCCGACTTTCGTTTATGGCTTACAACCAATGCAACATTCGCATTTCCTCTGTCGATTATTCAAGGTTCGGTGAAATTAGTCAACGAACCACCAACACGTTTGAAAGCAACACTTTTGCACACATTTACGAGTCAAGAGTTCACCAATGAGAGTTGGCTCAGTAATAATAAAAATCCAACTCAACTAAAAATACTCGCATTTTCGCTAAGCTTATACTATAGTGTGATTTTAGAGCGACGTAATTTCAATTCAATTGGTTGGAACCATGCATACGACTTCAATGAAATGGATCTCCTTATGAGCATTTATCAATTTTATGAATACTTAAACGCATTCAATGGCATCCCATTTGAAACCTTGCAAACACTACTCGCTGAATGTATTTACGGAGGTCATATGAATGACGTTGCCGATCTCAGATGCTTGAAAATCTTCACCGAATATTTTTGCTCGCGTGAAATATGTGAAAGTGGTGAATTGTCGGAAAATACGTTACAAATTAAGGCCTACTTTTCCTGCTCCTACACCACCGTTGAGACGATTAGAACACATATAAAAAATCTAGACGACAATAGCGATGCTTCCATCTGCGGTTTACACCAAAATGCAAACGTTCTGAAAGAGCGAAATGAAACAGCATTTGTCGTTGCGAACATTGCATTAACACAGGTTTGCTGTGAACTTTATTTTTTCAAGTTTCTTTTTTTATACAATCCAATTGTTCATGTTTTTTTGTTGTTGCAGAATTTGGGTTCGCTAGATGCTAAGGTATTGTTTGAGTGCAATCCAATTCAAATGAATCCTACAGTTTGATGTTGCTTTCGTTTTTTATCCAGAATTATTCAATGAGATCATCGGAAAATGAGGACTTGTTGAATACGGTCAAAGAGATATTGGAAGAGAGATTGCCTAGTGAATTTGACCTAAAAAAGATAAGAGAAAAATATCCAACAAGCTCGGACTTTATCAATTTGGTCTTACTACAAGAATTACAGCAATACAATCAATTGATGAGCTGCATTCGAACAACGACAACGCAAGTTCAAGATGCAATTCAAGGTATGAGTTTGCGTGAATCATTTTTCTGGAATAAATCATCGATAATATTCTCAATGCATTCATTTCCAATGCTTTCCACCATTGCTTCTTCTTCGGACGTGAGACATTTCAAATCGACTTTGATTTTCACGCGTTGATCTAAATAATTTTCAAGGCGATCCATTATTTCTGGCCACACAATATCCCGAATCACTTCATTCGTAACATCATTCTCGACAATTTCTGAATCCTTTGTTGAATTTTCTTCTCGTTCCATTTCGCAACAACGGCTCAAAACGTCATTTAAATAAATAGATGAAAAATCACTTTTCAATGTATCAAAAGTATTCGACGCAAAATCCAATGATGGCTGTTTTAAAATGTCAATGTTCAAAAGTTCGTTGACTGAGCTCTCAGTTAAAATCTCATTGAACTTGTGCGTCAATAAGTCCAAATACGAATCAATCGAAATTTGTTGAATATTTTGAAGGAGCTCTTTCAAATGTGATAGCATTCGTAGCATTTCTGCAATTTTATTCTTATGATCCAGCATTTTTGAGCTGGCAGTTTCGTCATTTTTTGCTGCAGCACGGAAATTGTCAATCGATTTAAGGCGATTTGATATGTCTTTATGAATCGTTTGTTGCAAGCGATACGCCTAAGTGAGTCGAACAAAATACATTCAAGCAAAATAAGTCTCCAAAATGTCACCATGAAAATTGAGCAATTTGATAGAATTTTACCTTAAGTGCTTCATAAACGATACGAAGATTGCTATCTTTGAGAAAGCCGGGAACAATTTCACAAACGCTTTTTTTCGGTTTATCGATGGGAGGTTTCACGTGCAGCGCTTTCCCGTAGTTCATTGTGAAACTGCCGAAGTTTTCAATTCTCTTCAATGCCGATTCGTATTTACGTGCATTAGCTTTGATTGAATTAGTCAAATTCCCCTGACGCACTCGCTGGATGGTATTGCTCAGTTTCAACTGCTCACCATCGTCTTTTGTGCAATTAAACATCAATTTCCTAAGCTTCCTAATTGAACGCTCATACTTTTTGCTAGATAGAATATTTGAATGTCATTATGGAATATCGAGCCGCACATAATTCAATTACTTACTTGATATTTTCGATTTTCGATTTATATTCATTGTTAAGTCGGTTAACAGAACGATCTATTGTTTTGATTGAATCAATTTCGAATAACTTATCACGTTCCTGGAGCATTTGTTCGACAGTTTGGAAGCGCCATGATTGTGCGAGTTCGATGTCATTTTCACGCGTCAACCACTCTTGCCATTCGAGCGCTTCGAATACATGTCGCTTCTCATCATCTCCGTTATCGCATTGATTCAATACTTTCTCACATTCAAGTCGTTTTCTTCGCCTGTTAATCGCCTGGATCTCGGCATGTCCAAGTGGTGTATTGATATCAAGCGTGTTGTCAATTTGAAAGAGTTCCGTTTTCTCAATGCCCGGCCGATAGCGAATTTGTGGTAAATACGGTTTTGTTTGAGCCGATTGGACACGATATACGGTTTGACAACTGACTGACCGCGATTTAGGTTGTTGCTGTGTTACTGACTTATCTTTGTCAACTTGGTTCAATTGAACGTGAGCGACGGTGGTGGTACTCGCCTTTGTGGCATTATTGACAAGAGGAATATTAAAAAAAATCGCTCTATTTCGTCCCGATGCGTAATTCCTATCTTGGTGGCTTTGATGTTTGTCTTGGTCAGATGAAAGGGAATAAATGATAAAACATCTTTGGTTCAAATGGATGTTATATGATGTAAATTGAAAATTCTATTCGGACGAAATCTTACTCGTAATGTCGACCGTTTTGGGCAATTGATTTTGTTGCAGCAAATATATGCTGCGTGGCCGATGCGGCAATTCCGAGAACATCGAATTGAAATTTGTGTAAATATTTACCGGTGCTGTTTTGGTTAAAGCATTTACATTTTCCCTTTGTATGTCTCGAAAGTTGCCTGTCGAATAGGTCGGATCATAGAGATGGTCAAACGCTCGAGCATCACATTTTGCATAACTTTTGTAAAACATTTCCCCGATGCCTCTGCACTTTGAAGCTCGAGTTCTCGCTATCTATCTTATAAGATTCAGCAAACCAATTTAAATTTGGATAGACTCGTTTATCTCGATTATCTATTCACAAGCACAGTTCAAGCATTATGACAAATTGCTTAATTCGTTTTCGCAAATGCAATCGACAACACTGAAGAAGAAGACTCGAAAGTAAATTAATCGATTTTGTTTGCTTTTATTGTGTATCTCTCTGGCGATAACAACACCAACGTTGATGATTTGATGCACATTAGGTAAAATAATACTGTCGCGCGATATAGAAACCGTTGCTATGGCAATCACCAATTCGAAAATACCCGATGTTTGGCTGATGAAATCGTATCCAACCCTGAAATCGCTCGCCAGTTTCGTCAAGGACCTGCAACAAAGGATTCAATTTTTCCAGGTGATTATAAATACACAAAGGACTATTAATTAGTTGCATAGAACAAGCAAACACAGAAGCCATTTGCTTACATTCATTATGTACGAAACAAACCAATCTGAAGAGCTTATACAAGATTTATCGATTACATAAGTTGAATGGTATAGATTTGGTGTGAGTGAGAGTCAGTGTGTGTGTATGCGTGCGTGCAGATACCCAGAGATATTTTGAAAGAGTTGGCAAGAAGATTTAGCTTATGAAACGAATAATTGTTATGTATACTCAAAGGCATGGATCGAAAATGGTTCACCGCGCATCTATTGGTTACCGGTCTTTTTCTCGGCTCAATCATTTTTTGTGGCCATTCTACAGAACTATTCACGAAAACATGGGATCGCGTACAATCTCTTGACATTCGATTATTTGGTAAATTTATTCATTTCTTTATCCACCTTTTTATGTTTGCTTAGCGACCGTTGTTGTTGTTGTTGTATTGTGTGTACATTCTGTGTCTTTCTTTGTCGTTTCGCCAGACGAACGGCCGAAATTATAGCAGTAGTACGAATCTGGTTGAGTTAAACGGCGAATGCGTACCGGAAATTGGATGCTTAGTAAATGGTCTGTATTTGGATGGAGCTGCATGGTGCCCTGTTAAGAATCACTTGGTTGAACCGAAAAGCGGCATTCTCTTCGATGAAATGGCAACGGTGAGTATACACTGTGTACTAACGTACACACAAATATAACAATGCTTCGTCCTTGATTGGATGTTACATTTTAATTCATTCAATGCGAAGCACAATGTAAACGTAATTCATTGCTGCACTTCTATTGTAATGAAAATGTCTGAGTAGCGTCCATTTCGTTTTCCGATTCCTTATTCCAATTTATTGTAATGGTTTCGACTGAATGAATGAATCGCAACACCATCGGAAGCGAATACATAAAACACCTTGCCATTATTTCGTTCTAAGTGAAATGGCAAAATTGTTTTGTTTTCAAAACATATACTCACCCACAACTTTGTATTTTTGTTCAAGCAGATTTACGTTAAGCCAACGAAGCGAGAGCATCTAATTTTAGCAAAGAGCGAATTCTATGAATGTCCTTTGTATAATACATTGAAACGTCATATGTTTGCAACGGGTAAAAGGAAAAGTACCAATCGGATTACGTTCATTCATTTGAAATGTACGGAAAATCTACCACCCAATCACTGGATCCTTCGCGGTTGTGCATTGATATGTCAATTAAATGATTAAATTTATTACACGAGCATTTTCCACGTTTTGTTGAGTATTTTAAGAACATAAATGTCTTTTCAAATTGAAATAAAAGTGTTCCGATATTTCCAAATACCAGAATTATTTCTTTTAATCATATACTTTACAAGAGAATTTGCAATATTTTCCCGAAAATTGAAAAGGCAGCCAAATTAATACTCTACAAAGTTTCCTCCGCAAAACTATGAATTATTTTAGAAGTTGGAATTTGAATATAAAACGGCCCATTATTCATTATTGTCTTGTCTTCTGTTATTTGAACCAAAACCCGACACATACGATTCAAGTAAATAGAACCATGCCAATTAAACTCCCCACGCATCAAACTAGACATTTAATTAGGGTGATATGGGAAACAGAGAGAGTGTCATAGAGCGAGGATGGCTAGAGCTATAGAGAGTGTGAAGGAGCGCGTGCATTTGCGGCTGCATCATTTAAATACGAGAACCAATTTTAAACATAAATTTCACATAAACGCATTTCTTGTATTTGGTTTGGCATTGTTCCCACTTTATCGCACATCCATTTAATGCATGTATTTGTTTGTAATTTATTAACCATCAATCATTTATCGGGTGAAACATGCAAGTGGCAATGATTGCTCGCATATCGAATAGGATGATGAAAGAATGAGAGAGAATGAGCATTACATAATATTTGGGAATATATTGATCGAGCATAAATTATAGTCCGATAATTTGATACAATGTTATTAATAAAATGATATTTCAATTGTATTTTGATGGGCGAGCGAATGAGAATAGAAACGGCAGTCATAGCGAAATGTTAAATTGAAGATATGAGTGATATTTATTGAGTAATCGTCGCTATAGAAATAACATCGCTATGCATTATTTTTTTGCTTTATGAAATCATTATAATATGCCTGGAGTATATTATTGTGGACATGATATACGCACGTTGCTGTGTAAATGCATCGGAAACCTGAGTTTATAAGTGGGGCCAATCAAAACACTACTTCATACGAACGAATATTATAGTAAATCGTTCGTGATTCACAATTTGTGAAGTGGAAGATATAAACTACCATGGATATTCCTGGAGCATTTCATGGAATGACATTTTATCAATTCCCCTTGAATAATTCCAACATGAATTACTGTTTTTGTGAAATAAAATTACTTCTTCGTTCGAAAGTCGATAGGTAATGTCGAACAAATCGAATCATATTTGTGAAGCTTCTATATGTTCATCTAATAGAATGTAGTATCTGAGAATGCTTTTTGTAGTTGAATAGTCCATTCGATCTGCAATCATTATCGTGATTTCAATTTAAGAAGGGCTCTTTTCATTGCTATCGAACAAAGAAAGAAAATTCAATCCGAAGTATGAAGAAATTTTGAGAAAGCTTACCGAGAGTTTTTTGTATCATTTAACGATATTCCAACTTGCTCGCTCTATATTGCCGCATTCCATTCCGAAAAATATTTGTGTGCATAATATTTTGATAATCTCTGGTATATGAAATGCATAAGTGTACTGTAAATATATTATATTGTGAAATTGGGCTTGATGGTGAGTTTTCCGAAGCATAACCTCAACGATGGCTATTTTATAAAGCATTAATGCTTAAATATTTTCATCTTTCATACCTACTTGAATGGAATCCGTCCATTTTTTGCCTGTTCGGTATATTTTTAATTAAGGAAAATACATAAATATTTTTACGAATATTTTCGCGAGGGTTTGGATGGACGAACTGCGGCCACTTTTCAGCAAATTTATAAAATTCGTTGTTCAAAAGGATACAAAGTTTTTCTCTCAAAGCATTTCTTTTTTCTTTATATTAATTTAATTAGATTTCATTATAAAATACAAATAAATCATGGAATGCATATTTCTACAGCAGCATTAGACATAGCAAGTGGTAGACTGGAATAATTTGGCGAGTTTTCTTTGAACATTCGCCGATAAAAAAGGAAATTTCCAATTATTTCAACGTTGATAAGTCTGAAATCTGATGTTCAGCGCTCAAGAACAGCGTTGTCTGTATGTTTTGTCACAGTGCATCAATGTTGTGTCGACGAGAAAATGCTTTGCCATCGCTAATGTTTAAGCTTTCGTTACCATCATACTTACGCTTGCATATGTTTGGTTCACTGAGCAAATCCTTTTTACGATGAGAAATCTCTTTTGTATGATTCAAGATACATCTCTGGGCTCTTCGCTCAATAAAAGCAAATATTGACTGCAATCTTCTCGTCGTTCTTTGTATCTTCTCCACTCGTTTCCATCGAAGCGATTTTGATGTGGGGCTTTTTTCCATTGTAATTTAAACAATATGGTTGGAGATGCTTGTTTCTTTTTATCGTTTGGTGAGTTTCGTGCACTGTACTGTAGAGTATCGTGCCATGCGGCGCTCTGTGTGTGGCGCTTACGGAAAATATCAATTTATTTTGAAGTCGAAGATGGTAAGCATACACATAGCACTCTCTAAATGGAAATGAAAATGATAACGATTGTCGATAATGATAAAATACGGTCTGGAAAGTGAACAAGTGTTGAATTGACAACATTGAAATATTGTTATTGCGTTAATATTTCGTTCAATGCGCATCTTCTACTCTCTCTTCTCTCTCTCTCTCTCCTCTCTTTCACTCTCTCTCGTTCTCTGCCTCTCCCTGGAATCTGATTTTGTGCGCGAAAATGAGTGAATGCAGGCGCGCGCGCGTTCGTTCGTTCTCACCATAATCCGTTTAAATATGGCGTGGAATGACGGTCCTTGCCGTGAAGGCACGTTTCTCGACTACAAACTTTTCTATAAATGATGTGCGCGTCCTAAAAACTGATCGCTTCACTATAGCCCTCCAAATGGTTCTTAGAAAACGAGATACATTTTCTTGTTAAATTTTAATCGATTTTTTGCTGTCTTTTCCCTTTCACCCATTCCATTTTCTACAACTTTCGTCAATAGCTCGCTTTCCAAATTATAGTTTGTCCTTGCCGGAGATTTATGCTTTGGCTGAATGGTTCTTTTCAAAACATTATTTTTTTCGTTCATTCTCTTCCGTTCTACTGCAAAGAACATTCAGAGCTAATAAAAAACTAGGCTTGGTGCTTGACACCCCGCACATGCAGATGTGACGGAATTTGTTCAACTTGAATTCGGGGGTTTTTTTCTCGTTGCTCCACAATTTACACAATTCTCTCTCGTTCAAAACGTACATAAAACAGACGTACCCTTTTCATTCACATATTTTTGATATCGTCCCTTTAACATATCCTTGAGAGTGCGAGAATATTATGTTTGAACATGAAGCTATTTTAATTGGATGTTGTTTCAAGGCGTAACTTTCTGGGACTCTCTCGCTGTACTTGTGTGTGTATGCTGATTTTTTTTCGATACAAATGAAACAATCCTAGTGTTCATGCGCTCGTAATTATGTTGAAGAAATTCCAAATGGCCGGAGTCGTTCGATGCTCAGTCTTTATAGCATAATGATGATAATATCCGATTAAATTTAATTTTCTTTTAAACATGAATTCCGAAAACAAGTCCTGAAACAAATTCTTGTTGCTTTTATTTCATTCTATACCAATTCATCTTCTTGTTTCTGTATTTTTCCGTTCTGTACTTTTCCGTACACACTACTGTGTGAATAAAAGTATTGCAATCGGTCCAAAAAAATTCAAAACGCCCGGAATGAGTTTTCTATGCGTTTTGAACCTAGAAAAAACGATTGCAACCTTCCCCGGAGCGATTTGTTGTCCGTGTGTGTTACGTTGTACGTTGTCCATTGTAAAAATTTGTTAGCAAGAAAGATCAAAAAGTTTAATTTTTAAATCAATTGTACATAAACCCGCAAAAAGGTCTTCATTGGGAATAGAAACCTTTTAATTTTCATCTCATTTGGATAATGTCTTCGGGTAGTTCAATTGGGGTCTAGTCATTAAATTAGGATTTTTCAATGAAATTACGACACATTTGTATGAGAACTATGTCTAATTCGTATTGTATCATTATGAAACTCTCGGATTCTTATTCTTTTACAAACGAAATAAGTTATACAACATTTCAATTCATTCCCATGAGATTTAGGACTACCTCCCAAACGAAATTTTCAATTCACTGTACAATACTAATTTTTAAACGATTAATTTGAGCATTTGTACAACCTTATTTTTTATAAAAGCAAGATCCTGAAAGTTTTATTATGATAAATGATTTATATCACGTCGTATCATTATGAAAATTCCATAATCTCATCTTTCCTCAGAAAAAAAATAGTCGCATACAATTTCAAGTCAATCTGATGAGATTTGGTAAATATATTTATGGCAGCTATACGAATTTGAATCCTATTGCTCCATGTAATAACGTTCATTATAGAAATAAATAGCACCATCACGCAAAATCTGCAAATTGTTCCATTTTGATGCTCTGCGAAAACGTTTGCAGGGATTCTCAAGGGGACTGTGCTATTTGAGACATTTTAATCATATCTATTCTCCAGCGCCATCTATTGGGCAGTAGTATTGATGTGATATTTCAATCGTTTCAATGACTCATTTGTTTTTATTATTTGTGTCAATAAAAATGTTGTTCGTGTTAAAATGGATCTAAATTGAGTTCACCGATGTAAAATAAGATGACGCGGTCAATTGGCATACTCTCGAATAGCTCTCCAATCCCATACTAGCACGGTCCGCTATTCTAGAATTATGAAAAAACGTTATATAATTCTAGAAAAAACGTTGTGCAATTTTTTATTTCACTACAAGAATCTCTACTTTCACGAATAAAATATATATTTCAAAGTGCGAACATCAACAATAGATAGCTAATAGTTCCCGTCCAGCTATTGGTGAGTTTGAACCAAATACCAATACATTTGCAAATATGGCACGGCTAATTCGTAGTTTTGATTTATCCTGAAATTCATCGTAATGAATTGAAATTTCGTTTGACTTATTTTTTTCATGAAAAATGAGATTCTCAAAGTTACAAGATGATACGATGATAGGGAATGAACATAACTCCAATACCGATTAGTAGTAATTAATAAAAATTTCGACAACTCTTAGACTTTTGGGAAATGTGCGGAAAAGTTAGTTTCACGTATGCAAGACTATTTATTTTTCTTAGTAGAGAGAGATTCCAATTGGCTTAGCACAATTCTCATCAATTAGATTGAAACAGTTTTGTGTGGGATTTTAAAACTGAAGTTATGGACATTGTGAGCACTTTTCACACAATCACAGAAAGAAAAGAATTCAATTTTGTTTTTGAGAAAACTTGTTGAAATCAGTCTTCGGGCGTATTATTCTGAGCTGACGTAAATTTTTTATGTGAAAATGGACATGACATGGAAACGTACACTCAATTCCAAAATAAAATATGAATAAATGAAATAAAGAATAGGCGAATCATTTCGTTCGACTGATCGATTAGCCCAACACCAATAAACAATGGCTGCAAAGAAATTCAAATGTTCATCGAATTGAAATGAAGAAAATCAATTGTTTTTTTTCAAAACAGAACCTTTCTTTTGTTCCGAAAAATAAAACACATTTGGCAAATCGAATTGGAGCGAGAGACGACGAAGAATGAGCACAAGAGAATAATGGCAAGGAGCGAGAGAAAATAAATTCACTTTGGGATGATGTTCGGTCGTTATTTATGAGCGCGTGTGTTGGAAATGTGAAGTGATTGGCGACAATAGGTTCCAACTGTTCAACGAGAAAATATAGAGAGATGGAACAGAGATATAATATGAAGCGAATTGGTCGGAATTTGCGCAGCGTTGATTATTCGTTGATTGACGGCATGTCGCTAGCGCGACCAGAAAAATAGCAACACACACAAATTCAGCTATATGCAGCATATTCAATCAACATTTTATGAATTATGCGTCATTTATTAGTTTTTACTTTCTCTTTCCCTCTCACTTTTTTTATTTTGCGCAGCGTTTCATCCTCGCTATTTCGGTTTCTATCATTCGATTGTGCAAAACACCCACGCCAGACTGATGATGCTTGATGATGAAGTGGCGTGCGGTATCACACAATTAAGAAATCACCCAATGTGAAATTGATGTTGGTTGTTGCTAGAGCATTAAACCGATGTCTGATTCGAACAAGGATTGCCGTTGCTTTTCGCTGCACAATTTCGATATCTTCGTCATATTTGGAGGCAGGCAACCACGGAAAGAGTACCACCAGTGCTACGGTAATATATCACTGATATTGTGGCTATTGTGCTTGCTTGGTGATGCATACACTCTCTGGTTTTTCCATTATTCACTTACTATTTTTCGCATTGGTTCCAATGGTTATTATTATTAAAATATGGTTAGTGCTCGTACTGTAGCATCGTTTAGTAAATGAATTAAATGAAGTCATGTTGATTACGGTTAGGCATAATGAATGGGATTTCATTCAATGTGGTGCGAAGTTCGCAACAATTATAATTTTAACAGTGCATTGAGTTATGGATGTGTTATTTGTGATTTGCCTGCGTACGGGGCGCTCGCTTGAGTGCTGTTCAATTAAACGGCGGCAAAAGATCTCTGCACTGCTTTTATTTTTATTTTCAGTAAATAAAATTTACCATCACTTCAACAAATTGTGATTCAAAGAGCAGTAAATGGGAGTAAGCATATTGTCCGTCCCATAATTTTTCATGCATCATATCTGGCTGAGCAAACGACAATATCAACACCACCGTGCAAATGGCAAGAGGAATAAAAAGTCATCTCCCATCCGATTCGAGGGAGAAAAGTATACGAAATGTAATGCAAGCGAATGCACGAAAAATCGGTGTGAAATAAAAGAAATAAATTAAGCGAAACGTTGAATATGCATGCGATGCTTCTGCCCTACGCATATCATTTCTTTATCTCTTAACATTCGGTTGACTACAATGACATCGCGCGGAATACAAATATCGATCCGAATATGCTACTTACACGTTTAACACTTTGGTTGTACTTTTCTTATGGGGCTACTGAAGCTGAAACTCACTCGATCTCTCAATCTCTCTCTGTGTGTTCGTATATAGGACTCTCTATAGTTTAGTGGCAATAACGACGAATAATAAAATGAAATAAAAGAAAGAGCCAAGAATGGTGGAAATAACTCCCTCATCGTTCTCATCGTTGATGTGTTTTATTGGTTGCACCGCAGGGACTTCGCCAATTTATTTCTTTTCGTGTGAGTTTGTGCATGGAATATATAATATGTATATTTATATACATCCATACAAAGATAGATAAATAGATGTAGATTTTTGTTTGTGTGATTTCCTTTCTTTTACACGAATTCTCCTTTTTTTCGTCCGTTCGTTCGATCTCATGGAGTTTTACCCGCAAAATGAGTGCCAAAGGTAGGTAGCAAAAGTTTTTCCCACAAGAGATACGTTGAGATTTCAACACATTTTTATATGAAAAAAATTTAGCAAATTTTCCCGTTCAAATATCAGTTTGAGTATATTTCCATCTGGTTCTCGAGTCCATTCTCCCCTACAACAACAGCACCAGCAACGGTAGCAGCAAAGCAACAACAAATCGCTCACTCTCTGACTTCTTTCTATCTTCGTTCATGCTTCCATAAGTTTTGCAAGCTCGTTTTTTATAACGCAAACATTTTGCTTTTTCCAGCTTCTAGCTAAGTGATTACAATCAAGGGGAGGAGCAATTCATTTTCGCAATAATTTCAAAAGCTGATTCCTTAGTCACAAAAGACATTGATGGCTCGAAATATTGATCTGCTCCAAGGAAATGACACGCTTCGTTGATTCGGGATTTGAGTAGGGAATTGTTTTAAATGAAAAATTCTCTGTTTTCTTTATTGTTTTCAGCCAAACTGTTGTTATTAATTGAAGTGTGCTTCCCCTTGTTAAAAATAATCGAAATTGGCGCAAAGGCAAACATTAAGCAAATATAAACGATATGCACAGATGAATTCACGCATACAAAACCGTTTGCTTTGTCAGAGATGAGACCGACGATGTGAACGTGAGTGTATTTTTGATGGGTGCTTCGTTATGGATCGTTTGCACTCTCGTTCCTCTCTCTCTCTCTCCCTCTCTTTCCTCTCTCGCTTTCTCTCTCTCAGTGTGCGAACACATTAGGCATATGAAAGAATGTTCACGAAAACTAAGTCAGTCGCCAAGTGAAGTGAGTCTCTTGCATGTTCTTCTTTCAAAACTTTCAATGAACTGTCATCAAATATGATCTCAATTCGAATCACATGCCATTTATTTGTTGGTCAGAAACTTTTTCTTGTGCGCATGATGCTGCTCGTTCCGTTCCCTTTCCTTGTGTGTATGTTTTTTTTTGTTCAACTTGATTACGAAAGCGATTTCGGTCTTTTTTGCATTGAAATTATTCCACATGGCCCCAAAGCAGCAAAAAAAATGGAAGAATAAACAAGATAACAGCACAGAAACAACTTCATAAGATAACAGCCAAAGAAATTAGAGGAAAATAAGGAATATTTAATTCTGGGTAGAATTTTGCCCTTATTCATTCGACGATTCAAGGATGGCAAGAATCTTGGTCGTTTTCTCAACAGCTATTTTTATTGAATTCGGACTCTTTCCTATACTCGTACAGACAAAACATCATGAATTTCATTGCATTTGCGTTTGCAGCAGCACATTGGACATCAACTGAAGTGAAAATATGCAATAATTGACTTCATGTGCAAAAGCAACAGAAAATATTCGAGCAATTTGCTTTGCATAATCTCTTTCAAATGGTCTTGGAGAAAAAGGGGTATAAATTTGCTACCATGTTGCAGACGTCACTCTCACATTATTTACTAGCATGTATATGTGTACAACTGATGTTTCCCAGCGCGAATCAAAGTTGTCCCAAACAGATGCTATTACATTTTCAAGGGGCCGTCCAAATGATACGTGCAAGTAATATTCGATTCAAATACGTTCAAAATTCTCCCTACTTTGACCAGTTACCGCTATTTCACCCCTTGAAAAAAAAGACTTTTCGGAACCAAATCACACTGAATTTTCATTTTCATTATCGTTCATCGCATGGAATTTTCTTTTTGGAATGTGAAACAATGTTCTGGGCATGGACAACGAAAGAAGCTCTATGAGTCGAACGATAAGGATCCTTTTATCTCCATCGTTCGAAATAGCCGCTGACCATGGCCCATTGAATGATTGGGAATGATTTAATATTCCAATCACGTTTGCAATCCGATTAAGTCGAAACACACGAATGGTTTTAAAATGGAAGATTCGTAAGCTCGATATATATATTAATATATTATGGACATTTTCATAAATCCCAAATGATGAATGGAATTTTGCTGGCTTCTCTCGACAATCTAATCAATTCGCAAAGTTTTGCCGTTCGTTGAATTCCTCTGTCTATAGACCCTTCCTATTTGCAATCGACTCCTTGGCAATAAATAACAATCGATATATATGATATGATGCTACGGCCACACGCGTGTAAGTGAGTGAGTTTGTGTATGTGCTGAGAAAGGACGTGAATAAATTTTATTGATGTTTATCGTTCGCTCTTGGCATTCACCGCGTGCCTTATGGAGTTCAAAAGGACATACAGGCCTACAGTGGACACCAGGAGAAAAACGTGTGCTCCAATTTGGACATTTGAAACATTCATAAATCAAATTAGGTCGTCTATATTAATACTTAATCGACATTTGCACGGTGCATTCATCCGTTTGAGAAGTTGCCTATTTATTTCCATTGATTTAACTCATTTTTTTTCGTTTTGTTGATTATGCTGTGGTTCATTGTCTTCGACCGACTTTCCGTAAAAATGTCGAATCACTTATCTTTTTCCCCGATGTAATCGATGCTTTGATACTATGAGCGTTCGCGTCAAACCCAGTTTGATGCGATTTGGTCGACTCTGTTCAACATTAATGCATTTTCCCTCGTGTGGTCTGCTTTTGAAAAGAAGAGAAAGTAAAATGCAATATCTAGATCATTGAACCTCATGTTTGTATGTTTTATTTTTCTGGAGCCTCTGGAATACGCATATATAGAGCAAGCACATTTTCATCGTTATTGTGATGAAAGGGTGTTCGTGTGAAAGAGCAAATACGATGCTCACCAACTCTCGCCCGACACGAAAAAAGCTGCTACTGTTGCTGCTGTTACTTCCGTGTAAAAATTGTACTTTCTCCAATCATTGTATTCAGAGCATTTCATATGGAGTGCAGAACAAAGACGTCGTTCTCATGAAAGGAATAGTTGAACACATATTCACGCATACACAAACAAACAGCAAGAGTAAATTTACAAAGCGAATGTGTGATATTCTATAAAAGGTCCCATTCATGACGTTTCTCAATCGTTCAACTAAAAAACTGTTTTCATTTTCATTTTCTTTGTTTTATACAAGTAGAAATTCACAATACTTTGAAGAATAAAATGCATTTGATGTGACGATGAATGGTTTTTGTTTCAAGTCTCTTTCTTAGTTGTTTTAACGATCGGGTGAAGAAAATTCCCCAATGTACAATTCAAAACCAAAACACACTTCAAAAAGTTACGGTGGAGTTAATTAAACACACTATAACTTGTTTAAAGTACAGCTCCATTGAAATGTTTAATTTATACTCGGGAAATAAGCACTCTAAAATATTGCTGCTGATTCTGCACTGAAGAATGTGTGCGAGCATGAATCAGACGAAAACATGGTACGTTCTGTTTTGAATGGCCACGCTTTTAGTACTGTCGACAAACACAGCAACACACGATCATCAAATAAAATAGGAATGAAATAATCAAAATGAAATTTCATTAAATTGCGCGACAACCGTGGCCGTACCGAAATCAACAATAAAATGACTAACATTTCACGGGACAAAAATGTAAAAAAGGACTCTCGAAGAAGAACAAAAGGCAACAAAGGCAACTATTATTATTTGCTTGCTATGCGTAAACCGAAATGCGTATACATTCGTTTGTGCGGTGTGTGTGTGTGTGTGTGTGTGTGTGTGTGTGTGCATGTGAGAGAGAGTTTGTATAGAAGAGAGAGAGTGAGTGTAAGTGTGCAAGGATCACAAGGAGCTGTGAGCGATGCGAATAGCCAGGGGAACGCAAGAGAACGAAAAAAGATGAGAATGCGACAGCAAACAAATGTGAAAAATGAAAGCGACGGTACGCTACGATATGGAATGAGGATATAACGAATTACCCGATTTCGAATTAAAATCCAGAGGGGGACCGTCTCTGCAGCTGTCACCGTCTCTCATTCATTTTCGCTGCTGTTTTTGATATTGCACATATTCCACATTCTTTGGTTCTTCTAGTTTTATTAAAATTCTCCCGGTGTAAATGTAATTGTTGTAATATACGCAATTTAGATTTAAGGCGCTCTCTCCCTCTCACACACTCTCACTTTGTCTTCTTGTGTTTCATTTCGGGTGCTCGTTCGTTGTGCGGCAATGGCCTATTTTGTGATTCATATTTTTTTTCCCTGCGTACCATTCGTCAGTGTGTTTTTGTGTGAATCTGTTGATGATTTGTTTGTGTGTTTGTGCAATTCAATTGATCGTTTTGCAGCACATACATTTCAACAAAAAGTAAGACAAACAAGAAACAAATTCATAAATTCGAAATACGGCACGGCATCGTAGTCACGAGATCGAAAGCAGGATTTACACCGCATTATAAAACATCTAATATTGATTGCATGTTCGTTCCCTTTTCGTTTTCTTCTTCATGTGTCAGATGCTCCTGAATAAAGATGAAAAATCGTCCATTGTTCCGATATCAGTGGCGCGTTTGTGCCACATGGATGAAATCAATTAAGTATACTTAATAGCATCGATGAATTCATCACTCGATGAGTACGCGAGCAATTGTTCGCTGTGACTGCATTCATCTTCAATGGAAATTATGACAAACGCGTTCATATCCATTTGTTCCGCTCATAATTCAATTAAAAAGAATTTCGACCGAAAAAACCATATGGTCGTGTCACAATGGGGAATTGTTTTAATATTTTTTGAAATCCATTCGTTGAAGTGATTTAATGAAAAAAACAGAAAAGTAATTCGAATCAAGCAGATATAAAAAAGAGATAAAATATTAATTTATCGCCCTCGATGGACATGGATCGAACAATTCCAATTAATCCAATTCAGTTTTCAGTTGATTGAAAATCAGTTCAATCAACTCTAAAAAATCCTCATTCTATAAATTGAAATTTTCTATATATTGAACATTGTTAAATACAATTAAATAAAAATTGTTAAATTTTAAGTCGAAAATTTAATCAAAATCATGATTTGAACAAAGCAAAAATCCGGAATGTATGAAAAGTGTTTTACCTTTTTTTCGGTTCGATTTTGATGTCACCGAAATTACTTGGTGCTACTTAAATTGAAACATGCTCAATGTCATTGCGACAAAAGAGTGGCCGAAATTATAAACGATATTAAACAGTAGTCATAGGAGATTCTATTATGAAATTCGATCGAGCAGACAGACAGACAAAGGCAAATGGTATTTAAAGTAGTGTAGTGAGCAATTTCTAATGGCTGCATTGAATGAACAGTTAGAATACGAGCTGAAAGCAAGACTACATTTTATGTTCTATACAAATACAACAGACACGAATGAAAAATGTGCAGACTATTACAATGGAAACAAAATCAAAGCCAAAAAACCAGTTAATCCGGTCGTTGTGCGCTATAATGCTGCATGAAAATGAAATGTAAACGAAAACAAATGTAGAAAATGGAATGAAAAAAAGGCATTGGGCGAACGAGAACCCTTTGTTCAAGAGAATTCGTTTTCAATTTTGGGTGGTGTAGATCACAAATGCAATAGTGAATCAAATGTATTGCATAGCCGACAACGAACGGCAAACTCTCACAAATGTGTACGATGCAATTTTCCGTGTACTAGCGGATTCATTGTAATTTTTTACGAGAGGATTCGTGTCGCCGACGGAGATGCCATTCATCATTCATCATTGGTCGTATGTGTGTGTGTACTTATTTATATGTAGCATCTTACTTTAATCGAATCCAAAATGTTGCGATTGCAATCTGCGCCCTCAAAACGCTGGTGCCTCACAGCAATCAAATTGCATCCCAAAGTACGATTTATTATCTCTTTGCGAGCATCAAATGAGTTTAAATTGACGCGAACTTTATATTTTTTTGCGGTCTCGTCCAGAATTTACCGAGCAACATTTTGAATCATTGTCCAAACTACTGATTGCAATATTTGAAATGGATATCAAATGACATACGATTAGTTATGAACGTTTTATTTTTGAGTTTTGTGCTTCAATTTGGTATTGTTTCGGTGGTTTTTGTGCATGGTTGTTCGCCCGCAGGCGCATAACAAAACCAATTCAACATTGATGCTGAATATTTTTCTTTTTTTGAATGATTCGACAATGGCATTGCATGACGTATTTGTTCAATCTCGAAAATACATTCGACCGATAATTAGGGTTGCGAGCAGCGTCCTTATGTTATTTTTAACCCATAACATTTGGCAATGTTCGCGACATTGTATTTTTTTCCTTCATCCACCCATTCATTTGTAATTTTTGGGTTGATGAATGGAAATCGTTTCAGTTACGGTTAGCAGCGACAGCAGCAGTGAGATTAATTTTGAACTTGTATTCGAACCAGCTCGAATTAAAGCCAAATTGAACGCGCAGAATGATGCAGCGTCTCGTGGGAGCCAGAGAAACTGGTTCTGTTTTTCGATTGTACGTTTGAATTTTGGTGGCTGGCTGCATGCACGCGCGTACTTGGACCAACGCACTTCGCACTTTGTCATTTGGAACGGGATTAGACGTGAATGAGAGTGAAAAAGGCGGTAATCACATTGAGGCAGGCGTACCATATTTCGATTAAATAGGGGAATCAAATGAATGCATTTGCATGGAATATTTAATTAGATCGAGAGGGAAAGTATCGAATTCATGATGCTGCATCGAATCAATCTCTACCGAAGAAAATAGAACAAGATTTAATGTGAGACTA
Source organism: Obolodiplosis robiniae (assembly GCA_028476595.1). Lineage (NCBI taxonomy): Eukaryota > Metazoa > Arthropoda > Insecta > Diptera > Cecidomyiidae > Obolodiplosis > Obolodiplosis robiniae. The sequence continues at coordinate 18,915,495 of CM052014.1, forward strand.
TATTTTCTGCTGGCCACGCATAAATTAAATATCGCTTTCATCGAAATCTTCATATTTGCTTCGAAAGGTATTAAAAATGCGTAATTCTGAAACAGATTTTCTTTATTTGAATGAGCTTGGATGCGTGCGTGGGGAGCCGTTATTTACCCCGTCGGCAACATTTTTTTTTTTTTTCATACGATTCGCAAAAGTTAAAACAGTACGGCCCGATATTTGTATCGTTATTTTTTTTCGATGAGAAATCATAAGAAATATTAATAAAGTTTACGAATTTTTCAACAATATTCTCCATTTTTTGTCTTTGTAAAAATACGGTTAACAAATCGTTCAACGAAATTACTTAACCAACATCATTTATAAATTCACATTAATATTATTACAACACAAAATTATCTACTACAAATATTAAAAGGACTATAGTTTTTTAGATGGACAAAAATAGCGGAGGAACACTTTATTGCAAACTAACACCAATTATAGTTACCTGATGGTGGTTTGTGCGCGTTATCAACGGCCGTCGCCAGACTCTTTGTTTGTCGTGTACTTCCACAATCAGCTTTACGGCACATTTGAAAATTCAACTTTCACTAATTTAAATTAACATGTTCAACAATCAACTGCAAATTTGTAGACTTTCTTGACGAAATTTATCCATTTTCAACCATCACCGCAAAAAAATCAATTCTTTCTCTGCCAGATTTTCGGAATGGCGTCACTTTTCGCGCAGTGAAAATATGTTCGAAAAATTCATCCGATCCATTTTTTCGGAATTTTTTTTTACAAAAAAATTGGCAATTTCCCGTGCGAGAATTGTTCAAATGAAATTTTCCCATTTTCAAATACTGACAACAATTTCAAACAATTAGGGAGATATTTATCGAAATAATATTCAATTTCACTTTGAATTGTGACGATAAATGTAAAAGAGCTCTCAGCCAATAGGTTGATAGACTAGTATTTGCTTGGAGTTGTTGTTGTTGTTATTGTAGTATAGTGTGTGAAATGAATGGTTTTGGGAATTTTTGGCTTTGTGCTGGAAAAATTAAAGGGATGTACACGGAATTGCTCAGCTGAAAGGCTATTTCAAGCGCACTAGTTGACGCCTAAACGTCTACTACGAATCGAAATCGGCTACAGTGAACCCCTGTCCTTTGTGACGCATCTCGGCGAATGCTGCTCACTGATGTCATCCCTCTTCAATGCCATATGGCTGTACATGCCCTTTCATTCGAGCCACTGTGCTGCCATACGAACGCACCAATACGGATGCCATACTCAACAGCATCATACGGTGTATGTATTGGTTGCTGAGGAAGAAAAAGTGGTCCATCAATATTCGTGCTGGTTTCTGTTGCCATTTAAAAAGGTATGATTGTGTTCGAGGACTTGCATGCACGAACGTTGAGTGTATTTGTGCGACGAAGAAAAGAGATGGTTGCACTAAAAGCCGTCCATAGCGCAGAGCATCATTTGGATTCTGTTCTTTTTCCTCCGAATTTCTGTGATCGATGATGCCGGTATTGCGCACTTTGATTCTCGCACTGTAAAACTACCATTTTGACTCGTCGTCGTTGTTCGCGTTACATATTCCACTGATAACTGTACAAATGAGATAATATAAAAGCACGGGGCCATATTCTCTGATATATGTAGCGGAACGGAGGCTTAGCTCTCACTCCACCATCATGTGCCGTGAAATAGAATTTTCACAGCATCCTTTATATTACACTGGCTGTGTGTTAGTACTCACGTAAATAACGAAATACACGTTATCTACACGGCAGTTGTTATATGCTGAAAACTAGGTGCGACTGCCATTTTTGTGCGTGAAATGCTGAATCATCGAGTGCGAGAAGCGAAAGCAAGTACACGGGTTCCCATAGAAACATAATAAATGCATTTGATTATGGTGACTGATGATGATGATGATGATTATTGAGATGACACTGACTGCGATGACGATTTTCATATTTTCTCTCGCGTCCATAAGCTGAAAGCCGATAAATTTTCTTCTCGTGCGGGGCACATCATTGTTTGCGGATGGCTTGCAACAGATTTTTCAACGGTGTTTTAATATATAGAACGGCTTGATTCTGTATCTTCGGTTTGGCTCTATATTCTCTTGGTGTTTGCCGCTCTCTCGTCATAGCAGCGTGTTATTTTGTATTTTTTGCCCGGCTTTGCCTAAGTACAAAGGTTGATTTTATTGACTTGACTATACATCGCATCAAAGAACAACCTTTCGTTGGTATTTTGCTCACTAACTCACTATACCACCATTATATCGACCCGTGTGTCTGTGTAATTGCCACACATACAAATTCTCAAGTGATGCGTACGTGATCATGATTTTTCATTTCATTTGCGTTTATTCATGACATAGATCTGTGTATGTGGCACTCTTTCCCACTGAAAGAGAAAATAGATACGGCCTAAAATTAAACACAATTTAAAATCACGATGTTGTATCAGTTGTTCGAATGTAATTTATATAAAGTATAAATCCGCTTCGTGCAAGCGCGCGCGCATTACACCCTCATACAGGTACATACAACAATGGATTTCCATTTGGATATTTTAATAAAATTTGCGACAAAGACTTCATGATTCAATATAAATCATAACTTCATATGCCGGAACACGTAAAATCTGACCAATTACAGCGCTACTCCAACATTTACTAAAAATTTATAGCTATTTTTGCCCATGCTTTTTGTTTGCCCTTCGTCTCATATTGTCGTTGTGAAGCACTTATTTTGAAGGAAAATTGAACTGCAACTTTTCTTTTCATTTCCTCTTCACGTTGTGTATGTTTCTTTTCCTGGGTCCATAACACAAGAAAACTTATGACTTTTTTTTTTCATCATATTCTCGTTCACTTTTTTCTTTCTATCTCCTTTTTTCTCCATCCCAACCGAAAAGAAATCTTCATACAATGAAATCGACATATTCTCAAATAAATCATACGACACAAAATATAATATGAAAACGCATTTTTTCTCTACCTCTGGCGCTGGTTTTGGCGTTTGCACTGGCTATGGATATTCCCAGCTCGCATACACTTTTTGAAGTGAAATGAAAATATCAGGGTTTCGTCAGTTGACACAAAATGAGAAGAGACGACAAATTGTGCTCGATTCAGACATTTTTAATTTGATTGTGAAGTTTTGAATGACGAGTATCATTAAGTGTAGTCATACCCTAGTCGCAAGAATTTTAGTTTATGTACAACATAACGAGTGACTCTCATTCGCTCTTCTGTCGACTTTCTTTTCCCATTCATCGGTCGCTGTCCTCTCTCACTACCCCGCGAGGATCTAACTTCCTTTTCGCTTCGGCTCAGGTGAACTTTGCGTGCGTTCTCTTTTCTCTATATCGTATCAAAACTGTTACTAGGCTATTGTATAATAATATATGGCTGAAGTGTACGCAATTTTGTTGGCAGATTGAAATTACATTTTTGTTTCGATGCTGCTGCTGCTGCTGTTGCTGCCAAATTTTGTGTATCTCTCGCTCTCTCGTTTTTATAACAAAAGTGTGCACTTCTCTCGAGATGAGGGATATGTATGCTTGAGATTTGATTGACAACAAAAGCGAGTCAAGCTCTCGTTCGCGGTAACTACGGCAAAGTGAGCTTCGGGTGCTTGCAGTTGAGACATTGTAGATAGTTTCTTTAATGAATATAATGAATTGGTACAACAAAATGTGGAGAGAAGGTCTTTTTTGTGTTGGATATTTGGCAAATGTTGCCAGGGCGCAGCCATGATGAGAACGACAGCCGATCCCATGCACTATTCAAATTCTCTGTTCTCTCTCTTTCTCTTTCTCTCCTATGTGTGTGTGTGTCGATTTTGCCATTCTGCGTAGTCATCCATTCTGTAAAATCGTCTGGCGAAATCGATTCGCTGTCCACAGCATGTTTAAATGTACAAAATTTTTGACATAGCATTTTTGGTACGGTTATTTTTCCATCTGAAAGAGTTGAGTCGCTATAAATGTACACCAGCCACCCGGACCAGCGAAAGAACGAACGAGCGAGCGAGCGAAGCAATATACAGTACAATGGCTGGGTAAAATAGTCATGATTGCGGGGGTGGAATGCGTTGCAATGTGTGCACAACTCATTCAACTAGAAGCTCTAGCGCTAACTGCCTTGTTCCTGTATGTCGATTCTTCTCCCTTTCTTCACTTACTCTCTCTCTCTCTCTCATTCTCTCTATCACCATCTCTCTATTTATATCCATGAACATCGAAGCACGATGGCATAAAATGGAAAATTAAAATGATGAACTGTGCATGAAAGTGACTGCATTGTATTGAAAGAGAGTTATACACAAAATAATAACCATCAGACAGATTGCAAATTCACCCGTTCAATCGTGCAATTGTTCGCCGAATTTTCATCTGGCGAAAAGCTTTCTCTGTCTCTCGTAGTGTGTGTGTTCTCTCTCAAGTATCGATTTTTATTGCGATTTCAGCATTTATTTTTTATTGCACTCTCTCATTTCAATGCGATTATGTCGATGCTTTTTGACCGTTTTTTTTTTCTTTCTCTTTATTCAACCAGCCCTTTCAAATCATATTTGGTTATCTATTTATTTATTATTGGTGTGAGCATTAGAATTCACATACTTATATCCTCTTTGTCTGCCATACCGTGTGGTTAATTGCTTTGTCTCTTTAGGAACAAAAAAATTATACAATTAATGCAGATATTCTGCGCGTTAACAACATACAATTATGCTGGTTTCGCTTTTCGAAAAAACACATATTAGAATTTAACTGCAAAAAGTTGCTGCCAAAAATTTCATTTTCGTTTCAAATATCATAAGGAGATGTATCATTCAAAAAGCCTCAGAGCCAAAGAAAACCTTCAATGTTTTGAAAGATAGAAGATCGAGAGCGAAACAGCAAATTTCGAACGAAAAGGCATTGAACCATTACAAAAAGGCACATTTACCCACAATGAGTCATCAAATCAAATGACAGCAACGTTGTTCCTCGATTTTTTTAACCTTGAATTCTTTGAAGTGATCAAAATTTGATTAAAATTGCGAGGGTCACCTATTCACAAAAACAGTTTACATGCATATAGAAATAAACTGCATATCTCGTTTGTCATTTGAATACACTGTCGCGGCATTGTTAGCGAGATCTATAGCAATGATGGCAAAAAATATGCGTGCAAGTACTACAATTGTGCTCCGCTAAATATCCATATTTTGCTTTAATAAAAAAGTGAATAATTAATTAAGATTCGGTGGCGTCAATTTCCGTTGTATTTGGATTTGAATAGTTCAATGAAAGCTGAATTATTTGTTTATTTCGTTGTACAAAGTCTACCATAATTTTGTTTATGTGTGGTTTTTAAACAAATGCAGGTTCATTTACGATAGACGTGCTTCGAACGTAATAATGCGAATAACATTCGAAAGAAATAGATCGTTTGTGAAAAATAAAATTTCAAACATCCACATCTTGCCAAAAGCAAAAACCCCACATATTTTTCATGTATGAATTGTATAGACATTTGGAATAATTATGTTCATTCCTTTTGTTGCTTCTGTTTTTTCGAGGCTCATCAACTGATAAAGCAAGCGGAAAGAAGCAGAAGTCTGCAATGGAAATGTGCTGGATTTGTGAATTCAACATGTAATTAATACTAATCAAGTGTATCGTCCCATAAATGTGCGCACCCGCTCTGCTCCGAATTGGGTGCGAGTGCCAGTTTTTCCATTTTCTTTTCAGACATTTTTCACATAATTAATTGCCGTTGGTTTTCTGCTGTCGATAGATGTGATGTGTGAGCTGAACGTAATTGTTCTAGTTATAAAAAGGAAAGCGCAAACATGCGCATGGAATATGCTTTCGGCTCTAAATAAATGCCAATCAATTGTGCGTATGTGCTGGTTTTCTAATGCTATTACAAAATACCGTTATAACATATTCAGTTCATGTGTGAGATATGTAAATAGTCGACAATCACAAAGCATTTCGAATGTAAATCATTTTTATGTACGTTTCGCAGTGTGCGTGAACCTTGCGCTTTCAATAAGTACTCGGCTTCAATTTTTAAGTATGGAATTATAATCGGCGTTCCGTATCACTTTTGGTACACTAAGAGTTTCCCCTTGGCTGCAAATCCTTACGTATTGTCGTTGCCGTTGCTCGTCAGCGCACGCAACACATCTACAATAAAACTCTGCAACGAAATTAAATTAAGCACTTTATTGATTGATGTTACGGTGCTCAGTTTTTTTTGCCACAAGACAAAGTAAGGCGCAAGTTCTACAACAAAATTTGCTATATTTCGGTCACAAATCTTCACGTACGCATTGTCCAAAAAAATACAAATCTTTTGTTTATGCACCGGATTGTAGTTAGCCAACGACAAGTTGGTTTATCTTTCTATCGATCCAAATTCGTTTATGAAGAAAAAAAGAGTTCATATTTTATGTGGCTTGTGAGAGAGAAGAGAGTGCGGGGGGGGGGGGTGTTCACCACAAATTGCAACGATTGTAATAAATGAGGATATACAAAAGGAGCATACACATAAATTTGGCGGAGAGAATAAAACCGCCAGCAGCAGGAGAAGCATAAAGAGCAGCAGCAGGAGGAGGAGCAGTAGCAGTAGTAGTACCGGCGAAGAAAGTGAGAATTCGGTGAGCCTATCTTGAAAATGAAAGCCGCTCGTGAGGAGAGTTGAGACTGAGATCGAGAATGCCATCACAGTTGTGTCGAATTTTCTTATTTTCTTATTCAATCTCTTGGTGCTGAACAACAAACTGCAAACGTAAGGAAATATGATAACCGCGTGGAATATATATAATAGACAAGCGAGTTTGAACAAAGCAATTGTAAGTCTGATATTTCTAAAGACAAAAATATGATTTCATTTATTTAAAAAATGTTCCAATGCATTTGTAAACCTCCTCTGAATTATTTAATAATTTTTAAAATTAGATAAACACATGCATAAATTTTATTGGAATATTGGTAATGTTTAAGAGTAAGCTTCCTATACATAACGAGAGATGGCGTCGCACACACACATGCTCAAATCAACGTGAAATACTTAATCGCAATACTTTTGTTAAGAGAATTTATGACGAAGCCATTTTCCACTTCTCTTGTTCCATTGTTTCACCGCGTGCTTCATTTTTATTTGCCGCACAAATGTACATTATATAGGCACCATCGCCGAATACACCAGATTGAATGAAACTCGAAAAGGCCATTTTGTTTCATATGTTTGCCTGTGATAGGATTTTAGCTAAGACCTTCGCTTCCAGCATTCACCTTATCACTCAGTTTGTATTTGACACACTCCGAATTCCGAAATGCTATTGGTTCATACGAAGCACCAGCAAAACAAAAAATGAATAAAATAACTTAAGAATTATCTGTTGTATACGTAGATGTTGTTTGGTTTATATTTTCCTGTGACGAAGATAGAGAGATAGATAGAGAGAGAGAGAGAGAGAGAGAGAGAGTGAGAGAGAGAGAGGGAATATAAAAGAAGTAAAACAAACGATAAGTCCAAATGCGTTTATAACAGTTAATCCATATTTTGTGGCAAATCTCAAAAGTAAAGTTGAAAAAATGTTACGGAATATTATTCGTCGTAAACGAAGTCATATCTCACCGACTTGTACGGTGGCTATCATCACCCAATTGCATTCTCAAATAAATTCTCCACAAATCAAATATAAATAATGCCTTATTCGAATTTCAAGTGTGGCTGCCATAAAGCGGATGAAAATGACAGCTAAGCATACTTGAAGCGCAAGAAAAAAAACATTCAAAATTGTATATTGCGCCTGTTAGCTACAGTTTGAATTAGATTTTAACTACATTTCAACGCGATACAAATCTAGAGGTGATAAGCAAATTTGTAAAAAGTATGAATCGACAGCTATTGCTAAACCAAACGTTCATTTCATTGGTTCCACATTTGATTGGACGGGAACGAATGTAACAAGATTCTTGATGGAAACGAATTTTCCAAACCCACCGCGATATAAATTAGCCGTACTTCCTCTTGTTCTGCCATCCCGCTTTCTTATATCATACATTTTTTTTATCGCAATCGGATAAAGTTTTCCATCGCCACCCCATCAAATCATCTCATAAACCGTGTTCAAAAGGTTCATTTTGTATAAAATATAATAAGAATATGAAATGAGTAATGCGAGATGAAGTGCATAAGAACTATATATTCAATGAGGCTCCTTTAACCCAAATCTTGTTTTAAACCGTTTCAATGATCTGTGTGCAAAATTTACAACGTTATTCCGAAATTGGATTCCATGGCTTTCAGCTTTTATCGAATGCGTAGTTTTTTGTTTCATAGATTAAATTATTGTTCATTTGGCAAATGCAAAGTTTTGACAGTAGTTTCGTTCGAAAAGCCAATGATTTTCATTCCAATCTTCCAAGGAGAGAACAAGTTGAAGTAGATTCTTAGCCAGAATTTCCTGCAATTCAATTTTCGCAACCTTTTCGCTAACTCACTTGATTGATTTTTCCATTCTTTATAATGTTTTCAAAAAATATCGCAAAGAAAGTAAGTAAACATTAACTTCTTGTCTTGAGAAGAATCTTGGTTCGTTCGAAGTGAAAAAGGTTTTTTAATCAAAAGTAAAATGTTTTTTTAAGATTAACATTCGTGGGAAAAATATTACATCAGTGCCCAGCACGGCATTTTGATTGCGCCATTTATTTTATTTCACATTTCATAAACTTCACCCGGCTCAAAAATATACCTATAAGAACTATGATTAAGGTGAGTGTCATCGTGTATTAAAATATTAGCTAACACATTTCAAAAGTCCAAGTTAAAATTACGAAGCCGTTCGAAATCCGCACAGTTTGCTACCTATTACTGTCACGTACGTTTTTTTTAAAGGTATTTATGTATTTCCAAGAATTTCTGAAACTCTTGATATTTAAAATGTATACGCTAATAATTAGTATGGAACGCGTACCACTCTCCCTCTCCCCCTCTACACGAGAGAGAGGGCTCTCGTGTGAGTCGAGAATACATACATTGCTTAATTTTGTTATACCTATTACATAATGAACTTTTGTTGCATGAAACAAACTATAATAAATAACTTCAGAGAGAAAGAGAGCGAATGGAAAGAGGGGAAAAACTTTCTAAGATGTCAATTGCGTTGTACTTAATTCATAGTTATTGCTGAAAGTACGAAAAATATAGTGAGCCGAATCGATTCGATCAAAAGTGTATTGTTGGTAATCAGCTTTGCAAACGATGGTGAAAAGCTTCAATAAATTTTTATCGCATTTTCGCTGAAGAAGTACTTGAATGCGGAGAGCGACAAAGACATCATTGAAACATATAATATGTATTTCTCTCAACCTGATGAGATTTTCATCATACAACACTCTAAAATTTGCTGGGGGCAAAGATTCTATTTCTAGAGCCAAACATGTGTCGAACACAAACGCACATAGCGAAAACTAAATCATTTTTTAGCATAAGTGCTGTGTACCTTTATTTTATCGATGGGTATCTAAGAGTGTTTCTATAGCGAGAGCACGATACGAAAACATTGGAAATTGTATGAAAAATCCCCATCTTTTCGAATTCAACTCGACGAACAGTTGAATTGGAAGGCGAATGGTTATGCTGGATTTTTATATGGACAAACGCAAAAGGCCCCTGGGATATTTTATGCTGAAGTTGTGTGTGTTTCTTGGAATTCAAAATGACGATGTATTTACATTGGGATAAGAGATAGTGATGTGTAAGACCATGTTGAATTTGATGTAATTTTGTTGGGGGGAAATATATGTGCATAATGGATATCTCATCACATCGCTGAAATAACTTTAACTATCTAATTTCATTGCGTCGTCTGCACACTCACATACACATGTGCTCGCACACATAAACACATTCAGCCAACATCAATGGAGCTGAGAAAATATTGACACTAAATTTTGATAAGCTCGAATTGAAATTCACTAATGCCGAACGTTTGTGAACATGAATCACTTGTGGTGAATGCACTAAATGTAATGCACGAACGAAGTTGTGTCTGTAATGTGCCCCATCAATCTGTTCCAATATCTGAACTGTAATAATGATATAGTGGCAGATGAAAACATCTGTACTCTCTGAGGTGATGCCACTCAAAATCAAGCAAAAGAGTCATTTATTTTTTTGTACATGGAGGGAAAAAAATTAGCATGGCTTACACCTAATTAGATATACAATAAGTTCGGGGGGATTAAAAGCGCGCCAAACTCATTCAAATTACAAAATTACCCGAGCGCCTCACGCAACGACTTCATCCGGAGCATGTACATATATCGTTTGCTAACCGCAGGCAGTGATATTTTCTGCACATCTGAATATTTTATTGACGGTCCAATTCCTTCCCTGTGTGTGTGTGTGTGTGTGTGTGTGTGTGTGTGTGTGTGTGTGTGTGCATAATTCCAAATTCATCTCAGTCAGAATCATTCTGCTTTTTGTGTGTCGCTGGCTGAAGCATTTTTGCATTTCGATGTTCATCCTTTGTTCTTTGACATTACGCAATAACATTAAATATTTAGCTTGGAAACATAGACGGTTTGTTGTTCGGCGCGCAAAGCCTAAGCTTGAATTGCCGTTGCCGATGGTACTGTTCCAAAATTCAAAGCCGTTCAATGTGGTCCCTTTTTCCGTTGTCTCGTTCATTTACAGTATCGACTGACGTGCTCTGTGCCGGTTGCACATTCAATAACTTATATTCTTGAAATTTATTTTCATCAGATAGCATTTAAAAGGCTAATACTAATGCTATTATTAAATGTCCAACCAAGCGTCAAGCATCATCGTTCCAATCGTCAGATTCGCTCATTTATAGCATTTCCCAGAGCCCAGCATATCTCGTATTTTCTCTCACTCTATCTCTCACTTTCTATCTTTATGTCTTGTATATATGTACATATGGCAGGCATTTGTGTGTTTTGCTATATTGGCTGATGGTTTCTGTGTTCTCTCTGTACAAAAGAGAAATGGAGACGTGTATGTTTTATTTTCCTAATCTTTTTTTGGGTTGAAAATCGATAATGGCGATACTTCGCGACTTTTATACATCGTTTGCGTTGTTCACTTGATGCTGAGTGAGCGAGCATTCAAAAGAACGGTTTTTCATGGTTTGATTGTACAATGGCATTATCAATGCCTTCATATCAACACACACAGTAACACACATTCACAGAGCCGCACATATGTATGCTCGACCTCGAGCTGCCGAATATCGAATTTTATTTGATTTTATCGTGTGAATGTAAATCGAAATGAACGAGAAATGGAGTAAATGGCATGAAATTCAAAGCATTCTTAAAATTTTGGTTGGTACTTGAAACAACCGGCATGAGATTTTTACTTTTTGCCGCTTGATTTTAATAAATGCTCTTTGACCGATGCTCAAAGGAAATGTGGAGTACTTTGTATGAAAATACCATCACATTTTGCAGTCGATGTTGGAAAACGAAGCGCCTCTTCAAACAAGACAGCTAAAAACCATACCAATGAGAGTGAAATAAAAAGCGCACATTATAATTTGTATAGGAAAATATATACAGCACTCACAAAATAATCTATAATTCCATAGCATACAGAAGTTTACACATTCTCGTGGACTACAGACACTCTACAATATATTTTCCTAAGACTTCACTTCAGCTCCATCATCATCATCTTCTTCTTCTTCTTCTTCTTCTTCTTTTTCTTCTGCGTTCTGCTATTCCATACCAAATGTTAGGTAGTCGACAGTCGAGTATGAAATGGGCTAGTACAACGGGGTGAATCACGAATAGTGTGCCAGAAAGATATTGCAAATAATGAATTCTAATAGTAAGGAATATCGCAGCAACGAAATTAATATAGCGGCATACTATCTCTTAAATTCATTTTATCTCGCTATTCATCGCACAGCTCCAAAATGAACTGTCTGTGTCTAAGAGAATTTAATGCACCCAGTTCTTTCTGCAACCAAGCATAATATAAATTGAACAGGATTGTTGCATGAGCGTTGCTGAAGCGATTTACTTATATAAATGAATCGGTTGGAATGAAAGTGAGACTTCACATCTCACCTCTTGCTCTCGCTAATAGAAAATTTCATAAGAAAGAGCAAGAGGCTAAATATGAAGTTCTGCTTTCATTCTAACTGATTCAAATGTTTATTTGACACAGGCGTTGAAATCAGTAAATTGCACCAAAACGTGCTACGCGCTACATTCACATTTACTACTAAAGGGCTGTACATGTATTCACGCCAAGCTGTGTCCTTTTGTGGCGCACATACATGTACAGTCATTGTAGATGTAGCGAGGAGAGCATCTCCATGTAAGTGCCATGTAAACTGGCACCGATTTGTTCGTGGCTTCTAAGCCATGTTGCGTTTTTGCGAAATAATATTTTCATTTTGCGTTTTTGCCACAACAACGCTGATGTTATACTCCTGTTCGGGCGATTCTATATCTTCACTTTTATTCCCAGGCACTGAAATAAATGTGGGCGAAATACAATATGCGACAATTACTTCCGGTACTTCGCGGTATTACTTTTATTTGAATTCAATATTTGCTATTTCTTTCTAGCACACTACTAGGGATTTACCCCGTGGAAAATATATAAATATACCAGACAGATATGAATCAAATTCAGCAATGGAAAACTAAGTGTGCTCAGCTCCAAATGGAACGTAAAAAAATGAAATACAATAATAGCAGCAACAATGATAATATAAATATGTAGGTATATATAAGAAATAGGAAAAAACAGAATTACAACACAGATACTCCTTATTTCCTATTTAATTGGAAGAACTTGCAGATTGAAAGCGGTGCAAAATACGACATACAAACGAATGATGAACGGATGAGAGAGGCACGAAACAGGAAAAAGAATGAAAAAAGCGCGCTCACAGCAGTGAGGAAAGGAATCCAACAGAAGAGAAGGGGAAGAAAATACGCAAAAGCGTAAAGCAAAAACAATAAAATTATAAAAGTTTATATATTGTATGCTAACAAGCTTAATTTGCATTGCGATGGTTTGTGTTGTTTGTGAACGTGTATGGTTTGTATGTGCACGCTTCTCTCTCTCTCTCTCTCTCTCTCTCTCTCTCTTTCTGTGCTTTGTGTGTGCGCTCTTCTGTCTGTTTTTCTTTCGATTTAAATTTGTTATTCTCTGTACACTTTTCCTTTCCTCTCGTTGACGTGCTTTTGTTGTCTATCATTCCATATATTCCTGTACATCGGAGCGTTCGAATGCTCAAATGGAAATATGGAACTCTGACTGTTTCAGACAACAACTAGAGATTTGATCATGCCTTTCATCTAACAATAGCAATGCCGCTCTCCAACTAGAGAGCTGTTTGATTTGTGTTAATGCGCTCCTCTTTTTCTTTATATCAAAATACAAAATCAAACGGGAAATAATAATGGAAAGCTGCACGACATTGGTGAAAGTGTGCACACAATGAAATAGCTCGACGAATAAGTATATAATTCTAACAGCGAGAGAAAGAGAGCATATACTCGCCAAGGAACTATTGATATACTCGAATAGAATCCAGTACGAGAACTTAAGAGGAGAAATATATTTTTATAAGCGATGCAAAGAAGAACTTTTGCTCATAAATATAATTATGGGCACACAGAGATGATGCTAACAAACTACATACAAGCGTCTTTTCAAAAATGATGAAAGAAAATCTGTGGATATATTTACAGGCGAATACCATGCGAGATATGAAAAAGGGCATAAATAAACGAATGAAAGCACCAAATTGCGGTAAAAGACAACCAACGAACTAAGTGTTTCTTTCTCTTTAATGAATATATTTTTCAAAATGTACATTCTAAAATGTTCTACGAGAGAAAAATCATTTGAAATGTGTAAATTAATACTTTTTATGTACACACCAATGTTTTGTGTATTATGAATTTATTGTTCGCTAACGTTCCTTTTGCGATAAAAATGAGCATTATGTAGCCGTATGGAAAGAGAAAATCACCAGCATTACACATCCAACAATTCAGTTTCTTTGTCGATGCAATGTCGATGTGCTGATGCTCGATGCTTTCTGTACCAAATGCACGATGTCGATGCCTGTTAATCTAAATTTTAAACATATTTGCATATGTGTAGCAAAATAACTTCACTGAGAGACCTGGGTCCAGATAATTTTCACATACATTTGATATTGTTTTATATGACACATAAACACGAACTTTTGCCAATAATATAAATATAAAATGAGTGCTCAATTTCTCATTTTGGACCATGTCAAAGGAACTTTTGCACTAGTGTGTACGACAATTTTAGAACATTATGAATTTAGATTACGGTAATTGGTAAAAGATCGTAGCATTTAAAAATTATGATCGAGTTTTATTTCCCATGAAAAGCAACAAAATTACAATGCAGTGAAGCGGGGACGCGTAGTGATAGTAGAAAACACGAACAGAAGATGGCGTTGTTGCTCACAACATCTCAGCTGTTCAGAGAAATGTCACAAATTTTGGTAGCCAGCAAACTGTGTATTAGCGAGAGCAGCCTAAGAAGCTGTTAGGAGTCAACAAGGAGAGTGATAAAGGAAAGATTGTGAGATGTGAATGTAGCGAGAGCGAGGGGGAAATAAATACCGGAAGATCAAACGTAACGTCAAAATGACCGAGAGACACCAGCCGAATATATTTGAATATACCGAAAAAGGCCTTGAATAGTGAACGGAACTAATTATTCTCATATTATCTCTTTTGTTTTGATGGAATACGCATATTCACACAGGCTTATGATATCTCTCTTTCTCGCACTCACTCAATCATTTGTTGCTCTCTCTATATACTCTCATCAAGCTGTGATGTAAATTGAGTGTGGTGCGCAGAACATTTGATAGAGAGACGAAAAGAGTAAGACAAACCTTGAAGAATGTTCTATACAGTATACCCGTTCCGCCGCAACTAGCTTGGAAGTTGCACCTGCACCACCACCAAAACCAATTAAACCGAAATTTGACCGTGCAATTCATGTTTCACGCATCGAAAAGTCAGTAACTGTCGGCACAGTCACCGAATTTATTGCCGAAAATGCCAAACTCGAACCAAACGTTGACTTCAAATGCACGCTGCTCGTTAAAAAAGAACAGGATGTGAGTACTCTGTCATTCGTTTCTTTTAAAATTGACGTTATGGGTGCCAAGTGGATCGATGATTCGTGAATTCATCAAACAGGACCGTCCAAAATCGACTTTTGGTGATTTTTTGAGCAAAGAGTCGGCCAATGATATGTCATCACAACCGAGTAAACAGTCCAAACCGATAGAAAAAAACGAGACAACAACAACGATCAACCAACCCGAATCCATGGATACAGATCCTGCCCAACAACCCGCCATCACCAGCAATTAATAACGAAATTCACCCGACCAAATCCTTCCGTTTACCAGCCAACCACCATTTATCAAAACAAATTGTTGGACTACTGCGAGGGCAGTAGCCCCAAAAAACCCCCAAATCACGTAAATGTGAACAATTTCCAAGTTAGTTCACCAGGCCTGATCGATATCTATTCCCGTGGACTTCGAACAAAACAAATGGAATTCTTTGCCAATTCGTCATCGTTTGGTTACTCCATCATTGCCTTGACTGAGACATGGCTAAACGCGTCATTCTTTTCCGCCGAATATTTCGATAGCACGTATATCGTGCATCGCACAGATCGTGAGAAAACTGGATCAGCTACTATTATGGGCGGCGGTACGCTTATAGCTGTACGTAACACCCTCACAGCTATTGCTACCACGCTTAATGATTCAAATGACACCGAGTACACTTGTGTAAAAGTGAGCATCAATTCTCGCTCAAGTTTGTTCATTTACGTAGCGTACATACCACCTTCATCACCAAGGGAATTGTATCTGAAGCATCTAAATGCCATCAAATCGATCCATCTTAACCCATCTGACAACATTTTCGTATTAGGTGATTTCAACATTCCCCATGTAGATTGGGTTCTACCACATGAGAACTTCGATGATGACATCAATGTCATGCTTCCAACCAACGTTTCTTCGCCATTTGCTGCTGAATTTTTGAACGAAATTCTCAGCTTAGGATACAATCAGGTCAATGATATCGCCAATAACTTGGATAGATTGCTTGATTTGGCAATTACCAGCGAGTTTTTAAATGTTGAAGGGGCAAAGCCCAGACCGCTTTCAAAGATTGATTCCAGCCACCCACCGCTCCTGTTCAATTACCAATGTCAACTTGATCTTCGCAAATCACTGTCAACCGCTCATCGCCCAAATTTTAACCGTGCCTATTACATCGGAATGTGCAATTTCTTCAATCATTCAAGAATTGTCGATAAATTTATTGGGAAATCGTTGGACCAAAAAGTGCAAACTTTGCATGAAGTAATCAATGAGGGGATCTCATTATATACACCATTGTATACTGCTAAGCGCTACAAGAATCCATGGTGGAACAAAGAGCTTCAATCGTTGAAAAACAAAAGGAACAAAGAATGGAAACGATCTATTGCCACAGGTGACAAAACGCAATACAACTTTATCTTTGCTCAATTTGATGCATTAAACTCGTCATCGTATCAACGTTATCGAAGGAATTTGGAGTCATCGCTCAAATCTAACCCATCATCGTTTTGGAAGTTCGTCAACTCTAAACGTAACAGTGATTCATTGCCAAAATTACTGCACTATGCATCGCGTTCTTCAACACTTACGATCGAACAGGCTTCAATGTTTGCTGAATTTTTCAACGACAATTTTTCAGCACGCTCAACTACAACAACATTTTCAGATCAGCAAACTAATTTTGTCAATAATGAGATATTTTCCCTAAACGAGTTTTTCGTCTTCGACCAGTTGATGAAAATTAAGACGAACACAAGTGCGGGGCCAGATGGTATCCACCTACTGGTGTTGAAAAATTGTGCATCCATATTGTTTGAGCCACTTTCGCTCATTTTCAACGAATCTCTCGAGACAGCAAATTTTCCTGATGTTTGGAAAAGATACTCCGTCACCCCGATCTTCAAAAGTGGTGCCAAATCAAATGTCTCAAACTACAGAGACATAGCCAAATTGCCAACGATTGCAAAGTTTTTTGAGCACTGCGTCAATTTTCATCTGATCAACTACGTCTCACCAAGTATTTCACCACACCAACATGGCTTTATGAAAAACCGCTCGACAACAACGAATTTAATGGAGTTCCTTCATTACTCGTTTAATGGTCTAAATGCAGCTGGGCAAGTTGATGTCATCTATCTAGACTTCAGAAAGGCTTTTGACAAAGTTAATCATGACATTCTACTTCGAAAATAAGCAGCATTTGCGATCCCAGCCAATATTGTCAAATGGCTGGAATCATATCTGTCGAATCGTTAACAATATGTCAAACTTGGAGATCATGAGTCCTCGGATTTTACAATCAATTCCGGAGTACCTCAAGGAAGTCACATTGGCCCCACTTTGCTCCTGCTTTTCATCAATGATTTACCATCCTCGATCACAAATGAGGTATTCATTTCAATGTTTGCCAATGACATTAGAATAGCCAAATCAATAAATAGCCAAAATGATTCAATGGAACTGCAATCGTCAATAAATTGTCTTCGAAATTGGTGCGACTCAAACGACTTGCACCTAAACGTTAGCAAATGCTCGGTACTGTCACTCCATCGAGGTAGGGTAGTACCCCAACCAACCTACTTTTATGGCGACCACAAATTCTCAAATTCAAGTGAACAACGTGACCTGGGTGTTTTAATTGACAGCAAGCTCAACTTTAGAGCTCACACTGACTTGATCATTTCAGAATCAAATGCTGCCTTAGGCTTCGTCAAACGTTTTTGTCACGAAATAAATGACCAAACAACGCTCAAAGCAATCTACTCCGCGTTTGTTCAATCAAAACTCGACTACTGCAGCTCATTATGGCTAACGATACCATCCACACGATCAGATACGATTGAAAGAGTTCTACGACAATTCACAATGTATGCGCTCAGAGAATACCCAAATGAGAATAATAACTACCAAATCTCATCTTATGATGAGCGATTGAAAAAATTAAATATGATTAAACTTGCTCGTAGGAGAATAAATTATGCAATATTATTTTTGTACGATTTGTAAAATGATAAGATACATTGTCCATATGTCAGAAATTTGATCACAATTAACCAGAACACCCACAATTTTAGAAATGCTGAACTGTTTAAGATGTCAGACAGCAATTTAAGTAGAAAGCCAAATGTACCAATTACTATGATGTGTAAATATGCAAACCTAGTCAAAGATGTATTTAATAATTCTGCAAATCGCAATATTTTTAAGGAAAGGTTGTTCAAGCCGGATGATATCCTGTTCAACACGTAAGAGGTTGTAAATGTTATATATAAGGCATTCAGCCAGTTTTTTTTTGCGGTGAGAAATAAATAAATAAATAAAATAAATAAATCAGAGTGAACTAATAGAGAACGTTGAAGTAAGAATTAGGAACTGAGATGTTTATTTGTTTTTATATTAAAATTTAAATTTAAATCACATGATGTGTAATGACTCGAAATTCGATCTCATCGTAATGACTTCAAATTTTCTGTGATTTATTCTCAAAGTTGCATGATGATTCGATAAGAAATAAACATAAATCCAATACAAATGAGTAGCAATCAATGAAAAATGCGTAAGCCCGATTTCGGGAAATGTGCGGAAAAGTTAGTTTTACGTACGTAAGACCATTTATTCACCAGGTACTTGCATATGAAACCGCTGTATTTTTGCTAAAAAAACACGTTCATTTTATCCGCACATTTTTGCCATCTTTCGGACAATTTATGAATACCGCGCCAATAAAACTGTTCGTCTTTTGACGCAAACCAGTCATCGAGCCATTTTCTCACATTTTCGTAAGAAGTGAAGCGCTGCTCCGACAGTGTGTGACCCATCGAAGCGAACAAGTAGTAATCTGACGGTGCCAAGTCTGGTGAGCCGCATGCGGTAGCACTTCTCAACTAAGCTCCTCAATCGTTTCCTTGACCAGTCTTGCAGTGTGTGATGGAGCATTGCCGTGCAAGAGAATCACTTTGTGTTGCCTTTTTTGATATTCCGGCCGTTTTTGAAGCAATGCGCGGTTCAAATCGATCATTTTCTTTCGGTAGCGATCAGTATTAACCGTTTCACCAGGTTTTAACAGCTCATAATAGATGTGATCTGATCCCACCAAACACACAGCATTGTCTTCCGTCCGAACCGATTTGGCCGGATTTGGCCTTGCGGTCGATGTCGCTGGTTCGCCTGGTGTTACCCATGATCTCTTGCGCTTAGGATTCTCCAAATATATCAATTTTTCATCGCAAGTCACAATCCGATGCAGAAACGACTTCCTTTTGTACCTTGCGAGCAGCAATTCACAAGTGGTTTTTCGGTTTTCCTGCTGCCTTTCATTTAGTTCATGTGGCACCCATTTTCCGACCTTCTGGATCTTTCCCATTGCTTTCACACGTCTGGAAATAGTTGCTGAGTCCACATTTAATTGTTCTGCGAGATGTGGTTGCGTCTGAGCATCGTCCTCATCCAGCAATGCCTGCAATGCAGTGTCTTCAAACTTCCTCGGTGGTCCATCACGTTCTTCATTTCTCGGGTCAAAATTGCCATTTTTGAATCGTCTGAACCAATCTCTACACTGTGTTTCACTTAAAGCGTGCTCGTCGTAAGCTTCTAGAAGCATTCGATGAGATTCGGCAGCAGTTTTCTTTAAACGAAAGCAGAAAATCAGTGCTGTCCGCATTTCACTATTTTCAGGCACAAAATCCGACATTTTTAAAGAGCGAAAAAAACACATTGTCGTATGAAACTTGAAATATTGTGTATAGAGTATTGTTGACAGATGTCATATTTGCTAATAAGCATGAGCAACATGGTTTTACAGATCACACAGTACCAGCTATTGACCGCTAGATGTCAACCGCGGTTTCATATGCAAGTACCTGGTATACTAAATTTGAAAGGAAATAGATTGTCAGTAACTTTTGGAGTGGGGAACAGAATTACAGAAAAATATAAAGAAATGTAATGTTGATAAAAAAGAAACGGATAAATTTGACCGTCAGTAAATATAATTCAATCCTAACATTTCTTTATCGGCTAAATGGAACAAAAGAATTTCAAACTATTCTATTTTACTTTTCCGCACACACCACTTTGTGTGGTAAAGGTATTGCGATCGGTCCAAAAAATTCAAAATGCTCGGAATAAGTTTTCTATGCGTTTTGGACCTAGAAAAACCGATTGCAACCATTCCCGGAGCAATTATTTGTCCGTGTGTGGTACGTTGTACGTTGTACGCAAAAATTTGTTAAAACGATAACTCAAAAAATTGAGATTAGATTTGATCAAAAATGATAGCACATATTGGTCTTCATTAGGAATAGAAACCTATCAATTTCCAGCCTACTCGGATAATGTCTTCGGATAGCTCTAGTGGAGTCGAATCAATAAATGGGATGTTTTTCGATTTAATTAAGAGACATTTGTATGGAGACTATGGGGACTATATGAGGAACTTTCTAAACTTTTTATATGAAAAAAATAAGTCATACAAAATTTCAAGTCATCCAATGAGATTAAGAAATTCCTCCCTTATAAAATTCTCCATTTTCGGTGTCAGTTTTGGGTCGAAACGAAAAATGTGTATGTATTATTTTATGTAAAAATTTAAGTAAAACCAATGCATTACACTGTCAAAATTTTATGAAGTTTCTATGTTGGTATTACTGGTAAAATATGAAATTCACGAAATAACCGTGAAATTTTTTTATTTTACCGGAATACCATGAAAACATATAAAGTTTTGCGTTGACAGCTCAGCTCGCCTATATGGTGTATGTGTATATGTTTTCATGGTATTCCGGCAAAATGAAAAAACTTCACGATTATTTCGCGAATTTTATATTTTACCAGTATTACCAACATAGAAACTACAAAAAATTCTAACAGTTTACGTCTTAAACTTCAGATTTAAACCATATTGGTAAATGTTTAATGTTGTCAGTGAATTTATATTCAATGATTAAACTCTCTGTATGTGAGTTTGAACAAAATACCAATACATTCGTTTTTATTTATTTATTTATTTATTACGAAGCCTAAATTTATGTCAATATGTGTTCACAGCGAACTGTGAACATGCTGGTCAGAGACCCAATACGACATAAATTCCGCCCACATTACAAAAAATCTATCACGTCTTTTATTCACACTCGTACATTACTGAGCTGTCAATGCATTAGTGTGCATAAACAGCATACTCAATACTCACATGAATGAAAGTAGTAGGAAAAGGCGGATTCGTCGCCAATCCTTGCGTCAACCATGCGGTACCACTGCGGGCGCGTGCGTCAGCCAGAGAGCGAAGCCCATACACTCACATATTCTCGCGTTCGCTCGATTGTATACTATAGTATATGTATACTACATCTCTCTCTCCTTCTCCTCATTCTCTCTCCCATATCTTTTTTTGTAACGCTCATTCAATCATTCAAGTCAAATAACAACTGCTCTCTCTCACTCATGCATTCGCGAATACAATCGCAGTCGGGCTCATTGTTTAAGACAAACTGAATATGTTTATTATTTATTACGAAGCCTACATTTATGTCAATATGTGTTCACAGCGAGCTGAGAACATGCTGGTCAGAGACCCAATACGGTATAAATTCCGCCCATGGTGCGTCTTTTGCAAAGGGAATACAGTCAGGGGAAAGTGATGCTTTCATACCAGAGATTGGGTCCGGAAAACCATGGCAAAACCGGCCTGACTCAGGAGAATCAGGGGAATTACATTATATTATAATTTTTGTCATACTCTACTTTATATAATGCAAAGCAAAAGAAAAAAAAAAAAAAAAAATTAGATAGAGAAGCAAGAGCAATAGAAGAGATGAAGTTAGTCGAGTTAGTGGAAATATGTCTTAAACTATGTTAAACTACGTATTAGTAGATTGACAAGATCAAGCATATCAGTCAAACCGAGTATTCGATGGTGAAAATTATTATAGAAGTTAACTGCATTATTGATTGGTTCGTAGAAAGTGCTTCAATTCACTCTTAAAAGACGCCAACGATTTTATTTGTCTAATTTCGACCGGAATACTATTCCAAAAATTTATGGCGGCGAAGCTAAACGCGCGAGTATCAAAAGCGGTACGTGGTGTAAATGAAACGCGAATGTTATCAGGAAATCTGGAGGACGGACCGTTACGAACAAACATATGATTCAGATAGGCTGGCGTTTCATTTGACAATTGCTTATGAATGAGAACGGCTGAATGCAATTTTGCATTGCTCTCCGGAGTCAAACAATTGAGGCGTTCACGATATTCAGTGACATGAATTCGTCGTTATCTGCGACAAGAATACGATTCTCCTGAATTTGTGTGCTATGTGCACCCCAGCCATAGGTAATCACATCTCCATAACTCAGAATGGGATCGATCAGCGCCGTAGTAATGTCGCGTTTAACATAATTTGGTATAAACCGCTTTGTGTGACGGATCCGATTAAGAACGCCATACACTTTCTGCAGCTTAGCCTTATCATGCTCTTGATAAGATAAATTTTCGTCAAAAATGGCGCAGAGATTTTTAATCGATTTACAGAATTTAAGTTGAACACCCCCAATAACAACATCGTTGATCATATCGAAGCTTAAACGACTAGTATGGTGCTTGGAACCAATTATCATGACTTTAGATTTCAATCCATTAAATTTCATACCGTGACTCGTAATAAAATCATTTAGTTTAGAAAGATCGGAGTTAACTTTATCAAAAGCTTCATTAATTTGATTGAAATCAGTTTCGAGAATTGCCTGACAGTCATCAGCAAATAGGTGGCACGTTATATGATCAGGCACATTGAGAGTATCATTAAAATACAGAGAAAAGAAAGTTTGGCCGAAATTACTACCCTGGAGAACTCCGTTTTGAATATCGATGAAATCAGATTCGTGATTGCCTACTTTCACTTTCTGTTTTATATTACTATAAATTGACTTTACAAGATTTAAGGCATTAACTGAAAAACCATGAGCTTTGCAAACTTTAAGGAGGGTGTCATGGGGAACTGAGGGGAAGGCACTCTTTATGTCTAAAAAGACAGCAATAACAACTTTTTGCGATTAATCGCTGACCTGATACTCTCTGATATGTTCAACAATGCGGTGGTGCAACTGTGATTCTTACGAAAGCCAGATTGCCTTTCGTGAAGAATTGCATTTGATTCTAAATAGCCTATTAACTGACCATTCATAAGAATCGCGAAAATTTTTGGGATTACGGAAATAATGCTGATTGGACGGTAATCCGCGATCAATTGGGGACTTGGTATCTTGTTGAGCGGTTTAATAATGACTTTATTCCAATCAGCTGGATACACACCATTTGAAACACAGTAATTGAAGATAAAAATAATCTGAGGAGCAATCGAATGCATGATAAATTTAAGAAAATCAAGCGGTATCCCGTCATCGCCAATTGCTTTACTTTTAATCATCAGAAATGCGGACCAGAAGTCTTCAATGGTGTCTTCAATGGTGACTTCGCGGGAAGAGAATTGTGATATAATATTGTTTGGAAGTGATAGATTGCTCAAATCGGCCCCATGAGATGCATGAATAGAAGCGAAGAAACCGTTAATATCATTCAAGTTAAAATTGTCTAGAATTTCGTAATAACTGCTTTTGGATTTACTGTCTTTACAACAACCAAGAGATTCAATAACATTCCATTTTGAACGAATGGATTTGGCATCATTGAAACTTTGGACGGTGGACTGTTTTTTACTTTTGTTTATCAAAGATTTAACTCTCTTGGATTTTTCCTCATAGATAGAACTCAGCTGTAGAGTAGTGGTTAGCAAGCCAGCTTTGCAAGCATGAGGACGTGAGTTCGAAACTCGGGGGTACCAAAAATCTTTTCTCAGCATATTTTCACTCGTGTATTCATGAGAATAATCGAAAAATGGTCTGGATCAATTTCTGCCCGCTTATCGAATTTACGGAGTGCTTCGGAGGGCACTTTAAGCCGTCGGTCCCGTGCTCAAACATACAGAAGCACGAGTCAGTTTATACATGAAAATGGTTGACTTGCCCGCTAGGTTGTTGCATGATATATCCAATGCATCAACCGCAGAAAGTGAAGCTCAAAACATTGACATCAACGGCATATCACCTATCGTGTAGATATGGACCCTTAGTCCATCAATGCACTGATATCAACGGTGATGTTATAGCAATGTTCCATTATTCAGCCAGAACTTGGCGGTGTACAAACAACAATAACAATAACAATAACAATAACAATAATTAAATCTTGTTCATGAGAAGCTGCATTATCCTTTCTTTCATCCATAGCTTGTGTAATTTCATCATTAAACCAATGCTTGGGAGTATGACGAACGCGACGCGATTTAAGTGGTGCAAAACGATCAAGAAGATTCATAATGTTACTTTTAAGTGTTGAAACCATATCGTCGACTGAGCGACATACGTTAAAATTCCAGTTCAATAATTCAATCGCGTGATTTAATTCATTTTGATTGATTTTATCGAACCTTCTACCACTTATGACAACATTTTTATTGAATTTTTCAGTCTTAACATTGTACGAACACAATAATAAGTCATGAAAAGAGATTCCCGATGGAAAATGCCCGAACATATTAACCCGATCAATATTATTTGTAAAAATTAAATCGATTTGCGATGGTAGTTTACCCGGCCACCAATGAGTCGGACAGCTATCATTAACTAATTTTAAATTCAACGCGAAATTCGAGTTTATGACGCTAGTTACATTTTGATTATTTAGAAAATTTATGTTAAAATCACCAGCTATTATCACATTTGGTTCATGCGCAACAGTTGAGCTTATCAAGTCAAATAATTTACGCGTATTTTCAGCGTTGCATCGCGGAGCACGATAAACAACACCGAAAACTATTTTTGACGTGCGAGTAAAAATTTCAACAAAAAGAAATTGCGCGTGATCAGTTTGGGCATTATCCTTAGACGAATTGAGAATAATCTTGGTTTTGAGATTTTTAAAAACAAAGACCGCTACACCACCTCCTTTATTTCTGTCATCGGGTTTCGATTTGCGATCGGCACGAATGATTTTATAACCAGGAATATCAATGGACTTATTTGTATTACTATTTCGCAACCATGTTTCTGTTAACGCTTCTAAATTTATATTCTGATTATCTTTCAAGAGCAGTCTCACCTCGTCGAAGTGACATGCATCAAGAATGCCCTGAGCATTCACATGACAAAAGTTAAAACTGTCCTTGAAACGATTTACCACATTCACTGAATTTATTCTATTTTTACATTTATCACGATTTATCGAATGTACTGTCATTGATATTCAAAGTAACATTCTCCGACTCTAACAACCGTCCTAATTTTAACAAGCAATCGTTCAATACAACAACCGGCTGACGTGCCGTCTGCACCAGTGCATTTGCACTTGGCACAGCAGACGTAACATCTGGCTGAGATGAATCGATTGAGGAATTACACAAAATTACATTAACCAAGCTATCATCATCATCCGAATTACAAGCGATATTTTATTTACACGAATTTACTGAATTTACTGATATTAGCGAATTAAAATTAACCGATGATTTGACGCGCACACTTCTACTAACGCGGTTCAAAATAGTGAGTCAGCTATTGAATTAGAAGAGAAAAGAGAGAACAAAAAGAAAAGAAAGAAGAGGAAAACAAGAAAGAGAAGAAAAGAATAACAAAAAAAAAAACAGTCTCGAAATAAAAATGCCCACAGCAAATATGATTTTTGTTTTTCACCATTTTTTGTCATTTCGACATTTTTATTTCGATACTTTTTTTTTGTTATTTGAGCTCGTCTGTATCCTCTAAACTGAAGCAAAAAATCGAACACAAAGACCTTATCAACTCGATTTACAAGATATATACATGTTGTTTTGCTATTATCATTTTTTCAGTTTTATTCCAAGCGAACTGTATTTTCTTGAATGTTTTGATAAATTTTATAAGCTAAAATAAATAAAAAAAAGGTAAATTTTATAAGCAGTATATTTCTCCGTAAAAAAGAATTGTTTACAATTTAATTTCATTTGGATACATTTTTTTTATAATCATGCACCTACTCTAACATTCCTCTTCATCCTCAGTGTTTTCGTCCAAATATCGTTCAATCGATCTATCGAAATTAATAACAACACGAATTCCGTTGCGTTTGAAATCGTACCAAATTCGTTTTAGATTTTC
Organism: Obolodiplosis robiniae; assembly: GCA_028476595.1. Taxonomy (NCBI): domain Eukaryota; kingdom Metazoa; phylum Arthropoda; class Insecta; order Diptera; family Cecidomyiidae; genus Obolodiplosis; species Obolodiplosis robiniae. Next base: position 18,941,865 of record CM052014.1, read on the forward strand.
GATGTTTATGCCAGGAGAATTTATGTACAAATCACTAAGTAATGGTAAAATTGTTTTTATGTTAGCCGCACTAATATTGTGTTTTGGATTTAGGTCTATTGACAACAACCATATATTTTTGAAACGTGAAAGATCATGGAAATCAAAGAATTCGATGGCATTTCTGTGAATAACCAATGATTTTAATTTGTCTAATCGTGGTAAACGTGCTAAATTGGCCAAAGAATTTTGATTTATTTGCAAAACTTTCAATATATTAAGAGAACAAATTGAAAACCGCGCATTTTTTTCAAAATTTCGATCTTTATTATGGAAAAATGGTTACAAATTGATTATTCAAAGTATTGTCCATCGCTAGCCACAACTTTTTCCCATCTTTCTGGCAAATTACGGATTCCGCGTCGAAAGGAATCTGTGCTTTTTTCGGCTATCCATGAATCGACCCATTTTTTGCTTTCCTCGTAAGAATGGAAATGCTGTTCAGCCAGGCCATGTGTCATTGATCGGAAGAGGTGGTAATCGGAAGGGGCAATGTCTGGGCTATACGGCGGGTGGGGTAGGACTTCCCATCGAAGCGTTTCCAAGTAGGTTTTAACGACCTGAGCAACATGTGGCCGAGCGTTGTCATGTTGCAAAATAAATTTATCGTGTCTTGCGACCGTTTCCGACCGTTTTTCCTTCAGTGCTCGGCTCAAACGCATCAATTGAGTTCGGTACAATGCTCCTGTGATGGTTTCGTTTGGTTTCAACAACTCATAATAGATCACGCCGAGCTGATCCCACCAAATACACAGCATAAGCTTCGAGCCATGAATGTTCGGCTTTGGCGTCGATGTTGATGCGTGGCCGGGGTAACCATACGATTTTTTTCGCTTCGGATTATCGTAATGAATCCACTTTTCATCACCAGTCACAATACGATGCAGAAAACCCTTCCGTTTTTGCCTTTGAAGCAGCTGTTCACAAGTGAAAAAACGGCGTTCGATGTCTCTCGGCTTCAATTCGTATGGCACCCAATTTCCTTGCTTTTGAACCATTCCCATGGCTTTTAAACGATAGGAGATGGATTCTTGTGTCACTCCCAATGATTTTGCAAGTTTTTCTTGCGTTTGACACGAGTCTTCATCGAGTAATGCTTCCAACTCCTCGTCTTCAAACTTTTTCACTTGGCCTGGACGCTCTTTGTCTTCCACATCAAAATCACCACTTTTGAACCGCGCAAACCACTCCTGGCACGTTCTAATCGACGGAGCATATTCTGGATATGCTTCGCATAACAAACGATGACTCTCGGAAGCATTTTTCTTCAGATTAAACCAATAAAGTAAAACTTCCCGCAAATGCTGTTTTGTAGGCACGTAGCTCGACATTTTCAACGCAATAATAAACTTGTGTATTCAACTGAATGATAAGTTTGACAGATCGTTTTCAATGTATTTTTTTATCCACTTTAAGATACAATAGCTGTCAAAGTCAAAATAATGACATCTATGATAGATATGAAGTTAGTAACGAATGCGCGGTTTTCAATTTGTTCTCCCAATACTTTCGGGTTGAGCCGTAACTGAATTTATTTCATTAAACCTTGCATCAATTTCTTCAACATTTTTGGGAATGTAAAGTTGAGAAAACCCACAATCGGATAATTTTAATGAATCGAGAGTCGCGCGGTCCTCAGGAAATAAATCAATATTACTTAAGTCACGATTGTCGTTAACATGCAAAAGAGAAAGATAAAGATTATTACGAAATGATTTTGGCTGAATAACGCTTAGGCTGTTGTTATTTATGTATACGGCAGACAAATATATATTATGAAAAAAGAGATCTGAATCAACTATTTGGATTCGATTTCCCTGCAACTTCAATGACAGCAAATTCACTAACGATTTGAATAGGACTTTGGGCAATATGGTGAGTTGATTAAATGACAAATCTAAGTGATTCAAATCAGTTAAATTTAACTTCCACAATTTTATTACTTGATAGATTCAGATCGTCCAGTACAATACAATTTTTTAATAAACGACTTGGTAGTACTGTCAACGAACTGTTGTACACGTTGAGTCTTGTAATCTTTGCTTCGCATTTACATATGCTTCTAGTATTCAACTCTATAGATGATGCATTTTGATTTTAAAGATCAAGGACAAATTCCCATCGACGTGATGTTGATGGTGATGATGAAATAAAATAGAATATCAGTGCAACGAACAATAACTGCCTGAAAAATATCGATTTTAATGAAACAATAGATTACTAGTTGCACGAAATTTGGTATTCAAAATTTATTATTCACTATTTTTTTTTTTTTGAATTAATAGCTTACATTTTGAATGTTTGCGTCAAGGCACTTTAATAAAACCGAAATTTCTACTACCTAATGTAAAAAAGTCGAGGAGTATAAGGTCCTTTATGTTTCAATGATAAGTAAAGACTGACTTGAAAACTGAAAATAAAAGAACGCTGCAATACATTTCAAACTCACACAAAGTATTTAAAGATGGAGGATCGAAAATCTAAAAAATGTATGCAAGTAAAATAGAGTTCAAAGGGCAAAGGTTTAAATAATGTATAAGCAATGCTACATAATGATGTTGTTTCAACCGAAAAATAGGACAAAAGAAACGAATAAACAACATTTTTTTTTACTCAGAAGAGTTGTAGTTTCTTTTGTTGGAATATTTCTTTCTGACCATTTTTTTGTATTGGGCATTGTTGTTCGATTCAAGTTTCAGATTATTATTTTTGTTTTTCGAAGTAGTATGACAAGGCAATTCATCGTGAAAATTTGTTACTAGAAAATAGAAGAAATGGAGGAAACACGCGACAAAAACAAAAAAGCAAATCAAACAAATACATATTTTATGTACGAAATTCATTTCTTTGAACCCCGGAATTTTCTTTTTTTAAATTAAATAAAGTGAAGAAAAACCAGATGCATTCATTAATAGTTTTTTGGTTTTAATTCTGCTTTTTATTTAATTCATCATAATCAATCAGCCTTCCAGATTGCACAAAGTCATTAGACACGTGAAAAAATAAGAGTGTTGGAGAAGTATTTACGTCTGTCGACATTTTTGACATTATTATCAGCGGAATTCATTGCTCGATCAGCTGTGCTTCCAGCGGTTTCTGTTGCACGATTGCTTAATTCTTGATTATCGCAAATTGGTAAATGATAATTGAATCAATGGAAAAATGTTATGTGCTTTGTATATTGCAAATGCAATTCCAATAAACAGCAATATTTATACCAATTTTGCATCTCAGCAGTTTTCAATACATCTTATCGACAAAACTTTGAATATATTTTACACACTAACGATCATTCGAAATGGGTATAAAAGGTTCAACAACTAGTATAGACAACAGTAATTATAGTTGCCTTTGAAAAATGAAAACGATTGTGGTAATTTCTTTTGTTGTCGTCTTTGGAGCACCAGTGAGCTTTTGTGCTCGTAAGTATAATCAATTTGTTTGAGTTGTTAAAGATCATACAAAATTAAGCCCACAATTTCTTCACAGCACAAAACCAATATGGACTGCTTATCAGCTGCAATCCGGTCGTTTCATCTTCCTCAGAGCATATGAGACCAAGTCACACTGGATATTATAGATCTGCAAGCGATGATTCTTTTTTGCTAAGGGAAACGGTATCTAATATATTAACTGGCAGTGAATATACGAAGAATGCAACAAAAATTTGGAAATCTTGTATTCAATTAATGAAGCCGACCCTAGACAACCGCGGTTGCTTTGTAAACAGCTGCCAATTTATCTTCAATATGCGGAAAGTACTTGATTTTGTGAAATGTGAATATGAAAGATTTCAGTTTCTTATCACACCATTGGTTTACAATTGACATATTCATTCCATTAAATATAAAAAACCAAGAAATTTTTTTATAATTTTCATCCGGAAATATCAAATAGGCGTAAGAAGAATAACTTGAAAAGTTATCAAAATTCAAATATAAAAGAAATTATAAGAAGTCAGCCTTTGAACATATCTGGATATAACGACAAGTATTCGGATAATATAACATTGAAATATCCAAGAAATTATGTATTATTTTCTATCAAAGAATGTGAGCCGATAAATGTATGGCCGAATCGGTTGTACCGCCATTAATCAAGCAAATGCAACAAGTGCCATAAAGTGGGCCACCTGGCCCACATCTGCAGAAATTCCAATGAGAATATTCAATATATTTCTAAAAATAGTTGTGACAGGGGATTTAACGATTTTTTTTATTCCAAGTATAGCATTGATGATTGGAGTGATTTGGATTGTGGCACACACTTGGTTGAGGATAGACACACGTTGGTCATTGAGATCAACATTATTGAGTTTCGTGTTGACACTGATACTGGCGCACCGTGCTCAATAATGCCGGTTGACGTGTACAACAAATTTGTTGATCGATCGAGCATACAGCTTTGCAAGATTCCGTGCACTGGAAATGGCGAAAATTCAATCAATGTTATTGGTGAGTTTTCAGCAGTTCTCAGCAATTGTTAATTACAAGGGTCAAAAGAAACAAGGAAAATTCGTTTTCTAAAACCCCAAAGTGAGGTTCGGTCTCCAATAATGAATCAATCAGGCACATTTCAAGTGAATTCAATGAACTCATTCAAAGAAACATACTCAATGGATTCATAACGTTATTTTGTTATCAAGACACATAGATCAAAATGTTTCAACAGAAATTCATCCATTTTATAAATTATTACGAAAGTTGTGAAGTTTGAATGGACATATAACTGTTCCAAACCATTTGATCTCATGAAAGCAGAAATCTGTTGAGATCGTATTTTGGTTCATTTCAATTCTAAATTTCCAATAATTCTGTCAACAGATGCGTGCAATACTGTTGTTGTTTTAAAATACCGATTGCATACGTATCACGAGCTTTGAATAAATATTAAACCTCTTATGATATTTTTTTGTCATCATCTAAGGAGGAGTTTATTAAATCATGAACGTCAAATAATTCGAGCATTAAGGCGGAAATAAATCGTCTGTCATTATAGACATCGTTTTGATGTGCATACATCGATTGCAATATCAAGATTATGTTACTATCCGTCTTCCTATATGGACATAAGAAGAGCAATATGAAATTGTGTCAACCCAAATTGTAGGTATATACTCTGTTCTATACCTGTACGTAGTGAAGTCATAGACTTTTGACGTTTGTACTGACAGGTCGATATAATTTTGCGCTCTCTTACATAAAATATTATTTTTTATTAAATTGCATGAAAAAGAGTTTATTAATAAATTTTTTTTTGTGCATTCATTTCACTTTTTCTTGTATTACCCGAATATTATTTTAGTTTTATTAATTTTGCTTGTTTCTCTAATTTTTCATATTTGCTGTTTTGATCGAGTGTGCATTATTGGAGGTACTGTTTTTTGCTGTACTTTGACTGATTCATGCTTTATCGGATCGCTGACTTGAGGAAAATTGGTGAGACTGTTCATTTACCAAATCTGAGTGACGAAATCCTAAATAAGTTAACCGTTCATAATATTTTGCGCGTTTCAAATCAGGTCCACCATTGTAAAGTCCTTGTCAGAAATATTGTTGGTCGGTGCAATGAACATGTGCTTCGCTGTTTATCTTCGTTTTTCGGTGTTTCGAGCCGCGATATAATTATTATAAAGCAATCTTTTATTGATGGTACGGTTATTTGTTTGATTAGATTCGCAAGTTTTGATCATTATATTAACTTTGAAAATCTTGTATTGCCACATAACCTCACTATTTTGAATCGAGTAAATAGATACGCGCGTAATGTTTCATCCGTTAATTTTTGTTCGTTAATTAGTGTTAATACGGGTAATCTGATTAATACATATGATTGTGGTAATTCAGGTGAGGTGTACGCTGCTCATAATAATATTGATAATGAATTCACGTGCAGTTCATCGCAGGTGGGAGGTGTTGGAGTGGATTTATGTGAGAATAATTCACAGGAACCTCCAATACGCCAACCTGTTATTGCGCTATATGACTGCATGATGAATCTAGGTCCTCTTCTGGCATCTGAAAATGTAACCTTGAATATCAATGACGTACATTTGGAAAATCGCAATAAATGTAAGAGAAGGATAAAGTCACTAGATGTACTCAATCAATTCAAGGGTAGTTTCAATTTCATTCATGTGAATTCACAAGGACTTCTGGATGCTTGTCATCTAGATGAATTGAAATTAACTTTGAACAATAATCAAAATGTGAGTCTTATCGCGTTAACCGAAACTTGGTTACGTTCAAGTAATACAAATAAATCCATTGATATTCCTGGTTATAAAATCATTCGTGCTGATAGAAAATCGAAACGTGGTGATAGAAATAAAGGCGGTGGTGTAGCGATTTATGTTTTGAAAAATTTCAAAACAAAAGTGATTCTCAATTCGTTTAAGGATAATGCTCAAATCGATAACGTGGAGTTCCTTTTCACTGAAATATACATTCGTAATACAAAAATAATTTTCGGCATTGTATATCGAGCACCGAAATGCAATGAAGAAAATTCGCGGAAATTATTTAATTTGATAATCTCAACTTTTGCACATGAACAAAATGTGTTGATAGCTGGTGATTTTAATATTAATTTACTAAATAAAAAGACCTCTAATAGCGTTTTAAATTCGAATTTTCTCTTGAATTTTAATTTAATTAATGATAATTGTCCGACGCATTGGTGGCCGGGCAAGTTACCATCGCAAATAGATTTAATTTTTACAACCAATATCGCGCGCGTGAATACATTCGGGCATTTTCCATCGGGTATATCTTTCCATGACTTGTTATTGTGCTCATACAATAACAAAATTGAGAAAGTCAATAAAAATATTGTCATAAGTGGTAGAAGATTTGATAATATCGATTTGGATGAGCTAAATCATGCAGTGGATTTATTGAATTGGAACTTTGACCAAAATCGAAATGTCGATGAAATGGTTACAACACTAAATGACAATATAATGAATCTTCTTGATCGCTTTGCACCACTCAGAACGCGTCGTGTTCATTATACTCCGAAGTCTTGGTTTAATAGTAAAATTAAACAGGCTTTGAAAGAAAGAAAAGCTGCTTACGATATTTGTAAGAAAAACAATGTCGATAATCCAGTTACTGATCAACAGAGAAATGATATTTATAAGGAAAAATCCAATAAAGTCAAATCTCTCATAAGAAAAAGTAAAAAGAAGTTAACTGTCGAGAGCTTCAATAATGCAACATCTATGCGTTCCAAATGGAATGTCATCGAGTCTCTTGGATGTTGTAAAGATGATAACTCTAAAGACAGTGAATCTGAAATTCTGGATAATTACAATTTGAATGACATCAATGAATTCTTTGCTTCTACGCACACGTCTCATGGGGCAGACTTGAGCAATTTATCGCTCCCAACGAATATTAATTCGAATTTCTCTTTTCAAGAAATATCCATTGATGAATTTTTATCAGCATTTCATAGAATCAAGAGTAACGCAATTGGGATACCACTCAAATTTCTTAAATTAATCATTGATTCGATTGCTCATCCCCTTGTTTACATTATTAATTATTGTATTGCTCATAGCGTGTATCCAGCTGATTGGAATAAGATTATCATCAAACCTTTAAACAAAGTTCCAAGTCCCCAAACAATTTCTGACTATCGACCAATCAGCATAATTTCAGTCATCCCAAAAATTTTTGCGATTCTTCTGAATAGTCAATTAACTGGCTATCTAGAATCAAATGCACTTCTTCACGAAAGGCAATCTGGATTTCGTAAGAATCACAGTTGTGTCACCGCATTATTGGACATAACAGAGAGTATCAGATCCGCGATTCGTCGTAAAAAGCTCATTATTTATAACTCAATTGATATTAAGTGTGCTTTTCCATCTGTTCCTCATGATGGTCTTCTTAAAGTCTGTGAATCGTATGGTTTCACCGATGACGCAACAAAATTAGTAAAGGCAATTTTTTCTAACATTGAGCAAAAAATTAAAGTCGGTAGCTCTGAATCCGATTCAATCTCTATAACTAACGGAGTTCTTCAAGGTAGTAATTTCGGCCAAACATTCTTTTCACTTTATGTTAATGATACTTTCAATGTGCTTCAGCATATGACTGGCCATTTATTTGCTGATGACGCTCAAGCATATCTTGAAGTGGATTTCAATCAAATAAATGAAGGAGTCTCTAAAGTAAACTCCGATCTTGCTAAATTAAATGATTTTATTACAAGTCGCGGTATGAAATTAAATGGATTGAAATCTAAAGTCATGATCATCGGTTCTAAGCACCATACAAGTCGATTGAATTTTGATATGATCAATGATGTAACCATTGGAGGTGACAAGCTGGAATTCTGTAAATCGATCAAAAATCTCGGCGTCATTTTTGACGAAAATTTAAATTTCGAAGAGCATGTTGGGAGTAAGCTGCAAAAGGTATACGGTGTGTTAAATCGTATACGTCATACCAAGCATCTTATACCCAACTATGTTAAGCGGGACATTGCTACTGCGCTGATCGATCCTTTAATGGACTATGGTGATGTGATTACATATGGTTGGGGTGTGTACGGCACCCTAAATCAAGAAAATCGTATTCTTGTTGCTGACAATGACAAAATACGGTATATTTACGGTTTAAAACGTAATGATCACATCACTGAATATCGACAGCGCCTTAATGGATTGAACCCTGAGTGTAGAGCTAAGCTTCATTCAGCGACCTTGATCTATAAGCAATTGTCTAATCGTTCGCCGAATTATTTGAATCATATGTTTGTCCGAATCAACGGTAGAGCCCGTTCTCAAAATAATCTTCAAGTACAGTTTCCGCAAACTGAATTTGATAAACGCGCTTTTACTTACGGAGCAATTAATTTGTGGAATAGCATTCCCATCGAAATAAGAAATGTTGAATCGTTATCCGCGTTTAAATTTAAATTGAAGCACTGGTTGCGCATAGAACAATAGTATTTCTCCTTTTTCTTCTATTTCTTTTATTTTTTCTATCGAGTAAATTCAAACATGCTCAGATTTGGTATTATGATCATTCTCGCCTATAGATTTAGGATGAGTTTTTGCATTGTATAAAGTAGGGAAAAATATTAAGTAAACAATGATGTACTTCCCCTGATTCTCCTGAATCAGGCCGGTTTTGCCATGGTTTTCCGGAATCAATATCGGTATTTAAAGTCTATTCATAAATACCATCCCCCCTTGATGAAATGTAATAGTCTTCTTGCTTAAGTCGCACCATGGGCGGAATTCATATCGTATTGGGTCTAAGACCAGCATGTTCTCAGCTTGCTGAGAGCACACATTGGTATGAATTTAGGTTTTGCAATAAATAAAATAAAAAATAAGTGTTCTAAAAACAGTATGTTATTCAACTGAATATTATTATCGTCTGACCAATCATCAGACCAAACATCCACATTCTGTCCATTTTTGGAATGGACTGATACAAAGGAGTGATCAGATGACTCATCTAGATCAATTATGTCGCATAAGTTTTGAAAGTGATAACGGAGTCGGATCGTACACGAATTCTTCGTTCAAAACGATATAACTGCTATTTGAACTTAGACCTTAATGCGCTCAAGCTAATTTTTCATTGAAATTCCCATTATTTCCTCGAACATTACAAGTCGCCTTTGGTTTTTGGGAGAAGTGGTCATATGGTCATTTCCTTTGGAGGATAGTAGAACGGTCAATTCTGATTGGTATAACATCATTTGTTTGCCCGAAGCCTTTCGAGAGATAATAAAAAACAACCGTCGAAGAAAGATCATTCTTCATCATGTCAATGCGAGCTCTCACACATCACATCAAACAGTCGACTATTTGACCGGTTAAAAAATCGAATTAATGGGTCATTCGCCGTACAGTTCTGATTTGGCATCACAAGATTTCTTTTTATTACCAAGTGTAATATACTACGTGGTCAACGATTTTCGACGCCCGAAGAGGCTGTTGATACATTCAAAAAGCATGTTTTTGAAATAACTCTTTCGGAGCGGAAAAAATGTTTTGACAATTGGCTCAAGCGTATGCAAAAGAGTAGGTATTGATCATCATGGCAAATATTTTGGAAAACAATAAAGTCATTTTTAGAAATAAGTCAATGCATTTTCTTAATATACATATCAATCGTTGAACGAGCTTCGGTTTCATTTCATGTTGATTCCTGCATGGTTTTCGTTTGCTATGTCGTGCTCTCGCGTCTCTCTTTTTCATATAGCAAAATCAGCCGATATTCTGGGAACTCTTGTACATTGTTGGATTGCGTTCAATCGAATGAAAAGCGTCGCAGATTACGGCAATCAACAATTTACTTATCGCAAATTAAATGTTGCGAATCTGGCTGCTTTTCTTCTGAATGGTTATTACGTACGTTGTTAATATTATAAAGAGTCTACACAAATGATTTATCTGTTGGAATGGAAACGAAAGATAAAAAATACAGTTGAATTTTTATGATTTACAATGAGTAAATTATTTTATTAATACTCTGATATCAAGCATTAAAAACAATTTCGTACTTAGCCAATATTATTTGACGAGACAAAAGAAAGATTCAATTGTTATGTACTCATAGATGCACGCATTTGTGGTAAAAACCAAATAAAATAAATGCAAACAAAGCTACTATAGAAAAATGTTAGCGCAAAAATATCATAAAAGCGTATTCAATTGTTGCTCTACCTTGCCTATATTTTCTTATCCATCTGAGCATCATATATCGTATTTTTATATTTCATCTAATTTCGTATCATATTTTTGCTCTAGCTGAAAACATTATCTGCCTTATGCTCATCGAGAAAATATACTTCGCTCTTGCTACGAGCGATATTATACGTTACTTAATTACATTAATAAAATATCGGTAATGTAAACCTGTACGCATAACCCTTTGAATGTTAATATAATAATAAGATTCTTCTGCAACACTCGATTAATAGTTATAAATATACAATAACATTGTTTATGTCGACAACCAATTTAAATTTGTTGTTGCATACATGATATCGATCATTTGCTCATTCAAATATTGCAAAAACTATGATCGGTTGTTTGTTCGCTAACACCGCAAATGTGAAGATTATCTAATCTACATATTAGACTAATGTTTCATGAGCAAACAATTTAGTTTTCATTTCATCCATTTGTTTCAATTATGCCTTCTACAATGTCGCTTAGCTACAAAATAATATTTATGATTGCTAGTACTGTTTATTTCGTTCCAAGGACACTGAACAAAGCATTAATTCTTGTCTATCTAATCTTCTCAGTTTTGAATCACGACAATCATCGCAATTCTATATGTTTTTTTATAATCCTGCTGGTTTTTGGCTAAATTATATTTATTTCTTCATTAAAACGTTCCAATTTGGATAAATAATTTAAAATTTATGAGTTACGAACATCTTGAAGTAAATAACATTATTTCATTCAGTCAACGCACGTGGCCGGATGCTGCAATTGTATTGTATGATTATTGATGTAACGTTATAACGATAAGGAACGGAATAGAAAATAATTGTCTATTCATTTTATAACTTAATCTCACCTCCTATCTATTCCCAGCACGAATTGTACGTCATATCATATTTAATTGGTCTTACATACGTAAATCTAACTATTCCTCAAATTTCCCGAAAGACTACGAGTTTACGAGCCATGTTTAATTTTTATTATTTCAAGAGTAAGCGACACAACATTCCAAGTCATTACAATGAGATTTAGGATTAATTAAAACTATGAGCAAAGTGTGATGTTTCTGCTTGCAATTGTGTTTTTTGCATGCTGCTTCGAATGGACATTCAACTACATTAAAACTTGAAGCAATTTGCGCAGGCATTTGTATTATTTACTGCGGTTTTCCTTTCATGAATTGACATACGCGGCAAAGTATCACATCGCGATGACCAATGATTACGTTGGCATATGCTACACTCATAGTCCGCCCGAAATGTGAACAACATTTTAGCATTAAAATCGTGTTTTTAAGTCGAAAAAACCTTATTTTGATTTCACAAAATGAACAAAATGTTTCAGTATTTGAACTAATTTCGTAGTGTTCCGATAAATTATACGTAGATGGAATAATACATCCAATATTTACTCACAGATTTGTTTGTGTGTAGGATTGCAGTGCGTTCTTTCATCTTTTGATAATTTGACAAGTTGCATATTGTCTTATTGGGAATTTGGCCCGCAAGGGGTGAGAGTCGAAAAACTTAACTTTATTAACTAAACCCAATTTTCAAAACTATATAACTATACCAAAGGGTATAGCGATGTCGATTTCTACACTTCCATCGTTTTTCTGGACCTGTGGCCCAAGGCCTTCCCAACAAAACCCCACTTTCATCGATCAGACTCCTGCACTAGGGGCATTTATCTCGATTTGCATATTGAACATAGCGCGTATAAATTTGAATTTTCTTCATATATGTTCTGTATCCATCGAATATCTAACGAATAGTTCGTATAGAGCGTATAATTTGTATATTTCATGTATATATCGTATTTCAACTGACGTTTGATCTGCAATATCGATCGACAGAAGACCGTCAAAATAAATTCAGATATAAACATGAAACATTGATCAAATTAAATGAAATAAAATAATGGAAAATTTCAAAAAATTAGTTTCGTCTATTGAAATATTACTCAATGAAAAAATTTCTCAATCAGTGATTTATATCTTATTTAAAACTGGATTCGATTCAAAATTTGCTTTGTAAAATATCTCCGAGCAAAGTATTGAACTTATTGAACAGCATTTCAACAATCATATCGATGAGTCAGTGGTTGAATTAAGTGAATATCGGGGACTGAATCAGCCGTTTAAATTGTTGCATTTTGCCATTGCAAGAACTTAACAAAGCGCAACTGATGTGCTACTGATGTGCTACTGTTAGCTGTCAAAATATAAACTGGCGGTAATCCAGTCGATCAGCTGTTTGAATTATGCAGCATACCGACTCTGAATACGCGCGAATGCTGCGTATAATTTGTGCATTTTTTTGCATATTCTATGTATTTATATAGTTTATTGCGTATATATCCTTTTTGATATTAAAAGATACGTATAAATGTGCATATTTTTGAACATACCATAGGGTAAATGCCCCTAGCTCCTGCATCTCATAGCTGAAAATTTGCTGTACATGCTTCCGTCATTCGTGTGGACTACCCTCCTGTTGAAATGAATAGATTACATGTGAATATGACGAGCTGACAGAATATAAAATAAATGTATTAATGTATTATTTGTTTCTAATCTTAAAGTGAACAAGACGTGTTTTCTTCAATTCTCTAACATGTCCACCGTGACATTTATTTATTGTATAATAAAATATTATAAAGGGTGATTTTTTAGCTGGTTTCTTTTTGACGTTTAATTTTTTGACAGATGTCAAATTCCAACTGACGTCTGTCACAGTCAAAAATGCTCAGTATGCTTTGCAATTTCAAGATGGAAAGACTTACAAACGAGCAACGCTTGCGCCTCCAGCCACACAGCGGGTCCATCCATGGACGAACTGCGCCGTAAGTTCGGCGAACAGTTCATCTCTCGTTTCGGCCCCGTTCATTGGCCGGCCAGATCGTGCGATTTAACGCCCCTGGATTATTTTTTGTGGGGCATGAAATTATTTTCAAAAAGTAAATGGCAAGAACCAATTTATCGATTTCAATAAAGATTTGATTCACTTTTCGAAATTTTTTGCGTTTTTTTCGATTTTCAAAAAGAAACCACTTAAAAAATCACCCTTTATCGCCAGTGAAGGAAAATTAAACAAAACAAACCAGAATTTAATCAAATTCAAATTAGGTAGAGTAATTTTTATAGCCCTCTACGACACAAAGGATGTTTCCTTATCAATCTTTTGAGATCAGAAAAAACACAAAATGAATTTATTCTATGATTTATTATCATCAGCTATCTGCGATGTTTAAAAGCTATTTAGATTAGAAGCGGTGTATAATTTTCAAATTATTTTATTGCTTTATTAGTGATTTCAAACGAAAATTTCGTTTTTTGACGTGCATCAGGAACATATAAATATCAAATGTCAACTGAATACGGTAGTCATTACTCAACCTTGCGTTGAATAAATCAGTTCCATTAATATCGTGTGAATAACCGGATACTAGCAATATTCAAGTTATTTTTCACTTTTAATTCCAAGTATTTTTTTTTTCATAAGATTGAAGTGCAAAATTTAAACAAAATATTTTCATTTGAAGAAAAAAATAGTATTTTGTTGTAAAATATAAATCGTTCAAAATCAAGTCCTGAAACAAGTAAGATGATTATCTTTTTTGTAATTTATATTTATATCGCGGAGATTAACACGTTTTCAATGAATCTAGTATTAATCAAACAATAGTTTAATAATTAAATGTAGTGATTATGGAAATAAATGAATAAAAAAAAAATGAAAACAATAGAACTGTATTCCCATCTCATATTGCTCATGTTTGCGCTGTCATAATGAGAACACAATCGTAAGTAATACGAAATGGAAAGATATTTTGCTTCAAATGAGAAAAACGGGGAATAATGGAAATCAATGCAAAGCAATGCAGATTAGTAGATTAATTGTGTTTATCAACGTGTGATTTTTTTTTTTTGAAGCGAATCGTCGCCCCTCGATTTATTTTAGCTAAATGTATTGAAGAAAATCTTTCAAATAGCTCATATACGCTGTTACGCGTCTGAATGTTGCCTAACAAAGGAAAAGACACACGTTGCTCCTAACGATTGCATATATACGCATTGTGGTTTTGTTGAAACAATATTTATTAGAGATTGATAGACTCATCATAATTCGGCATACCCTCGAAATCCGCCCGATTCAGAGAATTCAAATTATTGCTCAAAATCACAAAACAGGATAGCTCAACTGCTAAAAGATATCTCTTCTTTGCTGCGCTTCGATCTGTGTGTTTGTGCTCTTTTTCTTACACAATTATTGCATGGGTTTAAAAGTACGCAGCTCATTTTTGCAATAGCAATAGAAAAGTGGAAATGTTGTTCGCGATATCTTGGAGAAGAAGTTTGCGGCCAAAATCGAAACACTTTTTCTGATTTAATTGTGCGCGCACTTATTTTTTATGAAATAGTATATTCTTATCTACATGTTTTCATTTGAAAATAGTTTTTCCAGAATTTTTTGGTTAGCTTTTTGATGCTCCCAGACCTTGATATGTAAGCAATGCCTCAAAGAATTATTAGTAATCCAAAACTTAATTAAGTAAACCAAGCCTTTTTGAAGAACTTGTACAAAGTTTTTTTAATTTTGTATCTAACTCATTTGCAACTAGCTATGATACTTTTCAACAAAGATACGAGAAATCTGGTATACTCCAATTCTCCCACTTTTTGATTACAATCTAACAACTCTATGAGTTGAGAGAAATCTAAAATTTTAGATAAAAAGCATATCTGAGAGGTTCAGATCGTCGTTACATCGTAAACAACTTGTAATTATTCTTGCACTCAATATTAAAAGTGCCTCAGTACCTTATAATGCTCTCGCTAAAGTTTGTGAATCTTACGGTTTTTCTGATAATTCATTTGATTAATTCAATTCATAGTAAAATTTAACAAAAAGTAAAAGTCGGTAATCATGAATCAAATTTTGTCTCTATTAATAACGGTGTTTTACAAGGCAGTTATTTTGGCCAAACTTTCTTTTCCATTTTATTTTAATGATACTCTCAACGCCATTTGTTCGCGGATGATTCTCAAGCACATCTCGAAGAAGATTTTAATCAAATTAATGACGGTATCGATAAAGTAAATTCAGATCTTGCTTAATTGAATGGTCTCAGTCTAAAGTAATGATAATCGGTTCTAAACATCAAACATGTCGGTTGAATTTTGATATGATCAATGATATAAAAATAGGTGATGAAAAACTCGAATTCTGTAAGTCAATAAAGAACCTTAGTGTTATTTTTGACGAACAATTTGACTTTCAATAGCATGACAAGTGTAAATTGAAGAAAGTATATGGCGTGTATAATCGCATATGTCATACCAAGTATTTTACTCCCAATTACATAAAACGTGATATGGCTGCAGCACTAATCGATCCTATAATAATTTATGGGATCGTAGTTACATATGGTTGGGGTGCCCATGGCACTAATAATCAGGTTCATCAGTAATGACCATGTTACTTAATACCGTGAGCGTTTGAATGGATTGACCCCCTGAGAGCGGAGGTAAAATGCAATAGGCTGCCGCATGTGCGGGCGACACTTCATTTGCATGCGTCACCGCATTACATTTTCCCTTTTTGTCTGGATAACAATTAACAATTTTAGCTTATAGATTATTTATGTTTTGCTTAAATTTGATTTCTTTTCTATTGGGAGTAAAGAGACAAAAAAACGAACTTTTTAAGTTATACTCCCAATAGTTGTCACTTGGTATTTCTTTCCTTATATGAAAAACATTTGGTTGATCAAAATTTGGTTTGATATTATTCGGGTTTCTCTTCTGTTAATATTATAATTGTAGATTGTTGTTAATTCCATCTTTAAACTTGACGCTCGTTTTTTCTTTCTGCTGTTTTGGTTTTCGTTAATTTTTTTGTCTCACTTTTAGTATATTGAAAAATTATAAAAGATATATGAAAGATATAAAAATGTCTTATACAGTACTCCCTGCGTTATCCGTCACCTCTGTTAACTGTCACCGTTTTGCGATTCATTACGTTTTGCGATTCATCACCGAAATGAATTGCAATAACAAAGATAAAACGGTTGAAATCATGTTGGGACAAGGTTTATCACGCTGTTCTTTTCTTTCTCTATGTTTCTTTATTGTTTTAATTTTTGTTTTCGTCGGATCAATAGCAATGCGTGTAAACACAGCGCACAGCAAAACATGAAAAACGCAATTGATAATGCAGCTGATTCATGGTCTGAATTGTCATCAGAAACATTGAAGAAATGTTGGAACAAGCTATGGCCAGACACGGGATCGTCATTTAATAACAGTGGAATCGATGTTTCACATGCTGATGTTGCGGCTAGCATATCTAGAATTTTGACTTTCGAAAACGATGAAACAATCAATGAATGTTTGAATTGTGACAAGACTGATTGCGGTTATGACCTGTTGACCGACGAACAAATTACTAATGAAGTGAATGATGATGAAGAGGAGAACGATGATGATTACGATGGAACGAAAGACAATAATGAAACTAATAACAAGAACACTGCATCTTTCTTACGACGAGAAGCGAAAATTGCCGCATCAAACTTACAATAATTTATTGTCTGGTACGAAATGCAAAATGAAGCCGGCTTGGCTGACATCATTCGTTTACGCCAGTTTTATATTTTCGCGAAGGAGAAATCAGAAGTCATTTTAAAGCAAAAGAAACTCACGGAATTTTTCCAAAAAGCAAACTAAAGAATGAATAATTTGCAATAAATTTATGATGATTTTATACAACGCATGTAATTCTCACTTTTGTTCATTCCTTTAATAGTTATCATGCAATTTTTCGATTGTGGATTCTATCTACAGATTTGTTTCTGTTAACCGTCGTTTTTTATTATCCGTCATGGGTGGGTTACATTGACTGACGGATAACGCAGGGAGTACTGTATTTTTAGAGTAATTATACGAGGTTTGCTATTTAATTTCGGCTGTAGCAATGAAAAAACATAAATGTATTATTGAAAATGGCTTTATTGTTTTTCAACATATTCTCCTTGATAATCAATACACCTTTGCATTCGTTCGAACCATTTGTCATAGCAGTTTTACCATTCGGTGGGAGACACCTCCAAAACATGGTTTTTGGTGTTCGGGAACAAGAAGAAGTCATTGGGTGCCAAATCAGGGCTGTATGGTGGATGACCCATTATTTCGATGTTTTCAGTGGTCAAAAATTCATTTGTTTGACGAGATGTGTGAGACCTCGCATTGTCATGATGAAGAATGATTCGACGGCGTTTGTTTTTTTCCCTCCTTTCATTGAACACTTCTGGCAAACAAATGGTCGTGTACCACTCAGAATTAACCGTTCTACGTTGCTCAAGTGGAATTGTTGCGACATGACCAGTTTTTCGGAAAAAACAAGCCACCATTTGCTTAGCTGTGATTCATGCGCGAACAACTTTTGTTGGATTTGGTTCACTTTGAAAGACCCATACAGTCGACTGCTGTTTACTTTCAGGCTCATACGCATAAATCCATGATTCGTCAACTATGACGATGTTACACATGGCTTTTGAGCTTCCGCGGTTACATCTCTTGAGCATTTCTTTGCACCAATCGACACGAGCCTTTTTCTGAGCTATCGTCAAATTATATGGGATCCAAAGGGAACAAATCTTTTTCCGATTTTGGACGGTTATTATACGATTTGGTTAAGTGAACGACGACCAAAGTTAAATTCTTTATACCAGCGGAACACAGTCTGGATAGTGCTCAACGCCAAAAGTGGAATTAAGTTGATTGATGCACTATTGTTGTGATAATCCACGTCGAAAGTCATAATAAATCATGGCACGAAAATTTTCACGAGTCAAATCCATTTTTTTACCGAGATAAATTTTTCACTTCACTGTAAACAACACAAATGACGCTTTTATGTCAAAACGTTCTGAGTACGTACATATGTAGGGAGATATTGTTAATTGGAAATAAAACAATGAGGTAGGACTGACTAAGAATAGATAATCGTTTTATGTAATGTGTGTTCCTTTTATACAGTTGTCACGTAGCGATGCCTGTGAGCTAATTCCTATGGCTTCTACGTTAACTGGTCTATCTATTTTGCTACAATCGGCCCCTTTAAACAAATTTCGGCCCCTGACAAAATTATTTAAACTAAACTCAAAATTATTCTTTGGACCGACTATTCTCACTTGAAAGAGTCTTGACGTTAAAACAAAAATGGAAGTAAAGGGTGATTTTTTAGCTGGTTTCTTTTTGACGTTTAATTTTTTGACAGATGTCAAATTCCAACTGACGTCTGTCACAGTCAAAAATGCTCAGTATGCTTTGCAATTTCAAGATGGAAAGACTTACAAACGAGCAACGCTTGCGCCTCCAGCCACACAGCGGGTCCATCCATGGACGAACTGCGCCGTAAGTTCGGCGAACAGTTCATCTCTCGTTTCGGCCCCGTTCATTGGCCGGCCAGATCGTGCGATTTAACGCCCCTGGATTATTTTTTGTGGGGCATGAAATTATTTTCAAAAAGTAAATGGCAAGAACCAATTTATCGGTTTCAATAAAGATTTGATTCACTTTTCGAAATTTTTTGCGTTTTTTTCGATTTTCAAAAAGAAACCACTTAAAAAATCACCCTTTAGTAATACTCAATCTTGAATTTTTAAAACTAAAATTACTGGGTGGCTTTACGTAAACATTACGCGACATGAATTATCCATTCTGCAATCCGATGAAATCATCCTTTACGTTAAATCGCTTTAAAACAAATCAAATGCATTAACTCTATAATTTCATTTTCTGTCCGTCGTTTTTTATCCACTTTTTCAAATATTCGGCGCTGGTCGATGTGATGTTCGGTTCAGCATGGAATCCAACTTTCTCTACATCATATCGCTCGTTTTGCTTGACTCTTGTTATACGATACGGCCCGAAAAACTGTTCGTTCAATTTGCTGCCGTTTACGAACTGCGTTCTTTTGATGGCTACCAAATCATTCCATTTGTAGTCGTTTGCCGTCTTCCTCTTAGCGTTGAACGTCTTCTTATATTCATCTTGCACTTTAATTATTTGTGCTCTTGCTATTTATCGCTCTTTTTCACGCTCGTCATCGAATTGTTTTCCAAAATTTTGTTCTAATTCATCGACCAATTGTTGGTCCATCTTGTGCTTCATGTGTACACCAGTGAATAGCTTGAACGGCGTCATTCCAATGCTTCGGTGATATGTGCTATTTAGTGCCTGTTGTAGTGCCGGTACATGTTTGTACCACTTCGATGGATCCTCAAATGATAGCTTCGTCAATACTGGAATGATACTTCGATTCATTCTCTCCACTTGGCCATTGGCTCGTGGCAAACCAGTTGTTTCGAGGATGTGCTCGATATTTTCGCCCTTACAGTACTGTTCAAAATCGTTCGACGTGAATGCTGCACCCTTATCCGAAATAATACGTCTCGGATTGCCAAATTGTTGTTGAAGTACTCGTAACTTGTCGAGCACTTCCTTCGCGTTGGTTGTCTTTGTTGGAAAAATCCACACCATTTTCGTAAAAGCATCTGCAATGACGAAAACATGCTTATACATCTTGCAGGTCGCAACCATCGGCCCCAAATGATCAATATGATATGTGTCTAATGGCTTGTCTCCCTTATCGATGGCGTGTAGAAATCCTTCCCGTTTGCGTTCGGCCAAAATGCAATGAATGCAGTTATTGATGACGCCTTGAATTTTGTCCCTTGCATTTTCGATGAAATACTGTCGTTTGATGCATTCTTCTACCTTTTTTGTACCAAAAAATCATCGTGCTTCTCCCCTTTCTTCAAAATCGATGTGATTATCTTCAATTTTTTGTCATCTTCTTGCAACTTTTTGATTTTTATGCACAAATTATCGTCTTTGGAAATGATTGTCATCATTCGACTGAGTGCATCGACGTGCTGCATCTTTGGGTTTTTTCGGTGTTCCATGACATAGTTATAATTTTGTAGAAACATTACCCATCGAGCAACTTTTGGAATAATGTCTCTTTTCACCATAGTCCTCTTGAATGCTTCACAATCGGTGACTATTTTGAATTTCTTTCCTAGTAAAAACACATGAAATTTCTTTATGGCCTTGATAATTGCTAGCGCTTCCAGCAGATAGCTTTCGTTCTTCTCCTCATCTCTGCTGGTTTTCTCCGACATGTAGTACACTGGATGAAATTCATTATCTTCAGCGCATCGTTGCATTAAAATCGCCCCAAAACCATGTTCGCTTGCGTCGGTGTGCAATTCTGTTTCGGCTTTGTCGTTGTAAATTTTCAACACTGGATCCCTGCATAACACCTCTTTCAGTGTTTGGAATGCTGCCTTTTGCTTGCTTTCAAATTTGAACCGATTTTCTTTGCGCGTTAAATTTGACAACGGTCTCGCAATAAGTGAGAAGTTCTGAATGATTTTGCGAAAATATCCTGTTAGCCCTAAATAAGACTGAACTAGTTTCACTGTTTTCGGCTCCTTGAACTTTTGTACTGCTGCTATTTTTTCTAGTGACGGTTTAACACAGCCATCTTCGATTACGTGTCCGAGGAATTCTATGGATCGTTTCAAAAATTGACATTTCTTCCATTTGATCTCCAAACCGGCTTCGGCTGCGACTTCTAAACATCATTTTAATCTAGCTAACGCCTGTTCTTCATCATCGGCTACAATCACCACGTCGTCCATGTACACAATAACTATTTTTTCGATGATTAATTGTCGTAACCCCTCATTCAAATATCGTTGAAATACTGCCGGTGACTTGCTACAACCGAATGGTGCTTTTTTCGGAATGTATTGTCCACTATGAGTCACAAATACCAAGTATTTTTGGCTTTCTTTTTCAACTGGTACGTGAAATAATCCATTTTTCAAGTCAATTGTGCTGTACACCTTGGCACCTTGTAATTGGTCTAAAACGTCGTCGATAACTGGCGTTGGGTATCGGTCTTTAATCATTTTTTTGTTCAACGGACGATAGTCGAATCGGTTTTGTCTTTTTTCTTCACTACAACAACATTGCATGCATATGGTGAGCTTCCTGGCTCAACAATGCCGTCTTTGATCCACTCTTTAATCTGTTTTTCAACGACTCCTCGATGAGCAAACGGTAAACGTCTCGGTTGTTCAAAAATAGGTTTTTCATCAGTCAATTGGATTGACAATTCAACACTCGTTTCTTTCGACTTTTTCGGCATATATCTGTCAATCAATTCTTTCACGATTGCAGGCACATTGTTTTCTTCTGTCTCCGCTATCGACATGCAAAATAATTGGCTTGATTCTTTTTCCGTTTCGCACTCAATTTTTTTCACACTGATTTCGCCTTGTTTCATTGATAGTTCTACGTCAAACAATAGCTCATTGCCAATCACAAGATCTGTTGGGATATCGTTGTCATTAACTATGTAGATTGCTGATTTAAATTCTTGGTCGTCGATGATTAACTCGCCTTCGAAGAAACTGCTTGTTTGAATCTGAGCGCCGCCTGCTCCACTGATACTTTTGCAATCGATGCTTTTTGAATCTATATTCAGCTTGTGGAATGCCGTTCTACGTATTGCGTTTATATCGCTGCCTGTGTCAATCAAAGAATCGTAGTCGACATCAAAAACTTTGACTGTTTTTATCGCGCGCGGCTTATTGTTTATACACATATTTTTTTTTTTTTCATCCACTTTGTCATTCTTCTTGCCACTATCCAAATTTTTGCACACCTTATCACTTGCCTTATGCCCGAATTCCGAGCACTTAAAACATTTGACGCCTTTTTCTTTTGTTGGACATTCTTTCATCATATGAGCGCTTTCACCGCACAAAAAACAATGTAGCCCCTTGTTTGTTGCACTTTTCCTTGAACCGCTTGATTTTTGCTTGTCGAAATCGTTTTTCTTATGTTTGCTTTGATCATCTTTCTTTTTCTCGTCACTAAACTTGAATTTTTCGTAGCTCTCCAATCGTTCTTTCAAATCACCGTATGATTTTGCACCATATAACAGCATTTTATTGTTGTGATTGTCATCAATGCCGTCGATAATATACTGAATCACTGACTCTTCGTCAAATTGATTTGCACTACCAATTTCGCGCATTTTTAGTACATAATCACGCATAATATCGTTGCTCTTCTTCTTTGTCAATTGGAGTAGCTTACGGGCTTCACCGCTTGACAATTGTTTGCCGAATTCTTTGAGCAATTCACGTTTCAAGTCGTCGTAGGTCGATGTTTTCACTGATCGCAGAAATAATTTCGTCCTTCATAACTCTTTTCGCGTAAATTCTTCTAACCAATTTTCAATTCGGTAGTTTCCTGCACCGGTAAACGAATTAAGTGCGTTTTCGATATCACGAAATGAAAATGTTCCAAACGTAGACGCCATGCTACTTTCAATACACTCACTTGCAAATTTAATCTGCGGATTTAGCTGTTCATCCGATTGCTGGGAATTTTTTGCGTATCCATTGGTAACTTCGTTTGCCAATTCTCTCGACTGCTGTGTTTGAGCAACTCGCTCACGTCCGTTCTCTTCAAACATTGTCTCGATTTGGCTGTATACACTTTGACTGCTACGATGAATAGCATTTTGTTGTTGCTGTTTTCGCCGTAACTCATCTAATTCTTTCTCTTTGTTCCGTATCATCTCGTCGAGCTGGCCAAACCGTGATGTGTCTTGATTGCTCTCATTTTCAACTTCGTCTTCTGTATTATTCTCGAAGCATGATTTCAATCGTTCCAACAACACATTTTTATTGCCCAACGTTCCCAACTTGTGTTTTTTCAACTCAGCAACCAATTGTACCTTGGTCATGTTCTCGATTTGCTCCATTTTGAATAAATAGTCACAATTCAATTTTATAATCAAAATTCCGAAGAATGCACCTTAACACCACTTGTGAACCGATGATTTTATTTCAAACAAAATAAACGTACGCACGACTCGACTTGGCTACTTCAACAACGTTAACAACTTCAACGACTTTGATTTGCCAACTTTTCGACTTTGCAACTCTTAATCCACAAAACCCAATAATTCTTTAACCACTTTAAACTTCAAATTGGTATAAGTTGAGCCCCCAAAATTGTAGGGAAATATTGTTAATTGTTAATAAAACAATGATGTTCGCTGTATGACTGACTAAGAATAGATGATCGTTTTATGTAATGTGTGTTCCTTTTATACAGTTGTCACGTAGCGAAGCCTGTAAGCTAATTCCTATGGCTTCTACGTTAACTGGTCTATCTATTTTGCTACACATATATACTGAAAAATGTCAAAATTCATGATGCAGATGTCAGATTTCATCGGGCAGCACACAGTGTTGCCACAGCCGAAACATAAATAGCAGCCTACGTATATAATATTTTGATTGTTTTACTAAAACGTATACAATGATTAACTAAAGAATGATAATGGAATGATTGACAGTAAAAAAATTTAAAAAAGAAATTAGGAAAAAAGAATCTTTAAGTACTTCGAATTATTATGTCAATATTTAATTACTATATGTTCGTGTATTTCGTATAAATTGCCGTTTTTACTTTTCCGCACCCACCACTGTGTGTGGTAAAGGTATGGCGATCGGTTCAAAAAATTCAAAACGCTCGGAATAAGTGGTCTATGCGTTTTGAACCTAGAAAAGACGATTGCAATCATTCTCGGAGCAAGTTTTTGTCCATGTTTGGTACGTTATCCGTTGTCCGATGTCCGTTGTACGCAAAAATTTGTTAACACGATAACTCGAAAAATTGATTTTAGAATTGATCAAAAATTTACAAAAATTGGCGTTTCATTTACATGGATTCTATGTACGCGCTACATCTACGATGACTGTATTTCAGTCCATTTGAATCAAATGTAAATGTAGCGCATAGCGCATCTATAATGTAGATGTGGCGCGATTTACTTATGTAAATGTGCATTTGACATAACAATAATCTTATTGTCAACTCAGAGCAGTAGCTGTCATCATTGGGGATTACCAGTGGTGCCATCTGTTGTTTCTGGTCCAAAAGCGAAATGTTTTGTTTGCAAAAAACTTTGTTTCCTGCAATGTTTTGGTGTTTCGTCGATAGTTTTTGATAAATTGACTGAACTTACATCGTCACAAAGCGCACCGTTCACTGAATTGTCTGGCACGCCGTCAAGCAAAGCAAATAAAACGAAATCAAAACCGACACCAAATACAACGCAAAAAGCAATGATTTCAGCAATAGCCAGCGATATTGCAACCATCAAAGACAACCCATCAGCACTGACATCAAAAACCGAAAAATCTGCTTCCAAAATCGATGAAATAAAAATTGACACGCATCGCATCGTAAACAAAGTCAACGAGAATCCGTCATCAAACAAAAATGTATCAGCTCCAGTAGCTAAAACTTTTGCATCTATCCTGAAATCACCCAGTTTGATTGCCTCACCTGTACCACCTATGTCATTGAAGCGCAAACGTATTGAAACTTCTATGAAATCAATCGTAAATGTCACATCAAAACCAGCAAAGCTGCTATTTCCTGCACCGAAAATATGAACGAAACAAGCGCAAATTTGAAAGCTACTGCCGAAAAAATCACAAATTCAAGTAATTCGCTCAGCATTAATTTAAGCTATTCCAAATGTTATAAATTGGTAAAAAAAGATCAAGACTTGAACAAATTAACATACGTGTATTTCCGAATTGATGTCTCAGCTGTAGACTACGATGGTATGATTGAACCCGACCAACTAAATCAACGTCACATAGGTAACTCTTTGAATTGTACAGAGTGGGCCATATAAAATTTGCATTTTGAATCGGCTATAAAAAAAACCAATGGCTCTTCTTCCAACCTTTTTTTTATTGGAAAGCTTGAACTTTGTTATTTATGAATGAAAAACGATTTCGTTCATACGACTGCCACGACTGGCTTTACAGTACGCCATTCAGTCAACCCAATTTTCAAGCACTTTTTCGATTGTTTCGGCTCGAATTTCATAAATGGCAACTTTGATTTCGTGTTTCAAGGCATCAATCGTCTCTGGATGATTAGCGTAACACTTGTCCTTGACAGCTCCCCACAAAAAATAGTCCAACGGGCTCAAATCGCAGCTCCGAGGCGGCCAATTGACTTCAGAATTTCGGCTGATTATTCGATTTTCGAAAACGGTGCCCAAAAGTTCGACTGTTATGTTGGCTGTGTGGTTTGTTGTGCCATCCTGTTGAAACCAAATGTCGTCATACTCTTCTACTTTTGGAAACAAAAGTTCGTTGAGCATGGCACGGTTACGCTCGCCTTTGACCGTAACGGCGGCTCCTTGCTCATTTTCGAAGAAAAATGGCCCAATGATGCCGCCGGACCAAAACCCACACCAAACCGTAACTCTTTGTGGGTGCATTAGCTTCTCAATGGTGACGTGTGGATTTTCCGACCCCCAGATGCGACAATTTTGCTTATTGACATAGCCTCCGAGGAGAAAATGGGCTTCATCCGAAACGACGATTTTAATTTTTTTGTTTTTTTTGAAGTAAGTTTTCAATATTTCCCAATTTTGTTCAAGCGTATAGCGTCCCATTTCGTAAATGTCAAACCTTTAACTAAATTATGAACACAAATTGCGTGACATTTGAGCTGCCATTCTCTGAATAAACAGTAGTTCAAAATGCAAACATATGTTCTCTACAAGCGAGACATAATACATACACCTGTAGTAATTCAAATAAATGGTCTTACGTACGTAAAACTAACTTTTCCACACATTTCCCGAAATTGTTCGGGCTTACGCATTTTTCATTGATTGCTACTCATTTGTATTGGATTTATGTTTATTTCTTATCGAATCATCATGCAACTTTGAGAATAAGTCACAGAAAATTTGAGGTCGTTACGATGAGATCGAATTTCGAGCCATTACACATCATGTGATTTAAATTTAAATGAAAATAAAAAATGAATAAACATCTCAGTTCCTAATTTTTACTTCAACGTTCTCTATTTTTTGAGATGCCCACGATAGATATGATTCCACATTCATGTATGTTATGTATAAATTTCGTTAAAAAGTTAATGAGTATTCAATTTAATGAAAAAACACAGATTAGAAAATCACAAATACTTCATCCAATTTAATGACAAGATTTGAATATTGACCCCGAAAATTTAAAATTTTGTGAGGGGAGGTAGTCCCCCATTCTCATCAGAATGACTTGAAATTTTGTGTGATTTATTTTTTTCATAGAAAAATAATATTCTGATAGTTCCAATAGGAAACAATTTTGTTAAGTTTTATACGTTTTACCTTTAGTAAAGTGATCGCAAAGCTGGAAAATGAAATAATCTGCGCAAACCAAGTTGTATGTTGAAGTATGATGTTTATTCTAAGAATGTTTCGAATGGACTAACTGCTTACAACGACGTTTGTTTGACACTTGTATGTGTATTGATTGATCACACATTTGTCTTCATTAGGAATAGAAACCTATTAATTTTCAGCGTAATCGGATAATTTTTTCGGGTAGCTCTAGTGGAGTAGAATCAAAAAATGGGATGTTTTTCAATATAATTACGAAAAATTTGTAGTGGGACTATGACTATTTCGCATTGTATCATTGTGAAACTTTCAGGATATTATTTTTTTATGAAAAAAATGAGGCATGCAAAATTTCAAGTCATTCCAATGAGATGTAAAATTTTCGATTCTCGGGATCTTCTCGGGGTCGAAACGAAAAATTTGTATGGCAGCTATCTCAAGTTTACATTGTAACGAATTGAAACTTTCAGAATATTTTTTTTTTATGAAAAAAATGAGTCGTGCAAAATGTCAAGTCATTTCAATGGGATTTAGGACTACCTTCCCTGTAAAATTTTCGTTTGTTGGGACTGTGGCGGCTTCTCCGCACCTGAAATTAAAAATAAAAATTAGTATTAAAATCTAAAAATTTCACTTACCATTGTCCGAGCAGCTAACCTGAAACGAGAGAAGACATGGAACTGGCCGAAACGTCAAAATGTCAATACTCACCATTTTCGTTTCGCTGTAAGTTGTCATTCTATTCATTCTGTTCCGAGACGTCTCAGCTCACACACAGCATTTTTACCTAAAAAATAAAATTAATTAAGTTATCAATTATTTTTTACATACCAAATGTTATAATTATACACGACGATGTACCTGTAAATAAAACGCAATTAGTTAAGTGGAAGTGATGCATTTTTAATTCACTTACCGAGTTTACTGGAACACTGGAAGAGTGCACATCAAACCCACAGGACCTTTTCGAGGTCAAAACTGAACATTTGTATGCCGACTTTCTCAAGTTCACGTTGTAACGAATTGAAACTTTGAATATATTATTTTTTTATGAATAAAATGAGTCATGCAAAATTTCAAGTCATTCCGACTAGATTTAGGACTACCTTCCCTGCAAAATTTCGGATTTTTGCAGTCTTTTCGGGGTCAAAACTGAAAAATTGTATGGCGGCTATCTTAAGTTCACATTGTTTCCTATTGGAACTGTCAGAATATTATTTTCTATGTTTTTCAAGTCATTCTGATGAGATTCAAATCCAGCTCCCCCACAAAATTTTCAATTTTCGTGGTCAATATTCAAATTTGGTCATTAAATTGGATGAAGTATTTGTGATTTTCTAATCTGTGTTTTTTCATCAGTTTGAATGCTCATGCTGTTACCGAAAGTTATACTGTTATACATAACATAAATGTAGAACCATAGCTATCGTTGGCATGAATTGAAAGTTCACATCAGAGTGAACTAATTTGTAATTGTTATTACCAATTCAAAAATAGAGAACGTTGAAGTAAGAATTAGGAACTGAGATGTTTATTTGTTTTTATTTTAAAATTTAAATTTAAATCACATGATGTGTAATGACTCGAAATTCGATCTCATCGTATTGACCTCAAATTTTCTGTGATTTATTCTCAAAGTTGCATGATGATTCGATAAGAAATAAACATAAATCCAATACAAATGAGTAGCAATCAATGAAATATGCGTAAGCCCGAACAATTTCGGGAAATGTGTGGAAAAGTTAGTTTTACGTATGTAAGACCATTTATTTTATTCCACTCCACTAGAGCTACCCGAAAAAATTATCCGATTAGGCTGAAAATTAATAGACGAATGTGTGTGTAAATTTTTGATCAATTCTAATCTCAATTTTTTTGAGTTATCGGGTTGACAAATTTTTGCGTACAACGGACAACGTATCACACACGGCCAAATATTGCTCCGGGAATGGTTGCAATCGTTTTTTCTAGGTTCAAAACGCATAGAAAACTTATTCCGAGTGTTTTGAATTTTTGAAACGATCGCAATACCTTTACCACACACAGTGGTATGTGCGGAAAAGTAAAAAAGCTGACCGAGAAGTGTTTTTAATAGATCCTCATCTCAGTGAAATGAAAGAAATCCTGTGTGAAACTGAAAAATACTAAACGGAAAATCGCTGAAAAATTGCATAATCGGCCATTCTCTATGATGGTAGATAAAACTACTAGAAGATGCCAGTGTCTACTTGGTGTTAGTGCGCAGTTTGATATGAACGGTAACCACATTATTCGCTCTCTTGGTATGATAGAACTAAACGAGTCACATGCAGGCGAATATTTTGCAAATGTCATATCTATTGACTAGATCTAGAGGAGAGTACGTAGCGCGGAGAAGTTTGAAATAAACGTGAGCATGTTTTGATTTTAATTTGAATGTCAATAAGGGAGTACGGATTATAGTCTATTTGATTTATGAAAATGGGAGCATGTAAACTCTTGCATTAGATTTTATAAAAGGGAGCAAGTAAAATGCTATTCGCGTATAAAACAAAAGAGAGCTTGTACAACGATTTTAGTTCGAAAGAAAGGAGAGTACGGTTTATCAAACGGCATTCTAATAAAGTAGAGCACGTATTGATGCAACCAAAATTTTAAAAAAGTGAGTATGTAAGAAATTATAGTTAATATATTTATTTTTTCAATATCGAAAGTAACAGGCACCCATAAACTATAGAACGGCCAGAACTCTTTATTGTTCTCAACGAATCAAAAATCATTGCATAAATGTTGAGCGCTTGCCGTAGCCTATGTCACTAGCGAGCTATTGTCGATCAGGAGCACATAACACATAACACACAGACATTGCGAATATTCTTTTATTCTAACAAAATGAAAAATCGCAGATCGCGTTAATTGTCTTTATGTGAAATATACTTCTATTGTTTTTTCTGAGTGAGATAGATATTTTTTTTTCATTTTCTCTCATTTTTAAATATTTTTAATGCCTCCCAATAAATATTTGAATCTAAAAATCCCGAGTTCTGTTTTGATTGCATCGAGACATTACCGTAATGTTGTAATATACATTTACGTTTGAGAGAGAGAGATACATTTGGTTTTTTTTAAAAATTAAATTCAATTTATAAACTGAGAATCGCGCCCAAACATTTTGTATTATCAAAAGAATATACAAAGTGTGTATCGATTATGCGTGCGTTGTTTTTTTTTTTTTTTTTTTTTGAGTAGGTTTTATTTTTATTTGATTGAGCATGCATCGTCAATTTGTATGAGTGTGCGTATTCTCCTGATACTTTACCATTGTCCACTTGTGCATGAGAATTCATGTCGCTGACTAACGGTACGCACGCCGCTTAGCCTCTGTCGTCGATGTGTAAAGTGTATTCGCAGAAATAATCCCATACTTACATTACGCTGTTTGTTATTCTTTTGGGAAGAGAAGTCTTTTTGCAATGTGAACTATGTGATTCGAGTTTTGTAATCTTATACATAATTTTATTGGTTGACTTCTTTAAAGTATAATGAGTAATAAGCAGTTGATTTTTCTTTTCCTATTTTTCGAAAATTATCTAACTCAAAATGCTTCAAACGTAAATTCTTTCATTGACCAGAGAAATTAGATTAGAAAACAACAAAGGATATAAAAGAGCAAGAATATGATATATTTCCTGTTTGAGTAAATTTCATTCTGAAAATATCACTTCACATTCAAATTCTTCCTCGTCTTCATCATCCAAAATTATGGTTGCTTCTTCGGGTTCATTTTCACTATGAATAAGACTTGAATAAAATTTGTGAAAATTTGTTGGTATGAAATTCAGTAGCTCAATCAGATCTGCTTTTTTCGCCGTTGCAATGGGCCTGCCATTTGGATACAGCAATGGTAATTCTGTCGCGATGAATTCATTATAATCGAAACCACGCTTTTGAACTGCAATTTTTTTGGTGAGATCAGGTTTGAATTCTATGGAGTCATCATATTTGGTCATAATATCTTCATATGTTTCGAACTGTAACAACAGTGGATGATTTTTTTCATATGTAATTTTTCGAAACGAGAACCAATTAATCGGTGCTTTATCTACGGTTTTTTTTCTGTTTGTACAAAATTTATCCAATAAATCACTGGTACTGAAAAAATTGGTTGAATCCATTTCAATTACATTAAACTTTGGCAGTGTTACTTTTGCTTCAGAAATCAGATCTTTCCACTGACTCGGTACATATATATCCGTTGCTCTTTTTCTCTTTTTCTCAATTATGGCAAATTTACGGTCACACACGTTATAAGAATGGCCGGTGCGAAAAAAATGCTGCGTTATTTTTTTCAGATGTGGATTTTTTTCTAGGTAATGGCTCAACACAACTGACATTTTGATGCTTCTATTTTGACCTCCACAACTATCACTGAACATAATTAATTCTTCACAGTCTTCCGTAAGCAAATTTTCGCAATAATGAATCAAGCAGCTTGCAATTTCTTGGGGACTTTTGGAAGCAATCGCCTCATGCCGAACGTACATTTTCGTGCGATTATGTGTAGCGTTATGGATGCACAAATTGTATGTGCTCAGCTGGCGCTTGTAATAGGCTGAATTCGTTGACAACTTCGGCGTTTCAAACACTTTTTCGAGATCAAAAACGAGCACGATTTTTTTTATCACCGCTAACTTTCGACTCACTTACAATTCCTTTGTATTCTTGTTGCACAAAATCAGTAAGAATCAAATGATTTGATTTTTCTTCAATTAGTGCCATGCGTTCAACCGATTTCAATGGTGCAGCTTTAATTTTGTGTTCGATTTTGTTGCAGAAGTCGCAAGTATCTTGAGCAGGTGGCTTAAACGACAAATTGAATTTAGGCCGAAAAGTATCTCGGAACATGAACTTTGATATCGGATCCAATGAAATCTCAGCACACTGTTTAACATACTCATCGTACAAAATTTTCAGGTTCAAATTGGGTGCCAGATATTTTTTTTGTTTCGTTGTATTTCGGGTATAATGCGATTCATAATTTGGAAATGAATTGATGAATTTCACAGCATGCAAAATTTTTTCAGCTGGTGTTTTTTTGTGTTTGCGATGTTTTCCACGAAGATCTGTAGTGGAAGCGTTGGATTTCATTTGTTGTTTCTTGACACATTTTTCAATACGTCCTTCACTTATCTGGAGCACTTTTTTGAAGAATGATTTACACACTTTGTTCTTATTTTCTCCAAAAACATATTCTCGACGGTAAAACTTCTTGAAATGAATGTTTTTACGATTTTCAGGTTTGCGTCGGCTACTAACTTCAATCGAATTGATATTATTCAACAAAAATGTTGTCTTCTGGCTCCATGATGGCAATTCGTAGAATTGATGAAAGATTTGTCTTTGTTGATTCTCATCAATCACAAAGTGACATGAATTTCGGCACTTACAAATAATTTTTTCAATTTTTTTTGCCGGCACTACTTTCCCTTTTGTTGTGGTGTATTCTCGACCCTTTTCGCGGCTTAATTTGTTTATTACTTTTTTATGCTTGTTTGGATTGCGCACACCTCTTTTCGGTTTTATATTTTCCTTATTGCCTTCCATTGTGGATTCGGCATGCGCACAGACTGAAATCTTTTGATGAAATGTGAATTTACGCATTGATTTAATGCATTGCGGCTTGGCGGCAGCGAAATGATGTGCGTACCGTTAGTCAGCGACATGAATTCTCATGCAAAAGTGGACAATGGTAAAGTATCAGGAGAATGCGCACACTCAGAAGATAATTAGCGCGATCTGCGATTTTTCATTTTGTTAGAATAAAAGAATATTCGCAATGTCTGTGTGTTATGTGTTATGTGCTCCTGATCGACAATAGCTCGCTAGTGACATAGGCTACGGCAAGCGCTCAACATTTATGCAATGATTTTTGATTCGTTGAGAACAATAAAGAGTTCTGGCCGTTCTATAGTTTATGGGTGCCTGTTACTTTCGATATTGAAAAAATAAATATATTAACTATAATTTCTTACATACTCACTTTTTTAAAATTTTGGTTGCATCAATACGTGCTCTACTTTATTAGAATGCCGTTTGATAAACCGTACTCTCCTTTCTTTCGAACTAAAATCGTTGTACAAGCTCTCTTTTGTTTTATACGCGAATAGCATTTTACTTGCTCCCTTTTATAAAATCTAATGCAAGAGTTTACATGCTCCCATTTTCATAAATCAAATAGACAATAATCCGTACTCCCTTATTGACATTCAAATTAAAATCAAAACATGCTCGCGTCTTCAAAACACCGAACGTATAGAATACGTGCTCTCCTCTTAAAAAATTTATATGAATTTTTTTTACGTACTCTCCTCTAGATCTAGTCAATAGATATGTGAACTGTTATCTGAATATGATGTAAAATCTTGTCAAGTGATGGCAATTACAACGGACAATGGCGATAACGTGGTTAAAATGGTACACAATATAACAACTCAGATTGTTTGCATTGCAAGCCCTCATCAATCAACTTTATCGCATTGCGCAGATGCTGAAGGCACAGAGTATGACGAGGAAATAGAAAATTATCTGCAAGATGTTCCTGATTATACCGATGAGCAAACATTGAGTGTGTGGTTAAAGTATTGCGATCGGTTCAAAAAATTCAAAACGCCCGGAATAAGTTTTCTATTCGTTTTGAACCTAGAAAAAAAGATTGCAACCATTCCCGGAGAAATTTTTGTCCGTGTGTGGTACGTTGTCCGTTGTATATGCGTTAACTTTAGTTTTCAACTAGTTGACAGATAAAAAAAATGTTTAAAAACGATTATGCCACATTTTTAAGTTGGCAATAATAATAGTCGAACCGACCTTAATAAATGAAATTGACAGATGACGTGAGTTTGTTTACGAACAAAACCAGCATGAAATGCTGTCATATTTTTTCGTCCGATTTAAAATACAGCTTATGCATTTTCAAATTAATCGAATGTTATCAAATGCTTTCACACTAAAGCAAAAAATAAAACACAAGTTAACTGTCGGTGTAGAACGACAAAGTTTGGTTATAGTGGTGTTCACTGATCAGCGACAATTTTTTCAGATCCAGCAAGAAACACACATCAATTAAATATAAATGTGTCTATAAATTGAATCCAGATCCAAGTAGAAACCACACACACTGCTTATGAAACGATTTTTATCTACGAACGATTGTATTTGGAACGATTTTTAGCTAAAAGTCGTGAGCGCGCATTCTGTCGTTGTAGAACGACAAAGTTTGGTTATAGTGGTGTCCACTGATCAGCGACAATTTTTTCAGATCCAGCAAGAGACACACATCAATTAAATATAAATGTGTGCGATTTGGTGATCATTCTTAAAATCAAATGAGAACTGCCGTGAAAAATTGGGAAAAATTTTTGCTGATCAGTGAACATCACTAAAACCAAACTTTTATAATTTGAAAATGCATCAGCTGTGTTTTATATCGGACGAAAAAATATGACAGCATTTCAGCTTAATAATAATATAAAACAAAGCAATACTACCAATATCTGTCAACTAGTTGAAAACTAAAGTTAAGGCATATACGTTGTCCGTTGTCCGTTGTACGTTCTACGCAAAAATATTTTAACATGATAACTCAAAAAATTTAGATTAGAATTGATCCAAAATTTACACACATATTGATCTTCATTAGGAATAGAAACCTATTAATTTTCAGCCTAATCGGATAATTTTATCGGGTAGCTCTAGTGGAGTCGAATCAAAAAATGTGCTGTTTTTCAACATAATTAAGAAACTTTTGTATGGGGACTGATTCGTAGCATTAATTTATCTTAAATCTGATCTTAATGACTTTAAAATTTGATTTGACATAATCTCATAGTTTCATGATGATACGATAAGAAATAAAAATGACCTGTGAGAACGTAAACTGTCGGGAAATGTGCGGAAAAGTCAGTTTTACGTATGTAAGACCATTTATTTTCATTGATGTGCATATTGGCGGTATACAAATATTTGGCGTTTGAAATAAGGACGAAAATTGAAAACTCTTCCTCTTAACTTTTTTTTCGTTCTTTCTGTCTTACCTATTCGCCACAGCGAAATATTCGCCATTTCTAATCAACATGAAAATTCGAAAAAAAACCTCTCAATGTTTTTTTTTCTCTCTTTCTTTCTTTGCTTCCTTGCTTCTCTTTGTGTGTATATAAGTGAGTGTGAGTGTATGCTGTTTGTGTGGAACAACACAGAGACGGTGTCGTGCATTGCGACTCCCATCACTGTTACAGTGATACACACATACAGCGCATACTTCACACTCGTGTCGCTTCGTCGCTAAAAATCTTTTGACTTGCAATATACTTTTGATATATATATATTGGTTGCCGCATAGTTTGATCGCGGATCTGATTCTCTCTTATATGTTCAACAATGCGGTGGTAAAACTGTGATTGTTACGAAAAACGGATTGCCGTTCGTAAAGAAATGCATTGGATTCAAGATAGCCAGTTAATTGACTATTCATTAGAATCGCGAAAATCTTTGGGACAACCGAAATTATGTTGATTGGATGGTAATCAGGAATGGATTGTGGACTTGGGATTTTATTGAGCGGTTTAACAATAATTTTATTCCAATCACCTGGATACACTCCATTTGAAATACTAAATAAAACATATGAAAAATGTGATGAGCAATCGAATGCAGTTTAAGATTTTCAAAGGGTATTATTATCATTACCTAATAAAATGTAGCAATAGTGAATTAAGTAAACCAAGTACAATGAAACATGATAAATTTTCATTCTTCTTATTTTTGCAGCTGAACGATCATGTCAGACATGAAACCCAACCTTTTTAATGGAGAGATAGCCAATGCGGACACCTCCTTGCGTAGGAGCATTACAACGCGAGCTCAGCGTGAGATCTTTCTCATTGAACAGACACGCCCTGAGGCAAGATGCAACATTTGGTTTTATCAGATTATCCGTGGTGCATTAGATCTAGAGATTCTGGTGAATGTGATCGAAGAGCTCACTTCGAGTGTTCCATTACTGCAGACTCAGTTCGACTTCTCAAATGGTGAGCTCTGGCAGATTCACGATCGCAGCATTAATCATAAACTAAGCATGATTGATGTTAGTAGTGATTCAGAACCGCTCGAAGAGGCATTGAGGAGGATGCGAGAGGCCACGAAACATCCGTGCGTCATGACCGCCGAAAAACTCTACGAGCTCACATTTTACATCGTCAACAACAACACATACATAATTCATGCATGGTTTCACCACAGCATCATCGATGGCAGATCTTGGGCAAAGTTCGAATCCCTACTCGCTACTGCTTATAATGATTTGAAGCAAGGCAAGCAAATTACCATGCAAAAATTACGCTTTGATGCACTCGCTCTTGATAATAACACCTATCATGATTCCATTGATCATGAAAAAGATGAGGAATTTTGGCGAGCTTATGTTCAATCATTGAAGCAGTTTGCTTATACGCAAAGAAGCACCAGTTCTCTTGGAAAGAAGATAGCTTATCGTCACATTCAGACTTTATGTGCCATCGAACGCCAGAAAATTAAGAAAGCAGCAGCTTCAGTGAATATTTCAGAATCTTTTCTCTACATTGCCGCTGTGGCACTATGGCTACGAAACCTCCTCGGCCATGATCACGTGTGCCTCAGTCTGCCTGTCCGCGGCACGTATTTGACTGAAGAGCTAGGCATGACATCTAACGTCTTGCCATTACTGTTGCATATCCCTGCGCACGCCACGCTCAACGAAGTCCTATTTCAGGTTGCTCAAGAAACTAAATTAATCCTGAAACATCAGCGCTATCGGATTGAAGAAATCTTGCGGCTTGCTAACTATAGCTCAAATAGCAGCTTTGGTCCTCATGTGAATGTTATGCTTTTTGATCGTGGAGAGCAACTTGAAGGCTGTAGCTGTTCGTCTTATTTTGGTGAAAACATTGACACCAATGAAATGCAAATAACATTTTGGACAGACCGTCCAAACGGTCGCCTGGACATCCTCCTTGATGACATTCAGGAGGGACATTCAGAACAACAGCTCGCTGCCCTTGTGAAGCACTTCACTTCTATTTTGGAGTTGGTTTTAAGCGCGCCAAATAGTACAGTTGCAAAACTAAATGAATTGTGCAGCGCCAACACAAGTGCTGAGCTGTGCGATAGCTTTTATGCCAATCGGCGCACGCCAGTTGCGGCCGGCTTTTTGCAGTGGAGTCGCTGCATCGATTCTCTAGTGCGTCTCGTGCATTCCAACAGATGGGTAGGCAGCGGTCCCAGTCCGTTTGCAATCTCAAAAGTACTTCTTTCTGACCAAGTTGTAAGCATCAATGAGATCGAACGCGTAGTGGATTCTGTACGTGGAGAAGAGCCGGGGACATTGTTAGCAATTGACGAAAACGCATGGCATGTAGTTGTGGCGGACGGTGTAGTAAAAATAAGCGATTTTATCGATGAAAGTGGTAGGCCCATACCAGCTCGAACACTTGCTGAACAATGTCATCTCGTTGAAAGTAAACAACTCCCAATTATAACGCAAGAAGAAGCCGAGTGGTTTGAGGCGGCACGTTCGCAGGCCATGATTGCAGATTCCTATTGGTCTCAGCTTCTCACCAACTTTGAGCCGAGTCAACTTTTATTCCAGAAAAACGCTTCTATCCAGCCGCTTGCATTGGCCGTAACTGCCTTTCAAACCTCGGCAGAGTCGAATGCGATTGAGATACTTGTTGCATGGCTAATTTACATTGCAAGAGATACCCAAACATCACAGATAAAGATCGGCTGGGATGCAAATGAATGTCAACGTCAAGGCGATGGGGCATTAGCAGCACGTATGTTTGCCAAGACCGTGCCATTTGCAACATGCATAGACTTGCAAGACACGTTTTCGCGCGCTATGGCCATCGTAAAGGAGGATTCCGAGCAGCTGGTGAATCACTTACCGTGCTTGTCTGATCTAATTGTTCGACATGCCGTATGCGCAAACGCTTTGTGCAGCATTAAGCCCTGGGCACTGGGTGTGTCCCTTATTGAAACACGATGTGAACACGAGTGTTCCGACACAACTTTTGACGCCCACGGCAGCTTATTGACGCTGCAGATCAAAAAACATAATGGTGAATTCCGATGGATCTACGATAGAAACCAGATATCAGAGGAAGAAATAAGCCGTATTTCGTCACGTTTGAAAGTTTTGCTTGAATCTGCTCGCACCGCTGATCAAGCAGAGAAACCTGTGGGTAAACTGTGTCTTTTACCTAAAGCAGAGCGTGAGCTGCTGCTTCATACCTGGAACCAGACAGCGGTAACATATTCATCTACATGCTGTCTTCATCAGTTATTCGAAGTACGTGTCAAGCACGACAATTTGGCTATCGCCGTGATACACGAGGAGGAAGAGCTCAACTATGGAGCTCTCAACGCCCAAGCTAATCGTCTGGCACATTTTCTTATCGCTGAAGGTGTCAGACCAGATGATCGCATCGCAATTTGCATGGAGCGCAACACGAAAATGATCGTAGCTATGCTGGGCATTCTGAAAGCCGGAGGCGCATACGTACCACTAGATCCAGCTTACCCGAGTCAACGGCTGACCGATATTCTGGAGGATGCTGATCCACTGTATCTGTTGGCAGATGCCACTGGTCAGGCAGCACTCGGAGCCCATCAAGTGCCAGTCGTGGACTTGGACCAGGCGTTGCCCACCGGTCTGTCAGAGGATGACCCGGACCCGGCCAAGCTGGGCCTCACCCCTAATCATCTAGCCTACGTGATTTATACATCTGGATCGACGGGAAAACCGAAAGGAGTGATG
This sequence comes from Obolodiplosis robiniae, assembly GCA_028476595.1. Lineage (NCBI taxonomy): Eukaryota > Metazoa > Arthropoda > Insecta > Diptera > Cecidomyiidae > Obolodiplosis > Obolodiplosis robiniae. The sequence goes on from CM052014.1 coordinate 18,980,752, forward strand.
GTTGAACATCGGCAGGTGGTACGACTCATCGAGGCAACTTGTGACAAATTCAATTTTACTGAAGAGGACAAGTGGTGTTTATTCCATTCGATCTCTTTTGACGTTTCTGTGTGGGAGATATGGGGTGCGTTGTTTAATGGAAGTCAGCTGGCGATTGTACCCTACAAAACTAGTCGTTCCATGGACACATTTTATGATTGGATCTGTGCTTTTGGCATCACCGTACTGAATCAAACGCCCTCGGCTTTTAAAATGCTTATGCGGACGAAGAGCATTAGATCACGGTATGATCAACTACGCTATATAATCTTCGCCGGAGAAGCGTTAGATCCATTGATTGTGAATGACTGGTTTGAAAAGTATGCTAAACGTCACACGGTGCTGGTCAATATGTATGGCCCCACAGAAACAACAGTTTTTGCTACATATCAAAGACTGGAAGTGTCAGAAAACATTTATTCCATTGGACGGCCGCTTCCAGATCTTCGTGCTTATTTGCTGGATGCACAGGGTGAACCAGTGCCTTTGGGAGCCGAAGGAGAGCTGTATATTGGTGGCGCTGGAGTGGCTCGCGGCTACCTGAACCGTGCTGAGCTTACAGCGGAACGTTTTCTACCTGACCCATTCAGTGAAACACTAGGGGCACGTATGTATCGTACCGGCGACCGGGCGCGCTATCTACCTGATGGCAATCTGGTTTATCTGGGTCGCATCGATCAACAGGTCAAAATCCGCGGGTTCCGTATTGAACCCGGTGAAATTGAAGCCCGCTTGGTCGAACACTCTGAGGTGCGTGAAGCGGTGGTAGTGTCGCAGGGCGATGGTTCTGATGCTCGTTTGGTAGCTTATGTTGTGGCCGATCCAGATCCATCGCTCGCACAGAATCTGCGCACCCATCTTTTGAATCTACTGCCTGAATATATGGTTCCGGCGGCTTATGTTTGTCTACCAGCTATGCCTCTCACACCAAGTGGCAAACTGGATCGACGGGCACTTCCGGCTCCAGACGAAGAGGCTTTCGCCCGTAATTCATATGAAGCTCCTGAAGGTGAAATGGAAGAAATGCTAGCTTCTCTCTGGGGTCAGCTTCTGGGTACTGAGCGCATCAGTCGGCATGACAATTTTTTCGCGCTAGGAGGCCACTCACTTATGGTCGTCCGGATGCTGGCACAATTGCGACAGCTCGGGCTAAACACCAGCGCCCGAGCAGTGTTTGATTCCCCAACTCTGGCTGCACTTGCCGCGACCATCGACCATCACAAGGCAGTCATTACCCCGCCCAATCTGATTACCGCAGACAGCACGGTGATTACTCCGGACATGTTGCCGCTCATCCATCTTTCTCAAGCCGAGATTGATGTGCTGGTCACACAGGTACCGGGTGGAGTAGCCAATATCCAAGATATCTACGGGCTAGCGCCATTACAACATGGTATTTTGTTCCACCATCTGATGGCCGAACAGGGCGACCCATACCTTTTAGTAAGTCGTCTGCACTTTACTGATCGGGCGGCACTTGAACGTTATGTGGCAGCCATGGAACAGATGATTGCGCGACATGATATCCTGCGCACCGCATTCATCTGGGAAGGACTCAATGAGCCGGCACAAGTTGTCTGGCGCCAGGTTCCTTCATTCTTAACCGAGGTTACCATAGATGATACCAAACAGCCAGTACTAGATCAGTTAGATCACCGCTTTAACCCGCGTCACTACAGAATTGACCTGACACAAGCACCGCTGATGCGACTACTGGCCGCACAAACGTCTCAGGGTGCTTGGGTAGCACTCCAACTAATGCATCACACAACTGGTGATCAAGTCACCTTGGAAAGAATTTATGCACAAATCTATCTCATACTCGATAGGCAAGGAGATCAGCTGACAACGCCCACACCATTTCGAAATGTGGTAGCCCAAGCTCGCCTGGGAGTTAGTCCAGCAGAGCATACCCGTTTCTTCAGTGAAATGCTTAACGATATTGATGCGCCAACTCTACCATTCGGTTTGAGTGACGTTGACCAAAGCGGAATTGATGTCAGTGAAGCACAGTTGAAGCTTCCTCAGGAACTCACCGAACGGTTAAGGGCGCAAGCCCGACAATTACGTATCAGTACGGCCAGTCTATGTCATCTGGCCTGGGCACAGGTGATTTCCCGTGCCAGCGGACGCGATTCGGTGGTCTTCGGTACAGTGCTTCTCGGCCGCTTAAACGCCGGAGAGGGAAGCGACAGTGCCATGGGTCTTTTGATCAACACTCTACCACTTCGGATAGATATTGACGAGACTTCTGTCGAGACCGCAGCACGCAACACTCATGCTCAATTGAGTGCATTGCTAGCACACGAGCACGCACCTCTGGCACTTGCACAGCGATGCAGTGGTGTACCAGCTGATCTGCCGCTGTTTAGCGCATTGCTGAACTACCGCCACAAGCAGAAGACAGAGCAGGTTACTCCGTCGCTCCCTGGGGTGACCGTTTTAAGTAGTGAGGGATGTACTAATTACCCATTAACCCTGTCGATGGACGATGACGACGATGCACTAAGTCTCACAGCCCAGGTTGTTTCACCAGTGTCAGCATCTCGGATTTGTGCCTATATGCAACAGGCTCTGGTATCGCTGGTCGATTCATTAATGAACATGCCAAAACGAGCAATACGGTCATTGACAGTGGTGCCGGAAGAAGAACGTGGGCTACTGCTTCATACCTGGAACCAGACATCGGTAACATATCCATCTGACTGCTGTCTTCATCAGTTATTTGAGGCACATGTCAAGCACGACAGTTCAGCAATTGCCGTTATACACGAGGAAGAGCAGCTCAGCTATGGCGCCCTCAACACCCAGGCCAATCGTCTGGCACATTTTCTTATCGCTGAAGGTGTCAGACCAGATGATCGCATCGCAATTTGCATGGAGCGCAACACGAAAATGATCGTAGCTATGCTGGGCATTCTGAAAGCCGGAGGCGCATACGTACCACTAGATCCAGCTTACCCGAGTCAACGGCTGACCGATATTCTGGAGGATGCTGATCCACTGTATCTGTTGGCAGATGCCACTGGTCAGGCAGCACTCGGAGCCCATCAAGTGCCAGTCGTGGACTTGGACCAGGCGTTGCCCACCGGTCTGTCAGAGGATGACCCGGACCCGGCCAAGCTGGGCCTCACCCCTAATCATCTAGCCTACGTGATTTATACGTCTGGATCGACGGGAAAACCGAAAGGAGTTATGGTTGAACATCGGCAGGTGGTACGACTCCTCGGGGCTATGCACGATAATTTCAATTTTAATAAAGAGGACAAGTGGTGTTTATTCCATTCATTCTCTTTTGACTTTTCCGTGTGGGAGATATGGGGTGCGTTGTTTAATGGAAATCGGCTGGCCATTGTGCCTTACAATACTAGCCGTTCTACTGACGATTTCTATGATTGGATCTGTGCCTACGGTATCACTGTACTCAATCAAACGCCTTCGGCTTTTAAAATGTTTATGCGGGCGAAAAGCATTAGTTCAAGGTACAATAAACTGCGCTACGTGATGATCGGCGGTGAAGCGTTAGATCCATTGATTGTTACTAACTGGTATGAAAAGTATGCTAACAGTCAAACGATACTAGTCCATATGTATGGCCCCACAGAAACAACAGTTTTTGCTACATATCAAAGACTGGAAGTGTCAGAAAACATTTATTCCATTGGACGGCCGCTTCCAGATCTTCGTGCTTATTTGCTGGATGCACAGGGTGAACCAGTGCCTTTGGGAGCCGAAGGAGAGCTGTATATTGGTGGCGCTGGAGTAGCTCGCGGCTACCTAAACCGCCCTGAGCTTACAGCGGAACGTTTTCTACCTGACCCATTCAGTGAAACACTAGGGGCACGTATGTATCGTACCGGCGACCGGGCGCGCTATCTACCTGATGGCAATCTGGTTTATCTGGGGCGGATCGATCAACAGGTCAAAATCCGTGGTTTCCGAATCGAACCTGGTGAAATTGAGGCCCGCTTGGTCGAACACTCTGAGGTGCGCGAAGCGGTGGTAGTGTCCCGGGGCGATGGTTCTGATGCTCGTCTGGTAGCTTATGTTGTGGCCGATCCAGATCCATCGCTCGCACAGAATCTGCGCACCCATCTTTTGAATCTACTGCCTGAATATATGGTTCCGGCGGCTTATGTTTGTCTACCAGCTATGCCTCTCACACCAAGTGGCAAACTGGATCGACGGGCACTTCCGGCTCCAGACGAAGAGGCTTTCGCCCGTAGTTCATATGAAGCTCCTGAAGGTGAAATGGAAGAAATGCTAGCTTCTCTCTGGAGTCAGCTTCTGGGTACTGAGCGCATCAGTCGGCATGACAATTTTTTCGCGCTAGGAGGCCATTCTCTTTTGATCGTCCGGATGCTGGCACAATTGCGGCAGTTCGGGCTTGATACGAGCGCCCGAGCAGTGTTTGATTCCCAAACTCTGGCTGCACTTGCTGCGACCATCAACCATCACAATGCAATTATTACCCCGCCCAATCTGATTACCGCAGACAGCACGGTCATTACTCCGGACATGTTACCGCTCATCAGCCTTTCTCAAGCCGAGATTGATGTGCTGGTCACACAGGTACCGGGTGGGGTAGCCAATATCCAAGATATCTACGGGCTAGCGCCATTACAACAAGGTATTTTGTTCCACCATCTGATGGCCGAACAGGGCGACCCATACCTGATAGTTCTTCGCCTGCACTTTGCTGATCGGTCGGCACTTGAACGTTATGCGGCAGCCATGGAACAAGTGATTGCGCGACACGATATCCTGCGCACCGCATTCATCTGGGAAGGACTCAATGAACCAGCACAAGTTGTCTGGCGTCAGGTTCCTTCTCTCTTGACCGAGGTTACCATAGATGATACCGAACAGCCAGTACTAGATCAGTTAGATCACCGCTTTAACCCGCGTCACTACAGAATTGACCTGACACAAGCACCGCTGATGCGACTACTGGCCGCGCCAACATTTTCGGGCGGCTGGGTAGCACTTCAACTGATGCACCACATAATCGGTGACAACGTTACTCTGCAGAGACTGCAGACAGAAATCCATCTCATACTCGATGGGCAAGGAGATCAGCTGACAACGCCCACACCATTTCGAAATGTGGTAGCCCAAGCTCGCATGGGAGTTAGTCCAGCAGAGCACACCCGTTTCTTCATCGAAATGCTTAACGATATTGATGCGCCAACTCTACCATTTGGTTTGAGTGACGTTGGCCAAAATGGAATTGATGTCAGTGAAGCACAGTTGAAGCTTCCCCAGGAACTCACCGAACGGTTAAGGGCGCAAGCCCGACAATTACGTATCAGTACGGCCAGTCTATGTCATCTGGCCTGGGCACAGGTGATTTCCCGTGCCAGCGGACGCGATTCGGTGGTCTTCGGTACAGTGCTTCTCGGCCGCTTAAACGCCGGAGAGGGAAGCGACAGTGCCATGGGTCTTTTGATCAACACTCTACCACTTCGGCTAGATATTGACGAGACTTCTGTCGAGACCGCAGCACGCAACACTCATGCTAAATTGAGTGCATTGCTAGCACACGAACACGCACCTCTGGCACTGGCACAGCGGTGCAGTGGTGTACCAGCTGATCTGCCACTGTTCAGCGCATTGCTGAACTATCGCCATAAACAGAAGACCGAGAAGGACATTACATCGCTCCCTGGGGTGACTGTCCTCAGTAGTGAAGGACGTACTAATTACCCATTAACTCTGTCGCTGGACGATGACGACGATGCATTAAGTCTCACAGCCCAGGTGGTTTCACCAGTGTCAGCATCTCGGATTTGTGCCTATATGCAACAGGCTCTGGTATCGCTGGTCGATTCATTAATGAACATGCCAAAACGAGCAATACGGTCATTGACAGTGGTGCCGGAAGAAGAACGTGGGCTACTGCTTCATACCTGGAACCAGACATCGGTAACATATCCATCTGACTGCTGTCTTCATCAGTTATTTGAGGCACATGTCAAGCACGACAGTTCAGCAATTGCCGTTATACACGAGGAAGAGCAGCTCAGCTATGGCGCCCTCAACACCCAGGCCAATCGTCTGGCACATTTTCTTATCGCTGAAGGTGTCAGACCAGATGATCGCATCGCACTTTGCATGGAGCGCAACACGAAAATGATCGTAGCTATGCTGGGCATTCTGAAAGCCGGAGGCGCATACGTACCACTAGATCCAGCTTACCCGAGTCAACGGCTGACCGATATTCTGGAGGATGCTGATCCACTGTATCTGTTGGCAGATGCCACTGGTCAGGCAGCACTCGAATCCCATCAAGTACCAGTCGTGGACTTGGACCAGGCGCTTCCCACCGGTCTGTCAGAGGATGACCCGGATCCTGCCAAGCTGGGCCTCACCCCTAATCATCTAGCCTACGTTATTTATACATCTGGATCGACGGGAAAACCGAAAGGAGTGATGGTTGAACATCGGCAGGTGGTACGACTTATCAAAGCAACTTCTGACAAGTTCAATTTTAATAAAGAGGACAAGTGGTGTTTATTTCATTCGTTCTCTTTTGACTTTTCCGTGTGGGAGATATGGGGTGCGTTGTTTAATGGAAGTCAGGTGGCCATTGTGCCTTACAATACCAGCCGTTCTACTGACGATTTCTATGATTGGATCTGTACCTACGGTATCACCGTACTCAATCAAACACCTTCGGCTTTTAAAATGTTCATGCGGGCAAAAAGCAGCAGTTCGAGGTCCGATCAACTGCGCTACGTGATCTTCGGAGGTGAAGCGTTAGATCCATTGATTGTTACTAACTGGTATGAAAAGTATGCTAAAAGTCATACGGTGCTGGTCAATATGTATGGCCCCACAGAAACAACAGTGTTTGCCACATATCAACGACTGGAAATCCTAGAAAACTTACTTTCGATTGGTCGGCCGCTTCCAGATCTTCGTGCTTATTTGCTGGATGCACAGAGTGAGCCAGTGCCTTTGGGAGCCGAGGGAGAGCTGTATATTGGTGGAGCTGGAGTGGCTCGCGGCTACCTGAACCGTCCTGAGCTTACAGCGGAACGTTTTCTACCTGACCCATTCACTGAAACACTAGGGGCACGTATGTATCGTACCGGCGACCGGGCGCGCTATCTACCTGATGGCAATCTGGTTTATCTGGGTCGCATCGATCAACAGGTCAAAGTCCGCGGTTTCCGAATCGAACCCGGTGAAATTGAAGCCCGCTTGGTCGAACACTCTGAGGTGCGCGAAGCGGTGGTAGTGTCGCAGGGCGATGGTTCTGATGCTCGTATGGTAGCTTATGTAGTAGCCGAACCAGATCCATCGCTAGCCCAGAATCTGCGCACCCATCTTTTGAATCTACTGCCTGATTATATGGTTCCGGCGGCTTATGTTTGTCTACCAGCTATGCCTCTCACACCAAGTGGCAAACTGGATCGACGGGCACTTCCGGCTCCAGACGAAGAGGCTTTCGCCCGTAATTCATATGAAGCTCCTGAAGGTGAAATGGAAGAAATGCTAGCTTCTCTCTGGGGTCAGCTTCTGGGTACTGAGCGCATCAGTCGGCATGACAATTTTTTCGCGCTAGGAGGCCACTCACTTATGGTCGTCCGGATGCTGGCACAATTGCGACAGCTCGGGCTAAACACCAGCGCCCGAGCAGTGTTTGATTCCCCAACTCTGGCTGCACTTGCCGCGACCATCGACCATCACAAGGCAATCATTACCCCACCCAATCTGGTTACCGCAGACAGCACGGTGATTACTCCGGACATGTTACCGCTCATCAGCCTTTCTCAAGCCGAGATTGATGTGCTGGTCACACAGGTACCGGGTGGAGTAGCCAATATCCAAGATATCTACGGGCTAGCGCCATTACAACAAGGTATTTTGTTCCACCATCTGATGGCCGAACAGGGCGACCCATACCTGATAGTTCTTCGCCTGCACTTTGCTGATCGGTCGGCACTTGAAAGTTATGCGGCAGCCATTGAACAGGCGATTGCGCGACATGATATCTTGCGCACGTCCTTCATCTGGGAAGGACTCAATGAACCGGCACAAGTTGTCTGGCGCCAGGTTCCTTCTCTCTTGACCGAGGTTACCATAGATGATACCGAACAGCCAGTACTAGATCAGTTAGATCACCGCTTTAACCCGCGTCACTACATAATTGACCTGACACAAGCACCGCTGATGCGACTACTGGCCGCGCCAACATTTTCGGGCGGCTGGGTAGCACTTCAACTGATGCACCACATAATCGGTGACAATGTAACTCTGCAGAGACTGCAGACAGAAATCCATCTCATACTCGATGGGCAAGGAGATCAGCTGACAACGCCCACACCATTTCGAAATGTGGTAGCCCAAGCTCGCCTGGGAGTTAGTACGGCCGAACACACCCGTTTCTTCAGTGAAATGCTCAACGATATTGATGCGCCAACTCTACCATTTGGTTTGAGTGACGTTGACCAAAGCGGAATTGATGTCAGTGAAGCACAGTTGAAGCTTCCCCAGGAACTCACCGGGCGGTTAAGGGCGCAAGCCCGACAATTACGTATCAGTACGGCCAGTCTATGTCATCTGGCCTGGGCACAGGTGATTTCCCGTGCCAGCGGACGCGATTCGGTGGTCTTCGGTACAGTGCTTCTCGGCCGCTTAAACGCCGGAGAGGGAAGCGACAGTGCCATGGGTCTTTTGATCAACACTCTACCACTTCGGCTAAATATTGACGAGACTTCTGTCGAGACCGCAGCACGCAACACTCATGCTAAATTGAGTGCATTGCTAGCACACGAACACGCACCTCTGGCACTGGCACAGCGGTGCAGTGGTGTACCAGCTGATCTGCCACTGTTCAGCGCATTGCTGAACTATCGCCATAAACAGAAGACCGAGAAGGACATTACATCGCTCCCTGGGGTGACTGTCCTCAGTAGTGAAGGACGAACTAATTACCCATTAACTCTGTCGCTGGACGATGACGACGATGCATTAAGTCTCACAGCCCAGGTGGTTTCACCAGTGTCAGCATCTCGGATTTGTGCCTATATGCAACAGGCTCTGGTATCGCTGGTCGATTCATTAATGAACATGCCAAAACGAGCAATACGGTCATTGACAGTGGTGCCGGAAGAAGAACGTGGGCTACTGCTTCATACCTGGAACCAGACATCGGTAACATATCCATCTGACTGCTGTCTTCATCAGTTATTTGAGGCACATGTCAAGCACGACAGTTTAGCAATTGCCGTTATACACGAGGAAGAGCAGCTCAGCTATGGCGCCCTCAACACCCAGGCCAATCGTCTGGCACATTTTCTTATCGCTGAAGGTGTCAGACCAGATGATCGCATCGCAATTTGCATGGAGCGCAACACGAAAATGATCGTAGCTATGCTGGGCATTCTGAAAGCCGGAGGCGCATACGTACCACTAGATCCAGCTTACCCGAGTCAACGGCTGACCGATATTCTGGAGGATGCTGATCCAATGTATCTGTTGGCAGATGCCACTGGTCAGGCAGCACTCGGAGCCCATCAAGTGCCAGTCGTGGACTTGGATCAGGCGCTGCCCACCGGTCTGTCTGAGGATGACCCGGACCCGGCGAAGCTGGGACTTACCCCTAATCATCTAGCCTACGTGATTTATACATCTGGATCGACGGGAAAACCGAAAGGAGTTATGGTTGAACATCGGCAGGTTGTTCGACTCATCAAAGCAACTTCTGACAAGTTCAATTTTAATAAACAGGACAAGTGGTGTTTATTCCATTCGTTCTCTTTTGACTTTTCCGTGTGGGAGATATGGGGCGCGCTATGTAGTGGAAGTCGGCTGGCCATTGTGGCTTACAATACTAGCCGTTCTACTGACGATTTCTATGATTGGATCTGTGCCTACGGTATCACCGTACTCAATCAAACACCTTCGGCTTTTAAAATGTTTATGCGGGCGAAAAGCAGCAGTTCAAGGTCCGATCAACTGCGCTACGTGATCTTCGGAGGAGAAGCGTTAGATCCATTGATTGTGACTAACTGGTATGAAAAGTATGCTAAAAGTCATACGGTGCTGGTCAATATGTATGGCACCACAGAAACAACGGTACACGCTTCTTACCAAAGACTGGAAATATCAGAAAACTCACATTCGATTGGACGGCCGCTTCCAGATCTTCGTGTTTATTTGCTGGATGCACAGGGTGAGCCAGTGCCTTTGGGAGCCGAGGGAGAGCTGTATATTGGTGGCGCTGGAGTGGCTCGCGGCTACCTGAACCGTCCTGAGCTTACAGCAGAACGTTTTCTACCTGACCCATTCAGTGAAACACTAGGGGCACGTATGTATCGTACCGGCGACCGGGCGCGCTTTCTTCCTGATGGTAAACTCGTTTATCTTGGGCGCATTGATCTACAGGTCAAAGTCCGCGGTTTCCGAATCGAACCTGGTGAAATTGAGGCCCGCTTGGTCGAACACTCTGAGGTGCGCGAAGCGGTGGTAGTGTCGCAGGGTGATGGTTCTGATGCTCGTCTGGTAGCTTATGTAGTAGCCGAACAAGATCAATCGCTAGCCCAGAATCTGCGCACCCATCTTTTGAATCTACTGCCTGAATATATGGTTCCGGCGGCTTATGTTTGTCTACCAGCTATGCCTCTCACACCAAGTGGCAAACTGGATCGACGGGCACTTCCGGCTCCAGACGAAGAGGCTTTCGCCCGTAATTCATATGAAGCTCCTGAAGGTGAAATGGAAGAAATGCTAGCTTCTCTCTGGGGTCAGCTTCTGGGTACTGAGCGCATTAGTCGGCATGACAATTTTTTCGCGCTAGGAGGCCATTCTCTTTTGGTCGTCCGAATGCTGGCACAATTGCGACAGCTCGGGCTAAACACCAGCGCCCGAGCAGTGTTTGATTCCCCAACTCTGGCTGCACTTGCCGCGACCATCGACCATCACAAGGCAGTCATTACCCCGCCCAATCTGATTACCGCAGACAGCACGGTCATTACTCCGGACATGTTACCGCTCATCAGCCTTTCTCAAGCCGAGATTGATGTGCTGGTCACACAGGTACCGGGTGGAGTAGCCAATATCCAAGATATCTACGGGCTAGCGCCATTACAACAAGGTATTTTGTTCCACCACCTGATGGCCGAACAGGGCGACCCATACCTGATAGTTCTTCGCCTGCACTTTGCTGATCGGTCGGCACTTGAAAGTTATGCGGCAGCCATTGAACAGGCGATTGCGCGACATGATATCTTGCGCACGTCCTTCATCTGGGAAGGACTCAATGAACCAGCACAAGTTGTCTGGCGTCAGGTTCCTTCATTCTTGACCGAGGTTACCATAGATGATACCGAACAGCCAGTACTGGATCAGTTAGATCACCGCTTTAACCCGCGTCGCTACAGAATTGACCTGACACAAGCACCGCTGATGCGTTTACTGGCCGCACCAACATCTGAGGGCGGCTGGGTGGCACTTCAACTGATACACCACATAATTGATGACAACTTTACCCTGCAGAGACTGCAGACAGAAATCCATCTCATTCTCGATGGGCAAGGAGATCAGCTGACAACGCCCACACCATTTCGAAATGTGGTAGCCCAAGCTCGCATGGGAGTTAGTCCAGCAGAGCACACCCGTTTCTTCATCGAAATGCTTAACGATATTGATGCGCCAACTCTACCATTTGGTTTGAGTGACATTGACCAAAACGGAATTGATGTCAGTGAAGCACAGTTGAAGCTTCCCCAGGAACTCACCGGGCGGTTAAGGGCCCAAGCCCGACAATTACGGGTCAGTCTTGCCAGTCTGTGTCATCTGGCCTGGGCACAGGTGATTTCCCGTGCCAGCGGACGCGATTCGGTGGTCTTCGGTACAGTGCTTCTCGGCCGCTTGAACGCCGGAGAGGGAAGCGACAGTGCCATGGGTCTTTTGATCAACACTCTACCACTTCGGCTAGATATTGACGAGACTTCTGTCGAGACCGCAGCACGCAACACTCATGCTCAATTGAGTGCATTGCTAGCACACGAGCACGCACCTCTGGCACTTGCACAGCGATGCAGTGGTGTACCAGCTGATCTGCCACTGTTCAGCGCATTGCTGAACTACCGCCACAAACAGAAGACAGAGCAGGTTGTTCGGTCGCTACCTGGGGTTAGTATTCTCAGCTTTCAGGAACGGACAAATTACCCATTAACTCTGTCGATGGACGATGACGACGATGCATTAAGTCTCACAGCCCAGGTGGTTTCACCAGTGTCAGCATCTCGGATTTGTGCCTATATGCAACAGGCTCTGGTATCGCTGGTCGATTCATTAATGAACATGCCAAAACGAGCAATACGGGCATTGACAGTGGTGCCGGAAGAAGAACGTGGGCTACTGCTTCATACCTGGAACCAGACATCGGTAACATATCCATCTGACTGCTGTCTTCATCAGTTATTTGAGGCACATGTCAAGCACGACAGTTCAGCAATTGCCGTTATACACGAGGAAGAGCAGCTCAGCTATGGCGCCCTCAACACCCAGGCCAATCGTCTGGCACATTTTCTTATCGCTGAAGGTGTCAGACCAGATGATCGCATCGCACTTTGCATGGAGCGCAACACGAAAATGATCGTAGCTATGCTGGGCATTCTGAAAGCCGGAGGCGCATACGTACCACTAGATCCAGCTTACCCGAGTCAACGGCTGACCGATATTCTGGAGGATGCTGATCCACTGTATCTGTTGGCAGATGCCACTGGTCAGGCAGCACTCGGAGCCCATCAAGTGCCAGTCGTGGACTTGGATCAGGCGCTGCCCACCGGTCTGTCTGAGGATGACCCGGACCCGGCGAAGCTGGGACTTACCCCTAATCATCTAGCCTACGTGATTTATACATCTGGATCGACGGGAAAACCGAAAGGAGTTATGGTTGAACATCGGCAGGTGGTTCGACTCATCAAAGCAACTTCTGACAAGTTCAATTTTAATAAACAGGACAAGTGGTGTTTATTCCATTCATTCTCTTTTGACTTTTCCGTGTGGGAGATATGGGGCGCGCTATGTAGTGGAAGTCGGCTGGCCATTGTGCCTTACAATACTAGCCGTTCTACTGACGATTTCTATGATTGGATCTGTGCCTACGGTATCACCGTACTCAATCAAACACCTTCGGCTTTTAAAATGTTTATGCGGGCGAAAAGCAGCAGTTCAAGGTCCGATCAACTGCGCTACGTGATCTTCGGAGGAGAAGCGTTAGATCCATTGATTGTGACTAACTGGTATGAAAAGTATGCTAAAAGTCATACGGTGCTGGTCAATATGTATGGCACCACAGAAACAACGGTACACGCTTCTTACCAAAGACTGGAAATATCAGAAAACTCACATTCGATTGGACGGCCGCTTCCAGATCTTCGTGTTTATTTGCTGGATGCACAGGGTGAGCCAGTGCCTTTGGGAGCCGAGGGAGAGCTGTATATTGGTGGCGCTGGAGTGGCTCGCGGCTACCTGAACCGTCCTGAGCTTACAGCAGAATGTTTTCTACCTGACCCATTCAGTGAAACACTAGGGGCACGTATGTATCGTACCGGCGACCGGGCGCGCTATCTACCTGATGGCAAACTGGTTTATCTGGGGCGCATCGATCAACAGGTCAAAATCCGTGGTTTCCGAATCGAACCTGGTGAAATTGAGGCCCGCTTGGTCGAACACTCTGAGGTGCGCGAAGCGGTGGTAGTGTCCCGGGGCGATGGTTCTGATGCTCGTCTGGTAGCTTATGTTGTGGCCGATCCAGATCCATCGCTCGCACAGAATCTGCGCACCCATCTTTTGAATCTACTGCCTGAATATATGGTTCCGGCGGCTTATGTTTGTCTACCAGCTATGCCTCTCACACCAAGTGGCAAACTGGATCGACGGGCACTTCCGGCTCCAGACGAAGAGGCTTTCGCCCGTAATTCATATGAAGCTCCTGAAGGTGAAATGGAAGAAATGCTAGCTTCTCTCTGGGGTCAGCTTCTGGGTACTGAGCGCATCAGTCGGCATGACAATTTTTTCGCGCTAGGAGGCCACTCACTTATGGTCGTCCGAATGCTGGCACAATTGCGACAGCTCGGGCTAAACACCAGCGCCCGAGCAGTGTTTGATTCCCCAACTCTGGCTGCACTTGCCGCGACCATCGACCATCACAAGGCAGTCATTACCCCGCCCAATCTGATTACCGCAGACAGCACGGTGATTACTCCGGACATGTTACCGCTCATCAGCCTTTCTCAAGCCGAGATTGATGTGCTGGTCACACAGGTACCGGGTGGGGTAGCCAATATCCAAGATATCTACGGGCTAGCGCCATTACAACAAGGTATTTTGTTCCACCACCTGATGGCCGAACAGGGCGACCCATACCTGATAGTTCTTCGCCTGCACTTTGCTGATCGGTCGGCACTTGAACGTTATGTGGCAGCCATGGAACAGGTGATTGCGCGACACGATATCCTGCGCACCGCATTCATCTGGGAAGGACTCAATGAACCAGCACAAGTTGTCTGGCGTCAGGTTCCTTCATTCTTGACCGAGGTTACCATAGATGATACCGAACAGCCAGTACTGGATCAGTTAGATCACCGCTTTAACCCGCGTCACTACAGAATTGACCTGACACAAGCACCGCTGATGCGTTTACTGGCCGCGCCAACATCTGAGGGCGGCTGGGTAGCACTTCAACTGATACACCACATAATTGATGACAACTCTACTCTGCAGAGACTGCAGACAGAAATCCATCTCATACTCGATGGGCTAGGAGATCAGCTGACAACGCCCACACCATTTCGAAATGTGGTAGCTCAAGCTCGCATGGGAGTTAGTGCAGCAGAGCACACCCGTTTCTTCAGTAAAATGCTCAACGATATTGATGCGCCAACTCTACCATTTGGTTTGAGTGACGTTGACCAAAATGGAATTGATGTCAGTGAAGCAAAGCTGAAGCTTCCCCAGGAACTCACCGGGCGGTTAAGGGCGCAAGCCCGACAATTACATATCAGTACGGCCAGTCTATGTCATCTGGCCTGGGCACAGGTGATTTCCCGTGCCAGCGGACGCGATTCGGTGGTCTTCGGTACAGTGCTTCTCGGCCGCTTAAACGCCGGAGAGGGAAATGACAGTTCCATGGGTCTTCTGATCAACACTCTACCACTTCGGCTAGATATTGACGAGACTTCTGTCGAGACCGCAGCACGCAATACTCATGCTCAACTGAGTGCATTGCTAGCACACGAGCACGCATCTCTGGCACTTGCGCAGCGATGCAGTTGTGTACCAGCTGACCTACCGCTGTTCAGCGCATTGCTGAACTATCGCCATAAACAGAAGACAGAACAGGTTACTCCGTCGCTACCTGGGGTTAGTATTCTCAGCTTTCAGGAACGGACAAATTACCCATTAACTCTGTCGCTGGACGATGACGACGATGCATTAAGTCTCACAGCCCAGGTGGTTTCACCAGTGTCAGCATCTCGGATTTGTGCCTATATGCAACAGGCTCTGGTATCGCTGGTCGATTCATTAATGAACATGCCAAAACGAGCAATACGGTCATTGACAGTGGTGCCGGAAGAAGAACGTGGGCTACTGCTTCATACCTGGAACCAGACATCGGTAACATATCCATCTGACTGCTGTCTTCATCAGTTATTTGAGGCACATGTCAAGCACGACAGTTCAGCAATTGCCGTTATACACGAGGAAGAGCAGCTCAGCTATGGCGCCCTCAACACCCAGGCCAATCGTCTGGCACATTTTCTTATCGCTGAAGGTGTCAGACCAGATGATCGCATCGCACTTTGCATGGAGCGCAACACGAAAATGATCGTAGCTATGCTGGGCATTCTGAAAGCCGGAGGCGCATACGTACCACTAGATCCAGCTTACCCGAGTCAACGGCTGACCGATATTCTGGAGGATGCTGATCCACTGTATCTGTTGGCAGATGCCACTGGTCAGGCAGCACTCGAATCCCATCAAGTACCAGTCGTGGACTTGGACCAGGCGCTTCCCACCGGTCTGTCAGAGGATGACCCGGACCCTGCCAAGCTGGGCCTCACCCCTAATCATCTAGCCTACGTTATTTATACATCTGGATCGACGGGAAAACCGAAAGGAGTGATGGTTGAACATCGACAGGTGGTTCGACTCATCAAAGCAACTTCTGACAAGTTCAATTTTAATAAAGAGGACAAGTGGTGTTTATTTCATTCGTTCTCTTTTGACTTTTCCGTGTGGGAGATATGGGGTGCGTTGTTTAATGGAAGTCAGGTGGCCATTGTGCCTTACAATACTAGCCGTTCTACTGACGATTTCTATGATTGGATCTGTACCTACGGTATCACCGTACTCAATCAAACACCTTCGGCTTTTAAAATGTTCATGCGGGCAAAAAGCAGCAGTTCGAGGTCCGATCAACTGCGCTACGTGATCTTCGGAGGTGAAGCGTTAGATCCATTGATTGTTACTAACTGGTATGAAAAGTATGCTAAAAGTCATACGGTGCTGGTCAATATGTATGGCCCCACAGAAACAACAGTGTTTGCCACATATCAACGACTGGAAATCCTAGAAAACTTACTTTCGATTGGTCGGCCGCTTCCAGATCTTCGTGCCTATTTGCTGGATGCACAGGGTGAACCAGTGCCTTTGGGAGTCGAGGGAGAGCTATATATTGGTGGCGCTGGAGTAGCTCGCGGCTACCTGAACCGCCCTGAGCTTACAGCGGAACGTTTTCTACCTGACCCATTCAGTGAAACACTAGGGGCACGTATGTATCGTACCGGCGACCGGGCGCGCTATCTACCTGATGGCAATCTGGTTTATCTGGGTCGCATCGATCAACAGGTCAAAGTCCGCGGTTTCCGAATCGAACCCGGTGAAATTGAAGCCCGCTTGGTCGAACACTCTGAGGTGCGCGAAGCGGTGGTAGTGTCGCAGGGCGATGGTTCTGATGCTCGTATGGTAGCTTATGTAGTAGCCGAACCAGATCCATCGCTAGCCCAGAATCTGCGCACCCATCTTTTGAATCTACTGCCTGATTATATGGTTCCGGCGGCTTATGTTTGTCTACCAGCTATGCCTCTCACACCAAGTGGCAAACTGGATCGACGGGCACTTCCGGCTCCAGACGAAGAGGCTTTCGCCCGTAATTCATATGAAGCTCCTGAAGGTGAAATGGAAGAAATGCTAGCTTCTCTCTGGGGTCAGCTTCTGGGTACTGAGCGCATCAGTCGGCATGACAATTTTTTCGCGCTAGGAGGCCACTCACTTATGGTCGTCCGAATGCTGGCACAATTGCGACAGCTCGGGCTGAACACCAGCGCCCGAGCAGTGTTTGATTCCCCAACTCTGGCTGCTCTTGCCGCGACCATCGACCATCACAAGGCAGTTATTACCCCACCCAATCTGATTACCGCAGACAGCACGGTGATTACTCCGGACATGTTGCCGCTCATCCATCTTTCTCAAGCCGAGATTGATGTGCTGGTCACACAGGTACCGGGTGGAGTAGCCAATATCCAAGATATCTACGGGCTAGCGCCATTACAACAAGGTATTTTGTTCCACCATCTGATGGCCGAACAGGGCGACTCATACCTGATAGTTCTTCGCCTGCACTTTGCTGATCGGTCGGCACTTGAAAGTTATGCGGCAGCCATTGAACAGGCGATTGCGCGACATGATATCTTGCGCACGTCCTTCATCTGGGAAGGACTCAATGAACCAGCACAAGTTGTCTGGCGCCAGGTTCCTTCTCTCTTGACCGAGGTTACCATAGATGATACCGAACAGCCAGTACTGGATCAGTTAGATCACCGCTTTAACCCGCGTCACTACAGAAGAGACCTGACAAAAGCACCGCTGTTGCGTCTACTGGCCGCGCCAACATCTGAGGGCGGCTGGGTAGCACTTCAATTGATGCACCACATAATCGGTGACAACGTTACTCTGCAGAGACTGCAGACAGAAATCCATCTCATACTCGATGGGCAAGGAGATCAGCTGACAACGCCCACACCATTTCGAAATGTGGTAGCCCAAGCTCGCCTGGGAGTTAGTACGGCTGAACACACCCGTTTCTTCAGTGAAATGCTTAACGATATTGATGCGCCAACTCTACCATTTGGTTTGAGTGACGTTGGCCAAAATGGAATTGATGTCAGTGAAGCACAGTTGAAGCTTCCCCAGGAACTCACCGGGCGGTTAAGGGCGCAAGCCCGACAATTGCGAATCAGTACGGCCAGTCTGTGTCATCTGGCCTGGGCACAGGTGATTTCCCGTGCCAGCGGACGCGATTCGGTGGTCTTCGGTACAGTGCTTCTCGGCCGCTTAAACGCCGGAGAGGGAAATGACAGTTCCATGGGTCTTCTGATCAACACTCTACCACTTCGGCTAGATATTGACGAGACTTCTGTCGAGACCGCAGCACGCAATACTCATGCTCAACTGAGTGCATTGCTAGCACACGAGCACTCATCTCTGGCACTTGCGCAGCGATGCAGTTGTGTACCAGCTGACCTACCGCTGTTCAGCGCATTGCTGAACTATCGCCATAAACAGAAGACCGAGAAGGACATTACATCGCTCCCTGGGGTGACTGTCCTCAGTAGTGAAGGACGTACTAATTACCCATTAACTCTGTCGCTGGACGATGACGACGATGCACTAAGTCTCACAGCCCAGGTTGTTTCACCAGTGTCAGCATCTCGGATTTGTGCCTATATGCAACAGGCTCTGGTATCGCTGGTCGATTCATTAATGAACATGCCAAAACGAGCAATACGGTCATTGACAGTGGTGCCGGAAGAAGAACGTGGGCTACTGCTTCATACCTGGAACCAGACATCGGTAACATATCCATCTGACTGCTGTCTTCATCAGTTATTTGAGGCACATGTCAAGCACGACAGTTCAGCAATTGCCGTTATACACGAGGAAGAGCAGCTCAGCTATGGCGCCCTCAACGCCCAGGCCAATCGTCTGGCACATTTTCTTATCGCTGAAGGTGTCAGACCAGATGATCGCATCGCACTTTGCATGGAGCGCAACACGAAAATGATCGTAGCTATGCTGGGCATTCTGAAAGCCGGAGGCGCATACGTACCACTAGATCCAGCTTACCCGAGTCAACGGCTGACCGATATTCTGGAAGATGCTGATCCAATGTATCTGTTGGCAGATGCCACTGGTCAGGCAGCACTCGGATCCCATCAAGTGCCAGTCGTGGGCTTGGACCAGGCGCTTCCCACCGGTCTGTCAGAGGATGACCCGGATCCTGCCAAGCTGGGCCTCACCCCTAATCATCTAGCCTACGTTATTTATACATCTGGATCGACGGGAAAACCGAAAGGAGTGATGGTTGAACATCGACAGGTGGTTCGACTCATCAAAGCAACTTCTGACAAGTTCAATTTTAATGAACAGGACAAGTGGTGTTTATTCCATTCGTTCTCTTTTGACTTTTCCGTGTGGGAGATATGGGGTGCGCTATGTAGTGGAAGTCGGCTGGCCATTGTGCCTTACAATACTAGCCGTTCTACTGACGATTTCTATGATTGGATCTGTACCTACGGTATCACCGTACTCAATCAAACACCTTCGGCTTTTAAAATGTTTATGCGGGCGAAAAGCAGCAGTTCAAGGTCCGATCAACTGCGCTACGTTATCTTCGGAGGTGAAGCGTTAGATCCATTGATTGTTACTAACTGGTATGAAAAGTATGCTAAAAGTCATACGGTGCTGGTCAATATGTATGGCACCACAGAAACAACGGTACACGCTTCTTACCAAAGACTGGAAATATCAGAAAACTCACATTCGATTGGACGGCCGCTTCCAGATCTTCGTGTTTATTTGCTGGATGCACAGGGTGAGCCAGTGCCTTTGGGAGCCGAGGGAGAGCTGTATATTGGTGGCGCTGGAGTGGCTCGCGGCTACCTGAACCGTCCTGAGCTTACAGCGGAACGTTTTCTACCTGACCCATTCACTGAAACACTAGGGGCACGTATGTATCGTACCGGCGACCGGGCGCGCTATCTACCTGATGGCAATCTGGTTTATCTGGGGCGCATCGATCAACAGGTCAAAATCCGTGGTTTCCGAATCGAACCTGGTGAAATTGAGGCCCGCTTGGTCGAACACTCTGAGGTGCGCGAAGCGGTGGTAGTGTCCCGGGGCGATGGTTCTGATGCTCGTCTGGTAGCTTATGTTGTGGCCGATCCAGATCCATCGCTCGCACAGAATCTGCGCACCCATCTTTTGAATCTACTGCCTGAATATATGGTTCCGGCGGCTTATGTTTGTCTACCAGCTATGCCTCTCACACCAAGTGGCAAACTGGATCGACGGGCACTTCCGGCTCCAGACGAAGAGGCTTTCGCCCGTAATTCATATGAAGCTCCTGAAGGTGAAATGGAAGAAATGCTAGCTTCTCTCTGGGGTCAGCTTCTGGGTACTGAGCGCATCAGTCGGCATGACAATTTTTTCGCGCTAGGAGGCCACTCACTTATGGTCGTCCGAATGCTGGCACAATTGCGACAGCTCGGGCTGAACACCAGCGCCCGAGCAGTATTTGATTCCCCAACTCTGGCTGCTCTTGCCGCGACCATCGACCATCACAAGGCAGTTATTACCCCACCCAATCTGGTTACCGCAGACAGCACGGTGATTACTCCGGACATGTTGCCGCTCATCCATCTTTCTCAAGCCGAGATTGATGTGCTGGTCACACAGGTACCGGGTGGAGTAGCCAATATCCAAGATATCTACGGGCTAGCGCCATTACAACAAGGTATTTTGTTCCACCATCTGATGGCCGAACAGGGCGACCCATACCTGATAGTTCTTCGCCTGCACTTTGCTGATCGGTCGGCACTTGAACGTTATGCGGCAGCCATGGAACAGGTGATTGCGCGACACGATATCCTGCGCACCGCATTCATCTGGGAAGGACTCAATGAACCAGCACAAGTTGTCTGGCGCCAGGTTCCTTCTCTCTTGACCGAGGTTACCATAGATGATACCGAACAGCCAGTACTAGATCAGTTAGATCACCGCTTTAACCCGCGTCACTACAGAATTGACCTGACACAAGCACCGCTGATGCGTTTACTGGCCGCACCAACATCTGAGGGCGGCTGGGTAGCACTTCAACTGATACACCACATAATTGATGACAACTCTACTCTACAGAGACTGCAGACAGAAATCCATCTCATACTCGATGGGCAAGGAGATCAGCTGACAACGCCCACACCATTTCGAAATGTGGTAGCCCAAGCTCGCCTGGGAGTTAGTCCAGCAGAGCATACCCGTTTCTTCAGTAAAATGCTTAACGATATTGATGCGCCAACTCTACCATTTGGTTTGAGTGACGTTGGCCAAAATGGAATTGATGTCAGTGAAGCACAGTTGAAGCTTCCCCAGGAACTCACCGGGCGGTTAAGGGCCCAAGCCCGACAATTACGGGTCAGTCTTGCCAGTCTGTGTCATCTGGCCTGGGCACAGGTGATTTCCCGTGCCAGCGGATGCGATTCGGTGGTCTTCGGTACAGTGCTTCTCGGCCGCTTAAACGCCGGAGAGGGAAGCGACAGTGCCATGGGTCTTTTGATCAACACTCTACCACTTCGGCTAGATATTGACGAGACTTCTGTGGAGACCGCAGCACGCAACACTCATGCTAAATTGAGTGCATTGCTATCACACGAACACGCATCTCTGGCACTGGCACAGCGATGCAGTGGTGTACCAGCTGACCTGCCGCTGTTCAGCGCATTGCTGAACTACCGCCACAAACAGAAGACAGAACAGGTTACTCCGTCGCTACCTGGGGTTAGTATTCTCAGCTTTCAGGAACGGACAAATTACCCATTAACTCTGTCGCTGGACGATGACGACGATGCATTAAGTCTCACAGCCCAGGTGGTTTCACCAGTATCAGCATCTCGGATTTGTGCCTATATGCAACAGGCTCTGGTATCGCTTGTCGATTCATTAATGAACATGCCAAAACGAGCAATACGGGCATTGACAGTGGTGCCGGAAGCAGAACTTGAGCTCCTGCTTCATACCTGGAACCAGACAGCGGTAACATATCCATCTGACTGCTGTCTTCATCAGTTATTTGAGGCACATGTCAAGCACGACAGTTCAGCAATTGCCGTGATACACGAGGAAGAGCAGCTCAGCTATGGCGCCCTCAACGCCCAGGCCAATCGTCTGGCACATTTTCTTATCGCTGAAGGTGTCAGACCAGATGATCGCATCGCACTTTGCATGGAGCGCAACACGAAAATGATCGTAGCTATGCTGGGCATTCTGAAAGCCGGAGGCGCATACGTACCACTAGATCCAGCTTACCCGAGTCAACGGCTGACCGATATTCTGGAGGATGCTGATCCACTGTATCTGTTGGCAGATGCCACTGGTCAGGCAGCACTCGGAGCCCATCAAGTGCCAGTCGTGGACTTGGATCAGGCGCTGCCCACCGGTCTGTCTGAGGATGACCCGGACCCGGCGAAGCTGGGACTTACCCCTAATCATCTAGCCTACGTGATTTATACATCTGGATCGACGGGAAAACCGAAAGGAGTGATGGTTGAACATCGGCAGGTGGTTCGACTCATCAAAGCAACTTCTGACAAGTTCAATTTTAATGAACAGGACAAGTGGTGTTTATTCCATTCGTTCTCTTTTGACTTTTCCGTGTGGGAGATATGGGGTGCGCTATGTAGTGGAAGTCGGCTGGCCATTGTGCCTTACAATACTAGCCGTTCTACTGACGATTTCTATGATTGGATCTGTACCTACGGTATCACCGTACTCAATCAAACACCTTCGGCTTTTAAAATGTTTATGCGGGCGAAAAGCAGCAGTTCAAGGTCCGATCAACTGCGCTACGTTATCTTCGGAGGTGAAGCGTTAGATCCATTGATTGTTACTAACTGGTATGAAAAGTATGCTAAAAGTCATACGGTGCTGGTCAATATGTATGGCACCACAGAAACAACGGTACACGCTTCTTACCAAAGACTGGAAATATCAGAAAACTCACATTCGATTGGACGGCCGCTTCCAGATCTTCGTGTTTATTTGCTGGATGCACAGGGTGAGCCAGTGCCTTTGGGAGCCGAGGGAGAGCTGTATATTGGTGGCGCTGGAGTGGCTCGCGGCTACCTGAACCGTCCTGAGCTTACAGCGGAACGTTTTCTACCTGACCCATTCACTGAAACACTAGGGGCACGTATGTATCGTACCGGCGACCGGGCGCGCTATCTACCTGATGGCAATCTGGTTTATCTGGGGCGCATCGATCAACAGGTCAAAATCCGTGGTTTCCGAATCGAACCTGGTGAAATTGAGGCCCGCTTGGTCGAACACTCTGAGGTGCGCGAAGCGGTGGTAGTGTCCCGGGGCGATGGTTCTGATGCTCGTCTGGTAGCTTATGTAGTAGCCGAACCAGTTCCATCGCTAGCCCAGAATCTGCGCACCCATCTTTTGAATCTACTGCCTGAATATATGGTTCCGGCGGCTTATGTTTGTCTACCAGCTATGCCTCTCACACCAAGTGGCAAACTGGATCGACGGGCACTTCCGGCTCCAGACGAAGAGGCTTTCGCCCGTAATTCATATGAAGCTCCTGAAGGTGAAATGGAAGAAATGCTAGCTTCTCTCTGGGGTCAGCTTCTGGGTACTGAGCGCATCAGTCGGCATGACAATTTTTTCGCGCTAGGAGGCCACTCACTTATGGTCGTCCGAATGCTGGCACAATTGCGACAAATCGGGCTGAACACCAGCGCCCGAGCAGTGTTTGATTCCCCAACTCTGGCTGCTCTTGCCGCGACCATCGACCATCACAAGGCAGTCATTACCCCGCCCAATCTGATTACCGCAGACAGTACGGTGATTACTCCGGACATGTTGCCGCTCATCCATCTTTCTCAAGCCGAGATTGATGTGCTGGTCACACAGGTACCGGGTGGAGTAGCCAATATCCAAGATATCTACGGGCTAGCGCCATTACAACAAGGTATTTTGTTCCACCATCTGATGGCCGAACAGGGCGACCCATACCTTTTAGTAAGTCGTCTGCACTTTACTGATCGGACGGCACTTGAACGTTATGCGGCAGCTATGGAACAAGTGATTGCGCGACACGATATCCTGCGCACCGCTTTTATCTGGGAAGGACTCAATGAACCAGCACAAGTTGTCTGGCGTCAGGTTCCTTCATTCTTGACCGAGGTTACCATAGATGATACCGAACAGCCAGTACTGGATCAGTTAGATCACCGCTTCAACCCGCGTCACTACATAATTGACCTGACACAAGCACCGCTGATGCGTTTACTGGCCGCACCAACATCTGAGGGCGGCTGGGTAGCACTTCAACTGATACACCACATAATTGATGACAACTCTACTCTGCAGAGACTGCAGACAGAAATCCATCTCATACTCGATGGGCAAGGAGATCAGCTGACAACGCCCACACCATTTCGAAATGTGGTAGCCCAAGCTCGCCTGGGAGTTAGTCCAGCAGAGCATACCCGTTTCTTCAGTGAAATGCTTAACGATATTGATGCGCCAACTCTACCATTTGGTTTGAGTGACGTTGACCAAAACGGAATTGATGTCAGTGAAGCAGAGTTGAAGCTTCCCCAGGAACTTACCGGGCGGTTAAGGGCGCAAGCCCGACAATTACGGGTCAGTCTTGCCAGTCTGTGTCATCTAGCCTGGGCACAGGTGATTTCCCGTGCCAGCGGACGCGATTCGGTGGTCTTCGGTACAGTGCTTCTCGGCCGCTTAAACGCCGGAGAGGGAAGCGACAGTGCCATGGGACTTTTGATCAACACTCTACCACTTCGGCTAGATATTGACGAGACTTCTGTGGAGACCGCAGCACGCAACACTCATGCTAAATTGAGTGCATTGCTATCACACGAACACGCATCTCTGGCACTGGCACAGCGATGCAGTGGTGTACCAGCTGACCTGCCGCTGTTCAGCGCATTGCTGAACTACCGCCACAAACAGAAGACAGAACAGGTTACTCCGTCGCTACCTGGGGTTAGTATTCTCAGCTTTCAGGAACGGACAAATTACCCATTAACTCTGTCGCTGGACGATGACGACGATGCATTAAGTCTCACAGCCCAGGTGGTTTCACCAGTATCAGCATCTCGGATTTGTGCCTATATGCAACAGGCTCTGGTATCGCTGGTCGATTCATTAATGAACATGCCAAAACGAGCAATACGGTCATTGACAGTGGTGCCGGAAGCAGAACTTGAGCTCCTGCTTCATACCTGGAACCAGACAGCGGTAACATATCCATCTGACTGCTGTCTTCATCAGTTATTTGAGGCACATGTCAAGCACGACAGTTCAGCAATTGCCGTGATACACGAGGAAGAGCAGCTCAGCTATGGCGCCCTCAACGCCCAGGCCAATCGTCTGGCACATTTTCTTATCGCTGAAGGTGTCAGACCAGATGATCGCATCGCACTTTGCATGGAGCGCAACACGAAAATGATCGTAGCTATGCTGGGCATTCTGAAAGCCGGAGGCGCATACGTACCACTAGATCCAGCTTACCCGAGTCAACGGCTGACCGATATTCTGGAGGATGCTGATCCACTGTATCTGTTGGCAGATGCCACTGGTCAGGCAGCACTCGGAGCCCATCAAGTGCCAGTCGTGGACTTGGACCAGGCGTTGCCCACCGGTCTGTCAGAGGATGACCCGGACCCGGCGAAGCTGGGACTTACCCCCAATCATCTAGCCTACGTGATTTATACATCTGGATCGACGGGAAAACCGAAAGGAGTTATGGTTGAACATCGGCAGGTGGTACGACTCCTCGGGGCTATGAACGATAATTTCAATTTTAATAAAGAGGACAAGTGGTGTTTATTCCATTCGTTCTCTTTTGACTTTTCCGTGTGGGAGATATGGGGTGCGTTGTTTAATGGAAGTCGGCTGGCGATTGTGCCTTACAATACTAGCCGTTCTACTGACGATTTCTATGATTGGATCTGTACCTACGGTATCACCGTACTCAATCAAACACCTTCGGCTTTTAAAATGTTCATGCGGGCAAAAAGCAGCAGTTCGAGGTCCGATCAACTGCGCTACGTGATCTTCGGAGGTGAAGCGTTAGATCCATTGATTGTGACTAACTGGTATGAAAAGTATGCTAAACGTCACACGGTGCTGGTCAATATGTATGGCCCCACAGAAACAACAGTGTTTGCTACATATCAAAGCCTGGAAGCCTCAGAAAACTCACATTCGATTGGACGGCCGCTTCCAGATCTTCGTGTTTATTTGCTGGATGCACAGGGTGACCCGATACCTTTTGGAGCCGAGGGAGAGCTGTATATTGGTGGCGCTGGAGTGGCTCGCGGCTACCTAAACCGTCCTGAGCTTACAGCGGAACGTTTTCTACCTGACCCATTCAGTGAAACACTAGGGGCACGTATGTATCGTACCGGCGACCGGGCGCGCTATCTACCTGATGGCAATCTGGTTTATCTGGGGCGGATCGATCAACAGGTCAAAGTCCGCGGTTTCCGAATCGAACCCGGTGAAATTGAGGCCCGCTTGGTCGAACACTCTGAGGTGCGCGAAGCGGTGGTAGTGTCCCGGGGCGATGGTTCTGATGCTCGTCTGGTAGCTTATGTAGTAGCCGAACCAGTTCCATCGCTAGCCCAGAATCTGCGCACCCATCTTTTGAATCTACTGCCTGAATATATGGTTCCGGCGGCTTATGTTTGTCTACCAGCTATGCCTCTCACACCAAGTGGCAAACTGGATCGACGGGCACTTCCGGCTCCAGACGAAGAGGCTTTCGCCCGTAATTCATATGAAGCTCCTGAAGGTGAAATGGTAGAAATGCTAGCTTCTCTCTGGGGTCAGCTTCTGGGTACTGAGCGCATCAGTCGGCATGACAATTTTTTCGCGCTAGGAGGCCACTCACTTATGGTCGTCCGAATGCTGGCACAATTGCGACAGCTCGGGCTAAACACCAGCGCCCGAGCAGTGTTTGATTCCCCAACTCTGGCTGCTCTTGCCGCGACCATCGACCATCACAAGGCAGTTATTACCCCACCCAATCTGATTACCGCAGACAGCACGGTGATTACTCCGGACATGTTGCCGCTCATCCATCTTTCTCAAGCCGAGATTGATGTGCTGGTCACACAGGTACCGGGTGGAGTAGCCAATATCCAAGATATCTACGGGCTAGCGCCATTACAACAAGGTATTTTGTTCCACCACCTGATGGCCGAACAGGGCGACCCATACCTGATAGTTCTTCGCCTGCACTTTGCTGATCGGTCGGCACTTGAACGTTATGTGGCAGCCATGGAACAGGTGATTGCGCGACACGATATCCTGCGCACCGCATTCATCTGGGAAGGACTCAATGAACCAGCACAAGTTGTCTGGCGTCAGGTTCCTTCTCTCTTGACCGAGGTTACCATAGATGATACCGAACAGCCAGTACTGGATCAGTTAGATCACCGCTTTAACCCGCGTCACTACAGAAGAGACCTGACAAAAGCACCGCTGTTGCGTCTACTGGCCGCGCCAACATCTGAGGGCGGCTGGGTAGCACTTCAATTGATGCACCACATAATCGGTGACAACGTTACTCTGCAGAGACTGCAGACAGAAATCCATGTCATACTCGATGGGCTAGGAGATCAGCTGACAACGCCCACACCATTTCGAAATGTGGTAGCCCAAGCTCGCATGGGAGTTAGTCCAGCAGAGCACACCCGTTTCTTCATCGAAATGCTTAACGATATTGATGCGCCAACTCTACCATTTGGTTTGAGTGACGTTGGCCAAAATGGAATTGATGTCAGTGAAGCACAGTTGAAGCTTCCCCAGGAACTCACCGGGCGGTTAAGGGCGCAAGCCCGACAATTACGGGTCAGTCTTGCCAGTCTGTGTCATCTGGCCTGGGCACAGGTGATTTCCCGTGCCAGCGGACGCGATTCGGTGGTCTTCGGTACAGTGCTTCTCGGCCGCTTAAACGCCGGAGAGGGAAGCGACAGTGCCATGGGTCTTTTGATCAACACTCTACCACTTCGGCTAGATATTGACGAGACTTCTGTCGAGACCGCAGCACGCAACACTCATGCTCAATTGAGTGCATTGCTAGCACACGAGCACGCACCTCTGGCACTGGCACAGCGGTGCAGTGGTGTACCAGCTGACCTGCCGCTGTTCAGCGCATTGCTGAACTACCGCCACAAACAGAAGACAGAGCAGGTTACTCCGTCGCTCCCTGGGGTGACTGTCCTCAGTAGTGAAGGACGAACTAATTACCCATTAACTCTGTCGCTGGACGATGACGACGATGCATTAAGTCTCACAGCCCAGGTGGTTTCACCAGTGTCAGCATCTCGGATTTGTGCCTATATGCAACAGGCTCTGGTATCGCTGGTCGATTCATTAATGAACATGCCAAAACGAGCAATACGGTCATTGACAGTGGTGCCGGAAGCAGAACTTGAGCTCCTGCTTCATACCTGGAACCAGACAGCGGTAACATATCCATCTGACTGCTGTCTTCATCAGTTATTTGAGGCACATGTCAAGCACGACAGTTCAGCAATTGCCGTGATACACGAGGAAGAGCAGCTCAGCTATGGCGCCCTCAACGCCCAGGCCAATCGTCTGGCACATTTTCTTATCGCTGAAGGTGTCAGACCAGATGATCGCATCGCACTTTGCGTGGAGCGCAACACGAAAATGATCGTAGCTATGCTGGGCATTCTGAAAGCCGGAGGCGCATACGTACCACTAGATCCAGCTTACCCGAGTCAACGGCTGACCGATATTCTGGAGGATGCTGATCCACTGTATCTGTTGGCAGATGCCACTGGTCAGGCAGCACTCGGAGCCCATCAAGTGCCAGTCGTGGACTTGGATCAGGCGCTGCCCACCGGTCTGTCTGAGGATGACCCGGACCCTGCCAAGCTGGGCCTCACCCCTAATCATCTAGCCTACGTTATTTATACATCTGGATCGACGGGAAAACCGAAAGGAGTGATGGTTGAACATCGGCAGGTGGTACGACTCATCAAAGCAACTTCTGACAAGTTCTATTTTAATAAACAGGACAAGTGGTGTTTATTCCATTCGTTCTCTTTTGACTTTTCCGTGTGGGAGATATGGGGTGCGCTATGTAGTGGAAGTCGGCTGGCCATTGTGCCTTACAATACTAGCCGTTCTACTGACGATTTCTATGATTGGATCTGTACCTACGGTATCACCGTACTCAATCAAACACCTTCGGCTTTTAAAATGTTTATGCGGGCGAAAAGCAGCAGTTCAAGGTCCGATCAACTGCGCTACGTTATCTTCGGAGGTGAAGCGTTAGATCCATTGATTGTGACTAACTGGTATGAAAAGTATGCTAAAAGTCATACGGTGCTGGTCAATATGTATGGCACCACAGAAACAACGGTACACGCTTCTTACCAACGACTGGAAATATCAGAAAACCCACATTCGATTGGACGACCGCTTCCAGATCTTCGTGCCTATTTGCTGAATGCACAGGGTGAGCCAGTGCCTTTGGGAGCCGAGGGAGAGCTGTATATTGGTGGCGCTGGAGTGGCTCGTGGCTACCTAAACCGTCCTGAGCTTACAGCAGAATGTTTTCTACCTGACCCATTCAGTGAAACACTAGGGGCACGTATGTATCGTACCGGCGACCGGGCGCGCTATCTACCTGATGGCAAACTGGTTTATCTGGGGCGCATCGATCAACAGGTCAAAATCCGTGGTTTCCGAATCGAACCTGGTGAAATTGAGGCCCGCTTGGTCGAACACTCTGAGGTGCGCGAAGCGGTGGTAGTGTCCCGGGGCGATGGTTCTGATGCTCGTCTGGTAGCTTATGTTGTGGCCGATCCAGATCCATCGCTCGCACAGAATCTGCGCACCCATCTTTTGAATCTACTGCCTGAATATATGGTTCCGGCGGCTTATGTTTGTCTACCAGCTATGCCTCTCACACCAAGTGGCAAACTGGATCGACGGGCACTTCCGGCTCCAGACGAAGAGGCTTTCGCCCGTAATTCATATGAAGCTCCTGAAGGTGAAATGGAAGAAATGCTAGCTTCTCTCTGGGGTCAGCTTCTGGGTACTGAGCGCATCAGTCGGCATGACAATTTTTTCGCGCTAGGAGGCCACTCACTTATGGTCGTCCGAATGCTGGCACAATTGCGACAGCTCGGGCTAAACACCAGCGCCCGAGCAGTGTTTGATTCCCCAACTCTGGCTGCTCTTGCCGCGACCATCGACCATCACAAGGCAGTTATTACCCCACCCAATCTGATTACCGCAGACAGCACGGTGATTACTCCGGACATGTTGCCGCTCATCCATCTTTCTCAAGCCGAGATTGATGTGCTGGTCACACAGGTACCGGGTGGAGTAGCCAATATCCAAGATATCTACGGGCTAGCGCCATTACAACAAGGTATTTTGTTCCACCATCTGATGGCCGAACAGGGCGACCCATATCTTTTAGTAAGTCGTCTGCACTTTACTGATCGGACGGCACTTGAACGTTATGTGGCAGCCATGGAACAGGCGATTGCGCGACACGATATCCTGCGCACCGCTTTTATCTGGGAAGGACTCAATGAACCAGCACAAGTTGTCTGGCGTCAGGTTCCTTCTCTCTTGACCGAGGTTACCATAGATGATACCGAACAGCCAGTACTGGATCAGTTAGATCACCGCTTTAACCCGCGTCACTACAGAATTGACCTGACACAAGCACCGCTGATGCGTTTACTGGCCGCGCCAACATCTGAGGGCGGCTGGGTAGCACTGGAACTAATGCATCACATTATTGAAGACAATTTTACTCTGCAGAAACTGCAGATAGAAACCCATCTCATACTCGATGGGCAAGGAGATCAGCTGACAACGCCCACACCATTTCGAAATGTGGTAGCCCAAGCTCGCCTGGGAGTTAGTACGGCTGAACACACCCGTTTCTTCAGTGAAATGCTTAACGATATTGATGCACCAACTCTACCATTTGGTTTGAGTGACGTTGGCCAAAACAGAATTGATGTCATTGAAGCAAAGCTGAAGCTTCCCCAGGAACTCACTGAGCAGTTAAGGGCGCAAGCCCGACAATTACGAGTCAGTCTGGCCAGTCTGTGTCATCTGGCCTGGGCACAGGTGATTTCCCGTGCCAGCGGACGCGATTCGGTGGTCTTCGGCGCAGTGCTATTCGGCCGCTTAAACGCTGGAGAGGGAAGCGACAGTGCAATGGGTCTTCTGATCAACACTCTACCACTTCGGCTAGATATTGACGAGACTTCTGTGGAGACCGCAGTACGCAACACTCATGCTCAATTGAGTGCATTGCTAGCACACGAACACGCATCTCTGGCACTGGCACAGCGGTGCAGTGGTGTACCAGCTGACCTGCCGCTGTTCAGCGCATTGCTGAACTATCGCCACAAACAGAAGACAGAGCAGGTTACTCCGTCGCTACCTGGGGTTAGTATTCTCAGCTTTCAGGAACGGACAAATTACCCATTAACTCTGTCGCTGGACGATGACGACGATGCATTAAGTCTCACAGCCCAGGTGGTTTCACCAGTGTCAGCATCTCGGATTTGTGCCTATATGCAACAGGCTCTGGTATCGCTTGTCGATTCATTAATGAACATGCCAAAACGAGCAATACGGGCATTGACAGTGGTGCCGGAAGCAGAACTTGAGCTCCTGCTTCATACCTGGAACCAGACAGCGGTAACATATCCATCTGACTGCTGTCTTCATCAGTTATTTGAGGCACATGTCAAGCACGACAGTTCAGCAATTGCCGTGATACACGAGGAAGAGCAGCTCAGCTATGGCGCCCTCAACACCCAGGCCAATCGTCTGGCACATTTTCTTATCGCTGAAGGTGTCAGACCAGATGATCGCATCGCACTTTGCGTGGAGCGCAACACGAAAATGATCGTAGCTATGCTGGGCATTCTGAAAGCCGGAGGCGCATACGTACCACTAGATCCAGCTTACCCGAGTCAACGGCTGACCGATATTCTGGAGGATGCTGATCCACTGTATCTGTTGGCAGATGCCACTGGTCAGGCAGCACTCGGAGCCCATCAAGTACCAGTCGTGGACTTGGACCAGGCGCTGCCCACCGGTCTGTCAGAGGATGACCCGGACCCGGCCAAGCTGGGCCTCACCCCTAATCATCTAGCCTACGTTATTTATACATCTGGATCGACGGGAAAACCGAAAGGAGTTATGGTTGAACATCGGCAAGTGGTACGACTCCTCGGGGCTATGAACGATAATTTCAATTTTAATAAAGAGGACAAGTGGTGTTTATTCCATTCGTTCTCTTTCGACTTTTCCGTGTGGGAGATATGGGGCGCGTTGTTCAGTGGAAGTCGGCTGGCCATTGTGCCTTACAATACTAGCCGTTATACTGACGATTTTTATGATTGGATCTGTACCAACGGTATCACCGTACTGAATCAAACGACTTCAGCTTTTAAAATGTTTATGCGGGCGAAAAGCAGCAGTTCGAGGTCCGATCAACTGCGCTACGTGATCTTTGGTGGTGAAGCGATAGATCCATTGATTGTTACTAACTGGTATGAAAAGTATGCTAAAAGTCAAACGATACTAGTCCATATGTATGGCCCCACAGAAACAACAGTTTTCGCCACATATCAAAGAATGGAAGTGTCAGAAAACATTTATTCCATTGGACGGCCGCTTCCAGATCTTCGTGCCTATTTGCTGGATGCACAGGGTGAGCCAGTGCCTTTGGGAGTCGAGGGAGAGCTATATATTGGTGGCGCTGGAGTAGCTCGCGGCTACCTAAACCGCCCTGAGCTTACAGCGGAACGTTTTCTACCTGACCCATTCAGTGAAACACTAGGGGCACGTATGTATCGTACCGGCGACCGGGCGCGCTATCTACCTGATGGCAATCTGGTTTATCTGGGGCGGATCGATCAACAGGTCAAAATCCGTGGTTTCCGAATCGAACCTGGTGAAATTGAGGCCCGCTTGGTCGAACACTCTGAGGTGCGCGAAGCGGTGGTAGTGTCCCGGGGCGATGGTTCTGATGCTCGTCTGGTAGCTTATGTTGTGGCCGATCCAGATCCATCGCTCGCACAGAATCTGCGCACCCATCTTTTGAATCTACTGCCTGAATATATGGTTCCGGCGGCTTATGTTTGTCTACCAGCTATGCCTTTCACACCAAGTGGCAAACTGGATCGACGGGCATTTCCGGCTCCAGACGAAGAGGCTTTCGCCCGTAATTCATATGAAGCTCCTGAAGGTGAAATGGAAGAAAAGCTAGCTTCTCTCTGGAGTCAGCTTCTGGGTACTGAGCGCATCAGTCGGCATGACAATTTCTTCGCGCTAGGAGGCCACTCACTTATGGTCGTCCGGATGCTGGCACAATTGCGGCAGTTTGGGCTGGACACCAGCGCCCGAGCAGTGTTTGATTCCCCAACTCTGGCTGCACTTGCCGCGACCATCGACCATCACAAGGCAGTTATTACCCCACCCAATCTGATTACCGCAGACAGCACGGTGATTACTCCGGACATGTTGCCGCTCATCCATCTTTCTCAAGCCGAGATTGATGTGCTGGTCACACAGGTACCGGGTGGAGTAGCCAATATCCAAGATATCTACGGACTAGCGCCATTACAACAAGGTATTTTGTTCCACCATCTGATGGCCGAACAGGGCGACCCATATCTTTTAGTAAGTCGTCTGCACTTTACTGATCGGACGGCACTTGAACGTTATGTGGCAGCCATGGAACAGGCAATTGCGCGACACGATATCCTGCGCACCGCTTTTATCTGGGAAGGACTCAATGAACCAGCACAAGTTGTCTGGCGTCAGGTTCCTTCTCTTTTGACCGAGGTTACCATAGATGATACCGAACAGCCAGTACTAGATCAGTTAGATCACCGCTTTAACCCGCGTCACTACAGAATTGACCTGACACAAGCACCGCTGTTGCGTCTACTGGCCGCGCCAACATCTGAGGGCGGCTGGGTAGCACTTCAATTGATGCACCACATAATCGGTGACAACGTTACACTGCAGAGACTGCAGACAGAAATCCATGTCATACTCGAACGGCTAGGAGATCAGCTGACAACGCCCACACCATTTCGACATATGGTGGCCCAAGCTCGCCTGGGAGTTTGTCCAGCCGAGCACAACCGTTTCTTCAGTGAAATGCTCAACGGTATTGATGCGCCAACTCTACCATTTGGTTTGAGTGACGTTGACCAAAGCGGAATTGATGTCAGTGAAGCACAGGTGAAGGTTCCCCAGGAACTCACCGGGCGGTTAAGGGCGCAAGCCCGACAATTACGGGTCAGTCTTGCCAGTCTGTGTCATCTGGCCTGGGCACAGGTGATTTCCCGTGCCAGCGGACACGATTCGGTGGTCTTCGGTACAGTGCTTCTCGGCCGCTTAAACGCTGGAGAGGGAAGCGACAGTGCCATGGGTCTTTTGATCAACACTCTACCACTTCGGCTAGATATTGACGAGACTTCTGTCGAGACCGCAGCACGCAACACTCATGCTCAACTGAGTGCATTGCTAGCACACGAACACGCTTCTCTGCCACTGGCACAGCGGTGCAGTGGTGTACCAGCTGATCTGCCACTGTTCAGCGCATTGCTGAACTATCGCCATAAACAGAAGACCGAGAAGGTCACTGCATCCCTCCCTGGGGTGACTGTTCTCAGTAGTGAGGGGCGTACAAATTACCCATTAACTCTGTCGATGGACGATGACGACGATGCATTAAGTCTCACAGCCCAGGTGGTTTCACCAGTGTCAGCATCTCGGATTTGTGCCTATATGCAACAGGCTCTGGTATCGCTGGTCGATTCATTAATGAACATGCCAAAACGAGCAATACGGGCATTGACAGTGGTGCCGGAAGAAGAACGTGAGCTACTGCTTCATACCTGGAACCAGACAGCGGTAACATATCCATCTGACTGCTGTCTTCATCAGTTATTTGAGGCACATGTCAAGCACGACAGTTCAGCAATTGCCGTGATACACGAGGAAGAGCAGCTCAGTTATGGCGTCCTCAACGCCCAGGCCAATCGTCTGGCACATTTTCTTATCGCTGAAGGTGTCAGACCAGATGATCGCATCGCACTTTGCATGGAGCGCAACACGAAAATGATCGTAGCTATGCTGGGCATTCTGA
Organism: Obolodiplosis robiniae; assembly: GCA_028476595.1. Lineage (NCBI taxonomy): Eukaryota > Metazoa > Arthropoda > Insecta > Diptera > Cecidomyiidae > Obolodiplosis > Obolodiplosis robiniae. The sequence goes on from CM052014.1 coordinate 19,016,084, forward strand.
AAGCCGGAGGCGCATACGTACCACTAGATCCAGCTTACCCGAGTCAACGGCTGACCGATATTCTGGAGGATGCTGATCCACTGTATCTGTTGGCAGATGCCACTGGTCAGGCAGCACTCGGAGCTCATCAAGTGCCAGTCGTGGACTTGATCCAGGCGCTTCCCACCGGTCTGTCAGAGGATGACCCGGACCCGGCCAAGCTGGGCCTCACCCCTAATCATCTAGCCTACGTTATTTATACATCTGGATCGACGGGAAAACCGAAAGGAGTTATGGTTGAACATCGGCAGGTGGTACGACTTTTCGAGGCAACTTCTGACAAATTCAATTTTAATAAACAGGACAAGTGGTGTTTATTCCATTCGATCTCTTTTGACGTTTCCGTGTGGGAGATATGGGGTGCGTTGTTTAATGGAAGTCAGGTGGCCATTGTGCCTTACAATACTAGCCGTTCTACTGACGATTTCTATGATTGGATCTGTACCTACGGTATCACCGTTTTAACTCAAACGCCCCTGGCTTTTAAAATGTTTATGCGGGCGAAAAGCAGCAGCTCGAGGTCCGATCAACTGCGCTACGTGATCATCGGCGGTGAAGCGTTAGATCCAAATATTATAAAAAACTGGTATGAAAAGTATGCTAAAAGTCACACAGAGCTAGTCAATGTGTATGGCCCCACAGAAACAACGATAATTGCTACATATCAAAGACTGGAAATCTCAGAAAACATTCATTCGATTGGACGGCCGCTTCCAGATCTTCGTGTTTATTTGCTGAATGCACAGGTTGAGCCAGTGCCTTTGGGAGCCGAGGGAGAGCTGTATATTGGTGGCGCTGGAGTGGCTCGCGGCTACCTGAACCGTGCTGAGCTTACAGCGGAACGTTTTCTACCTGACCCATTCAGTGAAACACTAGGGGCACGTATGTATCGTACCGGCGACCGGGCGCGCTATCTACCTGATGGCAATCTGGTTTATCTGGGGCGGATCGATCAACAGGTCAAAATCCGCGGGTTCCGTATTGAACCTGGTGAAATTGAGGCCCGCTTGGTCGAACACTCTGAGGTGCGTGAAGCGGTGGTAGTGTCCCGGTGCGATGGTGCTGATGCTCATCTGATAGCTTATGTAGTAGCCGAACGAGATCCATCGCTAGCCCAGAATCTGCGCACCCACCTTTTGAATCTACTGCCTGATTATATGGTTCCGGCGGCTTATGTTTGTCTACCAGCTATGCCTCTCACACCAAGTGGCAAACTGGATCGACGGGCACTTCCAGCTCCAGACGAAGAGGCTTTCGCCCGTAATTCATATGAAGCTCCTGAAGGTGAAATGGAAGAAAAGCTAGCTTCTCTCTGGAGTCAGCTTCTGGGTACTGAGCGCATCAGTCGGCATGACAATTTCTTCGAGCTGGGCGGGCACTCATTGCTTGCGATGCAACTATCTAATCAAGCTAGGCTCTTTAATATACACATTGACACTCGTGCTATATTTTCCTTTCCAATACTTAAAGCTTTAGCAGAACAACTATCTACCGGTCCAAATAAATTTCATTGTGACGTTGCAATTCCAATTCGTCGGTACGGGAATCAGGCACCTATATTTCTGTTGCCATCTGGCGAGGGAGATATATCTTACGGTTTTGCATTAGCGCATGAGATAGATAAAAAATACCCCGTTTATGCTCTGCCGTGGTCATCGCCAGAAAAGAAACAACCCCTATCCATAGTGGAAATGGCTAGTACATTGATCCGTCTTATAAAAAAGGTTCATTCAAATGGTCCATGTGCAATTATCGGTTACTCCTCTGGGGGTATTTTGGCCTATGAAATAGCAAAACAGCTTATAAACGGTCACTATCCTGTTTTGTTCTTAGGTTTAATCGATACGTATCCACCCACCACCAATCCATTCACCGAAACTGAGTCTCTTTTGATCTATTTAGATCGTAGATATCCATCTTTCGAAATTTTAAATGACCCAATTTGGCGGACCCGTGTGAACGAAATGGCTTTCAATGAAGCAATTGAAGAAGTGAAAATGATAAATAGAGATTTGAAAAATACAGATATCGAATCGATAGATTTGTTGTCGAAACAACGCTTCCATTACCAAAATATATGTGCAGCGTACAAAATCCAATCACTGCCAATTAAAGTGCATTTATTTAAGGCAACAAAATACCGTGAGCACCATCGTGATAATGAGTACTTGAATAATCATTTTCAGGGCATATCTGAGCATATCAAGAAATTGTATAGCTTTCATAAACTAGGTTGGGAAAACTACAATCTTGCGACAGATTTTCACGTTATTCCTGTGCACGGTGATCATGTGACAATGATGGAAGATCCGAAAAATAGGACTTTATTGGGGGAAAAAATAGCTCAGGCGCTTCATTTGACTCAAGTTTAGCGTCAAACCCTTACTTTACCCTTGAGGGAAATAATCTTTAAAATGTTACTGTAATCGTGTTTAATTAAAATTAGTAAATTATCGCAGAATATTCAGAATTACATATATACAATTAGTGTTTTAGATGTTTTTCTATCATCCGAGCAAAATTGTATGATGTTTGAAGCATGGGGCTACGCACAACTGAATGATTCGGCGAAACGTCAGAAGTATTGAAAGATATTTCAAAAAAAATAAAAATTCAACAGAAATAAAGGTTACTCTTACATACAAGCATGCACGCATGCTATATTGGCTTGCTATTTCACTCTTCCTCTCTTTCTTTAATAGTAAGTATCAAAGCGATGAATGATTTATCGATGAACGATCGCAATACTTATACAAAAATCTCTCACAGTATTCTCGCTTTTGACGTGTCAAAGAGTTATTCAGTTGTGCCTAACCCCATGGTTTGAAGTATTAGCCTGATTTTGCATTCCCTTTTATTAGACAACAAATTTAACGAAAATGTATTTCATATGGAGAAATTGCGTTTCTTTACGTGCCAAATTCCGAATATGATTGGTACACATTTTCTAAACACTGAACATTTTCTGAACCAAATGTTTGACAATAAAACCGGGTTTGGCACAAACATATGGAAAACATTTCTAATTCATACTTTCTTTCTGAATTTTGTTTCGAGAAGAGGGGTAAGAGAGGCTCTCATGCACTTTAATGCAGAAATTATCAATGCACATGTCTATCAGCAAGATGGAGAGGCGAGAATGTACATTTAAAATGAAACAGACATACTTACATCTCCATCATATATATTTGTGGACGCATTGTCTCGACGGTCAATGATAAAGTCGATTGACAGTTTTTGGACTGCTGCATGCAAACGCGTTACAATCAACATACAGACACCACATGCATGCGAGCGTAATAGCATACCCAGCAGAATCCGTTGCGCATGGAAAGTAACACACATAATATGCTGACACTTATGCGTCGACAGTCGATGGGCAACGATAAGACCATGGATGGATGGTGATTTTACTGACGTTGCCGCATTTGTGTCTCTGCTTTTATACGAATAATCCGGTTTTTCAATAATTTCATTAAAATATTTAAACGTAATTTTCTCAAGATCATATTTGCTGTACATAGCTCCTTTTCCTCCAAGAAGGTATGAGTTTCTTTGTGTGTTTGAAATGCCACATTCCCATTTATTTAACAAATTACATTTAAATGAATTAGGATTTAAGAAGGGACGTACATATTTATAATATAATGTTAAGCATAATACATCGCATTGTCTGGTGTATAGTAAATGATAATTTTCATCTGAATTTTCGTCATTTGAAGACGATGTTGAGGTAGACGTCTAGAATACAGTGCAATACAAATGCAGCAATCAGCAAATTGAAGCTGATCAGCTCGAGTTTGTATGTTTAAGTGAAATGAGTTTTTTCAATGAAAATATGTCGTGACTATGCTCCGCCAAATGTTGAATAATATCAGTTTTTATTTCTACGATGATCGACATAAAATCAGATTATCAGCTGATTTTGTCTCTATAGAAAAACCGTTAGCCGAATTTCAGATGGCTTTTGTACAAGCTAATTGCACAAGTGGTATTGTTATTACTAGGTTAAATATGGAAAAAATTGATGATTTGAAGAAAACCTCAGAAATTAGAATTCCCCGCAAATTCGAATCGGTCCCGGGACATTTCGATTCTAATTTACGGGGGGGGGGGCACTGTATATACAAAAAGAAAGAAAATATTTAAATTGAAAAATTATAAATTAAACCATTGTATTTGAGTGTTGATAAAATTATTATTGAAATGTGGATCGGGCGCAGCATCATCCCCAACACGAACGCTATCGAAACCGTAAAGCACAAAAAATGCTTACCCACAAAAAATTTTAAGGCTAGCTGAACGTGGGCATAATGATCCTGTGAAAGTGTGATATTCTGCAAAACGGAAGATTCGTCGTGAAATCGAATCCATAGCATGAAATTAAGGATCTGGAATGGCTTTGAGAGATAACCAGAAGAAATCGTTGAATTCACGAGGACATTCAAATGAAAACCAAGTTTTCACCAAAAAAAAGTTTCAAATGTTGAACCCACTTTTGGATATCATATCAGCTCTGCAAGGTATTTCTGAGAACAGTGAGCACTTGAAATCTTTTCCAGATGAACGTAATGAAATCTCTGTTTTATTTTTAGCATCCTGTGGAGATTTCATAAGAAGCCAGAAAAAGCATTTTAGGAAAGACTTAAGTGAAGATTCTAAGATAGATTTTAGCGCGAACGATGCATAGGAGCATGATGAAATCAAAGCAAATGTTCTTTGTGTGTTCCGCAACGACGAATCAAATGAGGCGCTCACATACATCAGCGACAGCAACAACATCGCACACATCAACAATAACACAATCGAAATGCGCACGGAGTATCGAGCATTGATAGCGATATCGGTTGATGTAACAAAAATAGAATTTGCTCTAGACTCGGGCACATCCGATACATGGCAAATGAACGAAATTATTTCGACATTTTGAAAAACATCAGCATTTCAGCTAAGTAAAATCAGAAAATTGCTGTAAAAAAGCACGGCAGAATTCGGATCGAGAAATTCTAAAATCGTGTTACGTCTACAAAGTCTATACATAACGTTTTGGATGTATGGGATCTACAATGAAGTCTCATGTTAATTAGAAGCCCAACTAAATAGGGCTACATGACATTAAATTCAACGAGAAAACAATTTTGATCGCAATAAAATAAATGCGTTGTCGGATCCGGAGGTGAAATTGTAATTTGATTTGGATGCAGATAATTCATAAATTCAATGACACGTCAACTGAAGAGGTAGATCAGCAGTCAGATGATGCCAGTATTTTAGACCACAGTGCCAGACAGAATGTTACTGGTGACAACAGAGATAATTTTCATAAGCACCATTGTTAAGTTTAGAATGGAATTACTAAAATGAATCAAAGGTGATGTCTGCTCATCGAATCTCAGTAAACACCTAATTCGCTTCATTCAGTCATGTTATATTGTCGGCTCGATAGTATCGAGTCGGTACATTATTTTATCTACTATCTGGCAATTCTATTCTAAACAACCACGGCACATAAAAAGATCGTGGCGGTGACTGCAAAGATAAAAACAACAGTGCTCATGGTAGAAGCATTGATGATGCATGAAAAGGTGCATGAAGTGAACCTATTCCGGCAAGGGCATTCTGCATGGATCGAAATAGATAGTAGTCAGAAGGTGCCAGGTCTGGGCTATACGGCGCGTGGGGAAGCGGCTCCCATCCAACATTTTTCACATAATTTTTGACCTCTTGAGTTCGATGTGGCCGAACATTGTCATCATGGAAAATCAATGACTCATGTCTGGTCGCCCATTCTGGCCGTTTTTGCTTGATTGCTGCATTCAATTTGATGAGTTGTTGTCGGTAGCGTTCCCCAGTAATAGTTTCACCCGGTTTTAGCAGCTCATAAAACAGCACACCCTTCTGATCCCACCAAATACAGAGCATCACCTTGGCCGCATGAATATTCGGCTTCGGCGTCGATGGGCCGGGTTGGCCGCGCTTCACGTACGCTTTTTTACGTTTCGGGTTGTCGTAATAAATCCATTTTTCATCTTGCGTTACGATCCGATGCAAAAAAGCCTTCTTTTTGTGGCGAGCGAGCAGCATTTCAGACATGCAAAAACGCCGTTCGACGTCTCTCGGCTTCAAATCGTACGGCACCCAATTTCCTACCTTTTGGATGAATCTCAAGGCTTTTAAGCGATTGGAAATAGCTTGTTGAGTAACTCCCAATGATTCTGCAAGTTCTTCTTGTGTTTGACATGAATCTTGCTCGAGTAATTCCTCCAATTCAACATCTTCAAACTTTTGTGGGCCTCCCGGACGCTCTTTGTCGTTCGTATCAAAATCACCACTTTTAAATCGTCTAAACCAGTACTCACAAGTGGAAATCGATGGAGCATGATCCCCATAAGCAAATTGTGTTTTGATGGAACAAAAGTTGACATATTCGGGGCACACAAAAACTATGTTGTTTACACTTCGGTGAAATGACAGATACTGAAAAGTGATGAGTAATGATGATGCTTTGACATGAAGATAGTTACAAGATTGCCCGATGCGATATAGTACTAGTAACGCCATATCTTGTAAATACTTTAAAATTCATTTGTTCACCCAATATATAATCATAGAGAAACGATAAAATTGTCAGTCTAAATTAACAAAAAAATACATGATAAAAGTTATCAAACATTCCGATTCTTTCGATAAAATTTCAAAGAAAATAATTTTTATTCATAGTCACTTAATTGCTAGGAAAATCTTGTCACCAATTAAGTTTAATAGAACGTCAAAAATTTATTGAAAGATAATTCTTAATTCAACAACCCAAGGATTATAAGAAATAAAAGTAAAAAGCAAAGCAAACCTTTTCTTTCACTTTTATCATTTGGCGCCGAAACCATGAAAAACTTAAAATTTGCCCCAAATGTCGGACATGGAAATTCCTAGGGAAATTCGTCTTCAAGAAGTAAGAAAGACTCAATAACCTGAAGCAAGCTTATGGAAATTTCGAAGACACCTCGACTAGAAAAGAATCAGATCTAATTCTACAACAACAAACATTTATAATCTATTTTTGCCTTTCGGCGTCTGGTCTGTTTTACGAAACAAACTGCCTCATATACCCCTAACAATACCTCTCCACAAACCCCAATCGAGAGCCAAGTTTTGAGATTCAACACACCATTCATAAACCCTCGCATTCAAATCACATTTAACCGAATCCAAATAACGTCTACGTGGTCTATCCCTACCTCTCGGCCTATCAACTTCGGCGAACAGAATCCGTTTTGGTAATCGCTCTTCTCCCATGCGTTTAACATGACCAAACCACCTCAGTCTGGATTTTCCTGCTTGCTCTCATACTGAAACAACGTTTAAATCCCTCCGAATCGTCGCATGCCGCATTCTTTTTTCCCACTGATCACGGCGCGAGACTCCCGAAAACATTCTCAACACTTTCATATCAGACACTTCCAAATCATAAATCAAATTCTCTGAATCAACCCAGCTCTCGCTACCATATACAATAGTTGGGCTGAAGATTGACCCGTGAATCAACATCTTTGTTTCTGTACTCATTTCACGTTTATTAAAAACGTGTGATCTAAGTTGCACTACTACTTTATTTCCACTAACCCTACGCTGATCAAACTCTTTATTAAACTTGCCATCTTCCGAAAAGATGCAACCCAAATATTTGAATTGGGACACTTGTCTCAATAAGTTGCCATTCAAAGTGCAATGAATTGGCTTTAGAGTTTTACCCACATGCATAACTCGAGTTTTTGTGCCGCTAATGGTCATTCCAAAGTTCGTACAAGCCTCTTCCAAATCTTTGATACTATTTTGCAGCTCACCTTCAGAATTGCCAAACAGTACCAGATAATACTACAGTACCAGATACGTACAGAGATAATATTTGGGGGGCAAAGCTACTCTACTCTTTAAATTGGCTGATTTGATCAGCTTGTCCAGAAGAGGCGAAATTGTACAGCCCTGTCGTAGAGCATTACGTACTTCAAACCATTCACTCAAATCTCCATCCACTCTTACTGCTGCTTTACTGTTTGCGTACAAACTTTGAATCGCGTTGAGAAGATAACCATTCACACCATATTCGGCCAAGACTGACCACAACTTAGATCTGGGAATGCAGTCGTATGCTTTCTGCAAATCCACGAAACAGAAGTACAGTTCCCTATTTCTTTCAAGGAATTTCTTCATTAGTTGTCTCATGCAAAAAATTTGATCTTTACAGCCGCGCATTGGGCGGAAACCCGATTGATTTTCATCCAAGAGCGATTCGACAATAGCTCTTGTTCTGTTTTCCAAAATTCCACTATATACTTTACCGACAACGCTCAGTAGAGAAATTCCTCGATAGTTGTTGAAGTCTCTATTACTGCCTTTCTTATGAAGTGGCGAAATGACAGCGCCACCCCATTCTTCAGGGACAACAGAGGAACTCCAAGCTAAATTAAAGATACGATGTAACCAGCGAACACCTACGAAACCACTATCAATCAAATATTCATTCCGATTCTCATCCACACCCGCAGCCTTACCCCAACTCAACTTATTAATTGCACTCTGAATTTCATCCAAGCTAATCTCTTCCAAACTCTCTTCACTCACATTTACATTAACATTCTCATTCACCAAATCGGCATTTTTTACATTCAGCAATTCATCAGAATATTCCTTCCATCGTTTCAACACATTCTTTCTACCCATCACTACATTACCCAACTTGTCCAAAACAGCTCCAGGAGCTTCATTTTCACCACACGCTTTTGTTCCCTATACGACTCCAGATTTTCGTCAGTTCGGTTCTGCAACCAGCGGATTCATCTCATTCTCTATTCCTTCACAGCAATTCTAATATCTTCATTCCACCATTCAGTCTTTTTTCTCCCAATCTTGGCTACAAACATGCCACAACACTCTTTTGCTACTTCTTCAATCACTTTGTAGTAATGTTTAAGTTTTATTCGGAACTTAATTTTAGGAATAAAAGTCGCAGCGGAAAATTCAATGTGTTAGCAGTTTGAACGGTTTATTTGGAGTGGAGAATGAGAGTGACTGACATTTGACAGTTGCCACTGAGTGGTTACTTCACACAATCAATATGCATTTATTATATATGGTTGACAACATCCCCACTTAATCAATGCATCAAATTTTACGTTAATGTAACCCAAGTAAAAAAATGAAAAATTAAATATGCTACGTTAAACTGCAAACGTGAGACAGAACGATTTTTCAGGTACGTCGCTGTTCCCATTGCTTCGGCCCAAAATTTCTTCGGAAGATCTGCATCTTGTAGCATACATCTAGCACGCTCGGTCAACGTTCGAATCGTCCGTTCGGCAAGTCCATTTTGTTGCGGTGTCTATGGCGTTGATGTTTGTCTCGCAATACCGCATGACTTAAATAATTTTTCGAATTGTTAATTGCAGAATTCGGTTCCATTGTCTGATCTGAACTTTTTGATTTTTTTTTCGATTTATTTTTCAACAAATGATTTGTATTCGCAAAATTTGAAAAATGTTTCATCTTTCGATTTCAAAAAGAAAGTTTGGGTCATCCGACTAAAATCATCTACGAGAACAAGCACGAAGCGAGCCCCACCAATTGATTTATTTTCTATTGGCCCGGCTAAATCAGCGTGTACGACTTCCAACATCTCGGTTGCTCTCGATCCATTTTTGTCAAACGGTAAGCGGGATTGTTTCCCTTTGAGGCATGTAACACATACATGATCCCCACTGTTTTCAACAAATGAAATACCGTTAACAGCACCCGATTTCATTTTATTCATATCGTGATAGTTTAAGTGGCCCAGGCGTCGATGTCACGTTTCGGAACTATCACTCGATGCAACTGCGATGTAGCTACAATTTTTCGAACCGTTGAGGCGATAAAGTCCATCGCTAAACAGCTGCCATTTTGGTGACGTATTTCACATCGATCTGCAAAGAAATTGACCACATGTCCATGCTTTGTCATTTGACTCAAGGAGATCAAATTTGCCGTTAAGTCCGGAATGCACAAAAAATTCTTTACCTTGATGCTACCTAATTCCCCATTCAAATCAGCCAACAATTTTACACTGCCGCACATTTCAACTTTCATTTTGCTTTTGTTCGCAGCGGTAATGTCAGTAACCATTGATTTTTCCGCATCAAAAATCCAATTTCGGTTCATGGTTAGATGTTGCGTTGCGCCGGAATCTATGTACCAATCGACTCGATTGAAATTTCCTGTGAGAAATGCCGCGCTGAACGTTGCACCAGATACACTGGGTTTGCCACTGGAATCTTCTCTTTTTGAATTTTGATCATCCTTTCTTTTATCCGGGCATTCGGGAGATTTATGACCCCTTTTGTTACACGTGTAGCAGCGAATTCCTTTATTTTTCTGCTGATTCTTCTTGCAACCGTTGTTGGAATTGTTATTCCATTTTTTGTTGTGATTTTTGCTATAAAATGCACCTTTTGTGCTTTCCAGGGACTCTTCTTGCAATAATTTCATTTTAATTGCATCGCTGGATAATTTGGTGTCCGTATTATCAACTGCCATTTCAGAGATTGATATCTTTCAGGTAAACCGTTGAGTAAAAAGCATGTGAGCCATTCATCTTCCACTTTGAAGTCAATTGAGTTTAGCGCCTGTGCCGCGCCAACTATTACTTTTCCGCATACACCACTGTGTGTGGTAAAGGTATTGCGATCGGTCCAAAAAATTCAAAACGCTCGGAATAAGTTTTCTATGCGTTTTGAACCAAGAAAAAACGATTACAACCATTCCCGGAGCAATTTTTTGTCCGTGTGTGGTACGTTGTCCGTTGTACGCAAAAATTTGTTAAAACGATAACTCAAAAAATTGATTTTAGAATTGAACAAAAATTTACACACACATTTGTCTTCATTAGGAATAGAAACCTATTAATTTTCAGCACAATCGGATAATTTTTTCGGGTAGCTCTAGCGGAGTCGAATCAATAAATAGGCTGTTTTTCAATATAATTAAGAAACATTTGTATGAGGACTATGTCTAGTTCGCATTGTATCATTATGAAACTTTCAGAATATTATTTTTTTATAAAAAAAATAAATCTTACAAAATTTCAAGTCATTCCGATAAGATTTAGGACTACCTCCCCTGCAACATATTCGATTTTCGATGTCTATTAATAGAGAATAATGATCGAAACACACTGAATGACGCAATACCCGTTTCGCACAAAAAATTGACTTCAAAAACCTTTTCGGCAAAATTCTATTTTTCCAGTTTCAATCACTGAGAATTATTTTCACCCACACTATCACTGGGACTGAGCTCATAACCCGTAGTAATGTTTAAGTTTTATTCGGAACTTAATTTTAGGAATAAAAGTCGCAGCGGAAAATTCAATGTGTTAGCAGTTTGAACGGTTTATTTGGAATGGAGAATGAGAGTTAATGGCATTTGAAAGTTGCCACTGAGTGGTTACTTCACACAATCAATATGCATTTATTATATATGGTTCACAACACACTTCCTTGAACAAATTCCATTCATACTCAATTTTAGACGCTTCGTTCACTTCGACTTGCGCAAATTTTTCCCCTAATTTTGCTAAAAACTCTCTCGCTACATTCACATCACGCAATCTTTCCACTTTCACTCTTTTTGTTGACTACTGATAGCTTCTTAAGCCGCTCTTGCTAAAGCATACTTTGCTGGCTACCAAGTAGTGATTAGAGTCTAAACCAAAACTTCTATACACTCTCGTATTTAAAACTGTTTTGCGCAAGATTGTCTCAGATTTTTGATTCTGACCCACGAATACATGTGAATTTTCTTATGTTTGAAAAATGAATTAGTTATAACTAAATCTGAACTCTGGCACAAATCGGATAATCTCTTCCCATTTCCATTTGCGGCAGACTCTTCAACAAATCTTCCCAGATAGCGGAGAAATTTGGATCATTTCTACCCACTCTCACATTGAAATCGCCTAATAGAATCGAATCACTCTTTTACTGCCCTTTCTTTCGACTACGTCATTCAGATCAATGTAGAAATCATTCAAACGGTCTGAATCTGCCCCTTCACATGGCGAATAAACACTCACAAATCTATAAACTGCCACCCCAATTTTCATCGAGATCCACATTAATCTTTCATTGACGAATCTATGACTTACTACTGAAGACTCTAAATTTTTGTGAATCAAAAACCCTACGCACCAATTAGCTCTTCCTCTAGACACACCCGACAAAAATACACGATAATTTCCCAACGTACCCTCAAACTTTCCTTTAATACGGGCATCACTCAAAACTGAGACATCCAAACTGAAAACATTCGCTCTGTCAACTAATTCGAACTTCTTAGACTCAAAACTTCCTCTCAAATTAAAAGTTCCAATATTCAAAACGGTTTTCAATTGTGGAGCTCCGGTCAGGTCCCGGGGAGGGCGAGCTCCGTGGCCTCCCCTCGTCCGAGGCACAATGTTTCGATTTCGAGCTAAATGAATTTTAAGGTGAGGGGCGTGCTAAGCCACACTGCACCCGAGAAAAAACACATCGATTTTGCCGAAAGAGACATGTCCGCGGAATTTCCATGCTACCGGAATAGTAAAAATGTGCGAGATTAAACTTGTCCAAATGTATGAAATTGGAACGAACTCACCAAATTACGTGTACACTCGTCACATATGAAAACAGTATTAACCGAACATTTACCGTTATATTCACATAAATAGTTGAGAATGTGCGCGGAGAAAACATGAAATTAATCAGTCATTGTGAAATAGATATTTAGCAGCAAACTGCTGGATATTTATCTGGCTAAATAACGCATGCGTCCACATGCAGCTGCTTGTATCGCTCCAAACGATGTACATAGTGTTACAAATGAAGCGATACAAGCAGCCGCAGCGTTCACACAACTGTGCGCATGCGTTCGATTGTGTGGACGCATGCGTTATTTAGCCAGATAAATATCCAGCAGTTTGCTGCTAAATATCTATTTCACAATGACTGAAATTGATTGTAAAATTACTAATAAAATAACTCGAAATTGATAGTTAATGAACACTTCAGATGAATAAAACGCCGTTCAAATTATGACAAAGCTAATTCGCGGTGCACTTCTCTTGTTTTCACGGCCGCCATTGACGAACTAACGGACACAAGCACTGAAACTAATGGACTTGTCATATGCTCATAATAAATGCACAAAAGCAATATTTTTGGAAAATAAATTTTATAAAAGGAATGAAAGTTTGATTTCTACTCATAAACGTCCAAAATAAATCTATTTTACGGCCAAAATATCCGAAATTGAAGTCACTGTAGCCGGTGCTTATGTTCTTATGTTCGAGTTTGACATTTGCCGCGTAAACAAGTGTACACTTTCCCGAACCGAACACACACTTTATACAAAAAAAACCGAAAAATCGAAATTTACACGCGAACTCCATAAGATACTAAAGTGAACACGATTACTAGACACAATGAGCACAAAAATAAAATTTAATCTAGCCTAACAATTAATAAAATTCGAAAAATGTGAGAAACGATTCGGCAGAAACAGAAACCCACGTCTGTCACCATCAACGCCATCTTGCGTTTTTTTTTTTTTTAACCAATTCTAAGAGGGAAATCAAATAGTTAAGACCAAAATTATGAAACATTATACCATAAAAATCAGATAATTGAATTTACTATTACATCATCAAAACGCGAGGAGCAGACTGTGGCATTTGGTGTATGTAAGAGGTAATAAAGGCGACGATATTTGTAGTGTGTATGATAGAGTGCTACTAATATATTAAATATTAAATGATGACACAAATGCAACTACTCAAATGGGTGTACATTGTAAAATTGAATGTCTGAGAATGAAATTGAGACCTGAATTCACAACATATAGATATGCAACAAAAAATTAAAATAAAAAAACCATTCATAGTTGTTCACCGAAATGGAAACATAAAAGTGTAACACCGAAATCGAAACATTTTGAAATGCTACATCGAGATTTCTCATTCGGTGTTAATCTCGATGTTACACTTTGAAATATTATTTATTTTATGTTGCATTTCTATATGTTGCGAATTGAGCTCTCACTTTCATTCTCAGACATTCAATTGTACATACACAACGATGTTTGGCACAATTCGGCAGCGTTATTCCATGGAATTCCCAAAATTATTGAAATATTTAAGAGTTTGGTTGAGTCTAGTAGGTAGAGATCGATAGTATTCAATGAAACCTGTCGTGCGTGAGTTTCGCCGTTGCGAATATGACGTTTGACGTTTTGTCTCGTTTAGTCTCGTTCGTCTTTATTTTATTTTTATTTAAAGATAATCTGTGTTAAAAAAACCAAAAAACTGATATAAGCAATAGAACTAGTGATTTTATCTTCGAGAAATATAAAGTGCAACATCAAAAATCAAACTAAAACGATAAAATCGGGTTTACAGTGACGGCATTCACGAACAAAGTGATTGTTGTTGTTGTCGCTATTGCAACACAATGACCAAAATAAAACTATGCTCCCGTGACGACTGTCCGCCTGCAAATATAAAATCGGATTTGTCAACGAAGTGTGCAGGTTGTGGTCAGGTTTTTCATCTTCCATGCATTTGAATTTTTGTGAAATTCGAGCAAATAAAATCACCGAACGTCAGAATATTTTGTAACAAATGTACTGGCGAAATGTCAAACGAATCGAATGTACCGAGTGGTGAACCAAAAGTGGTCTCAAAAAAACCCCCCGAAAAATCGTCAGCACCGAGTAAGTCAAATTTGATTTTACCAGAAACATTTTCGACACCGAGTGGTACACTGAAACCGCGTCAAACCAAATTGACTGAAATGGGGTTCGCAGATGCAAAATCAGATGGTCCGTCAATTTTATCTGAATTAACCACAATCAAGAGTATAATTTCGGAATTGACTGGGAAAACAAACGAAATACACGAAGACACGCAATTTTTGGCCCAAAAGTCAATTACTCGAGGTGATTCGGTACAGAAGAAAACTGTTTCGCGAAACATTTCACTCGCTCATGCTTCAAAATCTTCATCTTTTGCACACACCCCGACCAAATCATTCGCAGACACATTGCGCAGTGGCTCACAGCCTCAATCGGCCAAGCGTCAACGTTCCGACTCACCGAAATTCCTTGCTCCGAAGATTAATGTTTCGAAATTTGAAGCTCCAAAGCCAAAAATGGGCACAAAATCGTCTGTCACTGGCCTAAAAATCGTAACAAAACCGAAACGCGTCGAGAGACCGGTGTTCCACAAAGCAATTTGGGTTTCCGGTTTTGATCCAATGACCACCACAGAAGAAATCGTAAATTACATTGTGCTGAATAGATTGGTAAGTGACAAGTCGATGTGCAATGTACACAAATTGGTGAAAAAGGACAAGGATGTCAATACGTTGAAATTCGTTTCGTTCAAAATCGAGGTCAATGAAGCCGATTTTAATGTTTTGTCCGCTCCGGATGCCTGGCCAGAGAATGTTTTCGTCCGAGAGTTTCTGCAAAACAAAAATTTAGGTGATTTTTTTCCGAACTTGAATTCGAACAACAGACGCAACTCGACCGCAACGGATTTAATGGAAACAAACGAATCACAATTACCGGCCAGCACCGCAGGGTTGATGACCTCGTCGAAATCACAATCGAACAAAACACCGGACAAAACGCCCAACAAAACACCGATAGAAACACCAATTTGCCAGGCCACATTAATATTAATCATCTGGACTTATTGGAAATCAATATCTACTCCTCGAATATGCGTGGTATGAAAACGAAATCAAAGGAAGTGTATCGCAACTCATCTTTGTCCGAATATGATATCTTCACATTGACTGAAACCTGGTTAACTGATGGAATCGCTTCATCAGAATATTTTGATACATCATTTAACGTTTTTCGTAAAGATAGGGATCAAACTGATTCAATTTTTGAACGTGGAGGAGGAGTTCTGATAGCCGTCCGATCTAATTTCATCTGTTCAGAAATATCTATTTTCAACGCATCATCGAT
This sequence comes from Obolodiplosis robiniae, assembly GCA_028476595.1. Taxonomy (NCBI): domain Eukaryota; kingdom Metazoa; phylum Arthropoda; class Insecta; order Diptera; family Cecidomyiidae; genus Obolodiplosis; species Obolodiplosis robiniae. The sequence continues at coordinate 19,032,164 of CM052014.1, forward strand.
TGAATGCATTTGTGTTAAATTAACGTTGAGTAAGCATACAAATGTATTTATTTTTAATTCGTATATTCCACCAATGTCGTCAAACGAAACTTATCAATCTCATCTTAATGCCATAAAATCAATACATTCATCATGCCGTCCATCGGATATTTTTATATTGACTGGTGATTTCAATATGGCAAATGTGTCGTGGATCGCGGATGACGATTCTAATATTCTCCTGCCAGAGCAAATGGAACCATCACATGCAGCTGAATTTATTGGTACAATAAGTGAGCTTGGATTGTTTCAAGTCAATAATAAAGGGTGATTTTTTAAGTGGTTTCTTTTTGAAAATCGAAAAAAACGCAAAAAATTTCGAAAAGTGAATCAAATCTTTATTGAAATCGATAAATTGGTTCTTGCCATTTACTTTTTGAAAATAATTTCATGCCCCACAAAAAATAATCCAGGGGCGTTAAATCGCACGATCTGGCCGGCCAATGAACGGGGCCGAAACGAGAGATGAACTGTTCGCCGAACTTACGGCGCAGTTCGTCCATGGATGGACCCGCTGTGTGGCTGGAGGCGCAAGCGTTGCTCGTTTGTAAGTCTTTCCATCTTGAAATTGCAAAGCATACTGAGCATTTTTGACTGTGACAGACGTCAGTTGGAATTTGACATCTGTCAAAAAATTAAACGTCAAAAAGAAACCAGCTAAAAAATCACCCTTTACTGTGATTATGTGATATTTTTAGCATAGTTATCGAATGTAATATTTATACACATTGTATTTTTAATCATTCAACCTGGCAATGTTTGAATGGATTTTTCTAAAAGAAAAGATACATGTTTTTAATGGTGGTGAGATCCGATATAATCGATTAATGACCCTTACCTTTTCCCTGTCAGATATGTTATTACTTGAAAATGAATAAAAACAGCCAGTCTTTGACGGTGTATTGTTGTTGTTGTTAAACATGTGATTCAAGTAATCAGGCGATTTTTTTGTCAACTACTTGAATATCAAGACGGCCGATTGCAGTTTTGCTCTGCTTTCAAGAGTCAAACCATCCAAACGCTCACGATATTCAATAATGTGGTCATTATGTTTTAATCCGTAAATGTACCTGATCTTATCGTTATCAGCAATAAGATGAAGGTTAAGCTGGTTTTGAGTGCTTTGAGCACCCCAACCATATGTTACCACATTACAGTGGAGTCTCGATTATCCGTCAGGTAGCGGACCATCATCTTGACGGATAATCGAGAAGACGGATAATCGAGAATTTCATAAAATAAGCTAAAACCAATATTTTCAATTTATTGTCATTTTATTAAGAACAGTAGGGTAATGAAGTGAAGATATAGACATTACAGTATTGATATCAGATGTAAACTACGAATTAGCAGAAAAACCGACTAGATATATTTGTTTGGTCATTATTAGAGACTCCACTGTACCATAATCCATTATGGGAGCAATCAGCGCTACAGACATCAGCCATATCACGTTTGATATACATAATTGGGTTTAAAATGCTTTGTATGCCGTATATTATTTAACACGGCATACACTTTTTGCAATTTACACTTTTCATACTCTTGGAAAGTAAAACTTTCGACAAAAGTAACACCGAGGTTCTTTATTGAATTGCAAAAATCAAGTTATTCATTATCCATTATCACATCATTGATCATATCAAAATTTAACCGACTCGTATAATATAATACTTATACCCGATAATCTTACTTTCGATTCAGAACTGTTTAATTTCATAACACGACGTTTAATGAAATCATTCAATCTGCCTAGATCGGAGTTTACTAAATTGTAATCACTAAAATATTCACTTCGTAAAATAAAAGTCGGAATGATTCGATTTTATATATTTTATTGAATAATGAATATGCGATACTTAACGGAGCGACGTGCTGTCGCTTTGGCTGCTAATACGGAAGAGAGCGAGCATTGATTCTCGCTGTACAATGGAGGCTCTAATGACGCTACTCATACATGTACAATTCACACGGATATGCTACAATTCAAATATGACGGCAGAGGGCCGATCACGTTGACTTTGACAGCTTGTCAAAGTCAACCAAGAAAATGTTATTCACAAAATCAATGCCATAATTGATTTGATTAAAATCTACTTCGATAAATACTTGACAATCGTCTGTGAACAGGTGGCCAGTCATGTTTTCAAGCACGTTGAGAGTATCATTAAAATAAAGAGAGAAGAAAGTTTGGCTGAAATGACAACCTAGGAGAACTCCATTATTAATTGAGACCAAATCTGAATCATGATCTTCATACATATATGTAGGAATTGAAACACGTTGATTAATTTGTTCAAGGCAACAAACACAAAATGTTTAACAATTTATTGTAGAAAATATCCAAAATGACAAATTACTGATTTATACGTCTTAACGTAAGCGCTCAATAATCGTCAACTTCAAAATGAAAATGAACTAACCAGAACCGTTAATAATCTGAACCAATCCATAATCCTACACTCTCGGCCAACCACCTATCATCCGCTGGATGATACTCCATCTTCATAATTACCCCATTTTATCATGTAATCAGCGCTTGTACTGGTGCAGTACGGCCCGTCATGAATTTTTTCGACATCATAACGATCGTTTCCCTTTGACTTGATGACTTTGTATGGTCCGAAAAATTTCGATTGCAATTTTAAACTTGTGCCAAATTGCGTTCGTTTGATTGCTGCGAAGTCATTCACTTCATAGGTTGCTGCTGACTTCCGTTTCGAATTATAAGTGCGTTTATTCTCCTCAGTCACTACGAGAATTTGGTTTTTTGCTCGCTCTCGCAATAGCTGACGATCATCAACAAACGATTTGATGGTTTCTTGTTCAATTAAACTCTTTAACTGACGTCGTCTTTTGTTTTCATTGGTACACCAAATAGAAGTTCAAATGGTGACATAACGATTGAGCGTTGTTACGTCTTATTTAAAAACTGCTGAACTTTATCTGTATGTTAGAACCATTTTTCCGGATTATCAATCGATAGCTTGGTCAACACCGGAATAATAATCCCATTTATGCGTTCAACTTGACCGTTTCCTCTCGGATTTCCAGTAGTGGAATGCACAACTTCAATTCCATTACTTTCGCAGTAGCTTTCAAAATCGGAGCCAGTGAATGCAGTTCCTTTGTCGGTAATTATTTGCGATGGATTACCAAAAACAGCTGTGACAATTTTTAATTTTTTCACTGTTTTGTCTGACGTCGTTGATTTCACTGGAAACATCCACACGAACTTTGAAAACGCGTCGACAATCGCCAAAACATGCTTGTAGTTTTTTCGCGTTGATGCCATTGGCCCCAAATGATCCATATGAAACGTTACCAATGGCGTATCGGCTTTTGATATCGGGTGCAACAATCCTTCTTTTTTACCCATTTTTCGATCGGTGAGAATACACGTCACACAATTCCGAACAAATTTTCCGATTTTGTCTTTCAATTTTGGTATGAAAAACTCACGTGTGATGATATCTTCCATTTTCTTTGTTTTGAAATGTCCTTGCTCGTGCGCACGTCGAATAATATCAAATTGCATTTGCTCAGGTACCACAATTAACTGTTGTCCATTGATTTGACGATAAAGCAATTCGTTGCAGAGCTTGTAATCTTCGTAACTTCCTTTTTCATCGATAATACTAACAATTGCCTTAATGTGCTCGTCGTTTTGTTGGTTTTTCTTCAAACTTTCCAACACTCCGTTGACTTGGATGATGCAAATTCGACTTAGAGCATCGACATGCTTCATACGATTTCCGGCACGATGATCAATTTGAATCAAATTTCTGTAGACTCATTGCCCATCTGGCAATTTTCGGCTGCGCATTCTTGTTGTTCATTGTTTCTACGAACGCTTTACAATCCGTAACGACTTTGAATGGATAATATAACAAATATACTCGCCAAATGTGGAGTGCTTCAACTACAGCGCGCACTTCCAATTCGTAACTGCTGTTGTTTTGCTCGTCGATCTTCGTTTTTCTGCTCCAATATCGCACTGGATGCATTTTATTGTCGTCGTTGCATCGCTGAAATAAAATTGCACCTAAACCATATTTCGACGCATCAGTGTGAACTTCTGTTTCCAAACCATACCTAAACAATTGCCAAACTGGTCGCTCCGTGATAATCTTTTTTAGCTTCTCAAATGCCAACAGCTGTTCGGTACCAAAAACGAATTTTACTCCGTCTTTCTTCAAATCGTTTAATGGTTTTGCAGTGATAGCGTAATCAGGAATAAACTTGCGAAAATAACTTGTAAAACCCAAAAATCGCTCGATTTGCTTGACATTCTTTGGCTCGCTGTAATTCTTCACCGTGATTGTCTTTGCTGGTGCTGATCTGATTCTTCCATCTTCGATTTCGTAAACCAAAAATATTATTTTTCTTTGCAGCAGCGTACATTTTTTCCACTTGATGTTCAAACCATATTCCTCTGCCACTGTCAACACACGTTTCAATTTTTGAAGAGCTTCTTCTTCGGTTTGTGCTGGAATAACTAAGTCATCCATGTATGGTACCACTGTACCATCCGCAATCAATCCAGCGAAAATGGTGTTAATAAATCGCATGAATAGCGGTTGGCACAAACATAAACCAAACGGTGCTCGCAAAAATTCATATTATCCATCTGATGTGATGAACGATGTATACTTTCGGCTTTCGGGTGCAACTGGTAGGTGGAAAAATCCATTTTCTAAATCTAGCGATGAGAACACCTTTGCATCTTGGAGTGCGTCGATTTGATCATCGATGATAGGCAACGGATATCGGTCTTTTATTATTTTACGATTAATAGGCCGATAGTCCACACATAACCGCTTTGTACCATCCTTTTTCAGAACTGGAACCACTGCAGCAGCATAATCCGATGAACTTGGCTGAATGATTCCATCTTTCAACCACTCTTTGACTTGTTTGCTCACTTCATCTTTTTTTTCGGTAATAATCTTCGTGCTCGCTGATAAACTGGAATTTCGTCAGTCAAAATAATTTTCAGCTCTACCGGTGACTCTTTGACTTTTTTCGGCCGATATTCTCTGACTATATTATTCACTGTATCTCGTACTTGTCGGTTTCGAATGTGATTCACTTCAGGAAATATTTCTCCTTCATGCGTCATCAAAGCACACATTGGTAATGCACGTCAACCGTCGTTAACATCGTTTGAATTCATTTTAATGTCGTTTGAATTCGATGAAATTTTCTTCATTGTAAGACCGTCCGAATTAATTGTAATTTCGCCTTGGTTAATTAAGCTGAGTCCGATTATAAATTCTGGCAATCGCTCTTGGTTTTGTATCACAAAGCAAACATCGTCGTATTGGTCACCGTCCACAACCACTTTGATATCGAAATAACCCATTGCTCGATTTTCAGCACCTACTCCGTCGAATGCGAAATTGACTTTTTTCATCGTTCCGAAATTGTATCGTTCGAATGCTCTCTTTTGTATAACGTTAATGTCACTACCCGTATCAAACGTAGAATCTACTTTTTTGTTGTTTACTGCGATTTCTTTTTTCACTCGTCGACGATCGGGAACAATTAAAATATTCGTCGCTGGTTTTTCATTGCTTTTCGCTTTATTTGCATCCTTTTCCGATCAAGCTTTTTCTTTGTTCGTCTTTTTTTCGTTTTTCACAACATCTTTCTTTATGACTTCTTCATATACGCGAATCTTTTCTTTGAGCTCTTTCAATGTCGTTGATGAATACAAAAACCGTTTGTCGTTCAAAGCGTCCGGAATTCCATCGACAATATATGTGATCACTGCGGCAGTTTCAATCTTAGCTGGCGCAGCAATATCAATCAGTCGATAACAAAATTCACGAAATGTCTCATCTTTTTTCTTCTTAGATTCGCTCAATTTCTTGTGAACTAAAGCACTATTCACTATGATTTCAAACTCTTTGGTAAGACCATTCTTCAATTCAGTCCATGTTTTTGGTCTTTTACAATTTAGCTGAGCCGGTCAACAATCGTCGTGTGTACACCAATTTTGCGAGATCATTCCAACCAAATAATTCCGATTGAACTTCAAATTCACTTATCCATTGCTTTGGATCTTTGTTGCTATTACCATCAAATTTGTCAAGCGATTCTTCTATGTCTTTGAATGAAAACACTGGTTTTCGTTGTTGTTGATCACCATGATTATTTTGCGCGTCGTTTTTGTCACCGCCACCGTTTTCACATCCTAACTGTGCGGCCTCATCTCCATGTTCGCGAAAATATTCTGCTAATTGATCAACCAAATTCTGTTTGTTTCCATTGACTTGTAGTCCTTTATCGTTGCAAATTTGCTTCAAGTGTGCAATTGTTTTAACATTCAATGCAGCTTCCATGTTCACTTGAAATTCAGTTCTTACGTCGTCGAGTTGTAACTATCAACTTGCTTCGTCGGCTCCTCTCAATACAATCCAAGTGCCAAAACGTCTTTTTTCATTCGCATGAAAATTTGTGAAATTTGCAAAGCAAACTACGTTCTTTCTGCGATGCGTACTGTCGTTTTTACTTTCTGCTTAATTTCGTCGTTGCGTCTTAAATTTTCTCGTCTTTTCGTCTTTTGATTTGAAATTTTGAAATTTTTCCCCGTTGAGCCCCCAAATGTAGGAATTGAAACACGTTGATTAATTTGTTCAAGGCAACAAACACAAAATTTTTAACAATTTATTGTAGAAAATATCCAAAATGACAAATTACTGATTTATACGTCTTAACGTCGTGATGAGTTTTTAAAAACTGCTCCTGAATTGTAAAAGAGATGACAGCGCTTCAGACGGAAGCGCTCAATAATCGTCAACTTCAAAATGAAAATGAACTAACCAGAACCGTTAATAATCTGAACCAATCCATAATCCTACATATATACATAATAGTTATTTATAAAACGCAGTTTAAAGTTTGTACGCAAATAGTAAAGCAGCAGTGAGAGTGGATGGAAGTTTGAGTGAATACTTTGAAGTAAGAAATGGTCTACGACAGGGACTATATGGACAAGCTGATTAAATCAGCCAATTTAAGGAGTAATGTAGCTTTGGGGAGAAATATTATCTCTTCACTTTCTAACGCAGATGACCTGGTACTGTTTGGCAATTCTGAAGGGGAGCTGCACACACAGAGAATTGATCGTGAAATTTTTTTATATTGTCGCTGAATTTAAATATAAATTCACCGACAACATTTAAAATTTACCGATTTGGTTTAGATTTGAAGTTTTAGGCGTATTGACATTGGTTTTTCTTGAATTTCACCGCAAACGTATAGACTTGAACAATGTTCCTATTTGGCAGTAAAATATATAAACATATTGACATTGGTAAAGTCTATGCGTTTGCGGTGAAATTTAAGTAAAACCAATGTCAATACGCCTTAAAATTCAAATTTATATTTAAATTCATCGACAATAACAAAAAATTCGATAAATTCTCTGTATGCAAAATAGTATCACAGATTTAGAAGGAGCTTGTAACAACTTCGGGATGACTATTAGCTGTACAAAAACTCAAGTTATGCATGTGGGCAAAACTCGAAAGCCAATTCATTGCACATTGAATGGCAACTTGTTGGAACAAGTTTCCCAATTCAGATATTTCAACATCGTATGGTTAATTAGGTAGTAGCGAAACTCATATTCGTAATATTTTACCGAATACGCTCAATAAAGAAATTCCCCAATAGTTTTTGAAGTTTCTATTACTGCTTTCCTTATGAAGTGGTGAAATGTCTGCGCCATCCCACTCTACAGGGACAACAGAGGAACAACAAGCTAAATTCAAGGTACGATGCAACCAGCGAACACCTACCAGACCACTACTAATCAGACATTCATTTCGAATCTCATCCACACCCGCAGACATACCCCAACTCAAATTATTAATTGCAATCTTAATTTCATCAATGCTAATCTTATACAAACTCTCTTCATTCACATTCTCATTCACCAAATCGGCATTTTCTACATTCAGCAATTCATCAACATATTCCTTCCATCGTTTCAACACATTCTTTCTGCCCATCACTACATTGCCCGACTTGTCCAAAACAGCTCAAGGAGCATGTTTCTTGCCTCCATTCCTAATGTTCTTAACCCTAGACTAGAATACCTTATTCTTCTGTTGTCCAGCAACTTCTAGATCCTGCCCAAACTTCACCCGATCTCTCTCTTTTCCTCCTTTCACCATCATTTTCACCATACGATACCATATTTTCGATACCACTCTTTTGCTACTTCTACAATCAATTCCTTAAACAAATTCCATTCATACTCAATATCAGACGCTTCATTCACTTCGACATGCGCAGATGTTCCCCCTAATTTTGCTAAAAACTCTCTCGCTACATCCACATCTCGCAAATTTCACTCTTTTTGTTGACTTCTGATAGTTTCTTAAGCCACTCTTGCTAATACAGAGTTTGATGGCTACCAAGCAGTGATTAGAGTAAGTCTTCCATATTGCCCGGTTTTACGCGGGCTTGCCTGTATTTTTAATGAAAAATTTGGGAAAAACCATGCCCGCCCTGTTTGCCCGTATATTGTAAGAGAAGCCCTGTTTTGCCCGAGTTTTTTCACATTTTTTGCCAAATCAAACAAAAAATCTCGAAGTAAAACTGTAATAATTTTTAGTTTTTGCATTCGAAAACGTAAATTTTTGTACTAGTTCTATGAAATTAAACATCACAATCGAAAAAATATTGAGAGCAGCTGATTTGCTTCACAATAAAGAAGATGAGCCAAAGGCATCCACATCATCGGATAAAAATTAGAAAATCTCATTAAGTTTTAAAATAAAAAACATTATATTTCATATTGCTTTACAATGGTGCAATGCAATGAATGTAATAAACAAAACTCAAAACAAACAGCTTTGCTCTATTTCACGCATATTTTGAAACTAATACACAAAATGTCAATGTGTTTTTCTTTCATTTTACCAATAATTTTTTTTTTTTTTTGAATTTTGCCCGGATTTTGCCTGTATTTTAGTTTGAAAATTTGAAATCAGAAGCCCGGATTTTGCCTGGTTTTTAAAAAAAAAATGCCAGTATTTGCCCGCCCGTGTACGCTCGGAAAAAATATGGAAGGCTTAGATTAGAGTCTAAACCAAAACTTCTATACAATATAATAGTATATAAATCCGTTTTGCGCAAGTTTTTTCATTAATTACTACATTTTTTTATTGGACTTATGTTTATATCCTATTAATCCTATCATCATGTGACTTTAAGAATAAGTCACACGAAATCACATCGGAATGACTTGACATTTTGCACGACAGATTTTTTTATAAAAGAATAATATTCTGAAAATTCCATAATGCTATAATGTGAAATAAACATGGTACCAATACAAATTTGTCGGATTTATTGTATATTGAAAAACCGCCCAACCAACGTATTCTTAGATTCCAATCTGAGACTTGCATAGATTCGCGCTTTGGTATTTCAATATAGGGATTTGTTTTGAATCCGTAACCAAATACACTAGAATTGACAGATCCACACGAATCTCGCGAATCCTTATGAAATGACACAAATCCAGGTAAACAGCGAATCGTGTGCACACCATGTGTTTGTGGTCAAACCATTTATTTATTTATTTACCACCGCCAAGAACTGGCTGAATATAGTACAGGGGAAAATGAGTGCCGAAGCTTCGTAAAAAACCTGGTTTTTAGTTTTCGCACCACCACTGTGTCCGTAAAAGTTTTGCGGACGGTCCAAAAAATGCAATACGTCCGTATTGAGTATAGCTATGCGTTTTGGACCTACAAAAAACGATTGCACCCATTCCCGAAGAAAGTTTGTGTCCGTGTGTGTTATGTTGTACGTTGTCCTTTGTTCCAAACTATTTTTGAAAGCTCTGGTTGTATTTTATTTCTTTATCGTGTGCTACGTTTCTGTTACTAAATCAATACACATTTATTGTTCGCGCCTACGTAGGCCCGCCTGGGAGCCGGCTCCTCTCAAGCTGATAGCTCAGCTGTTATTTAGCTGGCTCAGTAAAACAAAAGTAAATGACTCATCGTAAAACAAATTTCGAAACTTCTTTGACGTTCAATTAATGATTCATTTTAGGCCATGTATTGAGACTGATAATAATAACAGTAAACTCAATTAGCTTATGGGAAGCCCGCTTTGATACATATCCCTTCATCCAAAATAATTGACTCTTTCGTTCAGAAAAATGTGTCACTGGCTTTGAATTGAAAAATCCCTTAATTTTGGCGTAAGACTTTATTCTATATGAAATATTGAATTTTTTTGTGGGAATGTTAAATTTAAAAATTCTACATTGCATAAGTTTTTGAAAAGTTGGTCCTTTCTTCAAAAATGTGCATAATGTTCATGTACAGTGCGGGTTTGTATCGTTTAGGTGTTGATGGCATTGTCGGCATAATCGAGATGTCCTGCATTTATTGCTGGTCAAAATGTGCACCTGTATAAATATATATTTATAATCTTAAAATTACGCTGAGAGCATTAACCGTGCGGAATAATTCAAATGGAGTATTCTTTAAACGAAATAGTATTGAATTTTGGATGAAAAACATGTGTGGCGAGCGAGGCACTCTCACATTCACGACGAATAGCAAATGAAATCAAGTCTCCTTTTTGCTATATTGATTTGCTTTCTGTGTGCAAGGCATTGAATTTCGAAAGATCCAGCAAGTGAACGAATCAGTGAATGTGAGTGTGTATACATGCGAAAATATTACCCACACCTTACGCAGGACTGACGTCAGCTGCTCGCTTTTGCTGCAAGCCCAGAGCGTTACCACGACAACCCGGTCCCGGGAAAATTTTCCAGCCAAGAGCTCTCTATATATTTCATTTTCAAACCGCTCACTCTCTACGAATCGTTCCTTTCGCTCGATGTGTATGTGTGTTCATTTTTCCTTTCGCCTTCGGTGTGCCTTCGGAATGTTCGACAAATAAATTCGGTTCGGAAATTTTTGAGTCAAGCAAATAATACTAAAAAAGCATAGAGAGACAGAGACCAAATGCGAAGCGCAAATGAAATTGGTAAAATGCTTTCATCTATATCACCACGTACGGACACGGGATTTCATGGATTTACCGTTGATGCTATTTTTCCTTCCTCTCCCTTGGCAAGTGTGTGTACATATTTTTGTGTTTCTTGTATTTAATTTGGTTTCAACACACATGATTGTAGCAGCAAGGAGAAAGTCATTGGGCAAAACACACAGCCAAACGAATATTTTACACTTCTTGTGAAATGCTCAAATTATAAATGACAAACGAAACATTAGAAAAATGGGATGGCTGATGGCGTTACTGTCATGTATATACATTATACATCCATAAAAGGTAGGATATTTAGGGAATATATAGCAATAATAATCACTGTCGTCTGTGCTTCATTGCCTTGAATAAATTCACTTTATCATACTTGTTCTGGAAAACCGAAATTACTGTGTAATTGCTGAGCTGCAATTCAGACTAACTCCTCCGCCGCCTCAGATTGATGACAATGAATTTAAATTTCATAGTTTTAACTTTGTTGTTTCTGCAATCTGCTCTGCTCTGCTCAGTTTGTACCAGGTACTTGCATATGAAACCGCGGTTGACACCTAGCGGTCAATGGCTGGTACTGTGTGATCTGTAAAACCATGTTGTTCATGCTTATTAGCAAATATGACATCTGTCAACAATACTCTACACAATATTTCAAGTTTCATACAACAGTGTGTTTTTTCGCTCTTGAAAAATGTCGGATTTTGTGCCTGAAAATAGTGAAATGCGGACAGCACTGCTTTTCTGCTTTCGTTTAAAGAAAACTGCTGCCGAATCTCATTGAATGCTTCTAGAAGCTTACGACGAGCACGCTTTAAGTGAAACACAGTGTAGAGATTGGTTCAGACGATTCAAAAATGGCAATTTTGACCCGAGAAATGAAGAACGTGATGGACCACCGAGGAAGTTTGAAGACACTGCATTGCAGGCATTGCTGGATGAGGACGATGCTCAGACGCAACCACAACTCGCGGAACAATTAAATGTGGACTCAGCAACTATTTCCAGACGTTTGAAAGCAATGGGAAAGATCCACATGAACTGAATGAAAGGCAGCAGGAAAGCCGAAAAACCACTTGTGAATTGCTGCTCACAAGGTACAAAAGGAAGTCATTTCTGCATCGGATTGTGACTGGCGCTGAAAAATGGATATATTTCGAGAATCCTAAGCGCAAGAGATCATCAAAAAAGGCAACACAAAGTGATTCTCTTGCACGACAATGCTCCATCACACACTGAAAGACTGATCAAGGTAACGATTGAGGCGCTTAGTTGGGAAATGCTTCCGCATGCGGCTTACTCACCAGACTTGGCACCGTCAGATTACTACTTGTTCGCTTCGATGTTCTTACGAAAATGTGGGAAAATGGCTCGATGACTGGTTTGCGTCAAAAGACGAACAGTTTTATTGGGGCGGTATTCATAAATTGTCCGAAATATGGCAAAAATGTGCGGATTCGAATGGACAATACTTTGAATAAAATATGTTTTGCCATCATAATACTAAAATAAACTTGTTTTTTTAGCAAAAGTACAGCGGTTTCATATGCAAGTACCTGGTATGAGAGCTGGTTTTTGCGTACGTTTGTCTTGCCGCTTCAACAAATATCAGCAATAGAATAGTATATTTATTTGAAAATTTAATGAGTTTCTCATATTCATATTCGTCGTGGAAAAGACTTGAACTAAAGCTGGAGTACATCGAGAACAAATAACAATTATAATTTGAGGTTTTATCTTTCGTCTTGATGCCATGCAAATTGAAATTTACAAGGTGTATGATTCAAATAAAAAAACACACTGCAAGTAGATTAAGCTAATCCGAATATCTGGAACCGAAAAAATGACACACAACTCATAGAGTATCAATAATCTAAAATACGGGATATCTTTAGCATTTTAATTATTATTTAATCATTGCGGCCCACAGGAAATTGTTTCCGAAAATCGTACAAGTTTCTCTTGAATGTTCTGATGAATAGATAACATAATAGGCATCCATCCGACTCGAAAGCAGAAACCATAACAAAAACAACAGGGAAACCGACAAAAAATCTTTGGAAAAATTCAAATATTTGATATGATGTTTAAAAAGTTTCGCTTAAATTTAGTTTCGATGACGCGGCACATTCATTTCAATCTCGCATAGAGAAAAGCGAAGTTTGATTGCTCAAGAATAGCAGCAAACGCAACCACGAAGAAAAAAAAGGAATAAAGTGGGAATGTGAGAGCAAAGAGAAAAAAAGGTTTGCATGTAAATTGAAAAGCGTTCTCTTTTAAGTCAACAGCTAAACAAACATTCAATCAAATTATATGTTCGCTTAAAAGTGTTATTAAACTGAAGCACTTTTTTGGTGTGTGGCCCTCGTTCCGAACAAATGAAACGCATATATCGTTGAGCTGGAAAGGCAAGTATGTCTGTGTTATTTTGAATGTACCATCCAAACTCAATCTCACCGATAGATATAAAATAAATACATGGTTTTTTGGTATGTTTTCAACGTCAATAATGTGATTTACGTTTGACCAGACGCAAGTGTGTATACGGGAATGAGCGATAAAATAATAAATAGACGAACAGGATATACGAGTTGGCATTAATGGCATCGAGTCGGCCAAAAAGTACCAGCATCACTATCGCAAAAATCGCTCCAAAATTATTTTGGCCGCATGAATTTATATATGAAAATGTGTTGAGAATATCAAGAATCAGCTCTCCAAATGAGGGGATTTAATACTCACGATGGAGATCTATTATTTTATTATTACATTCTTGTATTCAATATGAATGTTAGCTGTTTTAAGAACATGTTTCATTGCATGATCATGATTGAGATATTGAAAGAGGATGACACAAAACAAATGGCAAAGATTAAAATTTAACAAAATCGTCATTCATCTTAAATGATTAGCAAAAGTTCAAGCAATAATAATTATTTTTTCAATTGTGAATTCTTGGAAACTCTTAAGAGTTTGTTTGCGTGTCATTTCCCCTTTATTGAACGCTTTTTTAGTACCTAATCATCTCTACGTCTGTAACCTTTTTTGCGCGCATCGAGCTCTGCAAATCGTTGATATTTTCCAGACAGCTTGATTGAATGCCCTTGAATAAAATTACATCTTTATTTTGCTACACGTATTATCGACACTCAGACGCGTTGATTTAGAAGCGAAACAAAATTTGTTTACTGCATGAAAGCGGTGCAAATTGTTGTTTTAATCCCGGCTTAGAAATCTATGTGCAATTTTTATATTATAGAAAAATAATTCAAATTTTGTGGTGCTTCGATGAGATTTCATTTTGAGCTTCGCTTTTACTAACAGCAGAATGAAGATGTACTTTTATTCTATAGCATTCAATTTTATTTCGAGCTAACAAAAAATTAGCATTAGAAATTTACTTACTTATCTGTGTTTGTGGAACAAAGAAAAATATGATTGCCCAATGTCTGGTTCGTGTTGTACGATAAACTGTGAACCATATAACGTGGCCTAGCGCCGACTCAACGGCAAGGTTGAGAAATGAGGGTGAAAACTGACAATCAGTGAAAGAACGAGGACGAAATCATTCATGGAGAAATGAAAATTTATTTTATTTGGCTGAAACAACTATGGCGATGATAAAGAATGAATGATTACAACAAAATGGAGTGATTTTAGGAAATTTGAATAAGTCTTCGCTACCACCCTCTCCAATTTAATACTTTTGACTTTGTTTTTTAGCTTTTTCCTCATTTATCAGTTGAAGAAGGACGAGTGTTGTTGATCATGTCATCTGAATGAAACCTATGCGCCGTTCCATTCTTTCTTTTTGGTGTGTGTGACACGTGTGGGCTCTTAATAAGAGCGTCTCATATTTAGCTTAGCTACGTTAAACGTTGCATTTGGTCTACATTGCAATCGTTTACATTTAATAGAATTCCCAATGAAATGGATAGGGAAAAAACTTATGAGATAACGATTAAGTTCATTTTCATATAGTTTGTCACGATGCCGCACGAAAGATTTTGAGGATTCCGGGCGAAAGATCGGTGTGTAAATTTCACATACAAACCGCGCCACACAAAAATCCATTTGATTTGTATCTTACTTAGAATTGATGAGAGTTGGAACTAAGTAAAATTTTTGTTGATTTCTAAGGGGAAGGCACAGCCTTCGATTACGAGCAAAGCCCAAGTTTGCTTTTAAATTCGCAAATCCACACACAACAGAAGTGTCTCCTTAGAATTTGTCCATTGGAACGATTTGTGTGAAACAATTCGGTGAGCCGTAAAATGAGTTATGTGGGTTGCATATATGCTCGCTCATTCACCAAGGGGGAAACATTTTGTCGGTAATTCCTAAGAAAACTGAAGTAATTACAGCAATTCTAGTAACTTCAATGTAATGCGAAGTAATTCCTATAAATTTTAGTGATTCCATTGATAAATCCGTAAAATTTCAAATTTGTTGCCTAATTTCTCAATTTTACGATGTTGAAAAAATCACATCAAAATTTAGGAATTACTGGGAATTTTTTTTTATAGCACACTAATTCAAAATAATTCCTGCTTGAAAGAAATTAATTCTTTGAGTGATTTGCTCCTTGAAATACACACATCTTTATATGATTTCGTTTCCGGTTATCAGTGAAACCATTGTCGTGTGTCGTGTGCATCTAAAGCACATGGCTATATCAAGATGAACTTCGGACACACATTGCAGAATCTCACTTTGAATTAATGCAAACATTAAATTCGATGCGTTGCACACAATTCAGGATAGAAAGAGAGATGTATAGCCTCGAATCAGCCATCAGATGTATAGCCATCTAATGCATTCGAATATCAAAAGTGAATTCTCAGATACATTGGCTTTTGTGCTGTGCCTTGTAGTACTTTGACGTTCTCGGTTTAATTCTCGTTCTGATTGTGTCTCGTCTGCTTACGTTACTGATTTATTGTATGGCGATTCACTCGAGCAATAATATGTAATCATTTTTCGGGGATCGCTAATCGCTCGGAAGAAATTTCACGATGAAAAAAAAAAACGTACACACACACACACAAGTGACGCGAGGGCTTTGTCCGTTCCTTGGATTATTATTTAACCTTTGTCATACGTGAACAATGAACATGTTTCTATTGTTAAGCCCGATTATTTTTATGTTGTTCTGGTTGTGTCGTTCGGCGCGCGCATTGCATTGTAGGTTCCGGCGCACACAAATAAATTTCATTTTGCTAAACACATTACTCGACCTGATCCATTTCGGAGAGTTTTTATTGCGAAATAAAATATCCATAAAAATGCTTATCTTGAAAAAACACTTCACCACTTTTTATTGCAATTTTTCCAGCGTTGGATGTTCCAAACGCTCTGCAACTCTCGTGCGTGTTTTTCAGCTAGTGTTTACGTGTTCATTACAATAGCAACTGCAGTCACAATAGAACACAACTATGGGTATCAGAATTACAATTGCTGGTGGCTTCACCCGATCTCACGTTGGCAATTTTTCGGGCAAGAACCATACATCGCCATTGTTAAATAAATTTGTATAATTTTTCTATTTAAATGTTTTATAAAACAGAAAGAGAGAGATTCCATTTGTTTGTAATCTTGCAATCGTTTGAAAGCTTTTTCGTTCGAGCCACACTGCATTTATTTTTAATTCAATCCAAATATGAGGTATATTCATATTGGCTAGCGGAAATGTGTGGGGTCAAAAATGGAAAGCAGTTAATTTTCATTGGGAATTCCTTAGGGTGCGGGAATGGATTTTGGTAAAAAAAAAACGTTCGAACGAACAATTCGTCAAAAAATGGCAATTGGAATTTGTCTTAACTTGGCATATGCAACCATAAAATAACATAGTTTCACAATGAAATACAGAACTTTGCATCGAAGTTCCGTTGACATAAAAGTCTCGTAAATTTACAACCGCAAAGAAAATCTGCTTCAATAAAAATATCAAAATTGATAAAATCGACGGAAAGTTTCGGCTAAACTTGCACCCAGAGATTTATTTCAAACATAAAATTAATGAATTTTTATAATTTGTTTTGTCATTTGCAGCTATATTTTTGCACAAAAAAAGGTTTGTGTTTTTAACAAGAGGCAAAAATACCTTCTTTTTCCAATGAAAATTTCTTCAACTTTGTGAATGAAATAAAGGTGACTCACCTTCGATTGAGACTTAAGTGAAACATCATAGGCGATTTACAGAAATAGCAAACGAAACAACGTTGATTATGACGAAAAGCCAAGCCACCCCCCCAAGCTACCCAGATGATTTTTCTGTAATTTGTGGCACATTTGTTTTCTCGATATTTCATTCTACATCTGTAAATGATGCGGCCGCTGTTGCTGCTGCTGCACTTCCACATCAAAACTTGCTTCTTTGGCGATGCGACGAATATAATGGCCGGAAACAGTCGGGAAATCGAGCTCAAGTAAATATTCAAACGAAACAAAACTGTGAGGTGAATCATGAGAAGATCATCTTTCATTCTCCGCTCAATTGCTCTCGCACATTTTCTTATAGATTACTTATTTATCAAATCGAAGGAATAAAGTCCTGTGGCGCGAAGCGAATATGAATCGACAGGTAAAATGACCTGTATTAATTTGACTGCTATTATAGCTGGCAGCTGAAATCTGCTGAATGCCATTTATAATGCTAAAACTTTTGATTGATATTGTACGCACAAACGACTCAATGATAATATCACATCATTTTTTTCGACCGTTTACGTGCCGAACAATCGATCAAAGCAGTATTCAATTTGAATGAGGTATTTCAAGAAAAAAATGGTCTTACATACGTAAAACTAACTTTCCCGCACATTTACCGACAGTGTAAGGGTTCACAGGTAATGTTTATTTCTTATTGTATCACATTAATAACCAGCTCGTAACTATGAGAATATGTCACATCCAATTTTAAGTCATTACGATCAGATTTAAGATTAATTAATACTACGAATCAACCATGCCATGTTTGCGAATGTATTGGTATTTGGTTCGAACTCACCAATAGCGAGACGGGAACTATTAGCCATTGTTGATGTTCACTTTGAATTATTACTTTAGTAGTGAAAAACACTACAAAAACTCGTGAACATATAGATTCTTGTAGTGAAATAAAAGACATTAACTTTTTTTTCCCAAATCCCAACAAACCAACAAACGTTTTCTCAGAGTATCGAGAGAGAGAGAGAGAGAGAGAGAGAGAGAGAAATGAACATTATAACATGGAGAAATAAGATTCAAATTCATTTGACGTTTACGTTAAACCTTGAGATTTACACTGTTTCGTTCAAAGAACATAGCTTTCAAATAAATACTTCCCAAATCTTATCGGATTGACTTGCAATTGTATGAGACTAATTCTTTCTGTGAAAAGATGAGATTACGGAATTTTACATACAAACATAGTCCCCATACACATTTTTCTTAATTATATTGAAAAACAACCCATTTATTGATTAGAAACCACTAGAGCTACCCAAAGACATGATCTGATTAAGCTGAAAATGAATAGTTTTCTATTCCTAATGGAGACCAATTTGTGCGATAATTTTTGATCAATTATAATCTCTATTTTCTTAGTTATCGTGTTAACAAATTTTTGTGTACAACGTACAACGGACAACGTACAAAAATTCCCCCGGGAAAGGCTGCGATCGTTTTTTTTAGGTTCAAAACCTGATTGGACCAATCGTAATACTTTTACCCTACACAAAGTGGTGTGTGCGGGAAAGTAAAACTCATGTCTCACGCTCAATAAAAATACGACTCAAATTTTTACATCAAACGAAATATGAAAGAAAAATGTGCGAAAAGAAGAAACTCAGATTTCTTTTATTGTTACATATATTTTACTTACTATAGCGGAGCTGTTTATTTGATTGAACACCGACCGACGCAATAAATACTACACGTTATATATTTGGGATAAGTAACCAGGAAGTAATTGCAATATAGTTCCTAATTTATTACCAATAACTTCGATAACTAGCAGTATGAAGTCATCTCATATTCTAATTAATAAGCTTTAATATATTTCGATGAGATTGGGTAATAATATAATAAGTATATATACTGAAACATTTTAACTGTAAAATTCGGCGTGCGTTTCATGCATTTTAATCTATACCTCTATCTAGGTATATGAATTATCGGGAAGTCATTTTATAAATTTTGAATATATTGTACATTTACGTAAATATACAAGTCACTCCTGTTATAATTGTAAATGAATTGCTATTATTTATATGAAAACGAATAAAGAGCCCCTTCGTTCACAAGATTTGCAGCATTTTTACTTATGCAACAACTTCATTATCGTTATATATTGTTTTGATGAATTTAGACACAAGAGTAAACATTTTGGGATGCTTTTATTATTTATCGCCAACAAATTATACAAGGCGAAAATGATGCGATTAAAATGGTATTCGGAATGATTCGACCACACCGAAGCCGAATTGAATTTGAAATGAAATCCAAACCATTCATCGACTCGACACTTCCTGCGGCATGTTGAACCCGATAAAAGCCCATCTCGATCTAGAGGTAATTATACATGAGCCTAATAAAAATAATTTTCTGCATGTTTCAACGTTTAATGCTGATCAAAACAGCAGACGCACACACAGTAAAATTTGATGGACTCATTTTGTGTGGAGCGAGTGTTATTTCGAATCACCGCAGCTTTACACAAAATAGTGAAGATTTGGAAAACGAAGAAGCGTATTACAAATTCAACATGTATTCGATTCTCAAGTCGCATCTTTCAAATACTCTTGAGAATGATGTTCATCTCTTAGTCTCTTTTCCTAATATAATGTTTGCTACGATGTTGACAACATGTTCGCCATCCATTCGCAAAGACCACGTTTCTTAAATTGGCTTTTTTCAATTCGCCTCATTCGAAAACATTTCGAATCTCGATTAAAATGTATAAAACTTTAGGGTTTTTAATATTTACTTTCGATCGAAAAGATAACACATTAGGTAGAAAACCATAATATTTGGGACCGATTGCTGTGCAAAAAAGAGAAAAGAGATAGGAAAACTTGTTAGCACATCAGAAGGGTAGATGTATATTTTCTTCGTTTCTTCATCTACATTCGTTTCGTTGATTTTGCCATGTTGCACATATCCCGAGAATGTTCAAAAGTCTATATCGGTTTTTATCGCATTTTATCTATCACAAACACGTACATTGTGTACTCATCGAATCTCAAAATTTGTCAGACAACGAAGAGAAAAAAGAGAGACAAAGAAATATCGAATCGAGAGGTGGAAAGGACTGTTACCATGCCAACCTCACACAGCTTAAATACACTGTCAATTTCAATGAACAATTTTCGTATTTTCCATTTTATTATTTTTATGCGAAACTGTATCAAGGTCTGGCAAAAACTTCCGAGCACCGCTCCACTCGCACTCTGTTCTTCGCTCTTTGTTTTCCCTTCACTCGCATTGGTCGCTTCTGTCGATGGCTCAGGTAGAAGCGATAAAGTTTGGCCTGAAAGCGGAATTTAAAATATGGTAGTTGCAATTTGAAACAAGCATTCATGAAAACGATTGAAAGCAAATAGTTTCGTCAATAATAACGCTCGTTAACATTCACATGCACAGAATGTTTCCTCTAATCGATTTCTGGTGCAGCACCAATGCTACTTCATTTTTCTCGTCTTCTTTTTCCTTTAAGTTGCACTACATTTTCTCTTCATCGGTTGGAAATGTTTGGACGAAACATAAAAGTTTCTATCTGATTTCAGAGCACACGGACGAAAAAAATAAAGTAGCAACTCCAAGAAACGTACTTTTATACGTACATAAAGTTTGGGAATTACTTCTCTTTTCATTGCTACAGTAGCTTTTGTATTTCTTTATCTTCCGTTCATCTCTCTCGCTCATTTCCTTTCATTCTTAGTGATCTGCTTTAAATTTAGATGCTTTTGTCGACAAATGATAACAATTGTATATTGATAACTTTTATTGAATTAAAATAAAGGAATGAACATATATACACACACATGCATACATTCACAGACAGAGATTGAACCGAGAAAAAAGCACCTAAATTGGTATTTTCTCTGGTAAAATGGGGTTCGTTCTATTTTAAACAAATCACCGAATTGCCATTGTACCATCATATCATAGCACAATACGTAGCATATTTTTCTATATGAATGTGGATACAATAGCCGGATGTGTTCAATTGTCGTATTCGCAAAAGTTTTTCGTTGTTCTCTGTCTCTCTCTCATTCTCATTTTGTTTCTCGTTCTTTTCCAATTGTTCACTGTGCATTTTGATTTAGTGTCGAAAATGTCGTACCGAGGAGCACCGAGAATGAAATCGCGAAAATATACCATTCCAGAAATATCTTACGCCGACACACGACAACAATCACTTCTAATTCCACGATAGGTGCATGTGCCTTGGTAGTAGCAAACAAATGACAGTCACAACGACATCCAACAAAGCAACATATTGATTGAATTGAGAATGAACGAACATGAAAATGGCTGTTCATTCAATTCTCGCTGATTCGATTCAATGATTCATACTACATTCGATAACATTCTTTTAAATGATTACTCTGAATGAGAGTGAATGCATTTGGGCAATTCCCAGTCAATCACTCGCGAGCAGAGATTCAACTAGTAATATTTTGCATAATCATGGAATTGAACATTTATGATGATAATATTCACTGATTTTCCCCTTTCCGCTGCCGAGATTTTGTTTTTTTATTTTGCTTTCTACCATAGTCATTTATTCTAATTCTGCCTCATTCACTAATTGGCCATTTCAAAATCTGCATACAAATTGCTTTTCGTTCTGTTGAATATAATTGAGCGTTGAATGAAGTCGTGGAAAATGAATAAATTCATCAGAATTCTTACATAAAATTTACGATTTTTTTCTAATCTGTCGAATAAGACATGGTCCAATTGAACGATGACAAATGTTCGTCCTAAAATTGCAATACAGAAAAAAGAGGTTTTTAAATAAACAAACTTTGCGTAAAAAACTCACGACATTGGAAATAAGAAGACGCAAAAACAGAACAAAATGAAAAATTCGGTGAGAATGGTATAGCACGAGAAATTATGAAAAGGAACGTGTCACGTTAGCAATTTTCCTGCTGCTCAGATTCGCTGAAAAGAACGAATGATGGGCCGGTTAAAAGAGCAGTGAAGAAGTCAGTTTTTGGCATATGCCGAAAAATGAATGTATGCAAATGCACATACGAAAAAAACGCTGGATAGTATAACGATTGCAAAAAGCCCTTTAAAATTAGTATAATCATGACAAGTTGCAAAGCCAGGGCTGAGTTTTTCGTTCCTTTATACAGCAATAAAACAATGAAAGCATGTAGCAATATTCCCCAGAATTGTTCAATTATGACAAATATATTCCATTGAATATTTTATCATCATTATCATCTACCGAAGTCGGTGTTTTTGTGTGCGATGCCAAAATTCGCTTTGTATATTAGTGGTAAAAAATCGATCCGGAAATTTGAAAATTTACTCGAACCCTCTTTGTTTACGGATTTGTGTTGCATTTATGATGGTCCTGCCACTTTAAAATCGATTGAATGGTACTGAATTTATTCGAGAATGATTACCGAGATGCTGAGGTAATAAAATATGTTCTGGATCGATTACAATTCTTGCCTTCATTTTTCATTCGCAGCATCTAAACAGTAATTGAATTCAGATGTTGTGCATTGAAAATGATGAATATTTGTAGCACACGACTGACCGTGTTTGTGTGTGTGTGTAAATGAGTACTCATTCGTTCACTCGCTCGCTCGCTCACTTGCTCGACCGTTCGCTTGCTTATATATATCTTGTTTGGTTAATATGTTGTACGAATGATTTTATGAGGGTTAAATTGACAATCAAACACAATATATTCGTAAGAGCAGCAGCAGTGACGGCAGCAGCACCAACAATACCCAGAGCAAACGCAACAAATTTTCATAAAATACGATTCAGGACACATGCGTTTTAATACACAATATCTCAAATTATGTTGCACATCTGTGCACAACTACGGTTCTTCATCGGCAGCCGCAGCAGCATTTGGACTAAGGATGGTATATCAAGAGGGAAGCGCGAGCGGTGAAGCATTTATTTTCAGAAGTACAAAAAACACACACACACACAACTTCATCGAAGTGAACAAAGAAACAGTGCGAACACACAATATCGAGCGCACCACTGAAAAAAAGAGATCCAATATTTGCGCACGTTCACAGCTCTCAAAGAGATTTAGTTATGAAAAAAACGGGATGTTTCCAAAAGTGGAAAATGATGTTCTCCGAGGAAATTGTAGAATATTATAAAATTATTTATCAATGCATATTAATTTTCATGGGCAGAAAATAAATTGAGCTTATCCATCTAATTTCAATCAGGCAGAATTTTGGCAATCACGAAGTCTGCATCCTCATGATGAATGACGACTTTGTAATTAATTTTAATTAACTTGAAACGAGACTTTAGGACGCATAGATGCACGATTAGAGTTATTCCGTGTGCTAATTATAAATTCAAAGATGGTACAAATAACTGTCACAGCTTCTAATTAGGGGAAGCAACGCATTAAACTCAAAGAAGATATCTGCTTCAATTAGGGAGTTTTCGCTCGATATCGCTCGCAGTTTTTCATTCTACAATTGATTTGATTGAATTTTGGTGCTTTTATGATCATTGTCATCAACAATACATAGCTGGCTGGAATCCAGCTCATCTAAATATATACACACCACTCAATTAAATTGCGAGTGTTAAAAATGTTAGTTATATTATGTAGATATAAATTCGGTTGCATTTCAAAGATTCGCATTTTTATCGCATGTCGTTTGCTCTCTCTTCCTCGTTCTGCAAATTTGATTCTATCATGTATGATCTATCTATCCCTTGTCTGATTGTTCGCTCCCTTATCTACACCCTGTTTGAAATGCAACATCACATGTTGGTATTGTGAAATATTTGTTCTACACAAACACACAAGCATGGAGGAGAATCAGTGAACGAACCTACATACGTAGCCTGACAACGACGACGACGCTATTGATTGAGGCAAAATAAGATTTTAAATAAATAAGAATCTCGAGTAAATAACGGATTTGCTGCTTTCACAGACACATCGTGCGGTAACCGGTGAATGCCATAAATACCATATAAAAATCGAGTGCTATTTCGCTCGCAAAACAGATATCTATCTGCTAGTTAAAGTCATTATCATCGTTTTTGTATGTGCAAATGGGGGACAAACTTATAAAATCTCAGCGCAAATAAAATTACATTTCGCCATGTCGATAAAGCATGCACAGCAAATATCAACTCATTTAACATTCCGAACGATTATTTTCCATATTATTATAATAGCATCGATGTTTGCCATTTGGGTGGATTTCAATAAATACAATGCAATGTAATGTTATCTCAATTCGCATAGAGCGAGTGAACGAGAGCAAGCGAATATATATAAAAGTTGAAATTATGTTTGAATAAAAATGAGTAGAAATATTTATTTTTAATAACATGCGAAATTAAATAGCTTCATTCATTTCGAGTTCATTTCATTCCGACCCTCCATCAAGAAATGCAAAAAAATGAGCGTAAGAGAAACTAACGAATCATTATATTTGCCAATTTTCCATGAAACTAATTTCTTCCAGGAAAAACAGTGGAGTGGTACCGCTAGCATGATACTGTTTGTGTTTTGAGAAAATAGTTTTCGCATATTCATTTTGCATTATGTATTGCCGCTGCTTCGTCAATTCAAAATCTATTCACGTTCAATCTTGTATGTTTGTGTGCGTCTTGTATGTAAATCGCGTTCGCATCGCACATAAATGCGATTTCATAAATTAACATAATAAAACCTGGAATATGAATGCAGTTCGTGGTGTATTCGCCAAAGTGTGCCCATGTTCACATTTGCTCTGTCGTCCGCTGAATGGATTCAGAGTGCTGAGTGAAAAAGAGGGAGCACAGTTGAGCGTATGTGCATCTGTATGTTTGCGTATTTATAGCATCTCTCGAATAAGATCAAACCGGCAAAATTACATGAATCCATGAAATATTCAAGCGAATTGCATGGAACAAGATGATGCCATGCACGAAAAATGATGGCAAAAGAAACAGAATGCAACAAAAATGGAACAGAAGCGAATAAATACTTGAACCGAATTCATAGAGAAAAAACTACGGCTACTCCCTGTACGAGTACTATCAAAACATGAGCGGTTTTCCATTTTTGGTGCAGCGCTTGTTGTTGAGATACAGTGTGTACTATTGTACCAAGCATCAAACCACCCAAAAACTGTCTCCCATTTATTGACTATATTCGGTTCCGTTCACTCGTCTATGTACCAGAATCCTATCCGTTTAACAATGCGTGTGTGTATGAGAGAGCAACATTTTTTTGGCTGTCTGTGCACATACGAGTTCCGACTCTCAGATTCTGCACATGTATTATGTGGTTCAGTTGCTGAATAGCCAACCGCACAACGATGCTACTACCATTTACCATTACTTCTACCACCGCTCAACACACACATTGACATCTGAACTCAACAAAAGAGCACAACTGTAAGCTGCTAGGGTTACTTTTTTAACTTCATTCTTCGTTCACTTACGACTCATGTTTCGGTTGGCATTCAATGATGGGTGAGTGTAAACCAAATATAGTGGTACCGTTATTTTGCTCACCAATACTAACGCACATCACGCGAATCACCATGTCGTACGTGAATTTGGTTTGAAATTTGTAGCCATCTCCGTTCGTATAGGACACACTCTGTCGCGCGCTCTTCAGCGCCTTCATATTTTCGGGGTGTATAATTCGAATGTATTGTGTGTGATTTTGTGTGTTGATGGTTATTCTAATGCTCATGATGAATATAATGTTTTGTAGCTGCTGACTGGTGGTGCTGCCACTGCTGCTTTTGTTGTTGCCTTCATCAGCACAGATGATGAACTGAGATTTTTTCTCGCTCGCCCATTTCTCCCGGTTTATTATTGTTTGTGTAGTGAGGTTGACGTGTTGTGTGGCTGAGTGATTTTGTTGATTTCCTTTAATTTTTCTGCACATCGAACAATTGCAACCGAATTTTCTTTATCGAGAGAAAAAAATTCATGCAATTCAGCGCAAATCACATCACGAATCTGTGAAAATATTTACTTGGATATTCTAGTGTGGATAGATTAAGGGTAATTCTTGAGATTTTATTTTCATATAATGTACAATTTTCCGAAATGATATTCTTGTGTCGCTGAAACGTTGGTTAAAAGAATATTGGTACAAGCGCACAATGCAAGATATTGAAGTGTTCAGTTTTTTCCTCTATTATTCAAAGCCATTAACATCCTTCGGAGAAGGATAACGCCCACCGACGCCATCTGTTATACGCCACTTGAACTTTATGTTGAACTTTAGGCTGTTGTCGAGTAGCGTTGTTGGACTTAAGACTCTTCTTGCGTGCAAATGAATATCTACTTGGATGTTTTGTTTTTCAGACATTCTCGCAAAGCATAGGAAATGAATCCAAACCAATTTGGTTTTCATTTGGCTGCTGTGCATCCACCGCCAATGCCACCTCATTCTATGCAAAGCCCACCAGTTCCACCTGCTCCGGCCATCAGCCCAACACAAAGTGTACCTGGTAGACGAACGCCACTTGGAACAGTGGGCATTGGTGGATTTTATGCACAAAGTGCGCTCTCGCCATCGCATGTTCAACATCAAACTGATGAAAATTTGCCCAGCGGAAGCAGAGAAAGGTAGTTTTTTTACATTTATTTTGCTAAATTTTAGATCATATTTACTAAATTCTCGTACTTTTAGATCGCCATCAATAAATCATCAGGCACCCGCTGCTGGTCCAGGTAAAACCAAAAATCGTCAAGGGAAAACTGTACGACTAAATATAAATGCTCGTGAACGCCGACGCATGCACGATCTGAATGATGCTCTCGACGAGCTCCGGAGTGTCATTCCTTACGCCCATTCGCCGAGTGTGCGAAAATTGTCGAAAATCGCAACACTTTTATTAGCCAAAAATTATATTCTTGTGAGTGATACTTTATGCAAGTATTCGTTTAATTATTCATTCGTTTGATAAATGCAAAAGATCAGTTTTTATTTAAATTCCTAAATAAGTTTTTTTCCCATTTTGAGTGTTCATTATGTTTTGCACCTTTTTTAGTTGCTATTTACAGATTTGTCTAAATAGCTTTGTTTTGTTTTTTGTAGATGCAACAAAATGCGCTCGAGGAATTGCGTCGCCTTTTGACCTACATTCAAAGTACAACTGGCGCTGCTCCATTGGATTTAGCTTCATTCCCAGCTGCCGCTAAGCTACAGCAATTATTGAACGCCCCATGTCATGAGCTCCCTTCAAACCCTTAGATTTCAAAAAGCAAAGCCAACAGCAAAGAAGTTTGGAGAATGAACTTGAAGAGCAGATACTCAAAAATCGCAAAAGGCGATGACATTTAATGGAACTTAGTTTGACATTATCTATATTGAATAGTCATGAATTGTACGAACACTGTCGTGCATTTCAACTGTATTCTCGTGTGCCAAAGTATAGATTTGACTGATTGCAGTGAATTTCACTTCATGGTACGCATGAAGTGATTTCTCCACGCATTAGCTTTATAAGTGATATGAATTTTATGAATGAATTTTATGCCAAAAGCAGATTTTATTCCATTTTCTAGTCTCAACGAATATTTTATTTTCACCACGAACACAAAGTGTGATCCGAAGAAAAAAAAAAACAGCTTGAAAGTAACTGATTTTATTTTTATTTTTGCCATATGGCTTCATTATTTATGTATTTTAATTGTAAGAAATGGAATAAGTTATCAATACACAAATAAAGAAACGAAGTAGTAATTACAAAATTTCAAGGCCGATCAGCTATTGTTTCTGTTTGTGTATTTCACTTTATGACGAATCAGATTGAAAAAGCATAATCAAAGCGCAAAGATGGGCAAAATGACTCAGTCACTCTATATGGTGAATCCTTGCATAAAGCATGCAAATGGCACATGATGGCAGTGAGCTTTCATTTTAATATAACATGTACAACGACGCAATGCCTGCCGTTAGATATCGAAGTTCGATCAGCTTCACGTGTCACACGCGCTGCTTTGCTGAATCGTTTTTTGCGTTGTTTCTTCAATTGGATTGGTGTAACAATGACGCATAAATTTTATTACGCAGATTGAAGCGTTCTCAATAGCTGCGTTTGCATGCGTTCAACTGCGTTTTGGTGCGATTTTTCATGAACAAATCTATTGAATGCAAAACATTGGGTCGTCCAGTCAAGAAATGTCTCAGAAAGCGCTAAGAATAAATTTGTGTACAGTACCAAACAAAAATCGAATATTTGAACATTTTTTATCAATCACTTGGGTGTTTTCTGTAATTTTTCGAATTATTTCTTTATGTTATTATCAATTTTGTGCTTTTTCAAAAGTTGAACTGCAATATTTTTATTTTCAATAATGAATTCGCAAAGAAGGTGCTACGAAGTGGAGGAGAGCGTATTTCAAATGCCACAATATAGACAAATAATTGTGAATATACATCGAATTTAATAAATTTTTGCGTGTATAAAGTGAATTCTATGCGAAAAAACAATGAAATGATAAAAATTCGGAAATATGTGAAAGGCAACTAAACAAAGCAAAACAATCAAGCGAAGTGCATTTAACCTTACAAATTGACATTTAAAAATTAATTGAACGATACTAATATGCGTGCAATTAGCGTTCCAAATTAAACAGAACCCAAATTCAACAAGTAAACTAAATTCTTTGGTAAGTGTTGGAAATGAAAATTTCAGTGAATTCATTTAAAATGTATGTTCGACATTTTCAAACAATTACTCAAACATGTAAGCATATGTATAAACATAGGCCCATTTGTGTATTGCCCACATGCACACACACATTTGCAGATCGAGCGTTTTGACATACGCGCGCAAATGTTGTCGAACCACCGACGTTGTCGTCGTCGCTACCGCCGAATCGCATTTGCCCAATAAAAGATCGTATACATCCGCATTTTCATATAAACGCACACCATCACGATTCGTTTTGACTGCCAAAGGTTGTATATATATTTTGCGAGGTAATTATGTCATAAACGATTTGTACAACGGTACCACCAATTTGTCTTTGAATGGTGTTCTCTTCGTTGATTCGTTCGTTCGCCGACTCACAATCACACACATACACACACATACACGAGCACGGTCTCATAGATGTGCTTATACTTTAGAGACCACAAACACATACTTACAGATTTTCGAAAGGAATCATTGATCACTTTCGCATTTCATTTCCATTTATGTAGTCATAAAAAAACTGGCCCTTGATTCCATTTCCTCAGCAGCAGAAAATGAGTCCAGTGGCTCATCCGGAATTTTGAAATTTTTATATATTGATCATTGGCCATATTTTATTTGGTGACCAGAAACATTTCAATTCACCAATATCATTCGAACTGTTCCTGTTGAACATGGAAACACTGATGCAAGATCGATTTTGAAACAGTTGTGCCTGTGCATGTGTTTGGAAAGCTGTGAATATACTCGAAAAATACGAATGTCAGTAAATGTGCTTAGATGATGATATTGTGAATCGCGTTGAGCGAAAGACAGAACATACAAAAACACCGTTCATACACACAAAAAAATAGCAACTAAAAAGAATTGTATGTGAAATTCGTGAGAAATAAAATGAATATAACGAATAATAGCATAGCAGCAATAGCAGAATCAGAGGCAGCAGTGTTTCGGTTTCGCTTTAGTTTCGGTCAATGTTTGTGCATGTGAGTTTTTTGTCTATTACGAGGCTTATTCGTGTGTGCACTAATCGGTGCGGTTGTGTGATTCTCGTCTCTCTTTCTCTCTGTTTTGTATATGATGGTATTTTTCGAACGTTATTTCATGCACATATAATTAAAAAAAAATCGCTCTCCCTCTCTCTCTTCTCTGCCTTTTTGTACTCATTATATTCTTTAGTACAGCTTATCTTTGTCAAAGCACAAACTAAGAGAAAATTGGTTGAATCAAGAAGCGAATATTCGTTGAAACGACAACGGCAACGTGAAGCACACTCTCGACGAGCACATATTTAAAACAAAATCTAGTGCGATGGTGTATTGGTTTTTCAAGTAAAACTCATTACGTTTTACACTGCTTTCGATCCCAATGTGCGGCAGAGAAATTTTTCAGAGAAATATACATTTTCTGCTCGTTTGGTACGCACTGTGAAGCCGTTTTAACTTCATATACATTCGTGTATTTAGTTTTTTTTTGTTCCTAAATCCTGTGAATTCAAATTGAAAACTATCGTTCGAAGGAATACGACTGCAGAAGGGTCAATTCAAGTCAAACGTAAGAAATATTTGATTTCAATTAGAAAGAAAAATGTGTTGTTGCTGTGGTGGAGGTTTGAAAAGAAAAATATTCATTCAAATACAGATACAATTTGACCAGAAATATTAAATATGAACTCGAATCGTTCGACTTAATATGGTGATTTAGTATCGTGATGACATTTTTGCAAAATTTTCAAATGATTTTCAAACAGCCATTGAACACATATTTCCCAAACAACTTGATGCCAAGCTTTCATTCTTATCTCTGCTATTTTGAATCATCTATTAAAATCCGTTTACGACTATTGTAGCTGAATAATTCAGTCATTTTTTTCTTAATAATCCATGAGTCGCTGGATTTCGAAACATTCATAATGTGAAATATTGAATCTAATCATAGATCCAAACGAAAAAAAAATACATACCGACACCAGTAAGCGATAGCATGTTTGTTGTTTCGGTTAAGTGTCATTTAAAGCGAGTTTAGATGAAATCACCAAACATTTTACCATAAAATTCGTGTTTCAGTGAAACAATCGGTAAAATCATTAAAGTTTTTCTTCATCGCTTTTAATTTCAGGTTTGATACAAGAAGAAAGAATTGAATACATGCATTGGACCACAGTGCATAATGCTGAGGCCTTTCAAATCATTTTTAAATAATCTCCAAAAAAATGCTGAAACTTTTTTCGGGTAAGTCCCACAACACAAATGCCAACCTAGAATACGAACTAAGGTTAACAAAAGGTTTAATTCTACTCTATTCAACAGATCAAAAAACAATTCACCAGACATGAACACAAACGAAGAAGAAGAGGAGATTGCTACTGATAGCATGTACAGTATTGATGAATTAGATCCATTGGCGGATCCATTAGCATTGGACGATGACCTTGGTGACCGGGCGGTCGAAGTTGGCAGTGGTTATACTTCGAGGAATTCAAACCTTAGCGATTTAGACAGTTCGGATGACGGGCGAATAATACTCGTAGATGTAAATAGTTTGAAAAACTCCTTTTCAATTCCTGTTTCTTTTGCTGATAATTCGTTGGACATTCTGCCAACGAAACAAATGTCCAATGGGGCGAGACGAAGTGCAAGCGAAACGGAATTAACCTGTGAATCAAGTACTGATGTTGGCATCGGTGATGTTACATTCGAGCCAATCAGACTGACAATGGACGATGAAATTATAGAAGAAGTCGAAGGGTCTCGAAGCGATGGGTCTGATTCCGGCCTAGGCCTAGAGCTATGCGCTGGCTTGCTGAATGATAAAATAACGGCTTCGCCAAATGGTAAGTTATTTGTGCGAGAGAGAACGCCCTAATGGAAAAAGTAGAAAAAGCTGATAAAATCCACAATCAATTTAATTTTTCTTCGGTTTGCAGGTACAGTGCAGCCAATGCGAAGCAATTTGAAGCGAAAATTAAATACAAATGACCAAATTGAGGCTACTGAAGCAAAAAAACCGAAACGAAATATCCAATTTACAGATGTTACGGTGTATTATTTTCCACGAATACAAGGATTTACATGTGTGCCGTCACAAGGTGGCTGCACGCTTGGTATGGGCGCCAAACATACTGACGAGAAATTATTTACGTTAAACGAGCATATCGCCGAACAGAAGCGGATACATCGTCAGCAAATGCTCGAAAGAAGTCCACGGCCGCCTTCATCGCTTAGCACAAGTTCAATTAATGCAATACCGCCGAGTCCAGCGTTAGCAGCTACAGATCAACTCACCATTGCGACAACGATGATGACGGCGTCGACAACCACAGCCACAGTCATAGCAGCAACAGCTTCAACGTCTGCCGACGACCGATCGAGATCGTCCACAGAAGAATCTGATAGTGAAGAAGACATTTTAAGTGATAATAGTAATTCCGAATTAGACACCGAAACGATGGGATTTTTACAGCCAGTTTCTCAGAAGCAGCGGCGAGCCTTACTCAAAGCGGCTGGCATTCGAGAAATTGCATCGTACGAAAAGAATGAATGCCGTGATATTCGAGCATCGCGAGAATTCTGTGGTTGCAGTTGTCGTGATTATTGTGATCCAGAAACGTGCTTATGCAGTCAATCGGGAATTAAATGCCAAGTAAGTATTTTTTTTTTTTGCGTTGCAAAATTTCATTGCAACATTCATATTACAATTGTCTAAATTATCGCAGGTGGACCGAGCTAGCTTTCCATGTGGATGCACGCAAGACGGCTGTGGAAATGTTTATGGTCGCTTGGAGTTTAATCAAAAACGCGTTCGAACACATTTCATTCACACAATCATGAGACTGGAA